>CM069927.1:1997669-2597669 GCA_036172225.1 Cryptocoryne crispatula var. balansae
AGTATGCTATGTATATTTCAAATATTTTTAGGGTTTTAAGCTTTGAAAGCTGACCTATGATTTTGGTGTATATTTATAAAAAGTAAGAAGAACTTTGGGCTATAGGAACTTGGTAAGTTACCAAGTTGGCCAGTGGGGGAGCATCTTCCTACAAAGAGGTTGTGCTTACTGGTAAGTTGTTTTTAATAGGCCAGTTGTAAAGGAGGTAGGGTTTCGTTAATTTGGGCATATTAGGTGTTGTCTTCTTGAGACGTCTATTACACATGTCGAGATTTTAAGGTTACTAGTGTCGAAGAGACAGAGAGAGATAGATTTAAGTTAACTTGACATAAATATATCTAATATAATTTTGATGAATTAGTCATACAAGAAAATTTAAGAAAATTTAATGAAAGTTCATAGAGAATGAGAAAAGACGAAGTCATGTAATTGACTTCAATCATTTGTCATTAAAATTTCCAGTTCGAGTTCTAACCGGATATAAACTTTGCTTAATTAAATGTTAATTTACAAAATTGATGAATCTCATTGTTTTCAAACTGATAAATTCTAAAATACTACATTATAGTGCGGCGTTATTTACTTGGAAGAGTCTGTGTATCAATGTATGCTTGACATGTAAACAGTTTATTTCTAGGAATTATTAATTCCTGTTATTTCTCCTTTCTAGCTCAATTCAACTCAACTCAAATTATTTAAGACTAACGGTATGTATTCTCTTTCTCTACTAACATCGATTTTCAGTTTCTTTTTTGAATTTTCTTTCCTTGTCCACAATCCACTGTCATACAAGCATTGTAAGTCTTACAGTTACATAATAAAAATTTTATTTTAATTTTAATAGAACACAAAACTCCTTTAGCTAATATTCACTTCATCTATTCTACTCTAATTTTATGGTTAACATTTTATTCATATTTTCTAATTTTTTGAATAATTGATCTAATATACCCGAGTTGAGTACTTTGGGGGTAATATTACCTATCATTATATATATATACATTTTTAGACCCATCGTAAAATATCTCTTAAAGCTCTCCATAGGCCTTTTTTTAAGGTAATTAACACACTGAGTATCTCAATATTTTTTATCAAAATTTTAAAAAAAATAACTTCTAATAGAAAAAAATCAAACATAAATCTAAGTTAGTTAGTTGAAATATTTATACAATTCTTTAGTCATTGTTAAATAATTTTTCTTACAATTTCGTAGTATCATCATGAGTTTAATTTCTGTGTAATTTGATCAGTTTTATATTACTCATTTTTTAAAAAAAATTACATGATGATGCTCTTTTTGTGTTTGTCGATTATTTTCTTAGAAATTAAATTTCGTTAAAATGTAGAGTTAAACATTCCACCTCAAAATCTTCAAAATACTTTTATGCTTCAATAGACATGGTTACATGTATTATTTCTTTTCAATCATCCTCAATACTTTTTAAACATTTGAAATTCTAATTTTTCTATTATAATTCGCATTAAACTTTGTTATATTCTCTATATCTTCCATGATTCTAACAAAGTTGCCATTATTGAAAAGAGTATCAAAATAACTCGGTATATGTTTGAATGTCATTATGGTTAATCAAAATTTTTTCTACTTTAATACATGTTCCTTGGTTAAAGATGCCCACACACATATTCACACCATCAATCATTCTTTTTCTCCAATTTTTAAATCTCTTGTTTCAAATTCAAAAGATGTAAAAATCAGGCCAACGCTAATGGGGTGTTTGGTTGTGTGATAATTTTTTGTACACTTTCATGATAAAAAATTATATTAAAATAAAAAGTGAACCAACTCATGACATAAAATTATTATGTTTGGAGGGATGTGATAACAAAAAAGAGTAACTACCATTCATGACCAAACAAAGTGGGGACCACAAGAAAAAAGAAAGAGGTGAGACCCTCTTTTTTGTTTAAGAAGAAAACTACTTTCAAAACATAAAATTGTCATGGTTGTCAAACACCTCTTTTAACAAGTTTTCTTACAATTTTTAAAAATTAAAATAAAAACATCTATTATCATGCAACCAAACATCCCATAATCAATTTCGAAAACTCTTACATCATCAATAGATCTACCTATTCTTACTAAACATGTATTTATTTAAAACATTCTCAACACATGAATTTTTTTTTTAAACCCTCTGTTTTTGCATCCATATGTAGTGCCTCCAACAGCCTTCTTATCTTGGTTATCAGGGACAACCGGTTAGGCCTAGTTTGGCACGAACATAATGAAAGAATACATTTTTATTAAATTTTTTTAAAAATAAATCATATTTATTTTTTCATTACATTCATGGGATGTGAGGTCGCGACCTGATCGTGACCTAAGCCTGACCCGGTTAGTTTTTGAGCTGACTGACCCAGTTCTAACCCCACGACCCCGACTCAGTGTATGTTTTAAAATTACTATTTTATTATTACGACCCCGGCATACTCTAACCCAACCCGGGTCTCGACCCTGGCTGACCCGGGTTGGTTTGGGCCCAACCAACCATGTCCCGACCTCCGACCCCACCTACCTTGATTATATCCATTCCACACGGAGGCTTAACTATTTATTAGTACATTATTGGGGCACTGCAAAGGGTAACTTTGATCTCCTTCTTATGGACCCATGTTGATCATTGATCTTGTAACTTTGGTGCAACTGCAATAAAAGAAGAGCTGGTTGTCAAACCACACCGAGGAACAGAGAAATAGGGTGTTTGTATATAACTTTTTTTAAAATAATTTTACTTTTAAAATTTATAATATGATAGACAATGGCACAAATATTAAGACTTAAAATTTTTTTGTTGCAATATTAAAACTTGAGTTTGGTTACTTGATAAGTTGAGTTTTTGTTACCTTCTTATGTTTTTATAACAAAAGTTGTTAAAAGAGGTGTTGGGTAACCATCACAATTTTTTTATTTGTTTTCTAAGAGATTTTGACGAAAAAGAAGAAGGAGTGAGATTCTCCTTTTTTTATTTTTTATCTTGTGGTTCCCCTCACATCTTCTGCTCATACATGGTCTTACTATATATATATATATATATATATTTATTTATTGACATCCCATCTTCTCATGACACTTTTATGTCATTAACTAATTTACACTATCAAGGGAATAAGGGGGGTAGATTCATATTTAAACATACATATATTTACTTCGAGCCATATTAAATTTTACACAGTTTCTCTCGGCATGTGAGGAAACCTTACGGGGGTGTTTGGTTGCATGATAATTTTTTGTACGCTTTCATGATAAAAAATTATATTAAAATAAAAAATGAATCAACTCATGACATAAAATTAACATGTTTGAAGGGATGTGATAACAAAAAAGAGTTACTATCATTCATGACCAACCAAAGTGGGGGACCACAAGAAAAAAGAAAAAGATGAGATTCTTTTTTTTTGTTTAAGAAGAAAATCACTTTCAAAATATAATATTGTCAAGGTTGTCAAACACCTTTTTTGACAAGTTTTCTTACAATTTTTATAAACTAAAATAAAAATATCCATTATCACGTAATCAAGCACCCCATTATAGTATATGTTCAAAAAGGGAACTTAACGAGTACGATTAGATATTTAGATACCAACACGTGGCATGGTACACACATTAATAATATATTCTTTCATCAAACGTAATAATTACCGGGATATTAGATGCTTATTATTATTTTTTGTACCGACAGTTTTGTATGTGCTCCAAAGAAGAAGAAGAAGAAGAAGATGAAGAAGAAGAAGAATTCTTTTTTCACGGTGACAAGTTTTGTGTGTTGTTTGAGAAGAAGATTGTACCTTTATTTTTTTTCAGATTTGAAAAGAAGGCGAAACAAATCACGTCAAAACAATGGATACAAACTAAAAATTTAACCATAATTATTTTTAAAATAGTATGAGGTGTTCTTTATCCTCTGGACTCTATATTTTGGTAATAGATATTTCTATTATCATGAAAAGGGTTAAATTATTTCGAATAAATTAAAACTTTGTCCTAATTTTGATTTTTTATAAAAATAAAAATAAATTCATTTATGAAAATATAATTTACAATAATCTATACAAAAATAAATGAATAAACATCGTATTACTATTACATCTAATCTAGCATCTTTAGTATTTACTTTTATCTTGTATTCTTTATATAACAAAATGTTAACCATTTATATACTTATTTATCACAAACCCAGGATACTATTAACCACGAGTTCACCATGAATATATTACCATTACATCTAATCTACTCTTATTAATATTTACTTTTATTTTGTATCCTTTATATAACAAAATTGTAAATATTTATATAGTTATTTATCACAAACCCAAGATACTATTTGGGTTCAAAGAAAAAAGACCACGACGAGTCGATGGTAAATATGGACAATAAAAAGCTATTTTTCTGAGGTATAATAAAATGGTATACACCACCAATCAATTGAACAGTGATAAATCAAAATTGTGAGGAGAGAGAATATATCTAGACAACAAGGAAGGCTATTTACTTGTCTACCAAATAAGGACTCCCACTTCTAATAGATAAAAGATATATATATATATATATATATATATATATTTATATGAACACAAGTATACACACAAGCAAACAAAAGGGGAGGTGTCCGCCAACTGTTCGACAAAATGCCAACACGCTCTGCCAACCATCGCGCCATGTTGCCGTCATCCGCCCACCAGCCACGACATCCTCCCTCATCTCTCTCTCTCTCTCTCTCTCTCTCTCTCTCTCTCTCTCTCTCTCTCTCCTTTGAACACACAAGTTTACTAGATATTAAAAAGGATGACAACATCGTAACAGACAAAACCGCAACATAGCGTAAGAGTCCTAAAAAGCTTTGACAACAGATTAAGACAAAATGTGAAGTCTGAACCAAATCACTCGGGAGAAATCGCTAAATTGGGGCGACTAACACGACGAGGTGCATAAATGATCGAGGAACAAAACCTTGAAACTACTAAGAAGTCCGATGTTTGCAAAGAGATCGGATGATCATGCTATATTAGTATAAAATTCGCTCAAACTAACGATGTCTCGGACGACGAAGTGGCTAAAGAGAGGGATGGGAAAGACAACGAGGCACCCAAGAACGACAAGATCGAAACACGATGATAGATAAGAGTTAAAATAAGAAGGAATAAAATGACAACTATTTCGGCGGACATACGAGAACGTAATGTCTAAATAGATATTAAGATCGATCGTCGGAGCGGAGGTGGAGATTTTTTGAGAGAGATCTTCCTCTTTCTCCACCGAAAACACACCTTAAAGGACAAGTAGATAAAAACGACTCGAACTCTTCCGGAAGCTGCATTGGTGACTAGATATAAACAAGCAATGCCACCTCTAACAAAATTCTTGCCAAGGTCGACGAGGAAGAGTAACTCAATAAAGAATTAGAATGCTGACACCAAAATTTAAATAACAATGCAATGCCAGCCGAGAATTCTTGACAAATGTATTTTTTATTTTTTATGATATTTGTTTACTTTCTCGAGTCTTGGCAAAATCAATCAAATATCTTAAAATCTTAAAGGATACTACCCGTTGGATCACCAATTTCTTTCTCCCCTTCTCATGACCATAGGCTTCTTTTCTCCACTGGGTCATGGGACCAGTGAGCACTTCTAGAAATCATCAAGATTTCTTGTATTGAGTTTGTATATATTTTGGTATAAATCTGGTTCCTGTTATCATTGGCAAATTTGGTATCAACTTTGACATCAATAAATTATTCATGTTTTACATTGTGCTTATATCTAATACTTTATGGCCTGTTTGGTAACTGTATTAGGTACCTGTATCAATATTGATTTTAAAAGTGATATTGATACAAGACACTCACTTGTGTTTGTATAAAAGTATCAGTTTTAAAATTAGTAGTAACAAGGTGTATCAATTTTAAAACAGCTACGCACCTGTATTAAAATCAATATTATATGCCTCTCGACCTACTCCCCCCGATCGTCTCTTCGCCCGCCGCCGACACCCATCGAAACCCTGCGCAGTACAACCGTCTCTCCTCCTCTCCACCTGCGGCTGTGCCTGCGGCTCTCCGGCGCCGGCGGCTGTTGAAGCTCCCGTCGAAGCCCTCTAGTCCGCACCTCTCTGCCACAACTGAAGCTCCGACCGCGGCTGCCGTCGAAGCTTTCAATCGCTCGCCCCTCTCCTCCCGCGGCAGAAGATCACGTGGAACATCTCAATCGCTCACGGAGGGGCTCCGGCGGGGAGGGGCGGGAGGACGCGCGAGGAGGCGCTGCGCGGAGGGGGGGGACTCCGGCAGGGAGGGGCGGGGGGGCTCCGGCGGGGGGGTGCGCGGGGGGGTGCACGGGGGCTGGGGGAACGCGCGGGGCGGCTGCGCGGGGGGTGCGCTGCGCGGAGGGGTGCACGGGGGCCCGGCGGGGAGGGGCGGGGGGCCCGGCGGGGAGGGGGGCTGCGCGGGGGCTCGGCGGGGAGGGGCGGGGGGACGCGCCGGGGGGGGGGGGGCTGCGCGGAGGGGCTCCGGCGGGGGGGGGGGGGACACGCGGGGGGCTCCGAACGGGGAGGGGGGCTGCGCGGAGGGGCTCCGGCGGGGGGCTCCGGTGGGGAGGGGCGGGGGACGCGCGAGGAGGCGTTGCGCGGAGGGGGGGGGGCTCGGCGGGGAGGGGCGGGGGGACGCGCGGGGGGGGGGGGGCGGCTGCGCAGAGCAATCGTCGCCTCGTAGATAGGGAGAGAGAGGAGGGAGATAGGGGGAAGGGGAGGGGGAAACTTAGCCCCATATCTCTCTCCCCGGTGAAGCCCCGTCGAGGAGCCGACATGGGGAGAGTCGCCGCGAGCAAAGAGGAAATGCGAGATGACCACCCAGGGAGGACTGGCGACCGGATGATTATATTATTTTTGTTTAAATTTATTAGTTTAAATTAAAATATTTAAATATATATTTAATTATGTAAATAATATAGATATTTTTATATTTTAACAATAATTTTGGTATTAAAATATAATTTTGATGTTAATTAATCAAAATATTTAATAGTGATTTTCATATTGATATTGTATTACCAAACACCTAATATCAATTTTAATATTGATATAACATTACCAAACACTTAAAGAAACTTGATACTATCACTTTTGATATTGATATTACATCTTCTTGGAATATCAATATCAAAATTGATATTGTATCAATTTTGATACTCAAAACAAACAGGGCGTTAAGGACTGTACAAATATGACATACGACGAAACAATCATTTTTAAATTATTTTTAATTTAAATTATATTATAAATTTATATTAAAATATTTTTATAACAAATATGTCACCTTTTACTCACACACGTGCTTCCCACGTGTCTCGACTAGTAACGTACATACGAGTGTCAACAAAGTGTCAACACGCTCGGCCAGCCATGGCGACACTCTGCGCGCTGCGCGCCACCGCCCGGCCCGCCCTGGCGCAGCCCCGCGCGCACCATCGCGCCATGTTGCCGTCATCCGCCCGCCAACCTCGCGACATGCTCCCCATCTCCCCTCTCCCCCTCAAAAGCCGCCGCTTCCCCTTCCGCCCCCACGCGCCTCTTCCGCTGCTCGCCTTCCCCGGTCCTCTCCCCGCACCTCCTCGCCGCCCACCGACACGCAAGGTCGCGCCTTTCTTCCTCCCTCTACGTTCCCTCCGGGTCAAGCGGCCAATGGGCTCCCTCTCCGCCGCCCTCGAGCCCCTCCGGTACCCCCCCGCCCGCCGCGATGACTCTGTCGTCGACGATTACCACGGCGTCAAGATCCCCGACCCGTATCGCTGGTATTCGCACCTGTTTCTCTCCCTCCTCCGTTTCTTATCCCCCCCTCCTCTCTCTAACCTGTGTATCGTGGCTAAGGCTGGAGGACCCGGAAGCGGAGGAGGTGAAGGAGTTCGTGGAGAAGCAGGCGGAGCTAACGGAGGCGCTGCTGCGGGGATGCGGGGAGAGGGAAAAGCTGCGGCGGGAGATCACCGCGCTGTTCGACCATCCCCGCTACGAGACGCCATACCGCCGCGGCGAGAGGTATTTCTACTTCCACAACACCGGGCTGCAGGCGCAGAGCGTGCTGTACGTGCAGGATGGACTGGAGGGCCCGGCGGAGGTGCTGCTCGATCCCAACCTACTCAGCGACGACGGCACCGTGTCGCTCAGCATGTCGTCGGTTAGTGAAGACGGGGAGTTCTTGGCCTACGGGGTCAGCGCCAGCGGCAGCGACTGGGTCACCATCAAGGTGATGCGGGTGGAGGACAAGCTGGAGGAGGTGGATTCGCTCGCTTGGGTGGGGCAAGATGGCAACCTTTTGCTGACCTTGTCTTGTTTGCTTCTGACTTTTATAAGATTTCATTCCAAGCTCGTCGAGCAAAAAAATTTTTTTTTTTTGATGTTCTTTTTTTCTTTGACAGGTGAAGTTTTCATCCATCAGTTGGACCCATGATGGGAAGGGGTTCTTTTATGGCCGCTATCCGGCGCCCAAGTAATCATCTTTATTTTTCTGAAGTGGGCATGCTTCAATTTGTTTACTTTTTTCTCCGACAGGTTTCTCTGGCAGGAAAAGTTTTGATCTTGGGTGCTGTCCTTGTTGCTGAGCAGGGAAGGTGGTGAATTGGACGCTGGCACGGAAACGAATATGAACTTAAATCATGAGCTTTGCTATCATTTTCTGGGCACTGATCAGTCTGAAGATATCTTATGCTGGAAGGACACGGCGAATCCAAAGCACATATTCGGTTCCGAGGTCACAGAGGACGGAAAGGTAACTGTCCTTCCTGGTCGTCTTGTCTATAGGCTTGACCCACCTTTTTCTGTTCATTGATACGTGTGGAATTAATAATAACTTGGTTTGAAGGGCGTGAAATTCACTAAATAATATATATGTTATGTTTTGGCAGTTTTATTTTACGATTGGATTGGCTCCTTCCTTCGGTAGTCAGTGAACTCACTTGCGAGCTTTAGCATATTATTTGAGAACAATCTATTTTTTACTACTTCTTTTTCTTCTTTCAAGATAAAACTTGCCCCATCGTTCTTTTCATGGTACTTGTATTAAAATCATTAAGAATTGATCATTGAAAGGAGTAATGGAGGACCTGAAAATGCTCATACATTTGGAGGATTGGCACGAAATGCTTTCACGACGAAGTTGGACATGGATTAGTTACTTACGAAATGAAGCCAAGAAGGCTGTTGCACATAGATGTTTACGAATATCTTCTTAGACATTGATGTTGATTACTCTCTGTTTATCTAGCCAACAAAGCCTTCATTTGGATTGTTTGGTGTCAGCTATATGGATTATTCATCTCCATCCCATGCATTTTGCTCTACAACTTTAAAGATGTAAAGTTGTCTGAATATTGTTGGATTAGTCTGCTTCAAATTTATCTAGGTCTATCTTATCTCATCCCCCTGTGTCATTATCTATGATTATCACAAATCATATATTCTTATTGTTTTAATTCGATGTTGGAATGATAAGCCATACTATCATTCATTAATTTGAAAGAATGAAAATTTGGATTACATAAGGTAAATTATAAATGAAATGAAAAAAAAACAATAGTGGAAAAAAGGCTAGCCCACTACTGGGGGGAGGTAGCAGACTAGACACTACAAAATAATGACACTTCTACTTGTTGAGGTGACTACTAATAGATGCCTAAACTGAATGATAGCCAAAGTGTGTGAAAGTCCGTTTTTTCACCAAAGAAACCACGTGCTGAAGAATTGTTACCAGATCTTCAAAGTTATCATTAGACACTTCTCTATTCCCAGTCACCCAAGTGGTTCACATGAATGTCGGGAGGACAATCATCCACATTCAGTGTTTCCCTTTATAGATTCTTCTTGTCCTGGTGGAGCAACATTGAATGCATGTCTTTAGCTTTGTCTGATTGCAATTTTCAACTTTTGAATAATGCTACCCATAGAGCATTGATAATACCACATTTCAAGAATAAATGATCAATCTCTTTTGAAAGAACCCACAAAAGATGAAAAAACACAACAAACTGACTGCATCTGAAAAATTCTCTGAATCAGTGTTCTTGTTGGAAGTCTTACCCTGCAAAATTTTCAAAGAAACAATCTTACTTTGAGTGTAATAACCAAGTACCAAACAACTTTACACCTTCTCCTTGCCAACAACCCCAATTTAACATCCGACAGTCAGATTTAACCGAAAGAGAATTTATTTCAAGAAGCCATAATAACTTATTTTCATTTACACCATCTTGCAAGTTTATGAAACCAACTATTTTTTTCTTATTAAGGCCCCTTCTGAATCTAATATACCAACTCGCATTTGTACCCCAGGTTGAATACACTTTTCTTTCTTATTTATAGCGATTCTGAATAGCCTAAAAAATAATGCAGCAAGCAATTCATTAATCGCCCAATGGTCATTCCATCAAGAAGTTACACCATTACCGATGCCAACTGAAATAGAAGACTTGAATAAATCCCAATTTTTGATAATATCCTTTGAGATACTGGAAATTCTGTTATGGACATTGAAGTTGGGGACCCAAGCATCTTTACTAGTCAGTACTCAGACCATACGTAGAATAAATGATTTTGGCTCAAGACATGATTTTATTTGACCAATGATATTCTTTCCAAAGTACTGCAATGCCCCCACTCCTATCCCTGTGAGTGAGAAAAACCCTTTTAATAAGCTTTTTTTTTCTTCGAAATACCCACATACACTTGATTTTTTTACGTCAACTTAGTTTCTTGTAGAGTAATAACATTTGGTCTTTGAGTCACTTTCATGGTGTGTAACTCTCTGACTCTCTCTCTCTCTCTCTCTCTCTCGCAATTGCAATGATGATTTTATACAGAGTAACAAATTACTATCTTCTTCCCCACCTTCTTTTTCTGCCTATGATATATTATTGTTCATGGAAGTTAAGTTTCCTTGAACTCACTTTAGGTTGCACTGATTTGCACAAACCGGATGGAGCTTTGTTAAGATCTATTTTTCCGCAACTTCTAAAAGAAATCCCTAACAACCACCTCTCTGTCAGTGAAGCAGATACTTGCCACCTCACCCATATGGATCATGTCCGCATCCGGTAGGAAGAAATCTACGTCTTCCAGCTCTTCCGCCCCAAGCCTGTCCTCCAAAGTTGCTGTGACCTGTGCTAGCACTAAAGCCATGTCATGTCCATCATTATCGTGAGCTTTCAGGTCCTCATGCACTGAAACTGCTGACAAGACCTTATTTGTTTCATCAATACCCTTCCCCACCTGCAGGTATTTTTGCCTTTCATTTCCTTTCCACAGATCTATGCTGAAATAGGGTCATCAGGCCTTGGCAGCATTGTTTCCTTGACTCTATGACTCTGATTCGTGCCCAAACTAGAGCCCAGTGAGAGAAGAACCTGAAACGGTGAACTGGTGCTGGGTCATCCTGCTTTTTTATGGAGGTGGGTTATCCTGCTTGATATTTCCTGAACCGGCAATGAAGATGCATGGACTGGTTCAGTTCCTAAAATGCTGAACTGGCCCGAACTTAAAGCTAACAGATCCTTTTTTAAACGAGTCCTGCTAGGGGTGTAAACGGTTCGGTTCGGTTCGGTTTGGGTGTTTTTTTTCCAAACCGAAACCGAACCGATAAGGGGAACCGAACCGAACCGAACCGGTTCAGTGAAGCCTGAACCGATTGTGGTTCGGTTCGGTTCGGTTCATCGGTTTAATGTATATTTAAATAAATAAAAATAAACATAAAATAAAATATACATTATAATAATTATTTAAGATTAATATGAAGACTAATACTTTATTTATAATATATAATTATATATTTATACTAATTAACTTAAATTTATATTAATATATATTTAAAATTGATATAATATATATTTAGATGTAATATAATATGTAAATAGAGTGGGTCAAACTTTGCCAAATCGGGTCAACCGGTTTACTGGTTCGGTTCGGTTTGGGGAGATGCCGAACCGAACCAAACCGATAAGAAATTATCGGTTCGGTTCAGTTCAAGAAACCGAATGGATAACCTGTCGGTTCGGTTCGGTTCGGTTTACCGGTTTACCGGTTTTACTTGAACACCCCTAAGTCCTGCTAAGATGTGACAACCCCCATCCTCGACCTTCTTCTTCTCCCGGTTAGCCCCCCTTGCTGCTTAAACCTGCAACGATTGTGTGGAAACTGCCCATATCAACACAGCTGTCATATTTACCCTCAACGCAACTGGACTTCCCAAATTAACCTCCCCGAGATCATCCACACCTGCCTAAAATAGTAGACTGTGGATCTGGCACTGTCAAACTCTTCTCAGGCAACCTCCTGGCTCCCCTGTTTTCTGATGGCTTTTCTTTTGCCAGGTTGACCAGATCCATGAAGCATAGCCCTTCCATCTTCACCGGAATGGATTTGGGGTGAATTAGTGGCAAGTTTGATTTAATAACAGCAGGCAAGTTTGATTTAATAACAGCAGAAAAAGCACCTCCCAATGGCCAAAACAAGGCCTCCCTATCAAATTACACTAGCTTCGAATCTGCCCGACAACCGTAAATACAACTGAGGCGGACCAAGCAGATGAAGGAACCCCATTCAACACCACGCGCTTCTGGGTTGGGGCACCTGATTAGACTTCCCTGCCAATTAACCACTTCTAGAAAAATACACTGATACCCCTGGCCCCGTGAACTCCCTCCCATCAACCTCTGCCACCCAGGCCTTGAATGTAGATTTCTTATGAGGAACCTCCGCCCGACACCGTCCTAGCCCACCACTTCCTGGTCATCGGCCAGCATGCCTTTAAGGTCTCCTATAGAGGTTTCTCCTCCTCCACCTTTGCCCAACCTTTGACAATCTCTATCACTCCCTTCTTGATTCACTTCTTCTTCACCTTCATCCCCACTGGGATTGGTAACATCACTGGTTGAGAAGTGATCGACTCTTTCTCCATGGCTCTCCTGGCCATGCCACCTGCATGATCAAAAGAGGAAATCAAACCAGGCCTGCAGCTTGGACAATCCCAGCCTCTTTTTCTCCAGCAGTTGCATACCCAACACCCCGAGTCTCTCCTGCATTCCACTGAGGTATGGCTGCCATATGAACACTGACTGCAGTGGCCAAGATCACAAGTCTTCTCCTTCAGTCTTGCCTATAGCCCCTTGGATTCTTAACCCACACCGCAACATTACTATAGCTTCAACAAGGGAAGATAGTCACTGCAAGGATGCCTGGAACTGCAGAACAGTTCAAGTTTGCTGTCCCAACATGACAGCTTGCCATGAAGGCTGAGACCATTTTAAATCACTGGAGCCAGATGACCCAGACATCTCCTCTCCGGCATTGTACTATGAGCTTCATGGATGGATAGTTTGTGCGCTACCTGGTCGTGATTTTTCAATTGAGGGATCCACTTTCTTGACTTCTGAAGTACTCTGCTACCAGCTGGCTGAATTGTTATAGCAGATAGAATTGGTTGTTAGGGATCAAAATCAGTTGTAGTCATTCTTGTTCTATAGGGTATTGACTGATCTGCAGCAGCGTCTAGCAGGGATCAGCCATTATTGTCTAGGATTTACCGATATCTAACCTGGATATCAGCAGCTTTAAGATCGGCCAGAATAGGCCAATCCTACACTGGAATTGACTGGGAATGACCGTCATAGCCTGGAATTGGCTGATCCTGGCCAACTTGGGCTGACTGGGACCAAGACACTGAGTCATGGTGGAGATGGCTCTGTCTTGGCCAACTGTCGGTTGACTCATGGATAACTCCAGCTTGCCCCGAAATCGGGTGGGTTGACGCTGGCCAATATAGGGTGCGATCCTGATTTCATTTTTCTTGGATTTCATGTGTATGCCACTTGCGACGGTCTAACAGTAATGGTTGGCGTTCCCCAGTCAGACAGATCAGCTGCACGTAGGGCTGTTTGTGGTTTGGTTTGATTTGGTTTATGCCTATCTCTTCAACCCAAACCAAGACCAAATGAATAGCTCAACCAAACTGAACCCAACTAAGCTACTTTAGTTTGTTTTGAATTGGTTTTCTGTTTGACACTTCATGGGTCTCATCTTCCAACAAGTTAACCAAATTAAACATACATATCCAACAATTGGTCATTTTTCCTGAAGATGGGAAAATTTGCACAATCATTGACATAATTATGGTAAAGATATAATTGTATGTTGTAATTTGAAAAAGTATTAAGCCTGAGTGACCATTTCTAAGTAGAGCTCCAAAGCTTGAAAAAAGAAAATCTTCTTTAGAGTTTAGACTTTAGAGAGAATTTCCCTGGAATCACATGCTAAGAGGTAGCCCCTCCAGTTATCTTTTTAGAATACCTGAAGAACACTCTGAGCTTTGATCTCACGAGGGTTTTCTCTCATTGCTCAATTGTTCAACGCTCAAGGGTGAATATTAGAAGAGTACGTACCTGATGACATTAATTATTTACTTCACCCAACAGAATACTCAAGAACCGGGTTGCTAAGTGCAGATATGACACTTCATGATAAGCTTAGTAATTCAATTATTATTCCAATTGAAGTGGTAATTGTTCTAGAACCTCACTCTGGGAAGGTTTATGGTTTGATTTCTTCACGTAGGCTGCCCAATTCCCATGGCCTTCTGACGTTACAAAAGATAAGGACAAAAGTGTTGAGGCATCATGGGAAAACGATGATCAGCAATGCAATTGGAGATTTTTGTTTTACAGGAACCTAAAGGAGAGGAACGGAGGTCTCCAAGTTATTGGACAAGCTTTAGTCAATAATATGCAGCAAAGGCCAAGACAGACTAGTGCAGACAATGGAGAAATCCTGCTCCTTTTCTGTTTGGTCAGCATGTTCAAAATTAGTCATAGGTGGGATTAAAGTGTCTCAGTTTACATTAGTCTAGCTTTTTTTTTTTTGCTATGAAAAATCTGAATATTTTTATGAAAATTCTGTAAAGACTGACTACCAATAATGATTACCTACTTAAAATCTTCCCTTTGGAGTCTTGGGTGTTGTTTCTGCGGGATTGCTCAGGAAGGTATCAACGTCCATTCATTCAGTGCCGTATCATTCACAGCTTGTTGATTTTCAGAAGTTGTAATCATGTATGGCATCCCCTGATGGATGTCATCAACCTTTGTCTTTTTTACAAATGAAATACTGAAGGGATAATGGCAATATGTGGAATCTCACTCTTCTTGCAATCATGAACTGCGATCTCCTGAGAATCTCTCAAGATCTCTCGAGAATCTCTCTTTATGCATCCGAGAAACGAGATTGTCGAAACGAGAATATCTCTTTAGTACCTTTGGTTCCTTAATTTTCCCGCCTATTACTACCACTAACTTCTTAGCTCCATATTGAACAAACTACCTATATCATATGTATTCTCTCATTGTATTTTCTATTATTATTTTAATTAGATGGCCTTGTTAAGTTTGTTTCATATATTGCCAACTTTATTATGGAATTCATCTAAAGATTCATACATTATTGTCTGATAAAATTTTATGACTATATATGTACAATTGACTTAAGATATCATATTGTTCAAGATAAAGTTTAGGTCTACATATGATCTTCTATACGTCTCCTATTAATAATAATTTACCCTTTATGTATTTCACTTTTAATTCTCTGTTAAACTTATTTTGATGTTTAATATGAGTTCTCTTATCCTTTTTTAAGAGATTACAAGAGATATTTTATACTTAAACATACACTTTAATTGGCATTTTCAAGATCTAATCTCTCGAATTTTTTTCGAGATCTCTCTGAGATCTCTTTTCTTTGGTCTCCCTGAGATAAAATTGAGATGCGAGATGGCAATCTTTACTTGCAATGCTATGGACAATTTGGAGAGCAAGAAATAAATGAATGCTTGAAGACCTTTTTCTCCCTCCAACCAATATCCTCTTCTATGTCTAATCATGTGCGAGATTGGTATTTTGCTCACTTTAGGCACTATCCAGATCTACACACTTTCAGAAGATTTTTCTCTTGCTGTAAATGTTTTTATTGTGACTTGTTATTTTACAATTCTACCTACTCAGTAGAGTACAAGAGGTGCCTGCTTTATAGTTCTTTTTTTTCAAGTTGTAATACTGATCGTTTCATTTTTTCTGCAATAAATGAATGTGGCCTTGGCCACTTTCAGAAAAAATGATGACTGTTTTTTTACCTGATAGAAGTGATTTGTTTTTGAAAAGATGAAATGAAATCCTATTAAGCCTACCTTCTATTCAGAGAGGGGCTCTTAACACTTAACGGACTCTAGTCTTATGACTAAAACAACATAGAAAACTTCAAATTTGTACGTCCTTATGTAAAATATCAATGATATCATCTTTATTCGTTAGATTACATATACTTAAAAACACCACTTATAGGTTGTTGTACTTGTACTTCGGTTGATGATGCAGGTGCCCAGCTGGCCAGATGCTATTTTGGGCCTGAAAAAGGCATCCAAGGCCATTGGCACAAAATAAAGCTTTGGGCCTAGGTAGCATGCTGATGAGTAAAATAGTCATGGACATGGTCTGTGAGGGAAAAGGGATGGTCGAATAGTTAAACAGGGTAGGGGGTCACCACGTTGTTCTTCATACTAGTTAGTACGCTAATCTTTTGGTGTGGCAGTAAGTTTTCTCTTACACTAGAATTGATAATATGTAACCCAAAATCTTCAATTATCTTGCATATGATTACAAGATGATTAAAAGTAAAGTCATTGGTTGGTTGTTCTCAGTGTAGCCCTCAATTTGTTGCAAATTTTCTGTCATAGTAGCTTTTGTTGCATAAGAGAAATGCAAAAGATAAACGGATTATGAATGGACCTAAGGTTTTGTGCTATTTTTTCTCGCAAGTTTGGCATCTGATATTTTTCTAGTAATGTTGCATAGTCAAGTCAATACTATGTTCTGACTGGGTATTACTGTCGAATGTGTTTGTGTTATTAATGCATAAATGATATTTTTTTGAGGTCTGGTGTGATCATGGCCGTCCATCTGTTGGTTTACAAGGTTGTGCAGCGAAGTTGGTATTCTAAAATGAATTAAGTTTATAATGTGTGATACCTTGAGAATTGCATCTTGGCTGAATATGAAATCATGCAGAAATGTGGTCATATTTGTTATAACTTATAAGAATTGAGCATGTGTTCCCTAGTGGTCTTTTTTTTGCTGTAACCGGTAACTCTGCTTTTTTATTGATACAATATTGTCTTCTCTTCTGGAAATATTTTGGATTTATATTCTTTATTGTTGGAATATATATATTTTAAAATGTTTTCAATGGGTTCTGTATTGCAGTATGTCTTGTTATACATCACAGAAAGTTGCGACCCTGTCAACAAAGTTTACTATTGTAATTTGTCTTCTCTTCCTCATGGGCTCGAAGATATAAGAGGGACTAAAGTTATGCTTCCCTTCATAAAGCTTGTTGATAATTTTGAAGCAAGTTATGAGCTTGTCTCAAATGATGATACACAGTTCACATTTTTGACAAATAACAAAGCTCCAAGATATAAACTAGTTCGAGTAGACCTTACATCTCCTGAAGAATGGGCCAATGTATTGCAGGAGGATTCTAAAGATGTTCTTGAGTCAGCTAAAGCTGTTAATGGCAACCAGATGGTGATTAGTTATCTAAGTGATGTCAAGCATGTTCTGCAAATCAGGGATCTGAAGTCAGGCGAGTTGTTGCATAAGTTGCCCATGGACATTGGTTCTGTTTATGGAATCTCTGGTCACCGTAAATATAGTGAAGTTTTTATTAGTTTCACTGGCTTTCTTACTGCTGGTATTATCTTCAAGTGTAACTTAGCAAGGGAGTCTCCAGAGTTGGAGATATTTCGAGAAACTGTTGTTCCTGGATTCAACCAGGATGGCTTTCAGGTCAAGCAGGTAGCTGTCTACTTTTCATGGGTTCCATTTGTTTCTTTATCTCTTACTTTGCTCAAGTATACTTCACCACATTGCAGGTGCTAATTCTGAAACATAACTTGATTGGAAAAAGTCAATTAACTCAACTCAACTTGCACCTTAGTCACAAATTACTCGGGGTCGGACAAATCAATTTTATTTCTACATTCATGTCGATTTTGAGTTATTTTTTTAGAGATATTTAAATAATATTGAATTACTCCTCCAAGTTAACCTAGGTCTACCACGTACCTTTCTTGTTTTTGTTATTTTAATATTTTTTACTTTTTTATTAGAGCCTCTTTGGGTCTATGTTAAATATGTCCAAACCATTTCAAAATTTCTTCTTTCAATTTATCTACAATTGTCGCTACTCTTACATTTTATTTTTTTATTCTATCTAATTTAGTGTGACTCATCCATCTTAACAAATAGAACAAATAACATTAGAACAAATTTAGTTTCTTAAACCTGAACTGATTGTTTTCTTTTTTGTCAGGTTTTCTTTCCTAGCAAGGATGATACTAAGATACCAATGTTTATTGTTTCAAAGAAGGACATAGTTTTAGATGGAACACATCCATGCTTGTTATATGGTTACGGAGGATTTAATATTAGCCTTACACCATCATTTAGTGTGAGTCGCATTGTTCTTGCAAAGAATTTAGGAGCTGTCTTCTGCATAGCAAATATCCGTGGGGGTGGAGAATATGGAGAGGAATGGCATAAAGCAGGATCTCTTGCCAACAAACAGAACTGTTTTGATGATTTCATTTCTGCTGCTGAATTTCTGATCTCAGCAGGCTACACAAATCCCCGAAAACTATGCATTGAGGGTGGAAGTAATGGGGGGCTTCTTATAGCAGCTTGCATAAATCAGGTAATACCCCTAGTGTACCTGTAGAGTCTTGCCCCTTTTTCTGCATAAAACCATTGTTCCCGCTAAACACCTACAAAATTTTTCTTCAGTTTAATTAATAACTTTGCTTTTTGTAACTTATGGATGGCAGAGACCTGATCTCTTTGGCTGTGCTCTTGCCCATGTCGGTGTCATGGATATGCTCCGCTTTCACAAGTTCACCATAGGTCAGTCTATATCATTTTCTTGAATGTTTTTATATTCTAACATGATTAGCTGTGTTGTTCTTATATGTTGCCATCCATTTTATGTTATTGTGAAGAATTCTTTTATCCTGATGCGCAGGTCATGCATGGACAAGTGATTATGGTTGTGCTGACAAGGAGGAAGAGTTTCATTGGCTTATCAAGTATGGGATCTCAATGTTCTGTTTGGACTGTTATACTTTATCTGCCTAGGATATTTTTTTCTTCTTTGCAAGTTGCTTGTAATATTTCTGGATACTACATGTCTTACAATGGTGGCTTCAATCAGTACATGTTGAATGTTTGCCTGTTATGTAATTTAATGTTTTATCGTCTTCAGGTATTCTCCAGTTCACAATGTTCGGAGACCGTGGGAAAATAGTGCTGATAAGACTCGCCAGTATCCTCCTACCATGCTACTGACAGCTGATCATGATGATCGAGTTGTGCCACTACATTCGTTGAAATTGTTGGCTGTAAGTCATCAGATAAGTGTTACTGTAACTTGGTCTTTCCCAATTGTTTTAACACAAGTTCACAGTAGAACATACTGGAAAATGGTTTTTTTTTTGTTTTACTTGAGCCCTAAATGATGCGGTAGGTGCCTTCACTGTTCTAGTGGCTGCTAAATTGCAGACAAGAATAATTCTGCAGCCAGGCTTGATTCTTGGTACGATCTGTATACTTGTCGGTTTCTGTTCTTACATTATAAATTATGCACGGCTCGGTTGCTTCTGATAAACTTAGGCAAAGGGTGTAGACTGGAGATGCTTCCAGGAGCAACATCATGTATTTTCTTAAACATTGGGAATTGGTATACTAAATGTTGTTTAGATTTTATCCCAACCAGCTCGCTCAATTGCATTATACCGGGAAACTGGGCAGAAAATTTTTGAAACATGGTCCCAACCCATCTCCTTTGTCTGTTATATGTATGGTATTAATGATCTCGGGCAGGGATGCCTCTTTCAGGCACGATGAAGCACAAGAAGCAACATCTTTTTTTCATCAAAATTGTGAAAGATCTTGTTTTGTACCTAAGGCTTTGCTGGGGGATGCTTAATCAAGCTTTAGATAATTCCATACTCCAGATTGTAGCCTTTGTCCGTCCATCTGTGCACCTTGTTTCTTTAAAATCTCGGCTGTCTGTTCTATCCCCACACAAACATGTTGCAACCTACATCTTGATCTGTTGTGCAGACCATGCAATACGTTCTCTACACAAGCTTGAAGGACAGCCCGCAGACCAACCCCATCGTTGGCCGCATCGAGCGCAAATCTGGACATGGAGCCGGGCGTCCTACCCAGAAGATGGTGAAGATTATTTTCTCTGCAGTGTGATTTTTTTTTCTATTTTGGGCACGACTTCGCCTCTGTTAAAAAGCTGCTTCTTCATTTTCTGCTGCAGATTGATGAAGCTGCAGATCGATACAGTTTCATGGCCGGGATGCTGGGCGCCTCCTGGACGGACTGATGGTCACTGCCGGGGTGGAGATGGCAGAGGGATCAGCTTGCTGGGAACTGCTAAGGCAGCCATTGCCACTGAAAGGCTTAGTTTTAGGAGCAGTTTGTCTGCCTTTCTGCTAGCCAACAGCTTCTTTTCTTTTCAAAATTTTCTTTGAAAATCACTCAGGAAAGTGAGAACATAATGCAGTTGTCTTTCTTTCTCATTATATAATTTTATACGATCTTGTTATTTCCAATTCCAGCAATCGTGGCCATTGGATGTTACATTCGTTTGTGTCAAGCTTGTATTGATTGAGAGGTATTGTTTGAGCTGGCTTAATTTAGGTATCTATTGATTCCACCCTACTATCTTGTGAGAAATAAAATTTTAATCAACTTGTGAGAATCAGGTAGTCATAGTAAGTCATTGAAGTTAAGAGATAAATAGGTTTAGTTTATTGACATTTATGGTGCAAGGAGTCTCACCGAGAGCTTGTAGCCAATTTATAGTCATATAATCTCAGCAGCAACTCATCTTGCTAAACCTTTTTGGTGTGATATATCTTTATTTATTTATTTATTTGCCAAAAAACTCATCTAGTTGAATGGTTAAGCTGTTGGACGATAGGTATATATAGCCCTGTGACGCAATATTGTTTATAAGTACTAGCTACCCTACCTTAGTGGACAACTGCAGATTTTATATATTTAGAGATAAGTAGGTATAGTTTAGTTTATTCATAAGAACCGTGGTTTAGATAAATTCAGAAAAAACAACAAATGCCTTACAAAAAAAAATTTCTGACTTATTTTTAATTATCGATAAATTTTTTTAGAAGGCAAAAGGTATCTTAAAGATCAAGCGGTAAGTAATTATCAAAATAACACGCCTTCGCTAGAGGAAGGGCTTGAACCTTCGACCTTTTGGTTAACAGTCACACGCACCTGATGGAGCAGCTAAGAGAATATCAATCCAAGTGGGGCTGGCATCCCTTCTCTTCGAGGTGCAAATTCCTTCGCTCACCTGTTTTATTGATCTCAATCTATATTGGGTTTGAGTCAGATCCTACAAGCTGGGAAGTATTTATTCTTAATATCTACGCCTGGCATGTTAACCAACCCAAAACTGCGACTCTGAGTTAGAATGGCCTAGGCTTATGAGCATGGGTACCTCTCCTACCTAGTCAATATGACACTATTCTAACTCACCCCCTAACGTGCAAGTTCTTCTGACTTTGTCACGTGTACACTGTTTATGGGTGGCAGTCGACGGAGGGGGGTTCACAGCCATTGACTTTGATACCATGTTAACTAACCTAAAACCGCGACTCTGAGTTAGAGTGTCCCAGGTTAATTTATAAGTATGGGTAACTCTCCTACTTAGCTAATATGGCACTATTCTATCTGTGCAGACCGGCCAGTGCTAGTTGATGGATACCTTTTTCTCGTGTCTTTTTCCCCTTTTCTCTTTCAACTCACTTTCCTCAACTTGATATCGGAGTTTAATTTATGCGTTCATGCGTCTTCTGAAGAACAGAGCTGATGTTGACCCAGTTATTGTCAGAAACGATGGCTGATTCATGCTTGGGCTCGCTCCTGTCGGTGGTCGTCGCCAGTACCATTTGTCTTGAAGTTTTATTTTTAAATTTTATCAAGGATTTTGGTGAACATCTCCTTTTATTTCCTTTTTTTATTGTATTACCTCTTAGTCGCGACCCGGTCGGTCGCGACCCGGTCGGGGCGACTCCCCCGGCCGGGTCGCGGAGTCGTGGCCGGGTCGGGCGAGTCGCGCGCCCCGCCCGGGTCGCGCGACCCGGTCTGGCAACGGTCACATGACCGTTGCCAGACCGTTGGCAACGGTCTCAAGACCGTTGCCAACGGTCTTGGGGGCGCAGCCCCCCATTCGGCCCCTTGGGGGCTATTTAAAGCCCCCGGGGGCTCTCCTTACTCCCACCCCCCACTCTCACTCTCAACCTCTCATTTGTGCTCTCATTGCTCTCATTGCTCAAATTTTTTTCTCATTTACTTAATTATTTCATCAAGCATTTCATTAGTTCATTTAGTATATTTATTTAATATTAGTTCCATTGATTAGTGGGTTAAGTAGTTTATTCTTTTTTAATACTTTTATTTGCTTACTTGCATAGTTAGTTAGCTAGAAGATTAGTTAGATATTTAGTTTAGTAGTTACTTAACACATCATTAGTAGTAAGGAATATTAATTACTTACTTAATCCTATATTTAGTTAATCATTCAATTTATATAAATAAAAATATACTTACATTAGTAGTCACTAATTAAGGTTATTAGCTATTTAAATAATTAATTACTTACTTAATTAATTATTTACTTAAATAAATGTCTTCTCCAAGACAAACACCACACACTACCGGCGCGACTCGGAGTGATCCGTCTGTCTTGCATTGCAATTTGATCTCCATGGCGGAGAGAAAAGTGCAATGTAAATATTGCGACAAAGTAATATTCGGTGGTATTTATCGTTTAAAATTTCATCTTGCAGGCATGAAGGGAAATGTTCTTCCTTGCACGCGGACTCCGCCGGAGGTCAGAGCTCAATTTCGTAGGCACCTACAAGCGATGGAGCAAACGAAGGGAACTAGTAAAAGACATAAAGAGACCGTCCGAGAAGAATTGCAACAACCGGGGAGACGATCCGTACACATTTACGGAACCGGACAAGAGAGGCCGGATATTTTTGGAGACGAAGAGTACGAAGGTATGGGAGGTGTTACTCATAAACGTTGTTCATTATTCTATTTTAAAGGATAATTAAGTAGCCTTGATACTTAAATATTTTTTAAAAAGATGAACTCTCACGAGGGATGGAAGCAAGTCGAAGATCATTCGCCGAGGAAGACTTCTATAGACATACCGGCCGAATGATGGGTCAAGGGTGCAGTGCCGGGAGTGGTCGAGGTAGCGGAAGAGGATCCAACAACCAACCGCAAGATCAGGTTCATGATCTCACACAAGACGACGACCCGGCAGTAGGTCCCGTGGATCCCGTAATCACCAGACCACGACAACGTCAAACAACAATCACGACGGCGATGAAGAACCTCAAATTATGTAAGGATAGGATTGGTCGGGCAACGTCAAGGTGGTTCTTTCACCACAGCATTCCGGCAAATGCCGCGAAGGGACCATACTACGAGAACATGATCGACACGATCGCAGACGTCGGGAGGGGAGTGCCTGGTCCAAACCCAAAGGAGATATACAATGTATATCTTCCTATGGAGGTGCAAGAAACAAAGAAGTACGTGCAGTCATTTGAACGCATCTGGGAGGAACGAGGTTGCACGTTAATGACCGACGGATGGACCGGTAATTAAATTTTCTTTTACTCATTCATATTAGATGTATTAACATTCTTTTTTGGTATAACTTATTTATCATCTTATACTTAACAGGTATTACTAGGAAGACTATGATCAATTTCCTAGTGTACAGTCAAGCCGGCACGGTCTTTTGGAAGTCGGTCGACGCATCAGGACAGGTAAAGAATGCAGACCCAAGATACCGATCATGGTAGAAGGCCGCTACAAGGTAGAGGAGGTCATCGTAGCCATGGAGTTGGAGCAGAATACCACGATGCCCCCGACTATGTGTATGATTCATCCCAAGGCTCTTGGTTCCCTACATACGATCAAGAGTACTGTGGAATGAATTATGTGGAGTCATCGGATACTTCGATCCAATCGACCTATAGTTATGGTGACTCGTTTGGATCAAGTCTTAGGATAGTTTCCCGAGGGACAGACGAATATGATCGTCATGTGTACATGTATCAAGCTTTGTACTCAACCCAAATGACATGGGGAGAGTACATCAACTACCTACAAAGTGTACAACACATCATGTTGGAATAAAATTGATGCATTATTCATTTAAATCATGTCATTTAATTTATCCAATTTTTCTGTATTTTTTCATATATTTTTTTCGCAATTTTCTTATTTTTTTGAATTTTTCAAAAAAAAAATATTTAAAAAATAGGGTCGCGACCCGGGTCGCGACCAGGTCGGCCTGGGGGTCCCGCGACCCGGTCGCGACCCCCGACCCTACCCTCCTTGGTATAGCCCACACTTTTCATTGCAGATTCTTGTTCTTTTATGTTACCGGTCCATCCGTCGGTCATTAACGTGCAACCTCGTTCCTCCCAGATGCGTTCAAATGACTGCACGTACTTCTTTGTTTCTTGCACCTCCATAGGAAGATATACATTGTATATCTTCTTTGGGTTTGGACCAGGCACTCCCCTCCCGACGTCTGCGATCGTGTCGATCATGTTCTCGTAGTATGGTCCCTTCGCGGCATTTGCCGGAATGCTGTGGTGAAAGAACCACCTTGACGTTGCCCGGCCAATCCTATCCTTACATAATTTGAGGTTCTTCATCGCCGTCGTGATTGTTGTTTGACGTTGTCGTGGTCTGGTGATTACGGGATCCACGGGACCTCCTGCCGGGTCGTCGTCTTGTGTGAGATCATGAACCTGATCTTGCGGTTGGTTGTTGGATCCTCTTCCGCTACCTCGACCACTCCCACTTCCAGACCCTTGACCCATCATTCGGCCGGTATGTCTATAGAACTCTTCCTCGGCGAATGATCTTCGACTTGCTTCCATCCCTCGTGAGAGTTCATCTTTTTAAAAAACATTTAAGTATCAAGGCTACTTAATTATCCTTTAAAATAGAATAATGAACAACGTTTATGAGTAACACCTCCCATACCTTCGTACTCTTCGTCACCAAAAATATCCGGCCTCTCTTGTCCGGTTCCGTAAATGTGTACGGATCGTCTCCCCGGTTGTTGCAATTCTTCTCGGGCGGTCTCTTTATGTCTTTTGCTAGTTCCCTTCGTTTGCTCCATCGCTTGTAGGTGCCTACGAAATTGAGCTCTGACCTCCGGCGGAGTCCGTGTGCAAGGAAGAACATTTCCCTTCATGCCCGCAAGATGAAATTTTAAACGATAAATACCACCGAATATTACTTTGTCGCAATATTTACATTGCACTTTTCTCTCCGCCATGGAGATCAAATTGCAATGCAACCAAGCCGGATCACTCCGGGTCGCGCCGGTAGTTTGGGTTGTTTGGCTTGGAGAAGACATTTTTTAAGTAAATAATTACTTAAGTAAGTAATTAATTATTTAAATAGCTAATAACCTTATTTAGTGACTACTAATGTAAGTATATTTTTATTTATATAAATTGAATGATTAACTAAATATAGGATTAAGTAAGTAATTAATATTCCTTCAAACTAATGATGTGTTAAGTAACTACTAAACTAAATATCTAACTAATCTTCTAGCTAACTAACTATGCAAGTAAGCAAATAAGTATTAAAAAGAATAAACTACTTAACCCACTAATCAATGGAACTAATATTAAATAAATATACTAAATGAACTAATGAAATGCTTGATGAAATAATTAAGTAAATGAGAAAAAAAATTGAGCAATGAGAGCACAAATGAGAGGTTGAGAGTGAGAGTGGGGGGGTGGGAGTAAGGAGAGCCCCTTGGGGGCTTTAAATAGCCCCCAAGGGGCTGAATGGGGGGTTTGCGCCCCCCCAAGACCGTTGGCAACGGTCTCAAGACCGTTGCCAGACAGGGTCGCGCGACCCGGCCGGGTCGCGCGACCCGGCCGGGTCGCGCGACCCGGTCGGGGGAGTCGCCCCGACCGGGTCGCGACCGAGCCGGTCGGGCCTAAACCCGACCGGGTCGGGGCCGGGTCGCGACCCGGGTCGCGACCCGGCATTCCATGAAATTGGGTATCAATCTTGATCCTGACCAAGGAAGGTGGGGTCGGGAGTCGGGACCGGGTCGGTTTGGCCCAAACCGACCCGGGATCACCGAAAAAATAATAAAATATTAAATATGGGGTCGGGGTCTTGGGGTCGGGACCGAGTCGGTCGGCCCCAAAACCGACCGGGTCGGGGTAGGGTCGCGAACCCGCATTCCATGATCCTGACTTTGTACCTGTGTAAGTTCAAAAGTAACATGCCCTATGAAAGTATGAATCGATCAATACTATAAGCTCCACTTGGCACTGCTGCACCAGATATTGGTGAAGTGGGTGATATGATCTCAACCTATCTGTTTGATATAGTGCTCCATGATTGAGATTTGAGATACTACCTTGCAAGGGTTAACCATCAACAATCACTTTAACCAGCCCTTCTTTTTCCAATGTTACGATGTATGCAATTTTTTCTGCTTTGTGCACTTGCTAAAAATTTCATATCTTTGGGGGATGGGCAAACTGAAATCCATGCATATACCTCAACAAGCACTATGATTTGTTAACTTTTCTAACCTATGGTTTCGTTGTTATTGTTTTTGCATTCAGTGTGGTGTAGTAGTAGTAGTAGTAGTCTCTCTCGCTATTTTATCGAAGCCAAATACTATCATTCATGTAAGAAATTTGTAAACTGTAGACTAATGAGTTAATTAATAACATTGGTTGGATTTAAATAGTTTTGTTGGTTGGCTCAAGGTTGTACTTATTTTTATTTGCATAAAACAAATTTGAAACTTGATAGCAGCTTCTTGATTTCCTCAAATATGATATAGATTTTCAATATCCTACATGTAATCGTCATATATATATTGAGTTTTTTACTTCCTTGATAATAGATTGACATATTTTATTTTTAAAATTTTTAATTAATACTATCTATCCTTGATTACCTATCATTTCTATTGACATTAGTCTCTCTTACTCCGCATGTCTATGCACACCATTTACCTCTTAAAAATGGCTACGAAATGAACATTTTTTGGGTTAAAAAGGTTGCGTTAGGACAGTTGTAGAATGGGTTACTCTGTGTGGTTAATCATGTAAAATTTAAGACATTTCAAAGTCTATGATACTCTCTTCACCTTTCATATCTTTTTTAATCCTGTTGCAACTTGAGATAAGCTCAACAGTCAACCTAGAATGGTCCTCTCAAGGAAGTCTCTGGAACTAGCAATGGTTCTCTACATTTTCTTCACTATTGATGCAGCTATGTGGTTAAGCCATTCCTGGCTGCTTCATTGGCTTTTTATGCCTTTTATCTGTTGTGGCTGTGTGCTTGAACTGGTGCCATTCTGGCAGAGACTCGGGTGACACATCTTGGGCTCTTCTGGTCTTTAGCTGCAACCAGGGAAAAAGATAAGTTGCTGTTAACCAGGGATAAATTTTGGATACAAGAGCTGAGTATTGGGTACAGCAAGGAGCATGCTTTTGGCATATATGACCTTATTTCGGGGTCTTCTCAAGGTGGGCAGAAGGGGAACTTGGCTTCAGTGCTCCAGTAGAACATGTGTATGGGATAGTGGTGTAACCAATAATTTATTGACTAAGCATCTCTATGATGCAAGATGTATCCCTTCTGGCTGGCAGTAGTATCGTGTATGCTTGTTCTAAACAACATCATATAACCTCATGTATAGCAAGGAGAACAACACCTTGCGGAAATGATTTCAAGAGTTTTCAAGTGGCAAATAATTAATGAGGATGCTGTGGAGGGCGAATGAGGGATGCGGTTGGTGAATCGTCCTCAGGATTAGCCTCCTTTATTCAGATTTGAAGGGTGTTTGTGGACTTGAACCCTTGAATTCCAGGTCTCACTGTGGAGCAGTTATTGAACAAAGTCTCTAGCTCCTAGTTTCTTATATATATAGCGAACTGTCTCCTTATATATGTATGATGATCTACTCTCATCAGTACTGTTCCATTCACAGTAGGTTGATGTTTTAAACAGCTGCCCAAGGGTATTCTTTTGCAGATCGATGATAATTTACCCGAATACCTTTCTTTTTCTTTTAGCAGATCAATAGCACTTTTATTGCTTCTGGTGTTGAGATGTTCTCTGATAATTTATGGCAGTTGGTGACGACTTGACGAAGCTATATCTCTAATAATTAATGGGTATTCACCGTCCCTAATTACTTTTTATATTCTTAGTATATGCATCAATAATATTAGGCTTCATAGTACCTAATAATAGCTGATGGGCAATGGGAGAGGGATGTGCTAACTTTTTAATCCTTAGCAGGACAATCACATTTTTGGAAACTAATTCATACCTCTTGATTTCTAATAATTAAATGGTTGCTTTCCTAATCCTACGTGATTTGAAGCTAGAAACTCAATGTTCCTTTTAATCAGCATCTCTTGTGAAATCCCATTTTTATTTACAAGTCCAATTCATATTGAGTTGCACAATAAATAAATCTTACATTTTATTTGTTAAAATATGCTATCTATTTTTTCATTTTTATCTAAACCGGCGCACATAGCTCTCTCTCTCTAAAAATAAATTCTTGTCTTGAGATTTTTTTAATGGTGGTGATTAAATGAATTCGAGGTGTAGGATGTTTGAAGGAACGATCAGGAGATGAAGTGTATAATTTTCAATACAATGAATTTGGTTCCTCCAAAAATTTTCTCATATAGGGGTTCAAGGACATTTGTCCCCTCTTCTATACGCAGATTACGGTTCAACTATGCTTATATCAAGAGCAATCAACATGATCGGTCGACTGCTCCGGGCTGAAGCTAACAAACATTTTAATTTAGCATATTAATGATATTTATGTTTATTTTTACCTAAATATAAATATTTTTAAAATTTAAAAGTTAAGAACTAATTAGGTATATGAATATAAGCATTATATGCTAACAAGGTTTTTTCATGTATTGATCTTTTTACAATTATTTGATATTTAAAATATGTCTTTATCTTGTTAAAATTTTAAACATGCAGAAATCTTATCTTATTTTTATATTAAGATATATATAGTTTAACTATGTTAATATTTAATATTATTTTCACACATACACACTCTGCAAATAATCTTATGCCAAACTAGCCCATAGTTATCTTGCCAATGATCACCTAGACCATATTATGAAATAATTTTTATCACTATTTTTCAAAATTCAGATTTTGTAATGATTGACAATCACAATAACCTCTCTTTATAGTTTTTAAAAATTGAGATATAAGAGAAAATATCAATCTCTCTCTTCTTAAAAAAATGAACTCATTCATTGTAATATATAAGTAAGATAATTAATTTATCCTTATAATTTAAGAGATTAATTATATTTATTTTTTAAATAGTATTATACCAAACGAGCCATTAGTTATCTTGCCAATGATCGCCTAGCTAGACCATATCATGGAATAGTTTTTATTTCTATATTTCCTAAAATTTAAGATTTTGTAATGATTGATAATCTCTATAACTTATCTCTCGATGGTTTTTAAAATTTGAGAGATAAGATAACATAATAATCTCTTTCTTATCAAAAATTATGAACTCATTCATTGTAATAAAAAAGTAAAAAGCATTGATATCTTTTATTTGTTTCATGTGAGGCTAGATATTCCAAGAATAAAAATATATTTCATAATCTTAAACAAACACATTCTAAGACAAAATCTGAAAGTCACTGCTTATAGATTTTGATATTAATTACTATCTTGGAAATATTCCAACTTTATAGAGCAAGCCAATCAGTAAGTGTGCAATGGAGTCTAGCTGAGTTCGAGTTCAAAATCGAGTTTTTTTTAACTTTAGCTCATTTATGAAAATGATTTACATTTAAATTTAAATTTAAATTTATTTTAACTTATTTGATTTAATATTTAAATTTAATTCTTTAAAAAATATTCAACTAATTTTACTCAATCGAGTTACTCACAGATTTATCGAGTACTTGAGCATGAATATGTTAAAAAACTTAGTTCATTCAGTAGATTGAGATTCATTTTTTTTTGAATTTATTCATTTAACATAATAAACTATTCAAATCTGAGTTTCCACTCACTTGTTTACAGACTTAATTTTGCTGCACTTCGTAAATTTCTTCGTAAGTTTTTTTTTTGACAATAATGAATGTGGGTTGAAAAATTCTTTCAAAGTCTACGTTCCAAAGCAATATGGCCTTTGAGCAAAAGCTCCGTAATTAAATTGGACATCCTAATATATATATATATATATATATATATATATTTAAGCTCCTTCATTTAGTAAAAACTGGGTGTATCTATCGGTCTATCTTTTTTTAATCTGTTAGAGTGTATATATATTAAAAATAATATCATATCAATTCTGATATTGACGTTTTTATCAAAATTAATGCAGCTGATAGGCTGATCTGACACATGCTTATTACCAACCGCATAATTTTTTTTTGTATCACAAATATCAAACTTGGCACATTTCAACAGACATAGAGTGGTTTATATCAATATTAATTTTAAATTAATAGTGCCAGAGACTTTTAATATTTTTACCAAACATGCTATGATAAAACACGGCATAGCCGGTGTTGGGCAGGAGATTTTACCCCCCCCCCCCCCCAAAAAAAAGAAGCTGTCAGTAGCGTAGGAGTAAACCTCTAAATTAATTCTTTCTACCTAACTTTTATTTAAAAAAAATTAAATTAAAATAAAAATTTGAGCTTGAATTTTATTTTGGGTTTACAACAAGTATTTTTATCTAGAGTGAAACTACACTGAATCTCTAGCTATGAACATGTGCACAAAGATGTATCACAGATTGCAACACAACCCATAATGTCTCTCTTGATTAATTTGCATTCTAAATCTGGAGTTCTCCTTCTAAAATCCTATTTATATTGAATAGACATAAAATATTTTAGTAAATTCTCAACATAGTTTTACTGTTTATGAATATAAAATTAATAACGAGGCTAAAAATTAGCATAATTCTTCTTTTTACAAGTTTCTCGATCGAAATTTTATTTACAAGTATATATGTATGAAAGTAAATAGGCACACACAAGCAGTACTCTATATCTATATTTTTATGCATTTATTACACTATATAAATATAAATATATACACATCTATGTGTGTGTGTGTCTATATATATATATATATATGAGTTTATCTGTTTCATTTTGTCAATCACATAATTTTAGTCAAATACATTTAATAACAGACTTAATAGACATATCAAAAACCAAAAGGCCAAGAAATATCTCAGAGAAAGTGATTATTTTGTCTGTCGAGAGTTTTTTTCTTTGTATACGCTGAGATTAATTAAATCACTCTCCGTTGGGGTCATAAGTGGATAAAAAGATTGTAGGGCGCAAATGAAATCTGAGATTTTGTATTAGTTTAAATAAAAAATTTCAATAAAGTTAATTGATACAAGACATTGAAGTTAGAATAGATATTACGCTAGATTCCCCATTCAGTTTTATTTTTCAGTTTCCCATAAATCTCATTAATATAATGTGGTACGTATAATTTTAAAAATTATCAATCTTCCTTCGATCGAGCAAAAATTGCGGACCGAGCGTCGCTCGGTTGGCACGAGGTCCGGGCTTCGCCTCCCGGTGGCTGCAAGCCGGGCGCCCCCATGGGGGGGCGACTTGTGGGGTTCGAGGGGTCTCGAACCCTCGCCACCCGCGCGTGTGGCGGGTCCTTGGCGGCTGGGCCACCACTGTTCAAAGCAAAAAAGAAAAAAGATCGGAGCAAAAATTGAAAATGAAATAAAATCAAAACATGGTGGTCCGAGTTTTAACTGGAAGGGAAATCTGAATGTCTTGATTTGATATTTGTCAATATCAAAATCGAAAAGGGTTATTGGCCAGATCAACGAAAGAGCTGCTAAAATATTTTATGAGATGTTTGACTGCACATTAATTAAGTTTTTATACACTTTCTTCATGATAAATTTAAGAATTAAACTAACATCTAACATAACTAGAGACATAAAGTTATTATCATATCTGGTGATATATAATAAAAAACAGCCGAGACCATATATAACTATTTCACGAAAAGAAGTCTCAACTTTTTTTTGGTCAAGAAGTAGTTATTTATAAAAATAACATTTTGTAATGATTGCCCAACGGTCTTTCAAACAAGTTTTGTTACAAAAAAAATATTTTTTGTACCAAAAACTCAATTTATAATACAACAACAAATATCAACCATAAATATTATATCAAGCTGATGCCTTTACTAGAAACATCAAATATATATAATACTATAGATCAAGTTCAACACTATGATCAAAGCCTTATATCCACGGCTTCAAAAAAATCGAAATTTTACTGTGCACGCCACTGTCGAAACCAAATCTCGACAGCAGAAACCCTAAACCCTAACAGAAGGAATGAGCAGCTCTTGGAAGAAGACGATAATCTGACTAAAAATGGAAGAAAGATTCTCGGGGTTTTCGCTATCTATATGGGTTTGATGCCGAGGTCGGCAGATACCTGGAGAAATCGTCCTCTCCAGGCGCCGCTACCAGCTGTGCGCTGTCGCTGCTGCTGCAACCGGACGGCGGCAGCTCCGGGAACATGGCGGTGCCCCACGTCTCCGCCAGGGAGGCGCCGGCGTCGTTCCCTTGGAAGAGCCCAGCCGGCCCGTAGCGGCCGTTCGGCGGGCCGACCTCGTTGTACCCCATGGCGCCGGAGGAGTTGCCGGCCGGGAGTTGCTGCAAGAAGCCGTAGCCGCCGTCGACCGACGGCTTATTGAACGGCGGAGGGACGTGATCGTCCCGAATGCCGCCGCAGCCTGGAGGGGCGTCGTAGGATGAGAAGGGAAAAGGAAAGGGTGGGGTGTTCTGGTTAGAGGCGTCGACGGCCGGCGCCGGCGCCGCCGACGAGGAGGAGCAGGCACCGGCGGCAGAGTAGGGCAGGCAGAAATCTGTGTAGAGGAAGGGGATTATGCAGTCGTCAAGATTATATGACAGGTCCATGTTGAACCCAATTTCTGGGATCGACGGAAACGTGTAAGGATCCGGTGCCGGCAGCGGCGGCGGCGGCGGCGGCGGCTCGGGGATTCCACGGGAAGACGCCGCGGCCGGAGTGGTGGCCGCAGCAGATGTATAGCCGCCGTAGAGATTCTCTTGCTTGACCGCCGGGAGATCTGTTAAGCACCTGAAGCTCTGGATTGGCAGCGCGTTCAAGACGGTGGAAAAGGGCTGCGCCGCCGGAGGCGCGCCCTCCGCCGGGGCTTCCGTGATCTCCTTCCCGCCGGCGTCGTCCAATCCCAGCACCAAATCCCTAATTCTCTCATCGACGGCGGCGAGCTTCTCGTCCAGTGATCTCGCCAGCTCGCCCAGATACGCCTCCGGCGCGTCGCCCAGCCAGACGCTCCGCCGCCGGGTGAGCTCCGCCCGCAGCTTCTTCAGGTGGGCGTCGAAGAAGGTGCCGATGTCGTACCGGCGCTTGATGGACTCCTCGGATCCGAGGCTCCGGTAGTGATGGATGATGCGGCGGACCTCCTGCGGGTCCTCCGGCCAGGTCTCCACCTGGCCGCGCGGCCCGAAGCAGACCAGGAGGGTGACGATGCCGCAGAGCTCGCCGAGCTCCATCGTCTTCTTCTTGATCACCACCCTCCTCTTCATGAAGGTCGAGTTGCGGTGCTTCTCGCCGTCGATCAGCCGGAGAGGCATCTTGATGCGGACCATGCCGGCGAGGTCTCTTCGTTCCCGCCGGCGGAGAAGACGGCGGCGGAGAGGTCGCAGAGAGGCTCGGAGGAACGTCAAGAACACGAGAGCGCTTACTTTCTTGTAGCGGGCGAAAAGGAAAGCTACGACCATAGGGGGTGTGTAGGTGGAGATCTAACATTGATTATTTACCATTAATGGCAAGAAAAAAAAGATAGTGATTTCCATAATTGTTTCGGAAGATCCAGCATTCATGGGTTCCGGATCTTGTCCCTTTGTCCTCGATGTATATACTCCGCTGACGTAATTATTAGATAATTATAAAAATAAAGAAATTACTTAGATAGATAATTAATAATTAACATATATCTGCGTTCCCTCTATATATATAGTCCATACTCTCTCGGCTCGCATCTTTATTAGTCTCAAAACTTCTCAATAATATACTTTTACAGTAGAGTAGTCACCTTAAATAAATTATAAATCTGGATGAAAACTTTTGATTAACTCTAGTTAATTATGTTAGACCGAACATATCCAACATCTAATTAAATCAGTATGTAGAAATCACTTAGCCAATCTGGTGATACATTTTTGAGCTAATTTAATACCATGCACATATATATATACACACACACACACATCCGAGTTCTTCTTTTACTGAACAAAATAAAAATTTTAACGAGATCAAAAGGAACTGAGAAGTATAAATTACTAATAGGACGTACATATATATATAGAGAGAGAGAGACAGACACAACAGTAATCATCTTATCCGTCCTTGCTTGAAACCTGATGAAAGGATAGCTATTGACAAATTTTAAGGGCCAACTTTCAATATATAACTACTAATAAGGAGATGAAGCTGGCTAGCTGGTTTATCCTCTAAGTTTTGGAGATAAACAAAATTTATCTCCAAATTAAGGTAGGTTTGACGGCACAATAGCATTTGTATTCTTGAGTTGAAAGAAAAGGTACGGATATAACCATCTCATATTTGTTGCATGGTTGTCTCTGAACGAGATGACTTAATTGATTGCTTTTCCATGTCCTGAGGGTGCATTTTTGGTTGAGATAATATGGATGACGTTTTATTAGTCATTAAAATTTTTTAATAACACATAATCTCATTTGAATGTAAGCTATCTATTTTAGACTTCTAGATTATAATGATTTTTGGATTTTTAAGAGAGAGAGAGAGAGAGAGAGAGAGAGAGAGAGAGAGAGAGAGAGAGAGAGAGAGAGAGTCATCTCTTATATTCTCTCTCAACTTAAAGTTACATATCAATGGAAAGATTATAGAGATATTGTCAACTACTTACTAAAAAATCTACATTTTTTGAAACGTGGAGTGATAAAGATTATTCCATATTTTGCTCCCCCTCCCCCCCTCACATAATCTTGCTGCCAAACACATCCTAAGAGACGTTTATCTGGATTCAAGCCACGCTCTCAACGATACGACAAGCGATCAGTTAAAATGATCCATTGATATGTAACTTTAAGTTGAGAGAGAATATAAGAGATGATCCATTGATCAGTTAAAATGTTCCATTGGCCACGGGCAAGAGTTTTCATCAGTGTCAACGAGATGGGGCCAAGTACAATCTCATCGAGTTGGCCAAATGTGAGGAAGATGATGAAGTATTGAAGCACTTCAATGATTTAATTAAGTATGATGAGTACATAGCTTCAATGAGCCTAGATGATCATTTACCTGCAGGTTGATGTTCGAATATGACACTACCTTTTTTTTAGGAAATCTTAATGTTAATTAACTGTACAAGTTCTCCTAGAAGTGCTTTTTTCCCTTACTACTTACTTTGAGATTTTGATGTAACAAACTGTAAACTATGACGACCATGAATATAAAATATAATTTAAAGAGGGAGAAGCGCAATGATGGAAACAAAAAGCAAGGAGCACATTACTGCACATTTTGATCATTTATGTTGTTTGGCAATACCATATCGATCCAAGTTGAATTTTTTTGGCACAGATGGACCTCTACCTATATACTTTCATTTTTTATCATTAATTTAAGAGAGCGGATCTCATTATGTGAGAGGCGGAGGGAGTACTCTCGACTCCCTCACAAATAAAGTGGGTCTCATATGAGTTTTTATGTCATATCATATTAAATCACCATTTAATGCACGTGGTACCCACCTTGTTTGTGAGGGGGTGGAGGGTACTCCCTCGTACCCTCCACCCGCAAATGAGGGGATTCACTCTCTTAATTTAGTATGTTACAAAAGACTCATATTTTCATAGATACCAGTCCAAGCAATATACATATATATGTTTGTATATATATATATATATATATATATATATATATATAGAGAGAGAGAGAGAGAGAGAGAGAGAGAGAGGTGCATACGTGCGAAGGTTAAGACAACCCATTTCATTGCGCGCCTTGGTTTCTTGTAAACTGTGTTTAATTAGCTTCGAGATGCTCATGGTTAGACAAGCTATTATTGAGACGACAATGCTGGGAAAGAGAGCATCTTGTTTAGTTGTGGAGGGGACACAAGGAACCTCTAGCTTGATCCATGCACGTAAATAATTAAATGAGTAGATCATGTGTGTTTTAATACGTACATAATTGCGGTTCTAACAGGTGGGTGAAGTTTTGAGACATTATGTATCAACACTACACAATCATAGAAGATGAATACATACATATATATATGTACACACAGAGATATATATATATATATCTTTAGACACAACATGTTGGAGTTCAGCTATCTAATGCCTAACTTGTTCCTAGGACTTGAACATGTACATTTGGTTATCATAGTCTCTAGACCACCCAAATGACAACATTGAGTGTCCATCAATCATTTTGCTAACCTTGGATGAGCACCCTGCATGAATCCCCTGATTAGAACCCTCTCCAGATGCTGATGTCAAAAGGAGAGGTAGCAGAAAGCTTCCAGCTAGTTCTTGCCTCCAGAATAGGGATAGCTCTTTCCTTTCTACACATATATGGGATATATGATTAGGATAATAGTGTTATAGTATTATGAACAGAGGGAACCACCTTGACACAGTATTGATGAAGACACAGGGAATTAATCTAAAGTTCCAAGACAACACACGACACCTAATTAAAATGTTGTACGCATTTGCATTGCCATCGGATGCATTTTATCCAGAATCATTCTGGCCTTAAATTATTTTGCTAACTATATCAAAAATCTCTATCACCACTAATTTTGAAATTAATAGTGACAGAGTTATCTAACCGTTGTTACTGGGTAACAAGTTGTTTTCTATACATTTTACAACAGTGGGTAGTTTTGGCGAGACTCAACCCATTTGTCGTCTATAACTTAACTCAAAAAAGTGTTATAAAATAACTGTATATAAGGAATACTTTGAATATCTATTTGACTATTTTAACAATCTTCAATCACCATGAGCAGGCAAAACTTTTACCTATATACATCAACGTAGTTATTAACCGTTAACCAACCTAAAATCGTGGCCTCGAGTTAGAGTGACCTAGGTTTATAAGCATGGGTACCTCCCCTATCTAACCAATATGACACTATTCTAACTCGCATCTTCACGTGCAAGTTCTTCTGACTTTGTCACGTGTACACTATTTACGGGTGATGGTCGACGAAGGGGGGGTCCATAGTCCTTGGCTCTGATACCATGTTAACCAACCCAAAATCACGACCCTGAGTTAGAGTGGCCTAGGCTTATAAGTATGGGTACCTCTCCTACCTAGCCAATATGGCACTATTCTAACTTTAACAAAACTACATACAAGACTGAGAGAAAGTGTAATGATTAAATCAGATAACTATCTTGGCAACTATGCTAATTAAATAAAATATGTTTAATTTTGGAGTACGTTCTTCCAACTCAACTTCCACGAAAATATATATAGTTAACTTAGTAGTATATTCATTTAATCACTTAACATACTCACAGATAATGTGTGCATGAGTGAGTGAGTGAGTGAGTGAGTGAGTGAGTGTGTGTGAGGGGGAGAGAGAGAGAGTAACTTTTTTTGTTCTTTTTGTAACGTTTGTGTGTTACAAACTATATATATTATGCATGGAAACAAAGCAGCTGGCCTGGCTTTTTTTTGTCAAAACTTCTGGCATCAGGGTCTGGTGGTGTCCTCTTCCCTTGTCTCCATGAAACACCACGAACCCTAAAATATGTGCAGGGCGCAGGTGGAGAATCCGCGCTTGTCCTGCAATCGCCCATAAATCTTCGAACCCTCTGAATCTAACCCTCGCTAGCTAGCTAGCTGGGCCTTGCACGGGCACCCCCACCTGCCAGCCTTCTCCCTTATGTTAATTGCTCTCTCATGTACTTTAATATTGCATCATTTCATCTCCCTTGTCGACGAACTAGGGCGCAGGGAGAGAGAAGAAGAGAGCTTTTCTAGGGTTTATCATCTGCTACGCTACACGAGGGTTGACGTGATTCGCGGATCTGGTCTACCGCCTCGCCGGATCTGCCCAGACGCGTCGACCTTTAAAAGCCCAAGGGCGTCTGTGATCCTGCAGATGACAACGACGGTCGCCGGGAGATCAGGGAGCAAGGCAATCAAGACGCTTCGGACAGAGAAGATGTCTGCGGCGGCGGCCCTCCACCGTTCCGTCTCCCTCCCCGCCGGCCCAAACCCTAATTCCGGCCCCACGGCGGCGGGGGGGAAAGCCTACCACGCCAGGTCCACCTCCCTGCCCTGCCGGTCTCACCCGACCGTCTCCCAGATCGAGGACGCGATCCGCTCCGTCCGCGCCTGGCTGTCCTCCGAGCACGACGGCGGCGGCGCTGGGACCGGCGCCGGGTTCGTCCGGCTGGAGATCCTCCACGTCGCCGTCGGCGAGCTCCTCCACCTCCCGAACGAGCTGCTCCACCGGAACCGGGGAGGATCTGCCGGCCTCGCCGACGACTTCCTCGCCTTCGGCGACGCTTACGGCTCCTTCCGCTCGGCCCTAGTCTCCCTTCAAGAGCTGCAGTCGGCGGCGCGGATGGCCATCCGCCGGAGGGACGAAGCTCGACTGATTTCTGCCGCCAAGTCCCTCAGGAAGGTCACGAAGGAGCTGGCGAGCCTTGTCTCTGGCCTCCGAGGCGTCGCCCCCAGGTCCGCAGAATCGGCGTTGGCCGCCGCCGGCAGTAGCGGCTCGGCGGCGGGGGCGGAGCTGTCCGGGATTCTCGGCGAGGTGACGGCGTTGACTGTTTCGGCTTCGGCGGCGGTCTTCCGGGAGACGGCGGCAGAGGTAGCCTCGACCGCGGACCTGTTGGCGCCGAGATCGTCTTCTTGGACGACGGTGAGGCGGCGGCTGCCATGGTTGCCGTCTCCGAAGAAGAAGGCGACCGAGGACGGCGAGGATTGGGCAAAACGCGCATCAGAGAAGATTGATCGCATGGTGGAGGTGGTGGCTGCCTTGGAGAGCGGAAGCGAGAGGCTGTTCAGGAGCTTGCTGAACAGCAGAGTCACCCTCCTCAACATGTTGACGCCATGAACGGAGGATCAACATGGCCGGAGAGCGTAATCATACAAATAAATAAATAAATAAATAAATATATCCTGTAGATAGAAATTGTATAAATGCTTTAATCCAGCAAACATGATTATATAATTTTTTTTCTCCTTTCTCCAGCAAACATGTAGATAGAAATTCAGTTGTATGAATTTCAAGCTTTTACACTAATCTCATTTTGAGTATTAAATAAGGAGTTCGTATCATAAAAAGAGATTTTGATACTACTTAACAAAATGTTCTCACATGACGCGATGATTACTAACCATTTCTACGTATTACTATCTCATCGAAACTCTATTACTAACCACATGTTATCACTTATTAAAATTTGAAATATAGTATACATATTTTAAATATATTATTAACTTTTTGTGTGTTATTAATCATCTGGATATATACCAATTCTTTGTGTCTAATACTAACATGTATATATTTCATATCAGTAACATGTAATTAATTAGTGGTTGGTTGAGTCAATAGCATGTATCATGAGTTTATAAATGTTTATACGATGTTTCACTATTTTTTTACGAGTTAATATCAATTTATCATGAGGATTAGCGATATATGTAAAATGGTAGAAACTAAAAAAATACGGAAGAGAATGAGTTAATAACTGATTGTATAATTTTTCAGAAATGTTTTGGGGGTTGATATCAATTTATTTTGAATGTGAGTAATATATGTAAGAAGTAATTAGTAAGTTAAAGATAGGAGAGAATATAAATTACTAACTTGTTATACGATTTTTTAGATTTTTTTTGATGCTAATATCGATTTGTTTTATGTGGTGGATATTGTGTCTATAACAAATGTATGCGATGGTGGGTACAAAAATTTATAATATATAGGTGTGCATGTAATGATGAACACAGATACATACTTGAAACAGTTTCAAATGTACCGTCGATAGATTATACTGAAGTTTCATTCAGGTCATTTATTTGGTTAACTAAACAAGTTTGGACAATCAAAAGAATTGCAAATTATATATTAATAAATCGAGCTTGTGCAAACTCTGGCTGACCTAATAAAATTCACGAGTAATCGGATTAAATATTTATTTAAGAAATAATTTATTAGTATTTATGACTACGTAGTGTCAATAATCTACAAAATAAATTGAAGTATATTTTGGTTTATGAGTCCGGATCACCTGAGGAGGGCTCCTGAGGGAGCCCCCTCAGGCCAGACACAAGACCCACATAAATGTGGGTCACATCCGCTGTTTAATCAACTTTTATACCTTGATGTGACCCACATTTATGTGGGTCTTGTGTCTGGCCTGAGGGGGCTCCCTCAGGAGCCCTCCTCAGGTGATCCGGACTCTTTGGTTTATAGCATGGAGAAACCGATCCATATATATATGGCCTTGAGTCCTCGACCGTCATTGGATTTGAGCCAGATATCCTTTGACCTGGTGCCCGGTCGGGTGACCCGTGGGAACCTCACTTGACCCCATCAGTCAAGGGGAGATGTTTAAAATGTTCTAATAAGATTCTCAAGAGGTCTCATTTTCTCTGTGCACTTTTCATAATTTTTTTTCACTCTAAAACTCTTTATGCTCTAATAATGTATTTTTCTCTCTAAAATATTTTAAAATTGTTGGATTTTTAATTTGTACTGGAGATTAATTTTTGTTTAACATCTCTCCCACACATCCCCGAAGAACACGATCACCGGGACAGCTCACCGTCCTCTGCCCCGCAGCAGAGTCCAGATTTCTTCGTGTGGACACTCGAAAGAACTCTCTTCGCTCGAACACGCAAAATCTCCGCGAGACTCTTCGTTATCATGATTTGACCCCGTGAAACTTAGACAGTAAGATAAGTCTCACAGACTTTATATGTTTAGAGTGAAGTGAATTTTCTCAGATGATCATCCGAGAGAACTCGGACTTCCTATAGCAATGTCGGACTTGTGAAAGTTCAAAAACGCGTGCGCTAAGGAGACCCAGGTCCAGGGTATGATAAAGGCATGGAATGTTCCTCCGATGGTCGATGTGGGCTAATACCCTTCGACAGGACCTAGACGCGGCCGACCTTCTTCCCCTACTCGACGCAGGATCCACCCCTACACTGCTCAGTTTTCCCAACTCTCCGTGCCACCTAGCCGAGTTCGGATCACCTCAGTCTCTGGGTGAAAGGAGTACCCTCGATCCCCAGTCAAAATTGATTACGACCTCAGGCCACTTAAGTGGCAGTTTATATAACAAGTTTGGTGAACCGCTACCGAAAATGTTTGAATCGCTACCGACGTGTTACTAACTCACTACTCGTCGGTAGCGAGTTGTATCAAGTTCGGTGGTGACTTTGTAAGACGTCGGTAACGGTTCAGTAACGGTTCACCGACTCATTAACTCGCTACTGATGGAGTTGAACTGCTATCAACGTCTTACTAATTCACTACCTATCACTTAAGTGATTTGGATCGCGATTTTTGTTCCATCGATGATGACAGAGAGTACGCTCTCCACCCACCCAGGTGATCCGGATAGAGTCCTTGTTTCCCCCCATCCGACGTTTATGTATGCCAGCCATTACACTGGCCGTCGCCCGCCACCGCGAGAAGACGTACGGGTGGCATGGAAACGGAAGAGACATGCATGGTCCGTCTAACACGTACAAGTATATAATATATATATACCTTATCAGGTCTAGTTTTTTATATAAATTCTATTGGTTATATTTTATGCTGATTGATGGATAATCTACAAAATGCACCACCATAGAGAGACGTACTCTAGTGTGGACGAGCATATACACCTTTATGCATGTATATATATTTAAGTGCGTGTAATCGATCTGTTCCGAGAGAAGTTCGGACGTTGGTGCATTCAGGGTGCTCGATTCAGTGTCTAGAAAATAAATAAGTTGTGGGGTTTAACTCTTTAGTTTTCAGGTATAAACTCTTTATTTATAATAGCTAGCTAGGGAACAAAAAGTAGCATATAGTTATGGTATAACAACTTAGCTAATCACTAAATTGATCAACATGCAGATGTCTTAAGGTTCCTTTTCTTTCCCCATCAATTAATCTTGAGTGTATATATATATATATAGTCGTTCGAGATTAAAAAAAAGGGTACGTCGGTTTAGAAATAAACAAGATCACTCAAAAACATGGACAGATAAAATATCACTATATTTTGATATCAATATTTCTAGAAGTCGTACGTACTTATATTACGAATTATATTTGATTCATATCAGTGGCGGACCTATGTTGAGCATAGTGGGGTCAAGTGACCCCACTAAAATTCGAGAAATATTTTACAAGTTTAAATGATTTTATCAAAAATAAAATGAATTATGAAATATTTATAAAGAATGACCCCACTAAAAATTTAAGATGACCCACTAACCTAAGATCCTAGATCCGCCACTGATTCGTATCAAAGATTATAAAATATATTTTAATAACCCAGAATTTTAAAATTAATAACGATAAAAACGCTTAAGCGGCCCGTGCATGGTGGTCCATGTTCGAGTGCCGAGGCGGCTGACTTTACGGACGGTGACCAGAGCCCCGTCGGAAAGTACAGTCAGTGAGCCATCCGTAGGAACGAGGGTTCAGACTGCCGAGCTAGCCTCCACGTCGATCGCCATGTCAGCAGTCAAACCGCGGGGTCAAGCCGACGTGGAAGTGTCACGGACCTCATTACCCGGTAAACCGTGAGCCCCGGTTGCAAAACCGTCGGCGGTATTGTTATTATTATTTTTTTCAATCTGGATAAAGATAAAAAATTTCGACCCCGATTCTAATTTCAAATACAGATCTCGTATTTCTGATTCTATGATGATGGTACGTAACAATAAGAAAAGATATCGAGAAGACCTGCTCGAATAATTACATATTGGAATATTAGAAATAGTCCGTGAAAATATGAAAAAAAAAGAAAGTAAGCCACTGCTCTCATTACTGTGTTAAGATTTTATGTTTTTTTAGCAACCCAGGATTTCCATCTTCTATCGGAATAATCCAATAACTTTTAAAATTTACGGTACACGCCGACTTTTATTAAGAATAGAAAACCAGATCTCGTTTCACCATTAATCTTTAGAAACAACCTATTTTAAATGTTATTTTTACTTTCTAATATTTATACGTTGCGCTTTTGGTAATTTATATATAATTTATTTATCATAACATTAGATTTTTATCGAGGCCGGACAAATACACATGAAAGAACCGACAGTTTTTTATTCCGACTTTGATTCCCATTCTTATAAATCATAAAAATATTTTATTTTAATTTTTATATTTTTATCAAAAACTAATCTATTTTTTAATTCTTTACTTTTTAAAAAAAAATTAGATTAGATGGGGAAGCACCGAGTACTGTTTGCATCTAAATTCACGGCGACCCGGAGAGCCGTTATTAAATTTTACTCGTCAGATGAGTTGAGGTTGAGCAGACTCGTGCTCCATCCGTTAAGTTCAAGATTAACTCGATTAAATATTTATTTTAAAATTTAATTTATAAATATTAATAGTTATACATGATTTCTTAAATATATTAATTTAAACTTAAATTTAAGTTAAGTTTCAGTTTAATTTAGAATTTTTAAAATAATTTTTAATTAATTTTAAAATTTATAAATAATTTTATATATGAATTAAATTTAAATGTAGATTATTCGATTAATAAACGAACTAAATTTGAATAGGAGTCAAACATATCCGTTAAAATCTGACATCGATCGAAATCAAATTTGCGTAAAAATAAATCAGCCGAGCTTAGGACATCATAGACCTCTACGCCTGAATAGGCCCACGGTACCGGGTGCGCAGGGCATGATGATACGGGGCCGGGACCCGCCCGCAGCAGGCCGGCAGATCGGAGCGGGCAGAGGTGCCACCCGGCGGCCCGCCGCCGTGGTGGGGCGGCCGCCGGCAGGTGCCAGCGGGCGGCGGGCCCAACCCCGCAACACGGTGGCTCGATCTAGAAGTGTTCATCTAAAATCGGTAAACTGGTAAATTGAATTGAACCAAATTGAATTGTTCGGTTCGATTCGGTTTGATAAGTTATGTATTCGATTTTTTGAACCGAAGCGAACCGATAATTTTTTATCGGTTCGATTCGGTTCGGCACCTCCTCAAATCGAACCAAATCGGTAAACCGGTTGACCCGATTTGATAAAATTTGACCCACTTTATTTACATATTATATTACATTTAAATATATATTATATCCATTTTAAATATATATTATTATAAATTTAAGTTAATTAGTATAAAGATAAAATTATATATTATAAATAAAGTATTGATTTTATACTACTCTTAAATAATTATGATAATATATATTTCATTTTATTTTATTTTGTTTAAATATATATTAAATCGATGAATCGAACCGAACCACAATCAGTTCATGGCTCACTTGTTCGATTTGGTTCAGTTCGGTTCGATTCACCTTATTGAATCGGTTTTGATTTGGAAAAAAAATGGTCAAACTGAGCCGAATCGAACCGTTTACACCCCTAGCTCGATCGCCGCCGCGCTCCGAGATGAAGCTGGGCGCCGACGTTGGGGAGGGGCGGCGCCGCCGTAGCAGAGTTCTACGGCGGAGGTGACGGGCGGCGCCGCCGGCGGTGATTCGAGGAGAGCCTCCCGTGTACCGGAGGGGGGGGGGAGCAGATTCCTCCTTTCTCCGTCGTACCTCATGCATGCATGCGGCAGCTTTCGGATTGCACAGCGTGTATATGCCAACACGTTTACTTAATTCGCCTTTATTATCGATCTCTGTCGATGCATCTCACACAGTTAATTTCATTTCGGGTTTCGTTTGTGTTAATTAGAGGTGTAAATAGAATTCGATATTTTAATATTTTCATTCCATTTTGATAAAAAATAGCAAATTTAGAATTTATTTTTACATCCTGTAAACTATCAGAATCACAATAGGATATTTCGGTGATTTATCGAATCGAAATTAGAATCGATTAGTTCCATTCCCGTTGATTCGATTTCGATAAAAAATAAATATATATAAATATAATAAAATTAAATGAATTATAAAAATATAATATATAAATCGATAAAATGGTAACATTATTTCAAATTTTAGTAATTATACGTAAATTATTAACTTAATTTTGAATACAAAATAATATTTAATATATATTTCGAAAATTACCGAATTCGGTTCCGATTCCGATAGCAGAATCAGATCGAATTCGAAACATAGTGACTCCAAAATTATTGAAATCAGAATCGAAATCCCTTATCCTTTATCAAAATCGAACCGTTTACAACCCTAGTGTTAATCAATACGGTAAAAAAATTCATTAATATATCTTTTATAGAATATTTTTAATTTTAAGTGAAATTGAATACTTGATCTATTACGTTGTCGTGTATGTTGCAGTCTCATCTATTTATCTCTCTCAAGTTAGATAGTTTCGTATGAGATATTGAGCCGACGTGTCCCATGTTTATAAACATGAGCCTCTCCACCTCTACACGATGAGAGTGTGGTTTCTCCGGTGTGCCTATTTGAGAGAACATCCTCTATTGATACACAAAAAATGTGAAATCTATTATGATTAGATCTTTGATTTGAGTCATAAGATCTATATGACAGAGATTGATCTCACATTTTTTATAGGAGAAATGAACGGGGCGGTCCGTTTCAACGGACCCCTTTTACGTCAACTCTAGTCAAAATATGCACTTAACGTTAGATCGTTTTGACGAAAATTGACCGCGTTAAATCCATTTCTCACATAATTCGACGCAGAGGTATCAAGATGACTTGTAAAAAGACTCTTTTGCCCTTAAAGTTGGCAGACCTGGAGGGGCGGACCTGGAGGGGCTGTCGTTCCTGCAGGCGTTCGCTAAAGAGCTGCTGCGGGGGACTTCTACCTGCCGCCCATCTCCGAGGACCCGCGGCTGTGGAAGGACCCCGCCGCCTTCGACCCGGACAGGTTGCTGGCCGGCGGCGAGGACGCCCGGCGCTCCTTGCTCCCACCGCCCCCGACTTCCTCTCTCCTCCGCGCCGTCGTCCGAGCTTGATCTTCTCCGCACACCTCCGCCGGTCCCTGTCAGCTGTCACCCCTCCTCTCTTCTGCCGCCGCCGCCGCTCCATCCGCCCTCCGGTCCTCCTGCTCCTATCCTATCTACCACCATGATCGGGAGCTCACTCCCCGGAACATGTCGCGAGGAGACGAAGCAGCCCGGCGGCATCCGCCGCGCCCGGACTCTCCCATCGTGTTAAGACTGTTAAGACTGTAATTACATGACTAATCTTATTATTAACTCTGGAAGGTTCGAGATACAGAACACAGTCTGTACTGGAGTAACGTGGGTCACTTTTCTGTTTCATCCACTATCACACGACGTCCACTACGGATGTCCAATATGCACTGTATAAATGTAACATTTGAGGAGCAATAACAGACAATCCCGTTCTTCTCATTGTCTTCCCTTTCTTGTATTTCTTCCTTTCTGTTCCTTCCGTCGCGTATACTCCAACATGGTATCAGAGCGGGAAAGTCACTGAAATCATGGACGACAGCAACACATCGTCACGGAACCCAGGCGGAACTATGCCATCTCACACAGAGATGGCCCTATTCCACGATGAACAGGAGAATCCCTTTCATCTCCACTCCTCCGACAATCCAGGTACCGTCTTAGTTACTGCCCTTCTTACAGGAGAGAACTATTCAGCATGGCAACGAGCAATGACGGTTGCTCTGTCTGCCAAGAACAAACTTGGGTTTGTCAATGGGACTATTTCTGAACCTGCAATAGAAGATCCGACGCACAGCACTTGGGAACGAGTCAACAATATGATACTCTCTTGGATCTTAAACTCGATTCACAGAGATCTTGTTCCTTCGGTTCTCTATGCTACTTCTGCTACAACTGTATGGGAAGACTTGAAGACCAGGTTCTCACCATCTGACGGTCCAAGGATTTACAACTTGGAGCGGCTTATTGCAACACATCAACAGAAGAATGATTCTCTCGCTAAGTACTTCAACACATTGAAAAGTTATTGGGATGAACTTGCACATTATGAACCAGAGACTTGCAACTCCATTTACCATCAACGACGCCAACTGATACAGTTTCTTATGGGTTTGAGCGAAAATTTTTCAAGTGTTCGTAGTCAAATCTTACTTATGGATCCATTACCTTCCGTAGCGAAAGCTTATTCTCTGATTCTTCAAGAAGAATCCCACTGGTTATTGCAAATTTCTGTAGAACAAGATGCTTCTGCTATGTTGGCAAAGATGTCGACTGATCAGCGCCGACCATTTGAAAAGAAATACAAAACAAAGGATCGTTGTGGGCACTGCCATGCCATAGGACATACTAAAGAACAGTGTTTCAAAATCAATGCCGAACGTTGCTCCTACTGTAACATTGCAGGTCATAAAAGAGAAGTATGCTATCGTCTTAATGGATACCCCCCTCACTATCAGATGAACAAGAGACAACCAGAGGCAAAGACACAAAAGATTGCTGAACTTGACAAAGCTCCAACCGCTTTTACTGCAGAACAGTATGCTCACATTATCAAACTCCTAACAGCAGGTTCTACTAGTGAGGCCAAGATACATTCGAATATGGCAGGTATTTCTAATTCTTCTATTGAATGGATTATAGACTCTGGCGCCAGTGCTCACATAATTTCTACAAAGCCTCCCCTCAATTACACCACTTCTCCTACTACCACCACCATCACATTGCCAAATGGACAACAATTGTCCGTCAATGGGTCAGGCTCTGTTCATTTTGGGCATAACAAATTCCTCACTAATGTTTACTTTGTTCCATCTTTTAAATACAATCTCATTTCTGTCAAACAATTGACTAAGGACCTCAACTGCTCCGTTGTGTTTTCCTCCACTGATTGTTACTTGCAGGACCTTTCGAACAAGATGGAGATTGGGCGGGGCCTTGAAGCTAATGGCCTATACAAAATCATCACTCCGGTCAACAAAATCTGTTTATCTGCAAACATTTCTGACAACATCTTATGGCATCTTCGACTTGGTCACATATCCATTGAGAAGCAGCGGCAACTTCACTCTTCCATAGCTAATTTTACTGTTTTTAAACCTTTTGAATGTACTACTTGCCATCTAGGCAAGCAAACTAGACTTCCCTTTCAAAAACATATCAAATCTACTGTTAAAGCTTTTGAACTAATATATGGTGATCTTTGGGGTCCATATTCAACTGAGTCCATTTCTGGAGCACATTACTTTCTCACTTTAGTTGATGACTTTAGTAGATTTACTTGGGTTTATATGCTTAAATTTAAATCCCAAACTTTCGAAGCTTTCCATTCCTTCTTCACTTATATACATAACCAATTTGAGTCCACCATAAAATGCTTTAGAACTGACAATGGATCAGAGTTTTTGAATAAATCATTCTAAGAATTTCTTAATAATAATGGAGTTAAACATGAATGTACTTGTGTTAACACGTCACAACAAAACGGTGTTGTAGAAAGAAAACATAGACATCTCCTTGACATTGCTAGAAGCATTCGATCCCAATCTCATCTTCCAATTAGATTTTGGAGTGAATGCATTCTTACAGCCACCTATCTTATAAATAGGCATCCAAGCAAAATTCTTAAAAATAAAACACCATATGAAATTCTTTTAAATAAAAAACCTGCTTATGAAAATCTAAAAGTTTTTGGATGCCTTTGCTTTGCTTCCGCTGGGCACTTAACATCTAATAAATTTAATAATCGTGCTCGCCGCTGCATCTTCATAGGATATCCACCAAATCAAAAGGCGTACAAGGTGTTTGATATTGACACTCAGACTATCCTCACTAGCAGAGATGTTCACTTTTTTGAAAATCTCTTTCCTTTCAAAATGGACCAGAACGCATCTCACATACCTACACCTCTACCTTCTGTCGACAACACTGACTTACCTGATATACAACGAACAGTTATACCTGAAACTGAAAATATATCGCCTCCATCGACCCTTGTTCTCAACCAACACCACAAACCTACCAGAAATCGCAAATAGGCCAAATACCTTTTAGACTACATAACTACATTCTCTGCCTCTGCCTATCCATCAAAAGTCAAAGGTTCTGTAGGTCAACATAATCTTTACATCAACCCTTCTCAAAACCACTTTTCTCTTTACACAACCCAATTCACTCACAGTGAACCCAAATCTTATACTGAAGCCTACAAAAATCTACATTGGCGTCATGCCATCAAAGAAGAATTGGAAGCACTCGCCAAAAATGATACTTGGGAAATCACTACTCTTCCATCTCACAAGAATGTCATTGGTTGCAAGTGGGTCTTTAAGTTGAAATTAAATCCCGATGGGTCTATAGCTAAACACAAAGCCAGATTAGTCGCCAAGGGCTACACACAGTTAGAAGGATTTGATTACTTTGATACTTATGCACCGGTGGCAAAGATTGTTACAGTAAGAATCATCTTGTCATTAGCTTCAATTCACAACTGGCCTATTTTTCAGTTGGATGTCAATAACGCTTTTTTGCATGGAGATCTTCATGAAGAAATTTACATGAGGCCACCTCCAGGTTTACTTCGACAGGGGGAGAACAAAGTTTGCAAACTTAAGAAATCTCTATACGGTCTCAAACAAGCTTCAAGAAATTGGTACCAAAAATTCACTAACACTCTCTTGGCTATAGGATTTCAACAGTCCAAGACAGATTACTCTATGTTCACATTCATAGGTGTAATTTAATTATTATTGTACTTGTCTATGTGGATGACATTCTCATATCTGGGAACGACATAACCCTTATCATATTATTGAAGACATTTTTACACAGTTCATTTCAACTAAAGGACCTCGGTCAACCAACTTATTTCCTTGGTATAGAGGTATCTAGAACTGCACAAGGTATTTTTCTCTCACAAACAAAGTACATTTTGGAACTTCTACAAGACACAGGTCTCACCGGAGCTCGACCGACTTGTACTCCTCTTCAACAGTCACATGATTTATTTACTACCAGCACTCCAGACTTGGATGATCCTAGTCAATATCGACGGCTCATTGGCCGTCTCCTCTACCTAACAGTCACCCGACCGGATATATCTTATGCAGTCAATTTATTAAGTCAATTCATGAACAAGCCTAGCAAACACCACTGGAACCATGCTCTCCATGTTGTTAGATATTTGAAAGGCACACCTCAACTTGGAATATTTCTGTCATCCAAATCTCAGTTACAATTAGAAGCTTATTGTGATGCAGATTGGGCATCATGCCCAGCCACTCGACGATCTACTACAGGTTTCATCATATATTTGGGTAATTCCCCAATATCTTGGAGAACTAAAAAACAACACACTGTATCCCGATCATCTGCTGAATCAGAGTACAGGGCAATGGCTGCTACTTCATCAGAAATTCAATGGTTATATTATGTCTTTCAAGAACTTCATATAGTCTTGCCACAATCCAATTTATACTGTGACAACACTGCAGCTAGGCACATCTCAGAAAATCTAGTTTTTCATGAACGAACCAAGCATATAGACATTGATTGTCATTTTATAAGAGAAAGGATACAAAATGGGCTAATACAACCATTACAGATTTCATCGGAATTGCAAATTGCAGATATATTTACTAAGCCATTGAATAAAGAACTTTTCAACAATCATTGTTACAAGCTCGTTTGTGCAACCTCTCACTCGCTTGAGGGGGAGTGTTAAGACTGTAATTACATGACTAATCTTATTATTAACTCTGGAAGGTTCGAGATACAGAACACAGTCTGTACTGGAGTAACGTGGGTCACTTTTCTGTTTCATCCACTATCACACGACGTCCACTACGGATGTCCAATATGGACTGTATAAATGTAACATTTGAGGAGCAATAACAGACAATCCCGTTCTTCTCATTATCTTCCCTTTCTTGTATTTCTTCCTTTCTGTTCCTCTGCTGCGTATACTCCAACACATCGCCGCGGACATCGATGATGGCAGCCTCCTTGCGGGCGGCGGCCTCCGCCAGAGCAATAGCGATGAGGTCCGGTACAGTACCCACGACCGCCTCCCGGAGGGAGCCGCTGCCGCCGGTGGATCATACACTAGCCTCTGGGACCTGCTACCCTCCCCATCCTCCCCCTCCCCCACCGGCAGCGCCCGCCCCTTTGCGGACAGCCACCGGACGCCACTACAACTCCCATCGCCCCCTGCTCCGAGAGCCTCCCCATCCGCGGACAGCAGGTCGCGGATGATCCCTAAATCGCCATCGCTGTGTCCGCTCGCGCCTGTCTGGATCGAGTCGTCTATCCCTCTTTCAGCCGAGGGTACTTTCGGAATAGAGCGCACCCGATCGACGGAAATCGTTTCAACGGACCTATCGTGATGCGAATTGGGAAAAACAGACCTAACCTTATACATATTTGGTCAACAGACTAATTATTAAGTTGACTTTCTTAATCGGACCTAGAGTCAATTTTCTCTTTTTTATATCTAAGATGGAAGATGTTCCCTCAGAACTCACACTTTTCAATTTTGAAATAGTTAATGTCGTGTGCGGCTCGCCGTGCAAAGCTGACACATGCACGGGAGCTCATCCGCACGGGAGAGTCGCGAACGTTCGCAGCAGTTAGCGACGTGAAAGTCACGTCTCTTCATGGATATGCATGGCAAAGAAAAGGCATGTGTTAGTGGGAGACTCGGGAAGCTCTCTTGCCTATCCCACAACGTGGAGACGTGCATTGATAGGGATACATGGGATATTGATCCATGGGTGACGTACAGACGTGGAAAACCTTGCATAGACCCCTATAAATAGAGCTGTTCTCTTCCACATTGGAACAACACAATGAGCTTCAAGAGATCCGTACGTGGGTGGGTGTGGTGAGAGGAGAAATTATTGTGTTTGAGAGCTTTAAGGAAGAGGATTTGTTCCTTTTCGGGAGTTCGTCTTCTTATAATATTCTCCATGTTTAGTGAAATTCCTGTTCATCGTCGCCCGTAGATGTAGGAAGGTATATCACCTTACCGAACCATGTAAATCTCTGTCTTCTCTTGGTGTGTTCTTGTTACTTCTCCTATCTCCATTCACAGGTCAATATTCAGGACGCAACTCAGTTTGTCAGAGTCGTATGACTTATTCCGCTCGTGTTATATCAGTTAATATGGTATTAGAACTAAGGAGAATGATTAACACTCTGGTCTAGAAGACGAAGCATTTGACAAGGAGGTGATTTTTGATTTGGATATATTCTGATTACGTCGAAGTATAACATTTTTTTTTGTTTTGCTTCGATTTTGATTTTGTTATTAAATATAATACAATTAAAATAGTGTCGTATTAGTCAGGTAGAAGTGATACTCATACTTAAAAGTTTGAGCCATCTTAACAATTATTTAAGATTGTTAACTCGACATCAGAGTCGAGGGTTATAAATCCTTTCATCGTCACTGGTAAACAGTACACATGTGACCGTAAAAGTAAAGGTTGATTAACAACATATTATTATATTGTTACAGAATCGTGGGCACCCTCTCTGAAAGCAACAACGCGGAGAGAGGTCTGTTGCTTGAAACTTTGCGCCAATATAAAGGCTTCCTCTCTGATCCTGCCGATCCGCTGCATGCCGCCGGCCGGTTTCCGAGGCCGGGCAGGGTTGAGACTCCGACGAAGTTTACGTAGCGGAGGGGCCGGCGGCCGTCGAGATCCCCACAGCAGGCGGAGCGCGGGGAATCAGGGCATGGAGCAGCCGAGCGGTGCGGCGTATGTTGCGGCGGCGGAGGAGAACGCCCCGGCGGTGGCGGAGGAGGCCGCCCCGGCGGCGGCGGAGTCGACGTCGCGGTTCAGGAAGGTCTGCGTGTTTTGCGGCAGCAGCACCGGGCGGAAGAAAAGCTACCAGGATGCCGCCGTCGAGCTCGGCGCCGAGCTGGTACGTACGTCCGCTTGCGCCCTGCTCGTATGTATATATATATGTAGACCTGCTGATCCCTCCCTTCCCTTGGATATATATACCTCGTATACCTATGGACGGGGGGCGTCCCGGCGGTGCAGGTGTCGAGGAAGGTGGGTCTCGTTTACGGCGGCGGAAGCGCTGGCTTGATGGGGATCGTCTCGCGGGCCGTCCACCTCGCCGGCGGCCATGTCTTCGGGTAGATGTTTCGTCGCCGGCGGCAGCCTTGCTCTCTCTCTCTCTCTCTCTCGGTCGCTCGGTCGCTTCATCATCTGATCACTACCTGCTTCGTCCATCTATTCACAGGATCATCCCCGGGACACTGATGCGCCAGGAGGTAAGCATATATATCATTGAAGATTTTAACTAACTGATATATACTAATTTTCTTAAAAATTTAACTTGTTTAAAATTTCATTTTCAAAGCTAACGTATTTTCTCTAACATTGCTCAAATCCGGCTTTCAAGAGAAACGATAAAATTAGAATTAACTGATTTGACTTCTATTAAAGTACATACTTTATTATACGACTTTCAGATCTTGAGCCTAAGATCTCTCACTCACTGTGACTAGCTACTTCATCACCTAAGATCTCTCTCTCTATATATATATATGATTGAATTTTATTCTATTTTTTTCTGGTTATGTCACGACCCGGAATTTAAATAACATAACCACAAATACGCAGCGGAAATACACAATGTCGTGACAGTGGGATGAAACCCAACACTTGGATTCCACAACCCAAACTTAAACAATTAATTTTTTTTCTAAGATCCATCAAAACAAGATAATAGAATCATACTTCTAAGTCTATCCACACTCTTGTTCAAAAACAAGCAAGATCATCTACCTAAGTAGAGAACACCAAGATTCTCCATGTGCAAATGACTCTGATTCCTTTGGTTCCACCTGATCCTCATCTTCAAGCTCTTAAATCTTCAGAACACCTTTAAAAATTTAACCCACAACGGGGTGAGTCCGGGGACTCCGTAGGATTTACACCCTTCACCCATCAATCGGGTAATTAACATATAAACAAGCAATGGTACGTAACATATCTAGATTGAGATGTAATGTAAAAGTATAGAATGTCTTCTATATTAATCTCACAACCCATATACGAAACATAATTATCTTCAAAGAAAAGATTATGCCAAAGCCAATTAATTCTAGACATCAATGCACACAAGACCATACAAGCTAGACAAATATCATCTAAATGACCTCAAGACTTAACTTAACATGACCAAATTAAAACAGACAAATTCGATTTTTCTAACATGACATGGTTTAACATCCATCACATACGACACACAAGTAACGTATTTCATATCCTTTCAGAACACATAGCCAAAGAGCAAGGAATTGGTCGTCTTGCTTCACGTGTACAAAATGCATTCACCGAAAACTCTAATATATATATAGAAGTAACATATACTAAGCCAAAGTGTAAGTAGGCGTGGTGACACTAAGGAAAAACCGCGTAATCCGGGATGCAATGGGAGGGCCGGATTCATCTAAGTACCCGGCTAGCCCACGGGCGATTGTCTAACATAGGCCGGTGAAGCCTTCATAGCACGTCATATCAAGAGTTCATAACATAATTTCATATCATGACATACACGACCATACCATGCATACATGACATAAACATCTAATTTCATAGCCTTTCATGCAAGACATAGCATTCATAACGAACTTGACAAGACATATGATAACCCAACTTAATTGAACTTGTTCTCAATGACAACTTGTACTAATCATGACCAAATTGACATAACTAACTATGCATCGCATAGCCCATGATCTGAAACCAAATTAAACATATTTCTCCATAACTAGACGAGACTTGTACTAACCGACTTGGTTGACATATTCTAAATCAAACATATACCAAACTTAACCATATGAACATAATCATATCATGCATGACATAATTAAATAATCTGAAATCATACTAATCAAAATTTACATGATCCTCACACATGCAATGACAAACCGAACTAGACATACTAAAACATATGTACAAGACACTTAACCTAAGTCATGCTTGGCATAAATTAAACAATTCAAATTCTGAAGTAATCAACCACAATCTGACCCAAACAGGTTCTGAAATATGTGATTTGATGATCCATGATTTCCCAAATATACACACAATTATAATTCAATTCTAGGTCCAAAACTAGCATATAATCACATACATAACTAACATATGGTCAAATCTTATAAAACATATCTCTACCCATCCAGAATCAAGCTAAACATGTTCCATAATTTTCAAAATAGTAATTTCAGGATTCTAGTTTCAAGGACTTTTGAGAAAAATTACTAATCTTAAGTTCAAAGGCCAAAACTAGTCAAATCAAGGTCCATAAGTTAAATCATGCATATTTTCTAATCAAAATGGGATCAAATAAATAGAAGCGAGCTTGAGAAACCTACCTGGAAGATCCTGTGAATTTTTCGTATTTTTCAGAATTTTCCTGCTATTTTTCTGGCCTCAAATCTAATTTCCGGATTTATTAAATTCCGAAAATCAGAAAAACCTGAACCGGCGTCGAACCGGGCGGTTCGACCGGCTGAACCGGGCGGCTGGACCGGGCGGAGCTGGACCGGGGGAGCTGGACCGGGCGGCTGCTGGCCGGTTCACGGCGACGGTTCGCGGCGGCGGAGGCGGCTCGCGGCGGCGCTTGCGCGACGGCGGAGGCGGCGCCGCGACGGCGGCGACGACGGGCGGAACTCGCGGCTGAGGAGGCTGCCGGCGGCGCTCGACGGCGGTGGCCCGGCGACGGCGTCGGCGAGAGGAGGGCTGGCCTGGGTGGTGCCGGCGAGAGGAAGGCTCACGGCTGTTCCGGCCGGAACGGGGACGTCCCGGCGACGGCGATGGCTCGCGGCGGTCGGGGGTAGGAACGACAACGAAGGGGAGGAGGAAGGAGGGCCGAGGGGCCGGTGATGACAGGGGCACGATCGACGGCGGCAAGGAGGAGGCACGGCCGGCGCCGCGGGCCGGCGGCGATGGCGCTCGCGACCGGCCACGGAAACGAAGAGGGAGGGGGGGGGCTCCGGCGCAATAACGGCGCAGCCGGCGCAGGGGATGGCTGGGGGGGAAGGGCTGCTGGCGGCAGTCGGCCCCGCGGGAAGGCGGTGGTCTGAGGGCGGCGTCCGGGCGGGCGGCTGCTCGTGTGGCGATGCGCTGACGGGCGGATGGGCGAAGGCGGCGTCGCGGGCGTCCGACGTGGCAGGGAGGCGCTGCTGCGGCCGCGAGTTGGCGATGACGGCGGCTGCCGGGCGGGCGGGAGGCAGCCAGGGACTGGCACGCGAGAGGGGGCCTGTTCCACGCGGCGGCGACGCGCGGAGGGAGGCAGCAGCCGAGGGGCGCGGCTCCGGCGGGATAGGAAGAGAGGGAGAGAGAGTTCGACGGGGGATGAGAGTCCTGGCGGGAAGAGAGACGGGGGCGGTGAAACCGGCAACAGAGGAGGGGGCGTAACCGGCGATAGAAAGGGGGAAGGCGGGGCGTTACGGCGGGGAAATCCTGGATGGGGGGGGGCGGTTACCATTTTTTTTTTTTTTTAAATGTCAGATATTACAGGTTAGATGGGCCTTTAAACAAGGATTGGTTTTGAACATAAAATATTTTATGTAATTTTAAAAAACAATTTTTTAAAGGCTAGCTTGAATTTTTTGTTCCCATTCATCTCCGCGCTTGTCTTCCTTCTCCTAGTTCCTGCTCTTATGGCCGGTACTCTTGCACATGTATACGCGGATGCCAACATATATATAGCTGACCGGAGACACGGTCGGAGAAGTGAAGGTCGTCGCCGGCATGCACCAGAGGAAGGCGGAGATGGCCCGGCATTCCGACGCCTTCATCGCCCTTCCCGGTCGACCCCTCTCTGCTGCCTCCCCCCTCTCGTTCATCTTGCCCGCCGCCGCCGCCGCCGCCATCGAAATCGTTTGCACGGTTTGATGATCCTCTCCTTGGGGCTCCCCGCAGGTGGCTACGGCACGCTGGAGGAGCTGATGGAGGTCATCTCCTGGGCTCAGCTGGGCATCCACCGGAAACCGGTAACACCTACACCCTAGCTTCTTCTCCGGCGCCGACCTGCTTGAATTTCTCGCCCTTTGCAGGTGGGGCTGCTCAACGTCGACGGGTACTACGACCCGCTCCTTGCCCTGATCGACGGCGCCGTCGACGAGGGCTTCGTCAGTCCCCCCCAGCGCCACCTCTTCGTCTCCGCCGCTACCGCCAAGGAGCTGCTGCACCAGCTGGAGGTACGTACGTACGTACGTACGCCGCCCCGCTCGTGGCTCGCCAGCTTTTACCCGGCATGCAATTCGGGTTTTTTTGTCCTTTTACAAATAACACAGCTTTTTTTTTAAAAAAAATATTGGAAGCATAAGACGGTTAAATTTTTTTTAAAAATAGCACACCCAATTTCTTTGAGGCCAATTTCTTAAATAAAAAAAGGCTGACTAATGTGAAACAAGATGATAATAAAGTCGGGGTATATGACACCTACTTAAACAAAGTCCGTAGAATAAAAACCGATTTTTTAAGTCATAAAAACAGTTCATCTTTTTCGAATAGATAACTCGAAAATATAAAATAAGTCGGATTAAATAACTCTAATTTATGGACAGATATTAGTAGTCGGACTAGATAACTCATGAAAGACAACACAAAAGGAAGATGTCTTTTGAAAACAAAATCAGTGTAATTAATACCCTGCACTACTAGAAAAGTTAGTATTTACCGCAAATAATTATGCCATAAAAATTGATAATTTTGCAGCAAATTATTTTTTACAGCAACAAATTTTTTTGCTACATGTCGCTGTATAAAATTCTCTCACAATATATTTTTAGCTGCAAGAAATATATTTTGCTATAAAAATAGCATTTGCAGCAAACATAATTTCACAATAAAATATCATTATTATGACATACTTAAAATTGCAGCAAAAATATATTCACTGCATAATTGATATTGTAGTGAAATTATTTTTACTATTAATTAAAAATTACACAAAAATCTTATTTACTACCAATTTGATGTTGCAATAAACTCATTTTTATTACTAATTAAAAATTACACCAAAATCTTATTTGCTACGGATTTGATGTTGCAATAAAATCATTTTTACAACTAAATCACTGTTGCACTAAAAATTTTTTAACTACATATTTATGATCGAATTTTGTACAAAAATAAAATATAAAGACAATTCAAGGTATAACATTATCATCTATGGTGAGATAAGATAACAAAGAGCAAAAAAAGGTTCTCATTTTTTTGTATAAGAAAGAAAGATTTCTCTCTAAAAATCATCTCATTTAACAAGATTTGTTACAAACACATAATTATGAAACAAAAACTCAATTTCTCGCACAATCAAATCAACCACCTCATAAGATAACAACATTCATACATATATCATCAAAGAAAAAAATCTAGCATGGCCACACTATTTCAACCAAACGATGCAATCTTAAGCATTCCCAAGTCAGAGGTCCACGAAAGGCTCATGTTTTCTAACTTGGGCCGCGCCATGTCCAACTATATCTTCCCTCAGCATCATCTTTCCCGACTCATCGATCAAAACGTGTTCAATTTTGGTGGATGCATTGTCACCGTCTGTATACCTTACCAAGGAAGGAATAGTCGGGAGTCGGCCCCGGGTCGGTCGGCCCCAAAACCGACCCGGGTCGGTTGGGGTCGCGACCCGGGTCGGGTCGGGGTCGGGTCGGGGTCGGGAAAAAATATAATAAAAAATTCAATTTAAAATAATAACCGGGTCGGGGGGTCGGGGCCGGGTCGGGGTCGGTCGGCCCAAAAAGCGACCGGGTCGGGCGACCCGGCCGACCGGGTCGCCGACCCGGCGAACCATGTACCTTACAACATTTACAGACTTCACGGTATCGGAGCTTGCGCATTCAAGGCAGACATCTTCAAATAAGACATCGGAGCTTGCGCATTCAAGGCAGACATCTACAAAAAGGCATCTTGAAAAGGAGCCTACCACATTTTTCAGCTTCAAAACCTTTCTTTACTGAATCCCTTTATTAGAATGAATAAATAATGTGGATGAGGAAAAAAACCAAACCAAGAATTCATACCTTTCCCACAAGCCGTCAAATCCAATGGCAGGAAGGATCCATTCATTGAAGCTGGCAACTTGGCAAGCATACCATCTTCACTCAAATCTTCACCAGGCCCGACTTTGTTAAAATATTGGAGAATGACCATTTATGCACCATCTCATAAATATATGCATAAATAGTGCAGCAACCAAACAACCCACCCACATTAGCAACCAAGAACTACAAGGATGCATTGTCACCATCTGTATACCACATAACAACTGTGTATAAATTATATATTCTTGGTAACAAGAACTACAAGAACTCAATCTGCCATGCAACCAAACAACCCCATAAAGTAAAATACTCACCAGTAACATGAAGGAAAGTAGAAGTAGTTCTATTGTAGCCAGAAATATTAGGCCATCTAATCAGAGTTTCTAATTCTACAAAGGAGGCAGCCAATGCGATGCACATGCTAGCATACTTGATGGAGCAAGTAAGGAGACACTGTGCAAGCAAGCCAAGCCACAAGCACAATCTATCATCTTCTAGGCTTTTTACAGGATACACATTTGTCTAATTGAGAGCGCGCATTCACATAATCTCTAAAAGAAAGGCTGTCATCTGCCCCCAACCTCAACCCTCGGAAATGCAACTCATCTCTTCCGACATTTCGATTCAACTTGGGAGAAAGACACAACATATAACTTGTAAAGGAAACATGCCGACATATGAAAGAAAATAACATCCTTTTGCAGGGTATTTATAAAATGAACAGCTTCGCATCAATGTATATTGGATCCAAATTCAAAAACATAAAACAAAAAATATCATTATTAATTAGTTGTAGCTAGCTAGCCAAGTGTCAACAAGGGCATGTACGAAGTCAATGCATACAAATGTATAAATGGTCATTCAAAAACATAAAAATGTATAAATGGTCATTCTCCAAGCATACCATAAAATAACAAAAAAGCAAGTGGCTCTTACTTCTAACTACCAACTAGTTATAGGACGTGCTTCGCACGTCTACCAATAATTACTCATAATTATTTAAAAATATTAGATTATATAAAAAATAAATTATCAATTATTATAAAGTTTATATTTTTTAGTAATATTAATTATCTAGAAAAGATGGGCTACCAAATATTCAGAGACAAGACAATTCCCTCAAATCAGAAAATTAGAAAATTTTGCAAATAAGAAATATAGGAAATTACACTTCAAAAACCTAAAAGTTGAAAAATCCGAAACAGTGGTGGATCCAACCCCAGTCCGTGCCAAATCAATCCGGAATTGCTTGCACACATTTTTTTACTGAATTGATTTTTTTTCTTCCATTAAAAGATACAGCCAGATCCAGATACTGAATCTATGACATTAGAATGTAAAGTGGGGCACTCCATGTTCTAGCATTTGCTATTTCCAGTGGTCCCAGGGTGATATGGAAAGAATGCAACAAATAATTTTTAGAAACGAAGAATCTGACCCACTTTACATTCTAATGTCAGCTGCATCCCTTGCCAAGGACCGGGCATATATTTCTTCAGGAGTTCATCGACCTTATGTATCTCTTTTCGGGACGTATAGTTGAAAATCTTTTTCAACATCATATTGTTCACCTACTTTCTTTTTGTTGTATCTGTTTTAGTCCATCCACTTGTGAACTAACTACTTACCTTTTAATGTACTTTCTTTTAAATGCTTTAATGAATTGTATTCCATATTTTGTGCATCTTATAAAATAGACATTTATAAAATAATATTCCATGATGTATTCATTTGTCATGGTGACAGTTAACTGGTTTTTAATGTTAACCAATACATATAATATGGTTATAGTCTTATAGTAGGGAGAGGGGGAAGAGAGAGGGGGAGCCCCCCATTACCCATGACGAGACGGGCGACAGGCCCTTGACGGAAAGCTGCGCAGGGTTTCAGGCGCTTTGGCAAAGGGACGCCTGGCGTCGCGTCGAAGGAGCGCTTTGAATAAATCCGGAAAAAGGAAGAAAAATAATTGAAAATGGTCAAAAATTAGTATTTTCTTGCATGTTAACTATAGTAGTATTTGAAATGTTGAAGACCACAAGTTCTGAAAACACCGGGCCCGAGAACCCCTCCAACAAAATCAAGGACGGAACGGTTGTTCAATGAACTTGCGGATAAGCCAAAATCACGAGTTATGGACGACGGTTCCCGATCGGTGTCCCGACCCATTACTCGTGATCTATATCTTCAACTATGTTTCTTAATATTAATTTTTATTTCTTTCTTTTCACCCAAGATACATGCCGCATGCATCATCCGCATTTGGCTATCACCGTGGTTGTCTTCGTGAAAGGTCGTTTTCTCGACAAGGCAAACAAGCGTTTCTATTGAGTTGAGAGGTTATTCCACTCCGAGCTAAATCAAAGGTTCCGCAAGGACGCGGATGAATCCTAAAGACGTAATCGGAGTTGATTGGAGGTTCTTCTGATTTTAAAATCAACTTCCGTTCAAATTCTTCGGGTACAAGCACACCACAAAGCGGCCGCTAACCAAGATGAACTCACGAGCCGCGTCGGAGGTTCCCCGCACGCAGGGGAGCGGCTTTATTTTCCTCTCTCGTGCCCACGGCACATCTCATCTCCAATCAACCACGTGGAAGCGATCGGAAGATACGGGAATCGCGGATCTTGAGAAGGCTCAATTCACCGGTCGTGGTCGGGAGTCGCGTATCTAAATCTACGCCTTGACGTCGGTTTTTCGGTCCGCCACCACTTCACTCCGCTTCATCTCGCTACGGTCACTCGCCACACTCCGTGCCACTCGCAAAACCAACGTCAAGGCGAGGCAAGTAGATACGCCGACCCGGCCCCGATTACGAAAGAACAATCTCATTTTTATAGATAACACTTGTTTTCTCCCGATCGGAGAGGTCGATTTGACATAAAAACAATCAAATTTCGTAAAAATATTGAAGCGTCCCGATGTCGCGACGCCCGGCCGTCGCGGCGTCGAGCGCCCCGTAATTTCCCGCGTTTTTACCCTTCTGTCTAGCCGGACGACTTCGTACCCAGAGACGTACGAAAGTACAAGCGCTCTTCTGCCAGAGCGCCTGCAATTCCGCGCGTGACAGCCGGCTTTTCAGACGGTCAGCGATGCGTTGTCGAAATTGTACCAAGGGTCCAGGCGCTTCGCCGTCGGAGCACCTGGATTCCCGCCTGACAACTGTCACCGCAGGCTTCGCGTGCGCCTTCGACCCCAGGCGTCCGACAGCCCGTAGGTCGTAGGTGCTCCCCTATCGAGCGCCGAGCCGCCGACAACCGCCGCCTGACACGCAGGGTGGTAGGTGGCGACAAGTATGGTCGGACGTGCTGATCCGCCGACTTGTCGGCGGATTTTCAGGCGCTCCCATGCCGCGACGCCAGGCGTCTTCAGGGCGGAGCGCTAGGGTCACTTTTGCGCACCTATAAAAGGAGACCCTTCTCCCACATTTAAGAGGTTCCAAAGAGAGGTTCCAAGGAGAGGTTCCAAGAGAGAGATTCCAAGGAGTTGAAGGAAGGATTCCTAGAGCCTTAACTTCCCAAGAGTTTTCTTGAGCCCTCCAACATCCTCCCACCACCTTCCAAGCCCCATCTCACTCCCAAGCCTTTCCATCCTCCATTACACCCCTTTCACTCTGCTCATTCAATACCACTCAAAAACCATTCAAGACCCCTGCCATCATACCATGCCATCATACCATTGAAAGCCATTGTAAACCATCACAAAGAGTACCAAGAAACCTCCAAAACCGACTAGGAATCCGATCCCTCGTCATTGGGACCGGGAGAAGATTGTCAAGACCGCCGCGTATGGACGGAGCGCTCCCCCGACGCGACGCCGGGCGACCCGTGGTCGGAGCGCTGCAATTTCCGAGCGAAGCACGGAGCTTCTACGATCTTCTTCCTTACCTTACCCTCTCCTTTATTGTTCATTTGGGTTTCATTATGCATGTTGCATTAGTATGGCATAACGCATCTTAGTCTTAGGTCATTTAGATCCTCCCTTAAGAAGGGGTTAGGAGTTAGTCCTAATCCGGTTCATTCAACCCCTTTTGCCATATCGCTCTTCTTTCTTACGAATAGTTCTTGCTCCATCTTTAGTTCTAATTGTTGTGCTTTCATTCATACTTTCTTTTCGAGCAAGCGAGTTTCTCCAGGCTCTTCTTCGGCCGGCCGAGGAAGGAGAAGATAGAACCCCCGCAATCTCCTAGTTTATCGAGGTAACCGGTCACTCTCACTTTCTTTACTAGTTCATCTCTTTTATTTCTATCATCGGAGCCTCTCTGGCTCCTGGCGACCACACCATCCCTCCTCTTTCGGTTTGTAGGTTAAGTTAGTGTTGATAATGCCACCGGCTATCTGATCTTCTTTCCCCTCGATTCTCCTCACGACCCGGACCGGTCCTTCGATGCCCAAGTGACATCAAGGGTTGAGTAGTTCGGGGATCAAGGTGAGTGTGGAGAAGGAAAGAAGGAAGAGAAGCGGACAATAGACTGGTTCGTTGGAATCATCCACGACTGTGCCTATGGCGTGATTAACACAAACCCACCCTATCAAAACCGTAAGGAAGGAGAAACATACACACACGCGCGCACCTATCTACCCGTCTCTCCCTCCTTTCCTCTCTCCCTCTCCACCCCTCTTTCCCGGCGTCCACAGCTAGGAGTAGGACCATCCTGAGGTAAACCAACACCAAGAGATGTATGCCCTTGGAGTCCTATCTAGTACATTGAATCCCATGCCTCCTACAAAAATAAATGAAAATAGTCATCTCTATGTTCATCAGGATAATTAACTCCAATTAGATATGATCCCAAGAGAATGAAGAATGAGAAAACACATGATTGCATAAAATCAGTACCAAGAAAATGTCATAGGACCTACCTTTCTTTTATACAAAATGATGATCTATTATTAGGAATGACAATGACAAGAACAAAAACACCAACTATAAAGTTTTGAAAAGTCAAAGAACAATAAAAGATAATATGTATTGAACAATCTAGATTTATCTACTGTGATGCCAAGTTAGAAGGTGCATTCATGTGAGGCATGCATGCTACTTTGATTGCAATAATCTCTAATTGAAATTCTTTTCTCATTTTTTGAATTTCTTCTCTCATTTGTGTCATCACGTCATCCTTCACTTTCAATTGAGATTGTATACCACTTATCATTGAAGCCATGGTTGAAGATTTGGAAGGTGGCTTTGGACCATAACCACGGCCTCAAACATATCCAAACTTCTCACCAAACACAGATGTCATTGCCTCTTGTGGAGTAAGAGTTTGTGATTCATCTATCTCAAATGAGTCATCTAGTCCAACATGTATTTTTTCTTGTACAACATCCTATAAAAATGTAAAAGATTGATTATAGCAAAATATTTAACATTATTGTAAAAATAACATAATACGCATGCATGGAGTAAAGAACATTACATAAATGGTGCTGCCTATCAACTAGTAGTTTTTTATGAGCTATGGATATCTAAGATGCCTTTAAATGAAAAGTGGCTTTAAGTGCTTCCAGATTATATTATGATTTGATTTAGTCATGGTTAGCTATGATCCAACAAATGAACATCTTATTGTTTTGTGTCACAGTGAAATTCTGCACAGCAGAGGTGGTAATAGAATATGCAAATACACCTGAATCTACTTTGCAAATGATTCAGTCATTCAGTTGACTTGAAAGGGGAATGCATACAAATATGAAAGATCTATAAATCAAAAATCTTTTTCTCATGCTTTCGGACATTAACACTTATAGGTAGCTAGTTCTTGATGTACTAATGGCATAGATGAGCAGTGGTCCAGTGGATCACAAATTGATTCTTCTAAAAGAAGGATTAAGGATAGCACATAGGAAAGTTAGAAGGAAGGATATTAGTTGTTAACATAAGAAATATATATATTTGCTTTTACACGTGTGGACAGTTCATAGTATGTATCTTTATACAAGGAAGGACGATAAGGTTGTTGCTGATATTTATTTTTCAATTCTTCTGCTGCACTATTTTTTCCTTTCAAGATCTAGTGATTGCCAATGTTGGAGAAAATAAAAAGATCTTATTTCTTATTCAATTCTTGTTAATTAACCAGCTAATTTCTACAACTCAACTAATATATTATTGCTAATTATATATTGAATATGTCACATTAAAACTTTTAGAGTAATAACTTGTTTACAAAAATGAAATGAACACTCCGAGTTAATAGACATATTTGCGCAAAGCAGATAAATTGCAGCAACATAAAAAATATAACAAAACTACAACTATGACTAAAACTAAAACAATTAACATGTATACTAGAACTATACAAATCACTCTCAAACTGACATGTATACTAAAACTTGAAGAAGAACAAAAAAAACATAAACTCACAAACTCACCATGTGGGATTGTGCAAAAAGAAGGAACAACACCACCGTGAAGAAAAAGAAACTGTCGAACCAATATTGTCAATGAGAAGCAAAAGAACAAAGAAAATTGATCGGCATAACGAAAATGTAGCGGGAGGTTCCTCTGATAGCAAGAGTAGCTTCTTTTCCTTCCTACGGCAGCAGTGGTGTCCTCCAGCAATAGCAAAGGACTAGGGCTCCGATGAGAGTTATTTTTCTGAGAACATGGAGGGTTTCAGGACCAGCGGTAAAAATATAATAACAAATCGATTGATCGATGACTGTTCGGAGCCATCAATGTATGCACTCCACCACCAATCGATCAATCTTAGAAATAGATCCTAGGAAAGAAGAGTACACTAGATCTGCCGTCACCACTGGACGAGATGCCAACTACAAGATTCACGGAGGATACCTGTGACGTTGACGATGTTTTGAGCTATACGTGTCTAGATGTTCCTCCGGAGACTTCTCCAGTCACTCCCCCTTGCACCAAGGAGTCATGATCTCCCTTGTGATGCTCCTTCGGAGGCTACACGGTACGATTTCACCGCACTTGCCATTGCCCCTATTTTAGCCCTACCATGAGCCCTATCCAAGAGAATACCTCTGGACTCGAATCACCGCTCTGTTTAGCGTATTAACGGCACCGAACAACGTACTATTTTCTTTGGCTTTTTTAAATAAATAAAATGTTCATATATTAAGCAGATGAAACCGTAACGTCATTACATAAATATTTGTTTGAAGTGATAAAAAAAATATTAGTAATAATAAATTATACTGTTATATTATAATATATTATTTATGATAAAATTTATGTTTATTGTGAATAAATATTTTGTGGCAACTAAATAAAGTTGCTATATTAAGTTAATTTTTTATAGCACCATTTTGAGTTGCCGTAAAAAAGTTGCTATAAAAACTTCCATTACTTGTAGTGCTGACAGGAAAGTAATGGTAGCGGACATTAATGTTAGAGTCATACTTTCATATTTAGTGGACTCATTTTTATCAAACTATGTTATTCTCCTAACAAAAAAAAATATACTGTGCTAGTCTTACAGTTTCAAGAAAAAACTGTGTATTTTTTTTTAAAAAAAACTCAATGGGAGGGGGTGCTTGTTAAATTTATTGGATCATTTAACTTAAAATATTAACACAATGAATAAATGGGGTAGACATATCATAGACACCTTCTAATATTTTAACTATTTTTTTAAAAAAAACTCTTGAGATATTTCTAACATGTCCCGATCAATTTTTATCAGATAAAATTGATTTTTGTTCTTAATAAAAAAGGTCACAACTTGATTACTTATGTGACAGGCCAATATTCACTCTATTCGGTCAAGTTCTTTACTTGTATTGCGGCAATTACCCTTTCAACACTGTTAGATAAAAAAATTTAAATAAATTTTATTTAGTTTTGATATAATATTTACATTTTTGATTATAACTAATAGATAACTACGTATAAACTGATAATATTTTGAGATTAAATAAAAATCAATATTTTAAAATTACCTCACAATATCCTCATTCTGATTAGATAACTACAGTTAGATATACTGATACAACTTTTTTTTTGTTATACTCTTTCTGAAAAAACATATTTTATTCAATTTACTCTCAAAACGTATCTAATATTTTTTAGTTTCAGCCGGACTCAAATTTAGTTGATACATTACTTAATTTTTAGATTTTAAATAAATATTTTGGAAAAATGTGAAATTGTTAAAAACGATAAAAAAGGTGTATATAAAGACGCCAATTTTACACCCTTTTCTAATTGATGTTTAATATCGGCTCTATCAAAAAAATAAATAAAGTGAACTGTTTCAACAAATGGACCCAGTGTTGCAGGGCTGTTTATTGTCTCGTTCAAACTAAACCAAATCGGTAAGTGGAGTGATCTAATTCAATAATAAACATTTTATTTTAAGTTGTGCATCTTTTCTTGTAAAAATAAGTTTATTTCAAGAAATTCTAAGACAAAAATAATGAAGTGCATAGACGTACGTACGCATTAGATTTTGATAGAATTTAATTTAAGATAAACCAAATGGAATTAGATATTGATATATATATATTACATCTTAATGACTTGGTTCAGTTTAATCAGTCAGCACAAAATCGGAAGATGATAAATGATATTTTTTGGGGAGAGCGGATCCCCTCAGGTGCCCACCTGAGGGAATCCCCTCAACCTCTGACAGATGTCAGATCACTGTCATCTCAGCTCCTTGTGAGAGGGGCTGAGGGGATCCCCTCAGGTGGGCACCTGAGGGGATCCGCCCTCTTTTTTGGGGGGCAAGTCGGTGCTGTCCGCCTGTCTCCTGCAACCTCGCCCTCGTCTCTTCTCGATCGTCTCTCTGTACGTCGCAGGAGTACGTGCCGGCCGAGGGCGACGGTGCGGCCGCGAAGCTGCGGTGGGAGATGGTGCCGCTTGGCCACGACTCGTCTCTGCAAGCTGAGATCGCTCGCTAGGAGCTAGCTGCAGCGGCGGCGGCGGCGGAGGCGGCGGCGGCGGCGGCGGCGGCGGCGGCAGTCGGATTAATCAAGGAGCCGCCGTGACCCCGCCTAGGGGTCTGGCAGGGCGGACGAGGAGATCATCTTGTAATGTATGTTGTTGGGACTCCGCCGTCCACTTCATTGTTATTCTCGTTCCTTCCCGGTACACCGTGGAGTAATCCCGCCGTAGAAAGGTGCGGACTCCGGTCCGCCGCCGGCAGTCGACACCTCTGCTAGTAGTACCACCGCTCGATAACCGGCAGCTCGATCCCCTTGCTTTGCTGCCAGCAGGAGGGGTTGTTTTCTAAGTGAATGGAACACAGCGGTGAATCGAATGGAAGCAAATATACATACATAAATAAATATATATATATACGTATATCGAGTTTGGATCCCCAATTTTTTTTAGAGGGAACTCTCGCAGAATAAGATAAGGTGAAGTGATGTGATATCTGGAGGACTTATCTGCAGGTTATATTGATTTTAAATATATCTCATGGTAGCTTCGTCTCAGATTATATCAAAAAAACATATAACTAAATCTCATGAATAACATATCAATCTTAATGTCAGCCATTTCAATTTAATTTAATTTAATTTCGGTGCGAAAGAACATAATTGTTTGATACGGTTCACTGTAGATCAGAGATTTAGAAGAGAAGTAACTTTGGGTTGGAGCTGTCTCACCACGTACGGAAGAAACGGCCGCCTTTGATAGTGTTACCATACATGACTTCACCTAATTAGCATGTTTTGTTGCTGGATGATTATTGTCGATATCAATTTTAAGATTGACAGCGTGATACAGATATTTATCAAGGTTACCATAACATCATGACCTAATGTGATGTTTGATTTGGTTCAATTAACTGTTTAAAGTTTGAATTTTACGTGCCCATGATATCTTATCCTGTGGATCACTAAATGTTAGCTATCCACCTACAAAAGCTAAGAGACCATTTAAGAAATTATTGTTGTATTCATCCATCAGTGCAAACATTTTACCGGACCATATGAATTGCCTAAATCTCTGAGATTGAATCAGGAATTAGACACATTTTCCCAAAGATTGAGCAGCTAGCTAGACATCAATTAATTAATTGAATCAAACAAATGGGCCCAAGTGACTTTGACCCCCCCAAAAAAATATGATTATCTGAACTGTGTCCTGCAGAGATGGACTGATAAGAATATTTTTTCGTACAGACAGACAGACTACAGACACGCACCTGAGAGAATATTTTTTGTGTCCAGTGCGAGAAACTTTGTTTACAAAATTTTATGAATTAATTTTGATGCTTCTATAAAACTCGACTCGAACTTCTGATCAGGTACTATGATAAAAACATTATGATCGAAGTGGAAAAAATGCATAACATAAATTAATAAAAGATTTCGAAGAATTATCTGAAACAATGAGATCCTCCCCCTGCTCGAAGGCCTCCTTTGAAGGAGAGGTTCATAAGAGATTATTTTGCAGAGCAGCGGCGCTCTCCGGCGGCGGCGGCGGCAAGTTCAAGTCCGGGATGCAGCCCTTCGCCGAGGAGGAAGAAGCCGCTTCGTCGACGACTGCCGGCCGGCGATGGCTGCTCGGGGAAGAACCGCCGGAGGTGGTCTTACGCCGGCGACCCAAGCACTTCATCATCATCATCCCCTCCGCCGCCGTCTGCAACCCGCAAGCGCCGTCGATGGCGGTAGAATCGCCCGCGGTGCTCCGCTTGGCTGCTGCCACCCTCGGCGAGGCGGCGGCGGCGGCGGCGAGCGTCTGCCCGCTGGCGAGCAGGAGAAGGTATGCGGCGACCTCGCGCTCCGCGTCGTCGAACTGCTGCCGCCAGGCACCGGCGCGCGGGGGCTGGGCTCCCACGGCCGGCCGCGCCGGGCCGGTCGCGGGGCGGCGCAGATGCGGCGGCGGGGTGATGCCCCGCCACCGCCGCTCCGGGTGGCACCGCATGTGGCCGAACAGCGCCTTCTGCGACCAGAACCGCCGGCCGCACTCGGTGCAGGGGGCGGTGGCGAGGGGGTCCGAGGGGTCCGGCGGCGGCTTCCTCTTGAACCTGGCTTTCGACGCGCCGCCCGCGCTCCTTTCCTTCCCTCTCGGCGTCTGACCGCCGGCGGCGGCGCTGCAGTCGCCGTCCTCACCACCACCGTCGGAGACCGGAGACGCGAGAGGGGCAGGATCGAAACGCCCATCGAAGAAGGCGCGCCGACTGGTATCGTCCATCGGTCGACGACGGTGCTTCGACGTCGGAGCAGCAGCAGCAGCACCTGCTTCGCCGTTCAAGCAGAGCTCGCCATGCATGTGTATCCTCGTCTTCCTCCTCCCGGTTCGCCGCCGTATCAAACAGCAGTTCTCGCCCCACTCCCACCTTCGCCTTCGCCCCGCCGCTAGTTCTGTCGGAGCGGTTGCTGTACGGACAACATGGGGCCGCCGGTCCGCTGTCCGAGGGGCAGTTAGCGGTTACTCCCGGATCCGACGACCGCCCGCCGCGTCGTATCATCCGAACACGTCCGGCGGTGTGCGGTTGACGGATCGCGCCGCGCCGCCGGAGGACGCCGGCCGGCCGGCCCGGTCGGGAGCTGCAACCGCCGGCTGCCAGGTAGGAGTGCAATCGGGCCGAGCCGAGTCTAACATGGCTGTTCGGGTTTGACTTGATCGATTATTTAATCATTCTAATTTGACTCGATGCCCTATAAATTTTCAAAAGTCTCATTCCGACAAGTTCGAGTTTAATTTATCCGAGTCCCTCGTTTACGTAATGCCTTGTTTGGTAACAGTATTAAGTACCTGTATTGATATCAGTTTTAAAATTGATATTGATACTCTGCATCACTAGGTGTTTGGATATCACTATTAATTTTAAGAGTGATAGTTAAAAAAAATATCAAAAACAATACAGCTCTAGACCTGTATTGAAATCATTGGCCGACCCTCCCGAGTCTCTCCCCGCCGTCGCCCCCCTCGCGGCAGACGCAACCCCCGCAGACCGCAGATGCCTATGCCTTCCCCCCGAGTCCCCCCCGTCGCACCCCCTCCCCCGCGGCAGACGCCGTCGCACTCCCCCCGAGTCCCCCCCGTCGCCCCCTCTCCCCCGCGGCGGACGGCGGTCGCCCCGCCCCCCTCCCCCCCCCGCTCCCCCGTGGCGGACGGCGGCCGTCTTCCCCGAGTCCCCCCCGTCGCCCCCCTCCCCCGCGGCGGATGGCGGCCGTCGCCCCCCGCTCCCCCCGCGGCGGTCCGCTGCGGCCGTCTACCCGAGCGCCCCCCGTGCACCCCCCCGTTTGACATCGCCTCCCACCGCGCCTCGCCGCTGCGGCAACCGCCATCGCCGCCACCCTCGGCCGCCCACCCGCGGCGCGCCCGTCGGCCGCTCTTACCGCCTCCCGCGGTCGTGCCTCCCGCCCGGCCGCGGCAGCCGCCGCCCTCGCCCCCTTGGTCGCCGCTCTCCCTGTCGCCGCGACGTCTCCCCGCACCCCCACCGTTGACCTCGTGACCGCGGCGCCGTGCCTGCCACCCCGCCGCCTTGATCCCCCCCGGCCGTTTCCCTATGCGAGAGTGCCGCGCCCGCAACGCCGCGACGTTAGCCCCCGCCGGCCGCGCGACCACGCGCCTCGTCGTGTGCGCAACCGCGGCCTCACCGGCCGCCCCATCGTCGTTCCCCCGCACCAGCCAGCCATCGCCCCCCATGGCCACTTGCCACCCTCGGCCCCCGCCATCAGCTGCCGCGGCGTTGGCAGCCCGCGCGATGCCGACCGCCGTTGCCGGCCACCTTCGCCGCCGCGAAGCCGCCTTCGTCCCGCCCGCGCGCCGTGCGCGTCGCCGCCCGCCGGCCCCTCGGCGTCGACCGCCGCAGACCGCATACCCCACCCCCGCAGACCGCAGACGCCTCCCCTCCGCGGCCATGCCCCCTCCCCCCGAGTCCCCCCCGTCGCCCCCTCTCCCCCGCGGCAGCCGGCGGCCCCCCCCCCCCCCCAGAGCAACTGGAGCCCGCGGACACCGTATTCGGGAAAGTCTCGTGTAATACCAAACACTTCAAAATTCGATACTGTCAATTTTAATATTGATATTTCAACTTCAAAAAATATCAATATCAATATTAATACAATATCATTTATAATACTCTAAACAAACAGAGTGTAAACTAGTCAACTTAACTCAAACTTGAATCGAATTCATTTTTGAGTTCGAGATTGAACTCATCTACTTAAAAGTTAGAGTTCAGATATCAAATTTTTTTAAATTACTATTTAAACATAAAAATATAATTTCACATAATATTAATATATATAATAAATATATTATATTTTAATTTAATTATTTAAATAAATAATTAATCAAGTAATTAAGTGAATTTTAATCGAATATTTCATCGAACATTCAAACAAGTTGTTCATGAATTTATCGAGCCGAGTAAATCTCTGTTCAAATTCGACTCGTTTATAAATCAAATTTTTTCCTATTTAAATTTATTTATTTAACTTAATAAATAATTTGAGTCGAATGTTTAATGAGTCAAATATCGAATTACTCATCTAATGCCCTGTTTGGTTAGAGTTTTATTTTTGGTACTATATCAATATTGATATTAATATTTTCAAATGTTGGAGTATCAATATCAAAAGTAATACAACTGGACACTTGTATTATATAATATGCTTTGTTTGCACTACAAATTTTAAAATTTATACACTTAACCAACACCTTTTAATGATTCTTATCAATATCAATTTTAAAATTGATAGTGATAGAAGTATCTAATAGTGTTATCAAACTGGGTGTAACGTGTTGATTCGCGTGCACCACTAGTGCCAGGTGGTCTCACTCGCCAGGCGACGTTGGCAGTGCCGCCGGTCATTCCTCACGCCGGGGAATCTGGTCGGCCGAGCAATTAACATATATATATAGTTCAGATCATTTTAATTTTTCAATGTTGAAAATATCCTCAGTCTCCACCAGAAACGATCGTAACTTTTAGATCATTTACGCCCTGTTTGGTAACACTATTAGGTACCTCTGTCACTATCAATTTTAAAATTAATATTGATAGGAACCATTAAGAGATGTTTGGTGAATTGTATCAATTTTAAAATTTGTAGTGCAAACAAAACATATTATGTAATATAAGTATCGACTTGTATTACTTTTGATATTGATACTCCAACATTTGAAAATATTAATATCAATATTGATATGGTACCATAAAGATGAAACTCTAGCCAAACAGGTAGCGATTTAATTCAATAACTGAATCACCACTCAAGCTGCTACCATTTAACCTGTCACTTAAGTGATACGAAGGTGCAATCATTTTTATCAAAGAATGAAATTATTCTCTCTCCTGGAAAATTGAGATACCATATGTGGACAGTGAAAATTGAACGAGATCAAGATAATCAAATATTAAGCATGAATAAAAGTGTTTAGTGTGTTACCATTCCTACATATCCAAGAATCATGAGGTTAAGGTTGAAACACCAAGAATATATACACATATATAAATATAAACTCATATATATCCTATCTTGAGATATATTTCATGTGGGATTTAAATCCACTTTCCAACACCTACGTCCGGATGGGCAGTATTTTATGCCCTGCTTGGTAACACTATTAGACATCTCTATCACTATCAATTTTAAAATTGATATTCATAACAATCACTAAGAAGTGTTTGATTAATAATATCAATTTTAAAATTGATATCGGAAACAAAGCAGATTATGTAATAAAAGTGTCAACTTGTATCAATTTTGACATTGATACTCCAACTTCTAAAAATATCAATATCAATATTGATATAATATCAATTTTGAAACTCTAACCAAACAGACCATTATATTGCAAAGCTTAAATGCAGGGGCAAACAATCCAGCCAGCCCCATAACCACCAACATGTTGTCGACGACACACAGATATATAGGTGGAATATACACACACACACAACTTGTATCAATTTTGACATTGATACTCCAACTTCTAAAAATATCAATATCAATATTGATATAATATCAATTTTGAAACTTTAAACAAACGGACCATTATATTGCAAAGCTTAAATGCAGGGGCAAACAAGAAGCATCCAGCCAGCCCCATAACCACCAACATGTTGTCGACGACACACAGATATATATATAGGTGGAATACATACACACACACATATATATATAAACTCATATATATATATATATATCATATCTCGAGATACATGGCATGTGGGATTTAAATCCACTTTCCAACACCTACGTCCGGATGGGCAGTATTTTATATTGCAAAGCTTAAATGCATGGGCAAACAAGGAGCATCCAGCCAGCCCCCATAACCACCAGCATGTTGTCGACGACACACAGATATATAGGTGGAATATATATACATACATATATATAGTTATATATATATATTGTAGTAGTTCCCACCGCATACAAGCTGGTAGCAGACAAGCTAGATATATATATGAATATAAACAGAACGAGCATGGGAGATTCTTACTCAAGAGGGCGTCCTGGTTTCGGGCAACTTCATCGTCGCTTCTTGTCGACCACAACCACAGTTCGTCAAAAAATAAATAAAAATAAAAATAAAAATAAAAAAGTGCAGCCGGCCGGAGAGGTTGTGTCTGAGGATAAGTCACACCTGTGCATATATATAAGAAGCCATGCATCCTCATTGTATCCGTTGCCTTCCTCTTCTTTTTCTCCTTACTATTGTTGTTATCAGTGTTATATATGTTGTTCACAATCTAAAATATGTTTAACATAATATATCATAAATCCAAATATTGATCAAGTGGTGTGTAAAGAGATGTGAGCTTCTGTTATTTTTCCTCGGACAAGTCTCACCAGGATTTTTCTCTTTAATTTCAACAAGAAAGCTTGAAAATGCATGCCAAACAACATGGGCACAAAAAGAAGATACTAGCTAGGTCGAGCAATGGGTCAGATCATCGAAGCGAAATCATCTGTTTCGATTTCGATTCTTCATAGGATCAAGGCATTAATTAGAAATCGATTTTGAAATCATTCTCTTGCACAAAGGTTTAATTCATTGCATATAAAAGTTTCTTCAGCTGGCTACTACATACAGAGATCCAACCCGAAGGGTCTTACAGGGTGTTTAATTAGTTGTGCAATAATTCTTATATACTTTTTCGTTGCAAGATAATATATTAAATTAAAATAAAAAAAATGGTTGAAGACATCAAATCTACATGTTTGACAAGATGTGATATATAACAAATAGAGTGGGGACCATGTATAACTAAAAAAAAAAAAGGTGAGGGTCCACAAGAGAAGAAAAAAAAAACATATAACCTCTTTTTCATGTCTAAGAAGGAATTCTTCTCGAAATCATATTTTCCTAATGGTTTCCAGTTATCTTTGTAAACATGTTTTGTAAACAAAAGAAACATATTCTTGTAATAAAAACTCAATCCACATTGTAACTAGGAATCATTTGCTAGCTAACAGTGTCCATATGGAGGTTGGTCATTGTGGTTAGGTTGGTCTTGATCCCTCGTACACTATACTAAGGGCTTGTTAATTTATTTGATTTTGAAATTCACAAAATAGTGCACATGTTCAATTTTGTAGCGTTTTCAACTGTTTGGATCAACATAAAATATTATACTTTGAAACCAAGAAAGGAGCGTGCCATAGTTAATTATAAAATTATCTTAATCATGTGGTTTCTTACTTTTGTTTATCGTTAACCAAACAAAAAACTCTTTTTTAAAATTCAAAAGGAAACTTACTCTTAAAGAAGTGATTTTGGAGCAATAGAGTTGAAAAACAACGAACAAGTACAACTAGATAGGTATATTAATGAGTACAAAGGGTCGACAATTCTTTCTTTAATTCATTTGTGTTTGCAAGGAACCACAGACCACATTCTACTGGAAATTGTATCAAAAAATAATGATATCTCTCTCTCTCTCTCATCTGCAGTCAGTCACATCCTTCAATTTTTCTTTGCACAACCTGCAAGAACAAGTGTTTTCTTCTACCTCCTCTTAAACCTTTTAACAACATCGACCTTCTTATTAAAAACATATCATAATTCATCTTAACTATAGTGATATCTCTCTTGATTAAGCACCAACTCAAGATCATTGAATGACTCCTCCATGCAATATACAAATGCAAGGGCTGGCCATGCTTTGAATTTCAAACGCACTGGTCTGATGGCAGCATCAAAATCGGATCAGATTATCCTCCACCAGACAGGTGGTGGTGGTTCTGCAATGAGCTCTACTTGTCTGGAGCTGAAACTACAACATCTGCTACCAAAGCAAAGAGCTACATATATATATATATATATACACACACACATACAAGGGCACCAAGACAATACTGGTTGTGAAAGAGCTGGCAGGATCCTTGTTGCCTCCCCACATCCATACATGATCTCCTCCATGATCGGGTGGTGCTATTCTTGAAAGTAACATTACATTACCATTGATATCGATAATTTTAAAAGATATTAATGAAAATTTACATTGTAATTCGTACCTTGTTTGTTCAAGATTAATAATATTATTAATCAAGTATGTTTTGATGATTTGTATCCATATTAACCCTAAATAAAAAGAGATAGAGAAGTCATTTCTTTGTATTATTTCGGCGTGAATCAAGTTGATTCTAAAATTACTCTTTTAAAAATAATCTACATGCATGTATTGCTTCAACGCAAGTTAAATATACTTCTATATACATGGCCATATTTTACGCCTAATGTTACATTGACAAATTTCTGTTTTTCGTCGAGGTTCAAAACCAGAATTCATAAAAAAAGGAAGTTATCGTATGCGAATTATGATTTTAAAATACATCTGCTTATAATATTTATTTACAATGTTTGCTTTTATAGCATACGAAACAACATCCAGATCAACGCAGATTATTTTCACCTGACCAACTGTTACGGGCAGCCGAGTAGAAAAATAAAATGCCACGTCTTTGCAGAAAAATAAACGTGTCGGAATCAACCGCGACACGTGCGTGGTGATCGGACGAGAAAAACGTGCCGAAATTACGATGCGGTGGGAGGACAGAAGCAAGCACCGTCGGATGGGGACCACCACCAGGACATGATTCCCACGGTCTCCGCCCCCATCTTTGTCACGTCACAGTTAAGGGTGTTCATGATTTAGTTTGATTTTTTAATATTTTTTTTAAAATAAATTAAACTAAATTATCTCTCAAATTAAATTGAACTGAACTAAATTAATTCAGTTTAATTTGATTTAGTTCAATTTAAACCATATTTTATTAAAATATAGTAGATATATCAATATATAATTTTATTTTATTTATTTTAAATCATATTCTATTAAAATCTTGTATATATATTTATATATTACATTAATTTTATCTTAAAAACTCTCGAAGCAAACTTAATTTTACAAGAAAAGACGCATAAATACTATCTTATATATATCTTAAACTAAAATATTTAATCTAATTCACCTTATTCATTTATCGGTTTGATTTGATTTGAAAGATCTTAGATACTAAACTAAATCGATCGTTAGTTCAAACCAAATCAAACTGAACCAAAGTACTGATTTGATTTAATTTTTCGAGTTGAACCGAACAGTAAACAGCCACAACTCTTTCTGCACATCAGCATTGTTGCAGGGGTCTTTGTATACAACGAAAAATAAATAAAAATAACCAAAGGAACACTACAATATATATATATATATGCAGACGTATATAGAGATGCCATCATTAAGATAAATTTTTTTATTTTGCTCCCCCTAATAATAACCCCCCATGTGCCCCAAACCTGCACGCCTGCCTGCACCCAGGGGTGCAGCGGTAATTATAAAGTTTGATTGTCCATATTTGCTCGACAAGGGGTGAAATAATGTAGATCTGAATAAATCATTTAGAGCTAGGGCGGCGCGCATTTTTAATCAATGGATGATAATTAAATCTCTATGCTGTCGTGACCCATGGGCTCGGCACATGTGGGCAGCACGTGCGAGTTGGGCGTCGGCAAGATGCTCGCCGTCTGCCCGGATCGACCTCCTCCCTCGGCTCCGGCGGGCCCCCTTGCAGGCGGACCATATATGGACGGGGAGAAACCCAGACCCGTCGGCCAGTCCGTGCCTTCGCCGAATCAACGCCGACCTGATAGAGCTCCGACGAGCAGAGGCATGGCGTCGACCTCCGCCCCTCCGGCCGGCAAACCCTGCCATGCCCGGTCCATCAGCCTTCCCGCCCGATCGCACCCCCTCTCCGTCAGGGTGGAGGAAGGGCTGCGCAAGCTCAAGAGCTGGGCGGCCTCCGCGCTGCCCCCTCCGGCCTTCCCGCCGTCGGCGGAGCTGCTCTGCGCCGGCCTGCAGGCCTTGGAGGAGATGTACGAGTGCGCGGAGGAGCTGCTCCGCCTGCCGCACACCCGCCGAGCCCTCGCCCGGCGGCGGCACGAGAAGTGGGCCGCCGAGGAGTCGGAATCCTCCGTGAGGCTTCTGGACGCCTGCGAGGCCGCCAGGGCCGCCGCCGCCTCGATCAAGGAGCGGGCGCAGGGCCTCCAGTCGGCGCTTCGAACCAGAAGAGCCGCCGACGCCACCGCCGGGAGGGAGATCAGAGCCTTCCTCAGGCGCGGCGGCAACTGTTTGAGGCTGCCGGAGGCGCCCAGACACCTCGCCGTCGCCGTCGCCGCGGATCACCAGGACCTGTCGCTGGCCACGAGGGCCCTGAAGGAGTTGGGGGAGATCGCCGCCGTCCTCTTCCGCTCCGTCGCGGCCCTCATGTCGAAGCCGGCGAGGAGGTGGCTGCCGTCCTCGCTGTCCGGCGCCGCCGCGGCGGAACGGGGCGCCGGCAGCGAGCTGGAGAGGGCGGACGCCTCGCTGCGCGGCATCCATGGAAAGCATCTGAAGAAAGACGTCGCCGCCGTCGAGGAGAAGGTAGAAGAGGCGCAGCGCCGCCTGCAGGAGTTGGAGGCGGCGATGAGCAGCCTGGAGGCCGGGCTGGAGTCCATGTTCCGGCGGCTGATCAAGAACAGGGTGTCCCTTCTGAACATCTTCAGCCTGTAACCGACCAGGAAGGAGTTGCTGCTGTTCTGTTCTGATCGATCTCCGAGCGGTGAACACCCCCGTGGAATCAATCTCATCGACGGCCGATTTTTAGAGGATATGTTGATGAAAGATGTAAACCCTTTGTTTAAATTAAAGTTTAAAAAATTATTATTATTATTATTGAAAAAAGAACCATTTTCATTCACAACGGTCATCCAGGCAGACCGGTACATAGTTGATCTCAGCCTCAGCCTGGGAGAAGAGGAAGAATTTAAAGGGTTACACCAAAGGAAGAATTTAGAGGGTACAGCCCACTGAAGAGGTGTTAAGTGTCCACTAGGCCAGCAAGTGGGCCGCCTGATTACAAGACCCAGGCAAGTAGATGATGCTAACCTTGTTTGATAGACAAGAACACTGGCAGTAAACAAAAAAAAAAAAGACTCTGCCCTTTCCACAACATAGGGCCACCACCTGTAATGGCCTCCACCAAAATCTTAGCATCACTTTCAACTATACACAGCTTATCAGGTGTCAGCGCCCATGAGAAAGCTTCTTCAATAGCTTCGTCTTCTATAATCTGCGGGTCAACGAAGGAAGGGCACCCGGTGTGCCCATGCCAATGAACTAGAGGCATCCCAGCCGCATCTCTAGTCACCAAGGTAATTGTTCCAATTTAACCATGTGTTGGCACAATCCACATCGATTTTCACTTACAGTAAGGGGTGGAGGTGACCATCTGGGAGCCTGAGCATGTCTCTCCGATTGTAGAATAGCAACGAAGAACCTTGTCTCTCTGGTAGCTCTGTTAAAGATTTTCAAGGGGTCTTCTTTCAATTGATCGAAAACAGCCTTGCAGCGGGTCTTCCAAATATGCCGAAGGATAGTCAAGGCAAGAGGGCCAAGATGCTTAAAGATGTCCTTATGGATCACCCAATCCAGCCAGATATTGACTACCTCATGGAATTCCTTTTTTAGCCAAGCCTCAGTGCTACCAATAGAAGAATACATCCATATTACCCTGCTGCTGAGGGGGCAGGAGAAGAACCGGTGATGCAAGGATTCTAACTCTTTAAGTGACAAATAGTGCAGGCTGGATCAATGTAAGGACAGCGTCTGGCAATTCTAATGTTAGTTGGGATATTTGCAGATAAGCCTTTCCAAATAAAAGTAATCAACTTCTGCAGCAGTACCTTAGCAACCATGGGGTGCCATAAAATCTTCCTGATAGTGATGTTAGAAGGACCCGGGGGAAGGGGGTAGAGTGCTTTCCATAAGAAATTTATATGCAGATTTTGTTGGTAAGGAGTCATCAGTAGAAGGACCAAGTGAGAGTGTCCTTAATCTTATCAAGGTTATTGAAAATGGGAGTCTTGACAATTCTGTTCACAGATTCAGGAGTGAAGAAGCATTCTAGCAGGCCCCTATTCCATCTTGTATCAAATCCTTAACATTGGTGGGAGTGAGGACAGTAGAGTTCTTGATAACAGGAGGGCCTAATCTGTCAATGATCCACGCCTAATTCCAGATACCTGTCGATTTTCCCTCTCTGATTTTCCAAATCCCTCCCCTTAAAAGGTATCTTCGGGTAAGGAGAATGCTCCTTCAGATATGTGAAGAATAATGCCTTGGTTGATTGGTTCTGCCTCCCAAAACTTGTGTTTATGCGACCCAGAGCTTATTGCCTTGCTTTAAAAAGGATCAAGCCAGCTTTCATAATCAGAGCTTTGTTTATAATTCTATAATCCCTGATCCCTAGACCCCCACAAAGCTTAGGTTGTTTGATGGAACTCCAAAGAGACAAGTGAATTTTCCTCTTTGATTGAGTGATTTGAGCCCACCAAAAATCATTTTTCGTGTCCAACTTTTTTATGACCCCTTTGGGAAGCAGGTTTACAGACATGGCATGAATAGGTAGGTGACTTGGGGTAGACTTAACAAGTGTAGTTCTGCCTACCGTGAAAAGTAAATTGGTTTTCCAGCCCACTAGTTTGTTCTGACAACCATCAATCAGCCAATTGTAATGAGCTATACGACTGCCCGACTAATTCAGCGGTAGCCCCAAATAAAGATCATCAGTTGAGCATAAAGGGAAGCCGGTAAACCTGCATATGCTCTTCTGCAGATCCAGTGGCACATTCCTACTGAAAGTGATCCTGAATTTACCTCTGTTAATAGCTTGCCCGGACATATTTTCATAAACATCCGCTAATCATAGCATATTTTTCACCTCCCCCTCATCAGGTTTCCCATAAAAACTAAGATCATCCGCAAACAACAAAAGATTGATCAACAAACTATTTCTAGTAAGCCAAGCACCAAATAGCTTACCAGTAGATGCAACTTCTTTAAAGAGAGAAAAAAGGCATCGGCACAAAGAATATACCATTAGGGGGCCAGGGAGCACCAGTCTTATATCTCTCTGGGGTTTGAGGAAACCTGATACCTGACCATTAATATTTAAAGAGTATGTACTACAACTGATGCACTCCATCAAAAATTGATGAGGTGTGTAGGGAAACCACACTTCAACAGCATATCAGAAATGAAAGACCATCGGATCTTGACGTAGGCTTCGTGAATGTCTAAGTTCACTAGAAAACTTCCCACTTTGCCTCTGTTATATTTGAAAGAATGCAGGATCTCTTAAGTTAAAATGATATTGTCTAAGCCAAGCCTACCCGGTACAAAAGCTTCGAACTCAGGTGGGGTAAGATTGCCTTAATCCTGATGGCTAGGATTTTTGTAAGCACCTTGAGGGCATTAAAAAGACTAATCTACATTGCTTTGGGGATATTTTTGTAAGCACCTTGAGGAGGAAATTACAATGACTACTCGGCCTATATTGCTCCGGGGATACAAGGTGCCGCATCTTGGGGATAAGACATAGGATGGTATGGTTAAGGTCCCAAGGAATGATGTGGCTGGTAAAAGTATGAACAATGAAATCACCGACCTCCTGATGAACAATGGGCAAGAACTTTTGGTAGAAGATAGTATGAATATCGGCTCACACCCAGTTTGCTTGGAGACCACAAAAGTGCAAGCCAAGTTTTCCCTTCTTCTGTTGAAAATTACATGTTGAGCGGAGAAAAAGCTTCTTCTAATTTTTATACAAGTAAAACCTTGGCCGGACCGTTCACGAAAAACAGCGTAAGCAATGAAAATTTTAGCTGATTTAAAGAATATAATCCGTCGTCGAAATCTTTATGTTTTCTTAAACCTCGCACCAAGAATAGACTTGTATGTTGTCTTGATGCAACGTGGACTTTCACTCAACATATAATTTATACATCTATCTATCTATTAGAAGTGCCAGTAGCCATTTCGTCGACAAGCATCCGGATGAAATCGCGGCTATGTACATACCTACGTTGCATCCATCGTCCACCGTCCGCGTGCGCCTACCGTGCCAGCTCACCCGCGTTATCCACCCCTCACCCGACGGATTCGCTTTACCACACCGATGCTTCCGCCCTCCATGGTTCCCTCATCCTCCACCCGACGGATGCGCGTCCCTGTGCTCTCGGTCTCCCCCCACCTAATCGCTCCCTCAGCCTTCGCCGCTCCCGACGGATGCGCCTCCCTCAGCGCCCTGTGCTCTCCGTCTCCCCCCACCTAATCGCTGCCCTCAGCCTTCGCCCCTCCCGACGGGTGCGCCGCCCTCCATTAGATCCGGCTACGACATCGCCCCCCATCCGCTTCCCACGATGACTCTGCCCTCGGCGTTCCCCCTCCCGACGGGTGCGCCGCCCTCGATCGGATCCGGATACGGCATCTCCCCCCATCGGATCCGGCTACGACATCGCCCCCCAGCGCTGCTTTGTCGTCCCCACCCAACGGATCCGGCTACGACATCGCCCCGCCGAAGGACTCCGCCTTCGATCGTCCCCTCACGCGATGATCCGTCCACCGGATGTCGGATCGATGATAAGTATGCAACAACGTTCATAGTCTCTTATGTAACCATCGATCTCCTCTTCCATGCCGTCTCTTGTTAAGTTAATCACTTGGAAGTGCCGCCGCCACCTGAACTACTCTTCATTGCGAATACGTATCGGCACAACCCAACATCTTCTGCCTCCAACGTCACACCGCACCCTCGAGCTCCTGCGATTGCCACCGGAAGATCGTGACTTTACTTGATAGAAGCATTGTGGACAAGGTTAGTCTATTACCTATTTTATTTTTCCACGTCTCAAAGCTCTCATCTTTCAAATCCTTCGTTCCTTTTATTTTCTATCCTATTTTATTTTCCCATTGATGGGGTATGGACAATGGTGCCTAAGTACTCATCGGAATAGTCAATTCTCTCTTTGTTTGTGGTATTTTCATGAAAACGATATGATAAAAACAGCATGATATTCTTTATGCTACTTGAAGAGAATTAAATTTTTGTGATTTTGTTATTTATGTTGTGTGTTACTAGCAATGCCGCTAATAGCATGGACAAATGTCCAGTTGACAATCTGATTTTTAGATATTTGCACCCATTTAAATGTCTGAAATGCTAAAAGATCTATTACAAGATGTATAGTAGGAGACATGAAGATAAGGGAAAACCGGAAAACCAATAGAATGGCCTCAAGATAACAAGCCTTCACACTATTGCCGGTTATTCAGACCTTGAAGTTCACCTCGCTTCGGTATACATGTTGAACCTTATTAACTATTGCTTCTGCTATTCGTACCTTAAAGTTCACCGCTTTCGGTACATGTTGAACCTTATTAGATTCTTCTAATATTTGGTCATTTCATACCATGGTGGAACAAAACTCGAGTTATTGGAAAAAATCCGAGTGAAGAATGTATGTATGAAAATGTGTTTACTCATGACCCTTCGTCGTCGTCGTAAGAATATTTGAGGACACATTTAAATATTTAACCCCGTAGCAGTTACTTTTTGTAGATGCTTCCTTTTGCATAATTGGCACTTGTGGGTAGAATCCATAATCACATTCTCTTTTTTTTTATCGGAATTTCATACCATGGTGGAACTAAAATTGATCGTTATTGCAAAAAAAAAAATCCGAGTGAAGAATGTATGTATGAAAATGTGTTTACTCATGACCCTTTAGCTGTTTGGCTGTAAGAATATTTGAGGACACATGTAAAAATTTAACATCGTTGCAGTTACTAATCTTAATCGATGCAGCAATCATGTTTTGGACAACTTTCAAATTTGGACAGCTTTCAGAATTTTTTAGATTTGTTTGTTTTCTGATTTATTTTTTAAGTTTTTTTTTTCCAGATTCCTGAAATATCTGGTTTTTTGCCAGTTTTTATGTATTTTCTGGTTTTTGAGTCGTTAGAGATTGTCAATGTCAAATTTTTGAGGTACTTTCAGATTAGCTGTTTTTTTTTTAACTTTCCAGGGTTCCCAGACCTTTGGAGTTGAGAATGTTCAGAACTTCAAGAATTCTCCAGTTTCTCAGAGTTTAAGGCTTTCTGTTTTCTACGGATTTTAGACTTTTCAGTTTTAATCCTTTTTTTAACACATATTTCTTTTTTTTCTCTTGTCTTTTGGTTTTCAGGTTTACTGAAATTCAAAATTTCCAAACTTCAGATTTTTCATGAAACTTTCAGATTTTTACGTTTTCTGGTTATCACTGATTTTCGCAGCTTTGTAGAATTTCCAGATCTTCATCATTTTTGGATATTCCGCAAAAATTTCAGATTTCTGGTTTTTGTGTCTTTTGATTTCAGCATTCTGATATTCCTCGAAGCTTCTGTTCCCTTGGGATTTTCTGAGCTTTTGAGCTTCAGGATTTTCAGATTTCTGGACTTGTTGAACTTTGGAACATCCAGATTCATTAGATTTGTGATTTTCTGATTCAGATTCTCTGGTCCTTTTTGCATATCTGATTTTCCAAATTCTGAAAGCTGTCCAAATCTGTAAGCAATCAGATGTAAAGTGCTTGATGCTAGCCTTGAAGAGAGAGAGGAAAAATGCTTCTTGAGTCTTCATGGAATATTTCACATATATGCTGCAGAGGCTGAGAAAATCTTGAATAGGAGACAGTCACCAAATGTGCCTGACTGTGGAGAGTAAACTTTGCTTTGAAGAACACTGATTTTCCATGACATTGAAGAGTTGAACTACTCTTTCTTTGTCTGATAAGGAAATTTTCCATGACATTGAAGAGTTGAACTAGGATCCTGCAGGTCATTAACTCCTTTGGTAAGATCCTGAGGGTGTGTGGTGTGTGTGCGTGTTTGATATGGAAGTACCTATACACAAATTCAGTCTGCACATGGTTGCAATCAGTGTGTGGGTCAATTGAGTGAGTTGTCAACATGAGTTCGCCCTCAAAAATTACGAAGTGAAGCAGCAACCATAAGATGCAGAAAAATCAAATCTGGAATTTGTCCAAGGTGATGCAGAAATCAGAAAATCAGATCTGAAGTATGGTACAGAAACCAAAAAAACTCAAATCTGAAATATGTCCAGAACAGTGAATAATTCAAAAAACATGCTTGACCAAAAAAATATAAGAAATCTAAGTCTGAATCAAATCACAAACTTTGTTTCTTTAATACTTTATGAGATCACAAATTTTCTAGCTTTTGTCTTCCTATTTATCTTAGCCAAATGTGCACGAATGTCTATGCAACTGTTTGGTTGATTTTCTTTATCTTAGTATAAATAGTATAAATTGCTGTTTTATCAGGTTAGTTGGTAAATGTTGGCAAGTTTGCCCAAAACTTTACTTTTATATTATAATTTATTGATTTTTGTTATTTTTTTCATCTCCCACGAAAATAGAATCGACGAAACACCGCAGGTCTGTTTGGCGCATCTAATTACAAAGCACCGCAGGTCTGTTTGTGATATTTGTTTACCTATAAGCCACGAGGAGAGCTTATGTAAGCTATCAGATTACAGATTTGTTTACACATAAGTGATCAGATTTGAATCAAATTAATAAATATTATTCATCAATTCTGCCCGCCACAAGTTGCATAACCAGTGTACTGAATTTTAAAAAATACCCGAAATCGTTAGACAGAGAAAAACTACATAAATCTGAGCAAAAGCAGGAGGTAGTCAAAGGGGTACTCATTCAACATCAAACATTAGTATGCATTCAGCAATTAAAACTTGATCAAGAGTACATTTTGACACTGTATCATAAACAATAAAGGCTCTGCAATTATCTACAGAAACCAATGACTTTCCTCTTTCCAGTCAAATCCACACTCAAGATCAGTCAACCCTGGCTGATTTTGGGCAGGCTAGGATAGATTAACTAGATAGATTGATATGGTGATACCAATTTGGATTTACCAATCCAAGCCTGGAATTGGCAAATCCTGGCCAATTGACTGAAGTTGGCTGGGGATTGGCCCATACCCTTCAGAATTGGGTTGACTTGGGTTCACCCAATCCAATCCAGATTGGCTGATTCTGCAGATTATAGGATCAACCATGGCTGATCCAGAAAGGTCATTATTGTGAAAGGCAAGAGTTGCTTAAGAGTCTGCCGCAATCAGCCTGATTTACTCAAGCCTTGGTTAAGTCTGAAGCAGTTGATTGCAAGCTATGATGGGCATCCTAGGCTCAGGAGTGATCCGGGTCAATTTCTCTCCAACCCAACCATTCAATTGGCTTGGCTTATCCTGATCAGGAACAGCATTTCCTGCCTATCCTAGCCAATTCCAGCTGATTCTGGCTGAAGTCTGCCACTCAGTCCTACCAGGTGGATCTTGCATTGGCCATGCCCCCTGGCTGATTGAACCCGATTAGCCAGTTAATGTTGGTTGCTTTAAAAGTTCATTATTACCCAAACCTGGTATCCATTTGCATGAAATATCTAAGGCATATGACGTGACAGGCATCACGAAGAGGTGAGAATATTTACACTGAAGATAATAAGAAAATATGCAGGGAAACCCTTTTGAATATTACAGGAGAAAATGACAGATGGGAGTGTAGCAGGTGAAGCATATGGTGCTGATAAAAATTACAGTGCCTGATCCAGCTGTCATTGATGCACCCCTAAGCATATCTAGAGCTTGAATAAATTTGCATCTTTCTGCCATTGGTTTCTTATGCACTATGTATCTATTTAAAGAGTTACTTGGAACCTACTCATTCATGATTTTACTGTTTCTTTTTCGAGTTTTGGTAGTTATATGATGCAATCTGAATCCACAATTTCCATACGTGGTACTTTAAGATTTCAAATATATATTTTTATGGCATGTTGATTTTCAATGTGTTAGTATTTGTATTTTTGCTAGGTTGACAAAGCAAAGAAAAGGAAAGCTGCATTTTTGGTTGGATTTGCTAAAAGAAAGCAGGAGATTTCAGATTTGAAGGTATTTCATTTAGAATAGGCTGGAGGATAACTCCATCATATTGTCAATTTTTTTGTGGGTTCTATCATATACCAGATTTTCTTCTTTTCTTATACTGTGTATACTCATCTGTCTTTTGTATTTAGATAATTTGTCTTATTTTAAGTCGTCTTAAGAAATAAGGCAACCTAAAAAAATTCTGAAATATACAAAGTCTGAAAGACATAAAAATCTGAAATATAAATTTTTTTTCTAAAATCTGCAATGTGCGCGAAACCCAGAAACCTGTAAAGCCTAAAAAATCTGAAATCATAACCTAGGACTGTAAAGTCCAAAAACTGTCATATTAACTGGAGGAAATAACCTGAAATTTATAAAAATCTGAAAACACATAAAAATCTGAAGTGTACAAAATCTGAAACCTAAATCCGAAGCTTAAAACCTGCAAGTATTAAAAAACAAATCAAACCCGGCCCAATTCAATAACACAGCCTTTAATAATTGAATAACTCAAATCATAAAATCTACTTCCCAACCAGAATCTGGAAGGCGTAAGCAATTTATGAGGTTTACAGAAATCTGGGAATTTAAAACTTGAGGCTTAATCTGTAAAATCCGAAACCTGTAAAGCCTGCCCAATTAAAAAATCTGAAAGTCTAAAATTTAAAAACTGAAGTTTAAAACATAATCTGAAGTTGAAGCGTGCAGAATCTGTAAATCTGAACTCCAAGAATCCGAACATGTTAAATTCAAGTTGAATCAAGGTTTTAATAAAACTGTAACCAATCCAGGATAAAAAAAATCCGAAGACTATAATCTGTCAAAGTTAAATCTTTTTTTAAGCAAGACAAATTTAAATCACATCAACAAACCGATTCATGTTTCCTGGACCAAAATGGAAAAGTGCGGAATCTGTACTCATAAAATCTGAAATCCAAGCAAACTCCTAAATCTGAGAGGTTCTTAACTCTTAAGCCTAGAATCTGAAATTTAAATCCATACATAATGCCCAAGTAGAACCCACAATTCACAACTTACAATCCGTTAACCAACCATCAGGCTCCAATCAATTTTAATCAAACAGGTTCAAATTAAACTAAATCTAATCAATCCAATCTCAACAAATAAGATCAGATCAGATTTTAACATCAAACAAACCAAAAAAGATCCAAATTAAAACCAATCATAACCAAGGGAACGAAACAACCTGTTTAAGTAGAATACAACTGTAAAATTCAACTCCATTCTAAACATGGTCAAAAACTGCAATGTGCGCAAAACCCAGAAACCTGTAAAGCCTAAAAAATCTGAAATCATAACCTAGGACTGTAAAGTCCAAAAACTGTCATATTAACTGGAGGAAATAACCTGAAATTTATAAAAATGAGGATAGTTGCTTGATTTTGCAAATAAAGATGATGAGATTCTGAAAATATGAAACAAAAAATTATAGCGGAAATCAGTCAATTCAAAACGCTCCAGACGATTCATTCGTTTTGTCTGTCATTCAAACGTTAGGTAGTATATTATTTTTAGTTTTATAATTATTTTTTAGAATTTTTTATAAATGTCATTTGTACTTTGAATCTGAATTACAATTTCATGTAGTTGTAGTGAAGTACATTAACGAAACAAAGCAAATATGGGTAACGGTGCAAATCACAAGGGAAATGATGTAGAATTTTAAAAAATAACATTATAAGGAATATTCTTTGAAAATTAACAAAATTTTGATTACGATTACTGATTTGTGTATATTTGCAAAAATAAAATAAAATATTTATAATATAACTTATTTTTATAATGTATCTATCTATCATATATGTATAAAAAATGTATTTCATTTATCATGTGATTTTATACTCATATACGTGCGAAGCACGTAATTTGACTAGTATATATATATACATGAGAGTCTTTTGTGGTCTCAGCATGAGCCACGCATTAAACAATAATAAACATTAAAGACACTCACAAGAGAAGATACATACATGATCCAACCACTAATTAATTCAAATAAAAAATTTCTAAAAATAGTATTTTTCTGGCAGCCGTCATCAACAGGCAGAAGAGTTTTGCAAGTAAAGACTTCCGAAGGTTACACGAATATATATTTATATATATATGTGTGTGTGAGTGTAAATTCCCTCGTAACTTTTGTAATGATGACTGCTGTGACGAAACCACCATGGAGAAACGGTCGCTGTGCAGCAGTTCACCACTCGTGTAATGAACTTGTTATATTTTTCAATATTTTTAATTGGTTGGAACTTTTACGAAGTCAAACAAAGGAAAAAAAACCCTTATTTTAAATACAAAAATATTTTTAAATAAATGATTTTGAAACAAAAAGATAACATTAAAACCTTCCGCCAATGGCGGAGGAGGGGACAGAGGAAAGGTGGCGGACGAGGCAATACTACTCACCGGCGGATCGGCGGCGTGGCCCTGGAAGGTCTCTGCATGGAAGCCACGTACGTACGTGGAAGGTGTGCATGCACCGCCATGGAGATAAGAAGAATAAAGACGAAGCCGACGGCAGAAGCCTCGGGTGTGGACATGGCCATGCCGGGGAAGATCAAGAAGCCGCAGATGGCGCTGGTGCTGGAGAAGAAGGAAGCTCACCAAGTGCAGTAACATCTCTGGCATGAGTCCAATCACGGAGGGCGCCTACGGCGGGGGCATGTACGGGGTCCCGCGGGCGAGGAGGCGCGGGAGGGGAAACCACCGGCCAGCAAGATGCAAACTGCAAAGCGTCGACGCGCCGCCGGAGGCCATGATGCAGCACGGGCACAAGCCCCCCTCCCTCAACCCGCGATGTGGACATCGACGTCACCGTGCAGTGCTACTTCCAGGGGGAGCCTGGATTCCCTTATACGGGCTCCCGTCGCCCACCAAGAAGAGGTGACCACTTCTTCAGACGGGGAGGGGGCCCATTAGCAGCGCCCATCTTGAGGAATCCGGACTGTTCAAGTGAAGTGATCATCAGAGCCGTCCCAGCTACCAACACACACACACACACATATATATATATGATCATCTACTAATGGGTTTCTTACCATGTTTCTGTCTCAGATTTGTTCTTCCTGTTTTATTTGTGTAGGTATGTTCTACCGTCGGATGCCTAAGGTGTCTTCTTTTTTCTTTTTTTGAAGGTGTGCCTCAAATGTTGAGGCGATCATAGCACACATGGGCGACGCAAATTCGAGCCTGCCACCTCCCGCCAGAGAAAACAGCTGTACAGGCCGAGAAGTCCACTGCGCCAAGAGGCCAGGGATAGATGCTAAAGGTGTCAGTGGGCATGATCAAGAATTGCAGATAAATACGGCTTTGTTGTCATTATTCTTTATAATGTGGTAAGTCAGATCGGATGTAGGTTAGTAGCATCATGTATATGCACTCGCACCAGCTTGTGCACACACTTGGGTCGCTACTTTCTCTGGCTCACTTGGTGCACATGTATTAATATATATGATCATGATTTTGGTGATTTTCAATTTTTCTCAGAGAAAATATAACTTGATCCATAAGAATTTCTATATTTTTAGTCCATGATGCCAAAACATGGGTGGGGCATGCCGGTATATGGGGTGCAATAACAATATGTTTTCTCGGTAGCTGCCTTTATGGTTGATTCAGTCCTTGGAGAAGCAGCCACTCCATCAGTGTTCTCAGGACAAACCTCTTCACCCAACTTCAAACTTGAAAACTAGGTGCTGTTTGATTGCACTGAACATTCGCTTAACCTTGGATTAGGTCAGAGATTAGAGTGTTAGGATTGTTTGAAAAATAATCTAAATCATATTCTTGTTTTCCCTCTTATGTCTTAGTGATGTCCTTGAAATTAAGCTGTAAAGTTAAGCCTTTTGTTTGTCAGATCTAATATCTTATGAAGACGAGCCTTTTAGCTCAGCATCCTCTCCGGCAGGGCCTTGGTTAAAAAAGAAATACAATTGGAATCCATGTCCCCAATCGATTTTCATTTTGATCTGGTTTTGCTTAGATGAATACTTGTTGATATTGAAGCATCTTATATGCCTCAAAAATTGGTCCAACCTATTATCTTTAAGATGTTTCCAATGTTATTAAAGATGATCCCCTCATTCACCTAGGCCAGACAATGACTTCCCGCTCTATCTTACAGCTGATTTCACCTTGGACAATCTCCTAGGTACCCGCCTCACCCTCCTCACCTGCTCACCCAAACATGGATCCAATAAACTATTGGTAACCCACCACCTCATTCTCGTCTATTCCTCCCTCTCAAATGCCCTAACTTGCAGGTGCGTGCAACAGAGCCCTTAACCGGTGCGAAGGTGACTTCCATTGTTCACCCTCAGCCCCATCCAATTCCCTCCCTCAACTACCCAGTCTTCCTTCTTCCCCTCCACTCTTCACCATGTTCCTGTTTCGACCCCCTTCCATCCTCAACTTCTCTTCTGGAGCTTTCCCCCTCCCCCTAGTCCCCATCAGTCCATTGATCCACTAGGCCAATCCTAACACTCCCCTCCACTCATCCAGACCTCCTCCCTCTCCTCCATAGTTCACACTCTACCCAACTTCCTCCCTCCCCTCCATTATTTGTCAGCCAGCCAATCCTGATCTCCCTTCTTTCTTTCCACTCAGTCTCAACCCCCTTCCACTAGCACCTACCTCCACAGCTCCATCCTCACTCCCTAATTCTTGTATTTGTGTTTCATTATTTGTTTTGTTTATCTAATGTGATATGTATGAATAAAAATGTCACAATCCGTTGATCACTCACAGTTTGAGGATGAGGACAAATCAACCCACAAGTCCAACAGAGTCTTCGATTGCAAGAGGTCTTCCAAAGTCAAAATATGTTGAATGGAAATACAAAATATTGTAGATATGAGAAATCAGAATCTTGTTAGATATGCTTTTGTCAAAAGAACTGTGTAAGGAATTTCCAATCAAAACAACATATTGCTTGAGTGTCAAAAACTGTGATGTTTTGTAAGAAGGCTATAATAGAGGTAAAAAAGAAATCAATATGTAACAACTCAAACAAGCAAAGGTTGAGAAAGTGTGTTAATAAAAAGATAGGAGGGATAAATAAACTATTGGTCACCAATGTTCATAGTAGACACGAGAGAACTGAATGTTGTTGATCCAATTTTTATACCCCCACAGATGAGATGTCCTATGGGTTGCTTTTGTACACCAAATCCCAAGGAGTCCAAAGGCAAATATGTAAAGAATAAAAAATTATCTAAAAAAGAGAAAAAATCATTCAGTATATTACTAGGTAGATGTATCAAACAACTGTTCCTTTCAATATTAAACGGTTGAATATTTCAACACTATTGGAAGCAATATGTCAACATAAACTTGGTTTGAAGGATCATAATTATCATGAAATGCAATACCCTATTAGTAGAAGAGATTGAAACAACTCAACCATGCTTGAGGAAAAAAAGGAGTAAGGTCAAGTTAGTTGCAGTATTCTATTTGATGCCTAAACACATAATAAGAATTTTTTTATAAACACTCCAACAAGTACAACACTCCTCAAATCTATAGATACTTTTCAGTAGTAAAAAATGCAAATTTGTTAACTGATCTTTTGTGTAAGGTTGTGTTGGAAGTTAGTACAGTGAATGTACTAATAATTGTTCCCGGCATGAGTCTAGTTATGTGGCTAGACATCTAACATGAGATGGCCAGAGGTTAGATCGTTGTCTCCACTGCAGATCACCAGGTCTCGTTGCTGGCAGTGAGGGTTCTGAATTACCCTCCATGTTAAACTTGGGTATTCCCTGACCTTTTCTCACTAGGCATTATGATGGAGATCTTATGAGAAAAATGATGAGCTAATGTAAATAAATATGAAAATTGTTGCAAGGAGTAATGAAAATGAAAATTTAACCACAAGATCTTCTACAAAATGATGTCAGATAGTTAAGGGAAAGTGATTAGAAATAATTGATGAATATAATACAAGCTCTGATGACACATTTAAAAAAGAAAAAAAAGTTTGACTAATTCATAAGATGATTAATAATATTTTGAGGCTTAAAGCCATAGATTTTTGTTTATGGAATCATTGCCGCACTCTAGATTTTAATTCTTTCTTGTCTGATTTGATATAATCCTTCTTTACGTTGCTTATTGTCACATAATTAATGCTATTAATTTCCTACATTGTTTTCAGTTTTAAATTGATGTCACTACTCACTTGTGTTTTTAAATTTGTGTTAGTTAATTGCTAAATTTTTTATATTTTGGGTTACAGAACTTGGCAAGCTTTCTGTATTTCAGTCGTTTTGTATTTCATTTATATATATATGTAAACTAATAAAATATAAATATATATTACAAAATAGACTTAACCTTAGGTGCCCAAGGCAAAGGGAGGCCTTGGGCTCATTGCACCTCATATAACACAGGGTGTCTCAACCATGCACAAAATAGCACTAAATGAATTCATCTTGTATGATAGTTGTCAAGGCGCCCGCCTCGATGCCACCTAGGTGGCAAGGTGCTACTTTTCTTGTCAGGACACCTTTTGGGAAGCCCAAAAGGATGCTCAAGTGTCCGCTTGTAATAGTGTAAGCATATTAATATTCTTTACTATCACTTGTACCATCATATATATAATATTCATAATTATAAATATATTTTATATACTTAAATTTTATAAAAATCTATTTTAACCCTCTTCTCTATCTCTCACACATGTCAAGTTTAACAAGATTAATTATTTCTCAAAATAAATATATACATATGCATACATAATTACATAAATAAAATCACATTTAAATGTATGAACACATAAACATACAAATTCAATTATAACATACAAATGTATTTATATTTATGAATATATATTTGCATGTTTGCATTAATATACATAACACTAACATCTAATTATATATATGATTGTGTATATGTATATACATGTATATATAAACATCCAATGTTATTGCTTTGACCGCTTAGGCGACACTTAAGCAGCCACCTTGTCGCCTAAGCGAAATTCACACCTTTCAACACCTTGGATGCCTTGTTGCTTTGACAACTATCTTGTACAAAGCCAACAACAATTATATGCAAAAAGACAATTTGCAGTGAAGAGCAAGCAGAAGCCACAAGAACAATGTATTTGCCTACATCTTCGTCAGTATAATATTTTCTCAAACCATTAAGAATCCACATTTTTTTTCAAAAAAAAGCATTACTTCCAACGTCAGTGACTCAGAAAGAGCGATTGCTCCTAAAAGATGACAAACATGAGCTGATATAGTACTTACATTGGAATGGGATTAATGAATAAACCATCATTTTATATAGACAATTCAATTCTTATTATTTATCTAGTAAGCAAGCTTAGGTCGAGAAACTTAATTTTGGGTTTGACTAACTGGATTCTCTGTTTCCTTCTGAGTGATGCTGGGATGCCTTATTGTAAAGGTTTTAATCCTAAAAATCACATTTGTATTACCTTCATGTTAATCTACGCCCACTCTGCCTTTTCCCTTAGACTATCCCAATGTTTTTGAGTTTTCTGAATAAATAAGGGCATATTATTTATCCTCTAACTAGCATCTGCCGCCATTTTCCAACTTTCACCTATTACGACCCTAATAAGTCAACACATCTCCGAAACCCAGTTTGCATGAGACCAACAAGAGAAATACAATCGATAATTGGTTTTCGTATGTTCCTGAACAGTATAAATAACATATTATGAAGCTAGTGATTTATGTGGCTTAACATATGCACTTAGTTTTTTTCTCCACCCAAAACAGGATCCTGATTCATGTCTTTGCTAATGTAGACAAGACAACCAAAACAAGGGAAAAATCATCCAGTTCATGCATTCATACAGAGATCAGAGTAGTGCTTAGTTATCATTGCAAGGAAAATGCCTTAAAGGCCTGAAGTGAGCAACTCTTCTCTCAGACATGCAGTTGTGTTACAAAATGGATCAATTTGGGAAAAGGTGGGAAATCGCTAGGGAACCTGAGATAAGAAACTCTATAAATTTAAGAAAAAAAATTCAAAGTTAATTCATAACCAAAAAATTTATTTTATCCAATAGTAATAGAATATTTATGAAACAAAAACACATCCAATGCTCTTTGATCCTAGGTAACAAAGATACTTGCATGTCATTGTACATTGCATAAAGAATAAACGTACTTACAGCAAAATGCTATACACGCTAATATCCTCAAGTTGATAACTATGATACAAATACAGTTACAATTAACAGCAACTGCGGTCTATAAAACTCATGGAAGGGAAAAGGTCAAACCTGAACAACCTTCATCCTATCTTCTTCTACTAGACGACTGCTCCTGTAATGAAGTGGAAATCTCTTTACGCATCTGGCTAAGGAACGAGGAAACTGAAACAAAAAATCTAAAATCTCATTACCCCCCTAAAGAAGATAGATCGCTCTTATAAGTTATAACCATGATTCTACCAACCGAAAGCTCACATCTCTGCCAAGATGTGGACCAAACAAACCATGCAGTCCCAGAAGCGATGGATCAAAGAGACACTTGGAATAAGTTCAATGCAACAGAAACTGCAAAGAACAATAGAAACATTGTTTTTGCCTCTGCCATGGACCCAGAGATACCTAACTATTTTGCCGATTCTAATTTTCCCCCAAGATATGTTCTGATAAGATAAAATCTGCAGAAAACAAGAATTTCGTTATGTCCTCTAAAATTTTAAGCACATAGCAGGTAGATGTTGAAAATAGATGCATGGCAAACAGATAACACTTTCTTAAAGAAAACAAAGTTAGATAAACAAAATGCAAGTTGTATACCAAGAAAATCAGAATGCTTCTTCCAACACACTTGATGTGATTGCATTCATTATGTTTTATTCAGTTTATACGGACCCAGTTAATATATTAGAGAAATTGTGAGAGTAATGACATGTAAACAAATTGAAAGAAAAAAGAAGATTGAGATAGTTTAGAGCAAACCTAATGAGACATCAGTTAGAAAAATAGAAATTATCAAAATATTTGAAATAAAAATGAATGAACATGGATGAAGGTAATCCAATAAGAATTGGATGACTTAAATCTGCAAAGAATTAAGTAAAAATCAACATGAGTAAGGAAAGAGAATCCATATGACGAACCCCAATTAATTTAAAACTAAGACTTGAGTTGAGTCAACTTAAGGTACATCCTATTTCATTACCGTACATCCTCTTCCATCTCATATATATTCAAAAGTTTAACAAACTATTCAATTTCTACCTTCACCAGCAAGTAAGTGTTGTATTTTTATTTAAGTGTCAATCCAAGAATACACTTATCAACATTGATGATCGTATCAATCACATTTTCATAATAATATCCCTTTCCTATATTCAAGGGTCACTACCATAGTTGTCAAGACGACAAGATGTCCAAAGCATCCAAGACGTTGAAGCAATTCCACTTAGGCGACAAGGCGGTCACTTAGGCATCATCTAAGTAGTTAAGGCGGTAACATTGGATGTTTATATATGCATATATATACACAATCGTATATATAATTAGATGTTAATATTATATATATATTAATACACATGTGCAAATATATATTCATAAATATAATTATATTTTTATGTTATAATTGAATATGTATGCTTTTGTATTCATAAATTTAAATGTGATTTTATTTATGTAATTATGTATCCATATGCATATATTTATTTTGAGAAATAATTAATCTTAATAAACTTGATGTGTGAGAGACAGAGAAGAGAGTCAAAATAAATTTTAATAAATTTTAAGTATGTAACATATATTTATAATTATGAATCTTATATATATGTGATAACATGAGTGATAGTAAAATATATTAATATGTTTACACTATTATAAATAGACGTCTGGGAATCGCGGATCAACGTACGCGATCAGATCGCAGGGGTCAAGGAAGTAATGCCCTTTTTGGGGGGTATCAGGGGGCTTAGAAATTTTTTTATTTGGTATAAATTTTTGGGGTGCCTAGCCTGGGTGCCTTGGGGAGCCAAGGGAGGCGCCTTAAGTGCCTTGGGCAGCCAAGCGAGCGCCTTGGGCACCTTTTGGGCTTCCCACAAGGTATCTTGACAAGGCACTGACTTCGTTTTCAGCTTGGTTCAGCAGATTCCAACTTGATTCGGTAAATTTTAACTTGGTTTATTTAGGTTCAGCATAGTTTCAGTTCTGTTCTAGCTTGGTCCACCCATTTCTGGCCCAAACAGAGTTATTTCAGCTTATTTGAGCCCACAGGCACGCCCAGATGGCGGAGTCTCCATTTCTGTCCCGCATCACAAAGTCTTCAAACTCTCTATTTCTAATAGGTTGGTTTTGTCCAGTGTCATATATGTGTACTCCATGACAGTGGAATACTCTTCTCTGATAGTTTTCTTATGCCATGAAGCTACAATCTTCCCCTGTTTAGAAGATTCTAAGTACATAATTGATCGTTTACCCCCGACTGTTGCATGAAGAAACATTGTATTACCTCACAGCATGATGCTTCAACTGTGATACTTACCAAACATGATCTTATTACAATATTTATATTGTATTTTTTTGTTGTATATCAATCAAATTACAATAATTCCAAGTTGGATCACTTTGGGCTGAGCAGGACATTTAGGTATCATAGTTTCATATTGATATTTTTAAAAAAAAATAATACTAAGACAAATTTTAAACTAAAAAGAATAACTATAAGTGTTAGTGAAAAAATTAACTTCACAAGAAATTGATTTGAGATCGTTGGGAATTGAAAGAAAGAGATAGCCGTTTCACACTTGAACCATGAGAGCTTAGAGAGAAAGAGAGTATAGAGAGAAATAGCACTCCGAATGTGTGTATGAGAGATAGAGGGCACTTTTGAAGAGATGTAAGATATATAAGGGCCCTAGGGGACCTTAAATGAAACCCCCAAGGAATCTTGGGGAGATTGGATGCCCCCAATGACAACTGTTGGGCTAGCCATTAGGCTGACCTAGCTAGGTCAGTCGGATTGGCATATATGGTTCGATCTGGTCTGATCTACCCAACTTGGTCAGGCAGATCAGGCAATCCAACATGTAATCAGATTGATTGGGCCCAAATCTGATCAGATTGGCCAATCTGGTCCAATCCAGCCTTCCATAATAGCAAAAATCTAGAATTTAACTGATATGCATTGTAAATTTAAAAAAAACCAAAAAAAGAAGCCGGTGATGGTGTTAGTTTGGATGGGGTTATATCATCTCAAAGAACCCAATTCAAGTATATTAGATCAATTATTCAAAAAATGGAGAATGTGATGAAAATATTAATCATATGATGAAAGCAGGTTAGATAAAGTGGAGATGGATTACAAGAGTTCTATGTGATCGTAAAATTCTACTAAAGTTGAAAAAAAACATTTATCATACAAGTATAAGACAACCAAAATAGAATGGTAATGAATGTTAAACAATAAAAAGAAAACATACTCGTAAAATAAATGTTACTGAAATGAGAATGCTAAGATGGATGAGTGGTCATACTAGATTAGATAGAGTCATAAATGAATATATTAGAAAAAATATAGGAGTAGCGACAATTGTAGATATATTGAAAGAAGGGATATTGAGAATGTTAGGACATATCAAACGTAGACCTAAGGAGACTCCAACAAGAAAGATAAAAAAATATTAAGATAATAGAAACAAGAAAGGGCATGGTAGACTTAGGTTACTTGAAGGACGGTAAATCTATATGATTTAGATAATTTAAATATTTATAAAAAAATCAACATGAGTGGAGAAAAAGAATCTATATGGCTGACCCCAAATAATTTAGAACTAAGGCTAGAGTCGAGTGGAGTTGAGTAGAATGAACTTCAAGTTAACAGGCTTCGGATAGTCACCAAAATATAGTAGTATGTAGTATGACGTCGACAAATTGCATATTCCCTACCTTTAAATGGTTATAAGACATATAAAAGAGTTGCATACATCTGAACTAACTCTTACAGAACTTGAAACCATGGTTCGCCGGGTCGGCGACCCGGTCGCCCGGGTCGCCCGACCGGCCCGGAAACGACCCCGCCGGGCCGACTCCAAGCCGGCCCAACGGGGGGTCGCGCGACCCAACTTTGGGTCGCGCGACCCGGCGACCTAGTCGGCCGGGTCGCCCGACCCCGGGGCGACCCGGCCTATGTCAAATTTTTTTATATTATTATTATATACTTAAACTTTTTTCTTCTCCCTCGCCGCATTTAATAATAGTATAACAATAATTCACTATCATTTATATCATTACATATATATAAGATTTATAATTATAAATATATGTTATATACTCACATTTTATAAAGATCTATTTTAACTCTTTTCTCTTTCACACACATATCAAATTTGTCAAGAATAATTATTTTTTGAGAGTTCCATTTATTGATTGTACAATATTATTTTACTATCATTTATATTATTATATATAGTTAAAATTAATAATTCTAAATATACGATACATCTTAAAATTTATAAATTTATTTGTTAAGTATCTTTACCCTCTCACTTAAGATTAACTATTTCCCAACATATATTAATACAACATAATCACAAAAAAAAATCATATTCACTTGTATACATAGATAAACACTCATATTCAATTATAATATAAAAATATATTTATATTTATGTATATATTTTATGTATACATAAATATATGATATAAAAATTATTATTTCTATTTGTTTCTTATTTTTATATAATTTTTTATAATAAAATAAATAAAATCCGACCCCGTCCGACCCGTCCGACCCGGGGTCGCGACCCCGTCCGACTAGGTCGGTTTTGGGGCCGACCGACCCCGGGCCGACCCCCGACCCTGCCTTCCTTGCTTGAAACCACGGGCTACAACGGTTTTGAACTAGGTGATGTGGAACTGTTACACTAACACTCCACCTCAAGGCTATGATGCACCAGCGAAATAAAATGGAAGAAAAGATAATTAAACTATGAAAGTGATTAGAGGTTGGACAAATACCTGCTCTGATATCACCTTTTTTTTATCATAAAACCATGTGTCAACAGTAAGAGGACCAAGAGTCATTATGCACCATTTGGGAAAGGCGACATGAGACTATCCCCCACACAAATTACACCATGCTCAAGTAAAGATATGAAATGGAAAGATGGGCAAACCGCAGAAGCACTCAGCTTTATTGTTTTATCGGAAGAACAATGGCTTAGTAAGAACGAGAACACCAGGAAACACCTTATCTTATCATGACGCAATTGGAATTCGTCATCCAAACTGATTACATCACTTGATCGGTATCAAAACAGATAAAGTACGATCTAAAGAGCTTAGCCCAGGTCTAGCAGACCGATATGCGCGTTTAGGGGAAACACTGACAGGGATGGGGGTAAAAATATCTAAAAGAAAGTGTAGAATCCATCGCCGGTTTCCTTATTCTCATAAAAGTAAAAAGGAAATCAAGAAAATTAGAATAGGACGAAAAGCAGACCTGTTTTACCAGGAATCAGCGCCGGTTACAGAAGACATGGACATAGATACAGACGCATATAAACACGGGCATTTGTACAGACGCATATGAGACACAAGAGATGTGTACAGAACAATGAATGACGAATGGCCGCACCTACCTGGAGCGGTAAAGATCGAGAAGTCGAGGTCAGAAGCGCCTGTCCACACGCGGCCGCCCGTCAGCGAGTCCGCGTCGGCGCCCCGCAGCCAGCAACGAACGGACGAGAAAGAAGCGAGAGTGGATGGCGAAACACGCCGAGGGTGGAAGAGGACGGAGGAAGGTGAGAGCTCAAACCCTCTGCTACCCTGCCAGCCTCCTGTTCGTCGGAGCATATTATATGCCTTGCCGGGACCGGGAGGGTGAAGTTACTCGTTTTTTTATTAAAAAAAGAAGAAGAAAATAACACATTTAAAATATATATTAATAAAATAATAATCTTATTTAAAAAAAATAACACGGCTTGACAAAACAAGTAGGCAAGCAAGCGCGTGAGATCCAAAATACTCGTCGGGTATCATGTTACTCCTATTCATTGTTATACATACTTGTCAAGGAAATATGATCATACATATTATGACTAGCACTGGGTTAGATGTCATATAACCTAGAAAGTAGGTATTCAAAGTCAAATCAGGAAAAGAGTTTTATAACAATCATAGTTGAATATATAATCATAACAGTAGCATAAACTCTCACATAAATATTAGCATTTACTGAGTTAATATAGATCTTGAATAATCACAGGGATAATACTAGCTCATAAGCCACTTGGAATGTGTGTGTTGGGTTAGTCACTCACTTAATAAATGCTTGTGAGAAAATCAACCTTGATAATTATGGAAGGACAACACGAGGATAAGAGGAAACAAGACTCTGGTAATAAATACACTCATAAGTCACTCTTGGTGGAGTGGAACACCACCACCCTCCTGGGCGGTAACTCCCGAGTTCGAATTACTTGGCGCATCCCATTGAGGGTAGGGTGTTCCCCTAGTGCCTAACACTACTGTTGGGCCATGAACAAAAAAAAAAAATTTGACATAACACTTGGCATCACCATATAGGACATCCATAAGTCGCTAGAGATACATGTCATATCAGTTGTCTCTTCTTTCACTCAGTGCTCATGAGAGGATAGTCTTTGACATATATATTGTCGAGCACTATATATAGCTTGCTCATCTTGAATCTAGCTAAGATCTTTGGATGAGGCACATGAAATCATCGGCTGATGGAGTATACATCTTAAAATGATTCTTGAACACAAATCTAGAGATCAAGTAAATTGTATATATAGCACAATCATCGGAGGTACAACAATTGAGAATAACGAATATATTGATCATATAAATTGAGCATGAATCATGTTGTGTGAGTCATAAAGAGGACACTAGAATAAATATTACAAAGAGTGATTTAATTATCCATAATCATCAAGCAATTCATAAGATAACAACATATAGAAGAAAGTTGGAAGGTAAAATCATATTTACTTATATTCACAGATAAACACTCATATTTAATTATACCATAAAACATAATTATATTTATGTATATATATTTTTTATGTATATGTAAATATATAGTGTAATAATATATTTTTTACATTTTTTATCATTTTCATGTAATTTTTATATTTTTTATATTTTTTAAAAAATAAATAAATCCCAGCCCATCCAAAACCATCTGACCAAGGTTGCGACCCTATCCGACTAAGTCAATTTTGGAGCTGACCAATCCCGAGCCAACCTCTAACCTAGCCTTTCTTAATTGCTGGAGAATATATATACAGTGTCGGCATGAAGGCGCATCATCTCATTCATACATATATATATATATAGTGCATGGAAGGAACATGACTGAAATCAAGTGGGTTTGTACTAGCGAGCCCATACTATTTAAAATCATCGGAGGATCATCCGACCTACCTGCTGGCAAAACTTTGTTAAAGTCTCCTCTTGTATATGGGCTGATATTATGCCAAGAATTTAAATAGAACCTCTCCTAAGACTAGGGTTTGGGCTAAAACCAATATGACAATACTACTTCTCCCAGCTTGATCCATGGGGATATGTTAATTCGGCAGAGTTCTCTCTAACACGGGAGTCTTTGCGACAAGCCACATGTAGAACAGTAGAACCTTCACTTCTTTGGATGATCTATGACCTACAAATAGACCTGTAAACGGGTCACATTAGGTCGGATATTTCAGGATCCAAACCTGAATCCGATAAAACATATCCGAATCCAATAACAAATCCGATAAGTTAGTGGATTTAGGGTCTAGGTTCATATCCGAATCCGAAAGTATTTTCGGATCCGAATCAACCCGTTAAACCGTTATGCTGTGGCGGTGATGCCGCCGTGCTCATCCTACCGGAGAGGTCCCCCGGCCGTCGATGCTGTGGTTGTCCTCCGCGTGGGTTAGAACCAAGGTGCAGGAGATCCCGGCGGAGTTGAAGGAGAAGTGCCGCAACTTCATCTCCCTCATCGGCCGCCCCCATGGCTGTCTTCCCCGGGAGTTCAAGTATGATCTTCTCATCTATGCCCTCAACTTCAATGAAGGCCCCGACTTCAACGATGGCGGTGGTGAGTCCTCACCGATCGATCATCGCTACTGCAACTTCTCCGTCACGGCTTCCTCTGACGCCTCCGCAGCCGGCTGCTCAATCCGGGTTTATGCAGGGGCCCTCGCCCCCCTTTGGCTCCTCCAAGCCTACTCCGTGGCCCCTTTCCCATGTTCTGTCCTAAAATCAGCCTCACGCCTCAACGCTCCACGAAATGCCAGAATCGGGAGGCAACGAACACATCGGAACCCTAGGTAGGGCATGTCGCCGCAGCGCATGGCTTGAGAGCACGAAGCGATTGAAGCACCGATTGTCAATGACGAGCCGTCAGCGGACCGTCGGGGGAGCAATCAAATCTACCAAATCTCCAATCGAGTTCTCAAATATAACCCAGGATGTAATATTCGGGTTTGCTTCAAATCGGGTACACCCGAACCCGCAAGTGAGACCTATTTCGGGCCACCAACAGAATGTCTAAACTCATTTCTCACATTTGGATTCAGACAAAATCATGGATTCTCAGGATCCATTTACACCTCTACCTATAAATCTAAGAGAACCTACCCTCTCTCTCTCTCTCTCCCCCTGCTATATATTGATACGGAGGTGAGAGAAGATTACAGGCTGTTTAGAGCATTAAATGTGATCTTATCCCTAGTGTGTGACATATCTATATAGTTTTCTACTATGTTCCAAATGTAAAGGTAACGCCATATATAGTCACGACGAGGTGACTCCCCAACCCCTCAACTTCAAGCGATGCTGGCTTGTTTGTTTTCTATGCACGATCGATCATCTCTTATGTCGTGCGTTCGACCCTATTGCCACATGTGCAATAAATATTTTTAGGCTAATGTTTTTGGCTCCTTCGGCTTCCAAAAGAGAAGTCCAAGGCGGACCAATGATATCTTAATTTCTTTTTTATTTATTTATTTAAAAGTTTATTTTCTCTTTAAAAATGCCAATTAACCTTCGTGAAAATTAACGTGACTTATACTCGGGGGTGTTCATGTTTTAGAAGGTAGCCACTCGGATGGGCGCCCACTTAGATGGTTGTAATTCAAAACGTGACACCCTGATGATCTCTTTCGAATCAGAGCAGATCACCTCAATATATTGGCTATAGGAGAGAAGTCCCTTCTTCTCCGCTGGTCATGGCAGTTCTATGCATGGTTCGCCGGGTCGGCGACCCGGTCGGCCGGGTCGCCCGACCCGGTCGCTTTTTGGGCCGACCGACCCCGACCCGGCCCCGACCCCCCGACCCGGCTATTATTTTAAATTGAATTTTTTATTATATTTTTCCCCGACCCCGACCCGACCCCGACCCGACCCGGGTCGCGACCCCAACCGACCCGGGTCGGTTTTGGGGCCGACCGACCCAGGGCCGACCCCCGACTATTCCTTCCTTGGTTCTATGATCTCTATCACCCTATTTTTCCTTTGGTTGTATAGTTGATTAGGATTGTGTTCTAACTTGATTGCAGGATTGTCTCTCTTGACCTGGGATGAACTACTACCAAAAGAGATTATGTATTTTTAGGGTACGTTTGACACGAGGATAATCATAGATAAATCTAGTATATCCTTGACCTCCTCTTTATTTTGCAAATAAAATGAGACTTAACCTGAATTAACTCAATCCGGTTTATTCCAAAAAATAAAGATAAAGCAAATGATAAGTCATCCCATCTAGTACATGATAGTTTATCCTTACTTTTTTTTTTCAAGGGATAGTCATCTCATACGGTACATGAAATATTTTGAATTAATATTTATATATTATTTATAATATAAATTTTTATTTTTATTTTAACTGTCAAATAATTTATATTTATTAATTTTAATTTTAAAATTAATAATTATACATCAACAATGTTATCTTTTGAACATATTCTAACTCAAATCAAATACAATGGGGATAAAGATAGTCGCAATGAGTGACTTTTCTCTATCCCTGTCGATTTTATCTCCATACAAAACTGGGTCTTAAGGAATATTCAAGTAGAGGAAAAATACTATTCCATCAAAGAGGCAATGGTAGTACCCACTGGCACACACACATATATATGTATATGTGTATGTATATGATAAAGAGTGTACTCTCCAATATGTCACGCCTGTAGACAGCATGGATGGCCCAAGTTCATCAGCAAAGTGCCAAGGCATTAGGGGTGAATAGAGCTTAGATGTGATGCATGCTACATTATGAAAAAGAGAGCTCCCATCAAACTGTCCAGCACAATTGGCACCTTTTGCATTGGTTGCATTGGCCACTTTAATTAATATATCTTTCTGGAAGCTTATTGATGAGAGTTCAACTTGATGAATATTAATTGGAATAAAAAAAGAAAAGATTGCTGAGTTTGAGCATAGTTTCACTTTGATTTTTTTTCATATTTTATAATTAATTAAGTCCTTTTTTACACACCAACATCTCCAAACATTAATGCATGCAATGGTTCCCCCCAGCTTTTCTTACCCAGAGTTTTTGATGATAATATCAAACAACTCCATCATTATCCATTTTGAAATTCTTACATACTTTTATCGTCACTATATATACGTCATAATTGTAAAATCTACATATTTTTATTAGAGTTCGGGTCGCCTCAGGACCCCTCCTGAGGCGAGCCCCTCAGTCGTCAACCGCGTGAGGCCACGTTTTGTTTGGATAAATGCACCAGACGGCTGTTGAACGGTAGCCAACCCGTTAACGGTGCCGTTTCTCACGTTTGTTATCATTCCGTGGCCTCATCATTAATGATGATGTGATTAAAAAATTCTATGTAAAGTAGCGCGCGCTGTCTCACCGTTTGAACTGCTTTCTCCTTCTTGACTACCCTGGCAGGCGACAGTTCTACTTCTGAATAAATTTTATTTATTTTTTATATGATAGTAGCTACGTTTCCTTTCTTAGTGAAAGAGGATTTAATGGAGAAAATCAAACTATATGCATGATTGAGCTTATTTAGAAATTAAATATTATTATTATAAAATCACAATTTAATATCATATTGTTAAATAAATAAAATGGTTAGACATAGCTAACATAATTTTATCTCGGCACTCTTTGTAAAAGAGAAAATTACATTCTATCCGATTTTTTTCATAAAATATGTCTGTAGTTGTTTATTTTCACCCATACGAAATATCTAATATGTCTACTGATTAGTTCATTATAAATATATATCTAATATATCAAATAAGTCATAATTAATATAATATATAAATTGATAAATTGATAAAAATAAAGTTTTAAAATATTATATCAAAATTTACAAATTATATGTGAATTATTAATAATTTTTTAAATAAAAATTAATATTTAATATTAACCCTTTACATAGCCCTCTTAACCCATTTTTTTGAAGTTACTAACCCACTCCATATGTTACTAACCCATTACATAACCCTCTGAACCCAATTTTCAGAAGTTACTAACCCTCTCCATATGTTACTAACCCTTTACATAGACCCTTGAACCCATTTTTCGGAAGTTACTAACCCTCTCCATATGTTACTAACCCTTTACATGGCCACCTGAACCCATTTTGGAGAGGTTACTAACCCTCTTCATATGTTACTAACCTTTTACATAGTCCCCTGAACCCATTTTTTGGAAGTTACTAACCCTCTCCATATGTGACTAACCTTTTACATGGCCCCCTGAACCCATTTTTCACAGGTTACTAACCCTCTCCATATGTTACTAACCCTTTACATAGCCACTTGAACCCATTTTTCGGAAGTTACTAACCCTCTCCATATATTACTAACCCTTTACATGGCCCCCTGAACCCATTTTTCACAGGTTACTAACCCTCTCCATATGTTACTAACCCTTTACATGGCCCACTGAACCTATTTTTTGGAAGTTACTAATCCTCTCCATATGTTACTAACCCTTTACATAGCCCCCAGAACCCATTTTTCGGAAGTTACTAACCCTCTCCATATGTTACTAATCCTTTACATGGCCCCCTGAACCAATTTTTACAAAGTTACTAACTCTCTCCATATGTTACTAACCCTTTACATAGCCCTCTGAACCCATTTTTCAAAAGTTACTAACCCTTTACATGGCCCCCTGAACCCATTTTTGAGAGGTTACTAACCCTCTCCATATGTTACTAACCCTTTATATAGTCCCCTGAACTAATTTTTCGGAAGTTACTAACCCTCTTCATATGTTACTAACCCTTTACATGGCTCCCTGAACCCATTTTTGAGAGGTTACTAACCCTCTCCATATGTTACTAACCCTTTACATAGTCCCCTGAACCCATTTTTCACAGGTTACTAACCCTCTCCATATGTTACTAACCCTTTTCATGGCCCCCTGAACCCATTTTTCAGATGTTACTAACCCTTTCCATATGTTACTAACCCTTTACATGGCCCCCTGAACCCATTTTTCAGATGTTACTAACCCTCTTCATATGTTACTAACCCTTTACATAGCCCCTGAACCCATTTTTCACAGGTTACTAACCCTCTCCATATGTTAATAACCCTTTACATGGCCCCCTGAACCCATTTTTCACAGGTTACTAACCCTTTCCATATGTTACTAACCCTTTACATAGCCCACAGAACCCATTTTTCAGAAGTTACTAACTCTCTCCATATATTACTAATCCTTTACATGGCCCCCTGAACCCATTTTTCGGAAGTTACTAACCCTTTCCATATGTTACTAACCCTTTATTCTTCTCCAACCCACTTTCAAAAGTTACTAACCCTCTCCATATGCAGCTATTAACCCTTTAAATCTCCCCCATTTTCGAGTGTTATCAATGACTCTCCATATGTTACTAACCCTTTATATATTCTTCAACCCATTTTTCGAAGTTACTAACCCTCTTCCATATGCTACTAACCCTTTAGATGTCACTTCGAACCCATTTTCAGAGCCATAACCCTCTCCATATTAACCCTTATCCATTCTCAACTCCATTTTTTCGAAGTTACTAACTTTCCATATATTTCATACCCCATTTATCTCAACCCATTTTTTTTCGAGGTTACTAACCCTCTTCCATATGCTACTAACCCTTTAGATGGCCCTCGAACCCATTTTTCAAAGATAACCCTCTCCATATGTTACTAACCCTTTACATACTCTCAACCCATTTTTCGAAGTTACTAACCATCTTCCATATAGTTACTAACCCTTTACATGGCGCTCAACCCATTTTTCGAAGTTACTAACCCTCCATATGTTACACCCTTTACATTCCACCCATTCTTCATAGGTTACTAACCCTTTCCATATGTTACTAACCCTTTTATACGCCTTCGAACCCATTTTTCGAGTGCTAACCCTTTCCATATGTTACTAACCCTTTACATAGCTCCAACCCATTTTTCAGAAGTTACTAACTTTTCCATATGTTATCACTTTTACATGGCGCTGAATCCATTTTTTCGGAAGTTACTAACCCTCTCCATATGTTACTAACCCTGCATATCTCATGAACCCATTTTTTCGAGTTACTAACTCTTCATATATTCACTTTACATAGCCCCCTGAACACATTTTTTGGAAGTTACAAACTCTCTACATATGTTACTAACTCTTTACCTGGCCCCCTTAACCCATTTTTCCGAAGTTACTAACCCTCTCCATATGTTAGTAACCCCTGACAAATGGGTTCAGAGGGCCATGTAAAGGGTTAGTAACATATGGAGAGGGTTAGTAACTTCCGAAAAATGGGTTCAGGGGGCGATGTAAAGGGTTAGTAACATATGGAGAGGGTTAGTAACTTCTGAAAAATGGGTTCTGGGGGCTATGTAAAGGGTTAGTAACATGTGGAGAGGGTTAGTAACCTGTGAAAAATGGGTTCAGAAGGCCATGTAAAGGGTTAGTAACATATGGAGAGGGTTAGTAACTTCCGAAAAATGGGTTCTGGGCGCTATGTAAGCGGTTAGTAACATATGGAGAGGATTAGTAACCTGTGAAAAATGGGTTCAGGGGGGCATGTAAAGGGTTAGTAACATATGGAGAGGGTTAGTAACTTCCGAAAAATGGGTTCGCGGGGCTATGTAAAGGGTTAGTAACATATGGAGAGGGTTAGTAACTTCCGAAAAATGGGTTCAGGGCGCCATGTAAAGGGTCAGTAACATATGGAGAGGGTTAGTAACTTCTGAAAAATGGGTTCTGGGGGCTATGTAAAGGGTTAGTAACATATGGAGAGGGTTAGTAACCTGTGAAAAATGGGTTCAGGGGGCCATGTAAAGGGTTTGTAACATATGGAGAGGGTTAGTAAATAGTAACCTGTGAAAAATGGATTCAGGGGCTATGTAAAGGGTTAGTAACATATGGAGAGGGTTAGTAACATCTGAAAAATGTGTTCAGGGGGCCATGTAAAGGGTTAGTAACATATGGAGAGGGTTAGTAACTTCCGAAAAATGGGTTCAGGGGACTATGTAATGGGTTAGTAACATATGGAGAGGGTTAGTAACCTCTCAAAAATGGGTTCAGGGGGCCATGTAAAGGGTTAGTAACATATGGTGAGGGTTAGTAACTTCCGGAAAATGGGTTCAGGGGACTATGTAAAGGGTTAGTAACATATGGAGAGGGTTAGTAACCTCTCATAAATGGGTTCAGGGGGCCATGTAAAGGGTTAGTAACATATGGAGAGAGTTATAGGGTGTTTGGTTACGTTTTTTTCCCTCTTTTTGATCTAAATTTTAAAAACAAAAGAGATAGGGTGTTTGGTTGCAACTTTTAACTACTATCTCATTTTTAAAAGTGGGATACTCTATGTACATCATCTCTTCTAAAATAAAAACAAGGCAAGACTTGTTTTGTTTTTGAGATAGACGCGGAGGGCGCCGGCGGGGGGAGCGGACAGCGCGGGGGGGGGGGCACCGCGGCGGGCCGCTGGCGGGGGGAGGGGCGGACGCCGCGGGGGAGCACCGCGGCGTCGACGCCCGCCGCGGGGGGGGGTTCCCCGGGGCGCAGGCGCCGACGGGCGAGCGCACCGCGGCGGGCCGCCGGCGGGGGAGGAGCGGACGCCGCGCCGGGGAGCACCGCGCGGGGGAGGGGGGGATGGAGCCGCGTCGGGGGAGCACCGCGGCGTCGACGCCGCCGCGGGGGGGGGAGAGGACGCGCGGAGGGGAGCACCGCGGCGAACGCCGCCGGCAGGGGGAGGGCCGTTGGAAGGGGAAGTGGACACACAAGGGGGGGCACCGCCGGCGGGGAGCACCGCGCGGGGGGGGGGGGTTCGCTATCGGGAGAGCACCGGTAGGGGGGGGGGAGCGGATGACAGGTCATAACTAAACACTACTATCTAATTTTTAAAAATTATGATGATTTTGCCAAACATCGAATAATTAAACTATTTTAATTTTAAAAGTAAAATTGAGAAGTCAAATAATTTTGATTTCAAAAACGAGGTTATCTTAAAATTAAAAACGTTGCCAAACACCCTATTAATAACTTTTGAAAAATGGGTTCAGAGGGCTATGTAAAGGGTTAGTAACATATGTAGAGGGTTAGTAACTTCTGAAAAATGGGTTGAGAGGGCTATGTAAAGGGTTAATATTAAATATTAATTTTTATTTAAAAATTTATTAATAATTCACATATAATTAGTAAATTTTGATATAATATTTTAAAACATTATTTTTATCAATTTATCAATTTATATATTATATTAATTATGAATTATTTGATATATTAGATATATATTTATATTGACCTAATCAGTAGACATATTAGATATTTCGTATGAGTGAAAATAAACAACTGCAGACATATTTTATGAAAAAAATCGGATAGAATGTAATTTTCTCTTTTGCAAAGAGTGACAAGATAAAATTATGTTAGCTATGTCTAACCATTTTATTTATTTAACAATATGATATTAAATGGTGATTTTTTAATAATAATATTTAATTCTTAAATAAGCTCAATCATGCATATAGTTTGATTTTCTCCATTAAATCCTCTTTTTCTAAGAAGGGAAACGTAGCTACTATCATATAAAAAATAAATAAAATTTATTCACAAATAGAACTGTCGCCTGCCAGGGTAGTCAAGAAGGAGAAAGCAGTTCAAACGGTGAGACAGCGCGCGCTACTTTACATAGAATTTTTTAATCACATCATCATTAATGATGAGGCCACGGAATGATAACAGACGTAAGAAACGGCACCGTTAACGGGTTGGCTACCGTTCGACAGCCGTCTGGTGCATTTATCCAGACAAAACGTGGCCTCACGCGGTTGGCGACTGAGGGGCTCGCCTCAGGAGGGGTCCTGAGGCGATCCGAACTCTTTTTATTATAATATATATATATCTATTAATTTTATTCTAATCCAGTTAAGATAACTTATAAGATACAGCTTGGTGGTCCAAATTCAGTAATTCTCATAGAATTTAAGTTGGAATTTTGGATCCGCCACACAAACTTTTATCCTCAACCAAATTAATATCGTTATATTTAATTTATTTACTTACACCTGCTGCATAAGCAGCCAATAATGGCCCGGGGGGAAGCACTTGAACAAGGAGAGTCCTGTGTCCTGATGCATGAACTTGGTAAAGAGAGGGAGTGGTGGGGGGGCCTCATGTTTGGTCTGGAAAGTACCTTATTATCTAGTGCTATGGAAGAACTAGGTTATTGGAATGCATCAATATTGAAGCTTGATTCTCATTCCCAAAATGGCATGTTGGTATGGTACAGTCAATGTCCCTTCCTCGTGTACTCAATATATACTCAGGAAGAAAAAAAATATCTCCTACCATCGTACGGTGATGCAAACTTGAGCAGTGCTACTAAGCAAGATATATAAGATGGTACTAAGCAAGATATATAAGATGGTGCTAACTACTAACTATTATAATGATATATTGCAGTATCGATTTTGATATTTGTGAAGGATGGAATGTCAATCTCAAAAATTGAAACGCAAGTCGACACTTTGCTTGCAATGAGATCTTCGATATCGATATCGATAGTCAAACATTTATTGATGATTCTTATCACTATCAATTTCAAAATTGACGGCCATGGAGATGTTCCGTGTAATTATCAAACATGATTTTATGTCATGTAAAGTAGTCATAATATATATTAAAATTTTGTCGACTTCGATTCTGATAAGACGACTCATTCGATACAGCTCTGCACTGGCTCCAAATTCATTATTTCTGGGATAGAATTTGAGTCGGAATTTCGGATCCACCCCCCACAACCTTCATCTTCGACCAAGCTAATATCGTACTATTTAAATATTTATTTAGTTGCCCCTGCTACAGAAGCAGCCAGTGGCCCGGGGGTTGCACCTGGACGCCCGTCCAGGTGCATGATGCTTACATAACAACTTGCCCGCTTTGTTTTAGCGTCTTAGACGCTAAGTGCTTTTCGAGACCGTGTGTCAGGGCTTCATCCACTCCTGTTTGGAGTGATCTTCCGGTCTTGATACTGTTATCCAACTCCTATGAAGGAGTTCCTACTTCTGTCACCCGACCACGTTGGCACGTTTGTGTGGTCGTCTTCTCATGGTGGCATGATCATCTTTGGGAAAATCTTTCCAAGATAACACTTTTGTTAACTCGGTCTAATGTTCTCACTGTTGTCTGGTTAATGTACAAACTCTGTATGTTTTTTAGTGTAGTATGAATGAATATGGTACTGTTTTCTTCAAAAAAAAAAAACAACTTGCCCACTTGGTGGGGGACATGTTTGGACTGGGGTACCTAATTGATTATCAAGAACTAACTGGTGATATTGTAGCTTGATCTTCATCCCCCCCCTTCCTCTCATGTGCCTACTAATACGTACTGAGGGCGATGCAGGCTTGAAAAAGAGGGTCCATTTGGAAAAGTTGATCGCCATGTATTAGGTTTTCGGGAAAAGTTGGTTGCCGGTGTCGTTTGGTTGCACGTAAAACAACAGTAGAAGGAAAACACACTCTCCGTGACCGAGTCATAATCGGGCCGACCGGAAATTTCAAGCTCAAACCGTTCTCGGGAAGGTTTCCATGTTTCTCTTAGACTCAAAAAATAGAAATTTTAATTTTTGTTTGTGCTGTTAGATAACCAATTTAACAAGTAAAACCTAATGCTAAATAATAAATTTAATTTATGAAACGGTCTTGAAAATATCTTATCTGTATTTAATTTTAAAATATAAAAATGCTATTTAGTAATTATTTTTAAAAATTAATTTAGTAGCATCTAAACAACAAACTATGCTTTTGATTTTATTGAAAAATAACTTCACGCAAAATAATTTACTTAATTTTTTAATTATGATTATTTGCTCTCCTTTATTTAGATTTTAGGTGAAATCAGATTAAGGGGTGCTAATAAGTAAGATAAGATGTACTAACTATCATAGGGTGTAATGCTATCTTATTCTCTCTCTTTGGTTAGAGTATCAAAAACTTTACATATCAATTTTTATATTGAGAAATTGTGGAAGATAGAGTATCAATATCAGAATTGAAATACAAGTGAACATTTATACTACGTATATATGCTTTGTTTGTACTAAAAGTTTATATATTGATGTTTACAATTAAACATTTATTAATGATTTTTGTCACTTGTACAATAGAGTGATCAAAATTGACAATGATAGAGATGGTTAATAGAGTTATATTCAAACATAGTCTTATGTTGTTCAAAGTTGTCGTTTGTACATATTTCTTTACCGAATATTGGTACTCATTTGGATATTCTAGTTCTTTATATAACTAAGTTCTTGCCCCCTCATTATAAATGGAGTTCTCAATAATTTATTGCGTGTGCATAGAGAAGAACAGAAAAAAATGATGGTTGGTTAAATTTTTTATCCATGTCTAATTATATATTTTGCGCAACAAATAACACTTAACATTGGACCAACTATATCAATCGCGAGATTATGACTTGTTTGTTTAGAGTATTAACATGTTACTATGTCAATTTTGATATTGATGTTTGAAGATCATGGAATATCAATAAAAAATTAATACATATGATCTCTAGCACTATAATTAGTGCCTTGTTTGTCAAAAGAAATTTCAAAATTGAAATAAAACTCATTGTGAAGATCTATACTGACATTAATTTCAGTATATGAAATAAAATTATCATGTTTGGAGAGATGTGATTACAAAAAAGAGTAACTACCACACATGACCAAACAAAGTGGGGGACCACAAGAAAAAAGAAAGAGGTGAGACCCTCTTTTTTTGTATAAGAAGAAAATCACTTTTAAAACATAAAATTGTCATGATTACCAAACACCTCTTTTAACAAATTTTCTTACAATTTTTAAAAATTAAAACAAAAACCTTCATTATCGATCATGCAACCAAACACCCCATATATAAGTTCTTGCCCCTCATTATAAATGGAGTTCTCAATAATTTATTGCGTGTGCATAGAGATGAACAGAAAAAAATGATGGTTGGTTAAATTTTTTATCCATGTCTAATTATATATTTTGCGCAACAAATAACACTAAACATTGGACCAACTATATCGATCGCAAGATTATGACTTGTTTGTTTAGAGTATTAATACATGTTACTGTGTCAATTTTGACATTGATGTTTGAAGGTCATAGAATATCAATAAAGAATTAATACATATGATCTCTAGCACTATAATTAGTGCCTTGTTTGTCAAAAGAAATTTCAAAATTGAAATAAAACACATTGTGATGATCTATTCTGACATCAATTTCAGGATTAAATATTAGTTACGTGTGTTCATACCAAATAAGATGTTGAAATTCCTAGCTAGATTCTAAAATTATTATGTAGAACTTTATCAGCTCCCATGCCATACTTTAAAATAAAATATTAAAAATTAGGTGTTAAATTACATGTATATCAATTAATATAAATGTGTGGATTCCTCCGTATGTAACTAAATAAATTTATATGTATGTATATGATCCTCTCAAACAAAAATGGAAAAGCCAAATGATGCAAATTAATTCATAAATAATTATAAATAATTAAATATTATCTCATCTATATATATCCTTGCACATGTGAAGGGATTCTTACTTCTCCAACTCACAAATTGTTGAGCAGTACGTAGCCCCTCATCTCAAATTGGGGCTGATTTTTTTTTCTTCTATATCTAATGGATTAAGTTAATTCATTTGAGTGGGTGGAAGCCCTTCTTTATCTCCATCACTTGGTAGAGGTGATCTGGTCTCATTTGGTGACCTAGGGGGAGAGATTTCTGGCCTAAGTTTCATCTCAGGGTTTGTTAATTTATCCCTGAACTTCCTAAACAAGTAAAACCCTATTAGCTAGGAGACAAACCCCAGATATTTCTACTCCAAATGTGTGTAGATTTGTTTCAAGAATTTTTTTTTTAACACAAACCAACCTAATTTGGGTTGGCTTGGGTTATCGGAATAAAACCATTATTTAACTTTTTATATTAATAAATAAAAAATTTAATGTTATCATCTCCAAATCAACTAAAATATTTAATTAAGTTGATCTATATATTATCCAAAAGACGTGCTCTAGACAAGCACTGCCTCCACCGCAAAGGATACATTCCCTTGAGCTCCCTTCTACGGGGGGGGCTCTGCAGCTAGGTGGGTAAGCAAAAGGCAGCCATGAAATGTGGGATTAAAGAAACTTAAGGTGCTGTTTGGCACCATAAAATTTTGGGGATAAACCTGGGTTATCCCCAAAATTTTGAGGATAACTCATGTTTATCCCAGGTTATCTTCAAGTTATCCCTATACCATACAGCACCTAAGGCCCTGTTTGGTATGGGGATAATCCAGGATAGACCTGGTTTATCCCCAATCCTCTGTTTGGTACAGACTTAAAAATGAGTTTAATCTGGATTAAGTTAATCCAGATTATCCCCAAAATTAGGGATAAGTGCAGGGATAAGTCATCCCATCTAACACTTGGGATATCTTACTCCCAAAATAAGATTTAGAGGATACGTGCGGGAAGCGGGGGTGAGGGGGTGCCGCGGGGGGACATCCGCGCGGGAGGGGGGGGGGGTGAGGGGGGGGTGCCGCGGGGGGGAGGGGGGAGCTCCGGGGGGGAAGGAGGGTGCCGCAGAGGATTCCTCGCGGGGGGAGCTCGGGGGGGGGGGGGAGGGGGGTGCCGGGTGCCGCGCGGGGAGGGGAGGTGAAGGGGGTGCCGCAGAGGAAATCCGCGCGGGGGAGCTCGGGGGGAGGGGGGGAAGGGGGGTGCCGCGGGGGACATCCGCGCGGGGAGGGGGGGTGAGGGGGGGGGTGCCGCGGGGGGACATCCGCGCGGGGGAGCTCCGGGGGGGTGAAGGGGGGTGCCGCAGAGGATTCCTCGCGGGGGAGCTCGGGGGGGGGGGGGGGGGAGGGGGGTGCCGGGTGCCGCGCGGGGAGGGGAGGTGAAGGGGGGTGCCGCAGAGGAAATCCGCGCGGGGGGGAGCTCGGGGGAGGAGGGGGGGGGGGGAAGGGGGGGGTGCCGCGGGGGGACATCCGCGCGGGAGGGGGGGGGAGGGGGGGGTGCCGCGGGGGACATCCGCGCGGGGAGCTCCGGGGGTGAAGGGGGTGCCGCGGGGGAGCTCCGGGGGAGGGGGAAGGGGGTGCCCCAAGGATCCCTGATCTCCGCCGCGAACCACCCCCACGGCCGCTTCCTCACGCCGCGGAACCGCGCCTCCACGGCCGATCCGGGGGCCCCCATCGCCGCCGCGGCCGCTGCTCTCCCCTTCCGCATCGCGCAGGCTGCGACCGAAGGGCACCGCATCGCTCTCTCTCTCTCTCTCTCTCGCTCCGCCGCCGCACCCACGTTGATGCTTCCGAATCCTCTCTCTCTCTCTCTCTCCCTCGCCGTGGTCGGCGGTCGCCGGGCGCGGTGGGGCGCGGGGGGGGGGGGGGGGCGGGGGGGGGGGGGGGGCGGGGGGGGTGGGGGGGGGGCGGAGTGCTAAATAGTTTTTCTTAATAATATTATAATTTTTTTATATTTTTTTTAATTAAATCGATTTAAACGGTTTAATTTGACTTAAATCGGTTTAGAGGTTTCTCAAATCGAACCAAACCGAAAGGGGTCCCAAATCGAACCGAATGAGCTGGTTCGGTTTGATTTCTCGGTTTGAACCGTTTTCTGTTCACCCCTAGTCAAGAAGGCGGGCGGGGAGCACTGTCCGCCGGATTTTGTCCGTAGGGGAGTCGGGTTGAGTTCCGTCAACATTTAAGTTTATTTTTATTTATATATTTAAATAATAATTTAAATTTATTATATAAATATGTAAGTGAGTTAAGATATTTACAAATATGTTATGAGTAATAAAATAAGATAATATAAAAAATAAATATAAAAATATAAAAATATAGGGTTATCCTTAAATTTATTGTTAACATACCAAACATAGGATAGGGTTATCCCTAAACTTATCCTAAGTTAAACCAAACATGATGAGGATAGGGTTAACCATAAGGACTGGTTTATCCCTATCCCCATCAATTTTATCCCGATACCAAACGACGCCTAAGAGTCTGTTTGGCACCAAAATCTTTTTGGGATAAACTTGTGACGTGGCTTTAAAGAAACCTAGGGCCTGTATGGCACCAAATTTTTTTGGGGATAAACCAAGTTTATCTCCTAATTTGTGAGAATAAACTTAGTTTATCCCCGAGTTATCCTCGTACGTACCAAACATGACCTAGATGTGCAACATCTATTGCTCGGAACATTGAGCTTACTTTTTACTCCCACATCAACAACATTCTCATCTTGTATATACTCTCTTTTAATGCACAACTATGCAAAACGCATCAAAGCTGTAGCTAGACTAGCTATTAGGTGATGGCTCAAACGGTGATGTTTGGGTTTGCAATTAGGGTCTGGTTAGGTAATTCGTGTTAAAACTTTTTGAATCCGATTAACCCGAGATGAGAGCACCACACCTTGGTGTCTCTTGAGCGGGCTATTACTTAAATAATATAGGCATGTTTAAAGAGAGTATGTGTAACACGTCTAGTTTTGAATGTGTAAAGTGATTAAATTAAGGGAGAATTACTATTAGGTTCATTTAAGAAAATGACTTTAGTAAAAACTCCGTTGACCGCATTTCGTTACTGTTTAGTCCGTTGGCACTGAATTTCATTATCATCCAATCCGATTCTTCTTCCCATAATTTTCAAATCTCACTTTTACCCCCGCTCCGTCCCTATTCTCCCATTTTCAACTGTCTGCCGCTGCGCATACCCTAGGGTTCCTCGGTGCCATCGCGATCCGGATTCACAGGATGCTTTACTTCGCCGCCGCAAAACCAGGCATTGTCGGTGCCCCGAAACCATCGCGGACGGGGAAGAAGAGGGCCAGCAACCGGGACTTCACTCCACCTCCGCATAGGTCATCTCGACCGGCAGGGCAGGCACAGCCCCCTCTCTCGGGTTGGGTGGCCGGCACCGGCGCCGGAGTCGCCCGTGGATCTCGGCCGGCACCGCTACTCGATTCTCCCTCTTCTCCTCCTCCTCCACCGCTGCCGCTGCTGGCGGAGCGCGGGTGGAAGTCCACTTTCCGCACGGTGGAGTCTAGCGCAGTTCTGACCGTGCTACCCGACGGTGCCAAGAGTCGCCGGAAAGTTTATCCGTCGTCCCCGTGCGCAGCGGCGAGCAGGAGGCACCCGTGCCCGTTGGCACTGGCCGATCAGGGTCCGTTTCGGACGAGGGCACCGCGGCCGTTCGGGAGACTGGGAGAGGTGGGGGGTCCAGACAAGAGGAGATGTCCGTTTATTGATCTTCTTCAATGTGCAGGGGCAAAAAAGACCTTTCAAATCCAAAGTGGAGTGGGTGTGATGATATTTTGAAAAAACGGACCTAATGAAAATGTGTATTTGAAAATGGACCTAATGGTAAAGTGGTTCCCTTAAAATGGATCTAGTGTGCATTTACGCTTAAATATTAATGAACCACACGTGACTCTTAGGGCATATTTGGCATCATAAAATTTTGAGGATAAACTTGATTTATCCCTTAAAATTTGGAGATAAATCAAATTTATTTTCAAGTTATCCCCGTACCAAACAACACTATAAGACCTGTTTGGTATTAAAATCTTTTGAAAATAAACCTGATTTATCCCCAACTTATCTTGATACCAAACAATCCCTCACACATTAACAACTTTTCGGAGATTAAGTTGAAAACAACTCTAAAACTGGAGAAGAGAGCACACCTAGGTGTCTCCTCGAGTGGGCTATTGGCAACATAATATGCAACATTTCGACTTTGGAGTACGTAAAGAGATTAAATTAGTGAATGTCACATAACTACGCAAACAATTTTTCAGATGTTGAGTTAAAAATAACTTTCTAATTAAATATATTTTGTTAAAAATAATTAAAAAATAGGCGACTCATACGAGAAGACTGCTAATTAATTTATATGATACAAAAGCATAACCCAGTCAAATGTCTTTTTATAACTTGTTTGGGTACGTGAAGAGTGATTGAGGCACTCAAGGCACCCAGAATTATATTTATGGTGAACTAGAACGAGGTGTCTTTAATGACATGTTTGGCACTCAAATTTTTTGGGATAAACCTAGTTTATTCCTGTGTTATCCTGGTACTAAACATGCCGTGAATGTTCACCTGAGGTTACACTATTAAATTATTCATAAAAAAATTCCATTTAATATCTCAAAAATTAAAAAATTATCAAATTAACTATGGAATCATATAATAAATTGGTTTTGCTGTGGGCACCCAGAAACTCTCCGCGCTCACGGTGATATATCTTCTCAACGCGATATAAAACCACAGACTCGGTGTCGAGCTTCCCACCCACCCAGCAGGATACATACGCTCGCCTCTCTCGCCTACGTCTTCGTTTCTCTCCCATGGCGCGACGGCCTTCATCTTCTTCGTCTTCCTCCTCGGCCGAGCAGTCGCAGCAAGTGTCTCTGAACCTGTCTCTCTCCATCGGCTCGCTGTCGAGCGCACGGGAGCGCAAGCTCTACAGCTGCCTCTACTGCGACAAGAAATTCCTCAAGTCCCAAGCGCTCGGCGGCCACCAGAATGCGCACAAGAAGGAGAGGAGGGGAAGGTCGACCGCTCTGCTGTGCTCCCTTCCCAGTCCGTACGACGACGCCGCCTCCATCGGCGGTCCCGGTCCGTCCATGGCGCCCCCCATAGTCTCTGTTCACTCCACGCCCCCACCGAGCGCCGGACCAGCCGGTAATCCTGCTGCCATGTACTCGGCCCCCCACGACATCCCAGGTCAGCTCGACGCCGGGCGATTCTGCGGCGGGGAGGAGGCCGCCGCGGGCGGAGAGCCGATGGACCTCTACTTCCGGATCTGGCGGAGAGCCACCCTTCAATGTCCGCTTCCAGCCGTGAGCGACGACGAAGACCGTGCGCCCTCCCGCCTGAGCGCCGCCGCCGCCGCACAGGGAGACGCCGCAGCAGAAGGTTTGGATTTGGTCCTCCGCCTCTGATCTTCCACCGCTAGAGGATGCATGAGATGAGAAGGCGGCCCGTGCGGCTGGCCGGCCGGCGCTTGAACTGCCTAGAAGCTGTGATTGAAGTCTGTGTATGGATAGATTGGGTCACTACTTCTTCCTCCTGCTTCTTCTTCTTTCGGCATCTGCGGCAGATTCCGGCAGGAGTCCGGGATCCCTCCGCCGACGGGCTGAGAGAGCTCCGGCGGGGAGCCATTATCCCCCTCCTCCTCCTCCTCCTCCTCCTCCTCCTCACGTAGTGCTTGTTTTTTTTAACTAAGATGTTGCGTATGTTATTAACCCCCCTCGGGAGGTTAATAATAATAATAATAATCATAATAATAATAATAATAATAAGTCACGTGAGGACTTGGGGTGGGGGACGTGGCTCCCGCCTATTCGCTGGTACGGGGAACTCTCTCAGTCGGGCAGATGAGAAAATCCTAATTTTATTTGTCCTTGCAGCTGGTGGATTTAAACTCCTGTGTATTTATGCGATGAGATAGTTAATTCCATCCCTCACCCTCTCTATCAATCTATCTGTCTCTCCCTTTCTCTTTAAAGCATACTGTTTTAAGTGTGATGTGTCCAAATACATTTGTGCCACGGTGAACTGTGTATTAACTTCAGCCATCAATCTCTCCCTCACCCCACTCTTTATGTAGTTGAAATATGCAGTTCGGATCACGTTAGTCCCCGAGTGAAGAGAGTAACCTCAGTCTTCAATTAAAAATTATCACGACTCCAAAGTCACTTAAGTGGCAATTCAAATAACAAAGTTTAGCGAATCGTTACCGAAAAGAGTTGAACCGTTACTGAGATCTTACTTTGTAACGGTTCAGCAATAGCTTAGTGATTTACTAATTCGCTATCCATCACTTAAGTGGTTGGAAGTGTGGCCATTTTTTATTGAAAAATTGAGGCTACTCCTTTCACCTAAGAACAACTGAGGTGATATAGGCTCCGTTTGATAAAGCTTATTGAAGCTCTTAACTCTGAACCGGTCAGTGTTCAGATATTTAGGAGCGTTTGATAAAATAGTTGAATCACCCACTAAACTAAGCTCTGAAGTCTTAAAATCATCTGAGTCATTCAGATCGGTGCCCTAACTTTTTCATTTTCAGACGCCGTCTCGCTCGTCCGCGCGGTCGCCCCCGAGATCCAGTCTCCTTGCTGTGCCCCCGGTGTCGAGCTGTCGATTCTCCGCGCGGCCCGCTACGTCCTCGCCGGCGCCGGCGGCGTTCCCTTCCACGCCGCCCTCCTCGACTCCATCTCCGCCGCCCGCGACGCCCGGGGGCTCCTCCGCGCACACGCGGCCATCGCCGTCGCCGGCACCGCCCGCCACGACCTCCTGCGGACGAAGATCGCCGCGTGCTACGCCCGGTGCGGCGGCCTCCACGAGGCCCGCCACCTCTTCGCCCGCGCCCGCCGCCGCCCCGCCTTCCTCTACAACGCCCTGATCCGCGCGCACGCCGACCGGGACCTGTTCGCCCCCTCGCTCGCGCTCTACGCCGAGATGCTCCTGGAGGGGAAGCCCCACGACACGCGGGGGCTCGCTTCCGTCCTCCACGCCTGCGGCGGCGCGGCCTCCCTGCGCCTCGGGCGGCGCCTCCACGCCACGGCCGTCGTCACGGGACTCTCCTCCGAGACGGCCGTCGGCAACGCCCTCCTCTCCGCGTACGCGAAGTGCGGGGACATCGACACCGCGCAGCACCTGTTCGACGGAATGCCGTCGAACAGGAGGACCCTCGTCTCCTGGACGGCCATGGTCTCCTGGACGGACATGAGCTATTCGCGAGCTTCGCCTAGTTCGACATCTATCCTCTGATTAGGTCATAGATTAGGGTGTATAGATTGTATGAAAATACTGTAAACCTTTTCTCCCTTTTCTCCTATTCTATCTCTCATTTCTTCACAAAGTCCTTAAATTTACGTTGTAAATTTTTGCTTTTTAATTTTCAGACCTAATCTTCTTATTTAGGATATAGCTAAATAATTTTTTATGGATTTAAAATTAATGAAAAACAATATGAGTGATTGTGGAATCAATGATTTATATTGTCTTGTACTTCGATTTTGAACATATTCTTGGTGTATTAATAATATTTATCTTGGTGCAATCAATTTAGCATAGGATTTCTCATATTAAAATTGTGGATGTGTATGCGATCGATTGGATATAAAGTTCATGTTTAGTTGTTTTACAATTTTAAGAAGATTAAGTGGATGGTTCAGATTTTTTATCAAACGGCGTGAATCACTTATGTCTTAATCAAATTAAGGACTTTTTTACCACACATTAAGAGATTAGATGTAAAATTAAGACTTAAGATTTTCAGATTAAGCCCAATCAAACACCACCTTAGACTATGAAATATGAGATACATATTGTTAAAATAAGGGAAAATTACCACCAGGTCCATTTAAGAAAATGAGTTTACCAAAAACTCCGTTGACCACTTTTTCATCCCATTTAATCCGTTGACAACACATAATATTACCACTAGGTCCGTTTTGCCCAAGGACTGTCCCCGTATCCCCAATTTGCCCTTCCCGCGGCGATGGTGGCGCCGATGGCGTCGGCGACGAGGAGGAGCCTCGCCGGGGGGTTCCGCGGGCGGGGGGAGCGCCGCGGGGGGAGCCACTTCGCGCTGTGGCCACCGGACTCCTTCCTCGGCCACCACCGCGACCCCGGCGCCCCCAGGCCGCCGCTGCTCCAGGAGAGGCTCGGCGTCTGCCGCCACCGGGCCGGCGGCGAGGGAGGGGAGGCGGCCGCGGCGTGCGTCTTCTGCCTCTGCGCCGTGGAGGACGGGGACGAGATCAGGGAGCTGCGCTGCCGGCACGTCTTCCACCGGGCGTGCCTGGACCAGTGGGTCGAGCACGGGAGGGCCACCTGCCCGCTGTGCCGGGCGGCGCTGCTGCCGCCGGGGGCTACCTGCGGGCTCGACCAGCACGCCGACTCGGCCGAGGAGGAGGGGCTGTTCGAGGACTGGACGGCCTTCCCCGTCGCGGCCTTCATCCGGAGCTCCTTGCTGCTGTGGTAGGCCGATCTTGGTCCTTCTCCATCTCGCGCAGCTCTTCCGTGGGAAGAGACTAGAGAGACTCGAACGCGCCGACACCACCACCACCACCTCCACCCGAGTGGATCTAGGCGGCGGGAGCGCGCGGGGGGGGGGTGGTTTCCGCGGGCGGCGGGCCGCCGGGGGCTCCGCGGGCGGCGGGAGCGCGCGGGGGGGGAGGGGTTTCCGCGGGCGGCGGGCCGCCGGGGGCTCCGCGGGCGGCGGGAGCGCGCGGGGGGAGCCTCGCCGGGGGCTCCGCGGGCGGCGGGAGCGCGCGGGGGGGGGGGGGGGGTTCCGCGGGCGGCGGGCCGCCGGGGGCTTCGCGGGCGGCGGGAGCGCGCGGGGGGAGCCTCGCCGGAGAGGGGGTTCCGCGGGCGGCGGGAGCGCGCGGGGGGAGCCTCGCCAGGGGGGGTTCCGCGGGCGGGGGAGCACGGCCGGGTGGAGAGCGTCGCTGCGGGGGAGAGGGGCCGGCGGGGGGCACTACCGCCAGGGCAAAATCGACATTTCATATCCAAATTGGAGTGGGTGTGACAATCTTTTGAAAAAACGGACCTAATGGAAATATGTTTTTGAAAACGGACCTAGTGGTAAAGTGGTTATCTTAAAACGGACCTAATGTGCATTTGCGCTTAAAATAATAGAGATAAGTCTCACGTCCATGGTACAGGAGGAAGCTCAACAGCTTATAAATCATGAGTCCTTCAACTTCAAGTTCCTAAGTTGGTATCAAAGCAGAGCATTGGCCATATTATATTTTATTTTTTAATTCTTATTTCTATTGTATATCTTGACAGTGAAAGAGAGTGTTGTCACAATCGGAGATGAGTTTTACCTCGATGATATATGAGAATATGAGAATGTTCGATTACTTATAAATCTTGGGCCTTACAACCTAAATATCCTAGTTTTGGAGTTTGCAAGATATTTCTTGGGCATTGACCATATTAATTAGGTATTTATTTACATGATAAATTAAGTTTTTAATATAAAAATATGTGTTTGAAACAAACCTTGTTAAAAGTGGTGTTTGATAATCATAATAAATTTATAATAAAAAATATTTTTCAAGAAAAGCATCTTTTATTTTTTTCATGGGGTTTCTCGTGTTTTTTTAGTTATATAACCTCTTCCAAAGGTAAAAATTTAATGACTTTGATTAGTTTTAATTTTATTTTGACATAAAATTTTAACATGAAGATATATAAAAAAATTATGCAACCAATTATTTTTTAGTATTTTGAGTTTGATGCTCTGATTAATACAATATCATCCTCCAAGTTTAATTGGGTGTTAGTTGTGTGATAAGTTGATTTTTTACTACAATTCTATGATTTTCCAACAAAACTTTTTAGAAAAGGTGTCCAGCAATGATCACAATTTTATGTTTTTTAAAATATTTCTTTCTTTCTTGAATAAAATAACAGGTGGGACTCTCTTTCTTTTATCTTATGTGTGGTCCTCTCTTTTGGTCATACAAACTTAGTTGCCTCAACCTTTTTTTTTTGGTTATCCTATCCCTCCAAAGGCAACAATTTCATGTCATTAATCAATATATACTTTATTTTAATATAGTTTTATTCGTTTGAAATAGATAAACAATTATTATTCAATCAAACACCGGTGAGCTTCATACTTCTCCACGTTTGGCTTATCACATCAATCCAGACACAGATACATAAGGCTACAGTTATTATCTTTTATGCAATGTATTTATGGTAAGAGTGAAATAAACATATCTAGGTGTCTATCTCAATGTTTTGGAGTTGAATAGACTAGCTAGCAATGTTACCTTATCTAGAATGAGTTACACCAAAATAAGAGAATATGTTTGGTTTGCAAAGTAGAGTACATAATAAGCGAGTACTCCTTTTTATTCTACGGTGGTTCGAAGGAACGCAGCTTAAGTTGCTAAGTGAAGTAAAAATTAATTTGTAACAACCTTTATATGGTACAAATAAATATTAGAATAGTATGTAATACACAAAAGTATAAAATATAGTAGATCCGTCGTCATTCATGGCAGTGAGTATTAGACAATTAAGAAGAAACATATTATCAAATTAAGTGTAACTGAAATACAGATGTTACTGCGTGACTATATACACTCAAGTAGATAGAGTCTGTAATAAGTAATCAGGAATAACGTGAGAATTGCAAGAATCAACGATACTGTTAAGGAGAGAAGACTCTTTTAATTTTGGACATATCGGTGTGCTTATCAGATAAGTCGAGACTTTGATATTGTTAGTACGGAAGGGACGGAGAGGTGGACTCATGTTAAAAGAGGGTATGACTTAGATGAATTAAGCAGAAAAATTGGTGAAAGATTACGTAGAATGGAAAAGACGAATTTATATAACCGACCTCGACGATTTGAGACTAAGAATTTGAGTTCGAGTTTGATTGATTAAATTACCATGCGTGGTACACGGTGTATTTTATTCTATTGATTAAATATATTCTCAAACCATACGTATGCGATATGCAATCCTGTACGGCATCAAAGTAAATGCGCAACAGTTTACCATGCGTAAAAATTAATTTATGTAATTTAATAAGCAAATTTTAACATATAGTACTGTGAGACTTAAATGTGAAATCTCAACTGTTAATTATACGTAAAGTTAATGTTATATATGACATGCAATATCGATATATGACGTATTTAGTAAATAATCTTATGATATTTATGTGATATATGACATTGAAAAATTAAAATATGCCGTTTAAAATAATAATGTAAAGTAAATAATAATTTAAAACACAACATACGGCCCAACATAAAATGTGGAATGTTAATAATTACTGGCTCTGATCTCATGCATTTTTGTTTAATATTACAATACGTAACATTAGTGCAGGGTAAATGTATTTGGGACCATGCCAACGTGGTGTCGTACCATTTCCGACCGACGTGTCAGATAACGCCCGTCCGACGTGTCGATACGCCGCCGGCCAGGCGGGATTCGCACCGCCGCGGTGCCCACACGCCGACACGGCCATGTGTCGGAACGCGACAACGGCGGGGCGTCCGGCTGCGCGCCCGCTCGATCCGATCGGCTTTCTCGGACAAGCGCCCGAAAGGGGGACCGCCGTGGCAGTGACGATGAGGGAGAGATTCACGGAGTGGCAGATTCAAGTGGCGGACGGCGGCGTTGACGGTACAACGTAAATATATTAACGCATGTGTAAACTGTTTTTTTTTTCTTTTCCTTTTTAAATCATGCAAAGGTATCGAGAGGTATATTAATATTAACGTGACAGGTACCCGTACGTGTTGCTTGATCCTTCGTGGGATCGGACAAAAGAAAGGAAAGTTGGGCAGCAGAGGCTTATGGGGTGTTTGGTTGCATGATAATTGAGGTTTTTATTTTAATTTTTAAAAATTGTAAGAAAACTTGTTAAAAGAGGTGTTTGACAACCATGACAATTTTATGTTTTGAAAGTGATTTTCTTCTTAAACAAAAAAAGAGGGTCTCACCTCTTTCTTTTTTCTTGTGGTCCCCCACTTTGTTTGGTCATGTGCGGTGGTTACTCTTTTTTGTAATCACATCCCTCCAAACATGATAATTTTATGTCATGTGTTGGTTCACTTTTTATTTTAATACAATTTTTTATCATGAAAGTGTACGAAAAATTATCATGCAACCAAACACCCCTTTAATCAGAATTTGATATTTTAAAATTTTGATTCGATTTCGATAAAAGTCAACACACGTCGAGGTTTTTGATTCCATTTGTGTTTATCTGATATTTATAAAAAATAAGTATATAAATAAAATTAGTTAAATTAAAACTAAATAAGTCATAAAATATGGTATATATATTGATAAAAATAATAAAAATAAAAGTTTGGAGGTAATTATATATAAACTATTAAGTTATTTTTGGATAAAATTTATTATTTAATATATATATTTTTAAAAATTATCCGATTCGATTCCGATCTCGTTAATGAAATTAGACTTGGATCAAAATTAGAATATAATGATTCTGAAATTATCGGAATCGAAACTCCTTAATCTTTATTAGAATTTGAATTAGATTACGGTGATTGCGCGGTCAAATATGACCTGTTTACGGTCTTACCGGGTAGAGGAATGGTAGTGTCCTAGTGCGGGCTGATTTCTTGAAAATGTTTTCATTTGTTTGGTTGTGTAAAAGATTATTATGTCATTTTAATATACAACTTATTTAAAGATTTTTTTTTCAAACTAAATGAGAACAAAACTTCCTAAATCTAAAAAAACTATTTACCATAACTACAGCTATTATTTAGTATTTATAATTAAAGTAATTATATGATAAATTGTATTTATCAAGAGCACCATGTCCAATCCGTTACCCGTGAAGATACCAAAAGTTAGAGCAAAAAAAAATGGGAGCTCTTAACCTAAGTAGAATTATTTTTATGTGAAAATAGAAGTAATTATTTCATTTGGTACATATCAAGATCATTTTATAAACTAATTTTATCTATTTAGCTGCTAATAAATCTTTTAGTAAATATTTTTACTTTTAAAATGCCTATAACAATTATAAATAATTCTTTGTATTTTTTATATTTCTCTTTTAAAAAAATATGTTTGATTTTCCAAAGTTTGTGAAAGAATTGGGGGGGGGCATCGAGTAGTGGAGCCTTCTTGGGTTTCACAAAGCAAAATGATGTTGGGGTGTAAAGAAGTGAGGAGGCTTGTTCAATGAAAACAAGAGGTTGAAAAGAAAGAATGGGAGAGGGAGTGGTAGTGTGTGGCTGAGTGTAAAGAGGGTAAAAGAAAGATATGAATAGCTTTAGAATGTCATTCCATTTGTTCGACCAACTACCATCATGCTTAGTCACACCCTGAATTTTGTTTTTGCTCATTCTATTTAGAACATTGATATGAAAGAAACAAGTGCATCTATCACGATAGTTATGGCAATGAACCTTGGCCCTTTACCTCTAATAAGTTTTTCCATATCTTCAAGTTGTTGAAGCCTTTTTTTCATATGGAATTGTCAATCAATATGAGATTTTTTTGTAAAAACCCCTTGTTGAAGTGAAAGTTTTTGCTTGACATAACCTTGATCTACTTGCTTAGGCTACCAAAAATATCTTTCTTCCAAAGAACATGATTAGTCTTTAGAGCTACTATCTTGCTACTATAATTGACACTTAATTTAGAGCCCGAACTCCAAGAATTAGTAGTCATTTGAGAGAAGGAGGTATACAAACCAGGAAGCCTTAGCCTTGAACTAGTTGGAGCAGGCAAAGAGTGAAGGGTTGGTATTAGTGTAATAAGAAAGTGTATAACTTGATTGCCAAGAGTTGAGCCAACTAGGATGGAAAGGCTAAACACCTATTGAGTTTTTCACAAACATTGAACTTGACACTTCTTCTATTACTCCAAGTGAAGGCTGGGCCATCTTGTTTCATATTAAGTAGGTGGTTGTTTGGAATCAAAGCTTTGAATTTGTTTATGTGGATTCAGTTGGACTTAACACCACCTCGCTTCTCAAATATAAGTCTAATACAATTCTAGTCACCAACAAGGCAAGCTAATAGTTTATGATGAGCCAGAGATTGAGGGATATCTAAAGGTGGTTAGAAACTAGCTAGAATGATGACTATCTAATATAATACTCCCAACCTATTGAGTTCAGAAATAACAACATAACAATTGACATCATTAATCTACCAAAGCGAGAGTCCTCTAGAGTTGCTATTTGAGAGAATGAGATGATAATTGTTGATGTTTCTATGCTTGAATAAATCCAAACTAATAGAGCTACTACATTTAGTTTCAGATAAAAAGAAAACCTTCGATTTAATTGAATGGGTCAAGAGATCACTATGCTAGACTATCATATGTCCATTCTTGCCTTAATAATTTTAGGCAATAATCCTCATTTGGAAGTGGGAAGTTATCAAGGCTAGATGAGTCTACCACTGACGTATCTTCAAAGAGGTAGGGTGTCATCAAAGAAGATGACCAAATAGTTTCTTGGTTGCCAAAAATGTCATTTTGCAAGAGGAGAAAGCTTGCAACATGTCTGTTTTATTTTGTCTCTAACCCCAATATGTTTTAAGGAAACTTTGCTAACGGATGTAAATGATGGGTTAAAAGGAGGGTGTAAGGACTGCGGTTAAGTAAACTAGTTAGTGGGTTTGGGTTAAAGGAATCGTTGAGGTCAATAATAAAATTTGTAAAGATAGTGGGAGTGGGAGGTAGTTCTCTTAGAAGGGTCGGGTTATTGAAAAAGATGGAATTTGAGTGAAGGTGATCAATGATTGTACTAGTGGGTGAAAGAGCATCATTTTTTATGGGGTGGGAGGTGGACACTGATAGATAAAGAGTGGAATTTATGAGGGGGGTTACAACATGCAATCACCATGCTATGTAAGAGGAAGTGGTCAGAGGGGGGGGGGAGAAGTTGGGTGGGAGGCAAATAAAGTTGATTCATTAAGGGGAAGGGTTGGGTGAGCTGACAAAATGAGGTAAGGATAAATATTTGTCATAGGGGGACAATGAAAAATTACTGCTCTACTCCAATGGCTCCCGATAAGGTGGTGGTTTGCAACAATCATTTGTTGCCCACCCGGTACTAGTTAACTAGTCATCAAATTTGACATTGCATTATGCCTTTAGTTCTTCTTGAAATTGCTTGGGCATGTCAGGTTTGATTAGACCATGAAGGTCGGATAAAGTCTCACAATCTTCTCCTCATAACCCAATTTCCAGTAGAAGTAGCAGAATCTAACATTTCTCTTAAAGGCCAACTTGAAGAATCTCATTGCTGTAAGGAATCGTTTTACAAAATTTGTTGCAGCGGAAGTGACGATTCATATGGGTTCCTTAAGAATCTGTCTCAATCAGAACCAAACAACAAAAAACAAAAATCGATCAAATCGGATTCGAATATACCTGATATGGATTCATATAATCCCATGGAGAGGAAGGATATGAGCTTCTAAAGCTCTTTAAACCATTCAAATATCCGATTTCTAGTAGTATCCACACAAACTTCATCCATAGTAGGTTCTCCTTTCATGTCGGCCTCGAGAACTCTTCTCAAACTGAGCTCCATCGACCATAGACGCCTTCTAGAGAGAGAAAGAGGTAGGGAGAAGGCTGAGGGCATGGTTTTTACTCTTGACTTGATTAGGTTTGGTTGAAACCATTGATATTTATAGAGAATTTAGAATTTTTTATAAAAACTTAAAATCTTTATAAATTATGCCTTTGCCCTTGTACTTATGGATAAGTCCTTATGTGTGTGACCCACTAGGCCCAATAGTCTATTTGGTTGAGGTCTAATTAAAATAGAACAATTCTATTTAATTTAATTAAATTTGTTATCCAATAACAGATTAATCAGTCTACCGATCATGAAGGGTACAAGTCACATTTCATGATCCCAAATGACTATGGGGATAATCTTATCTCAATTAAGTCTTTTCATCATCAGTTACCGCATAAATATGAATCCTCGTCCATTCAATGTCTCAGTCAGAAAGGAGTACGACATCGACAATTAACTCCTTAGTATACCGACTCTATAGGATCCTATACTCGAAATTGGATCAATCGAAAAACTTTTTTTTTAATCATCCTATTTACCCTGGCCAAGGATTTAGAGTACTATCTCATAAGACATTCACTCTTACTTACCAAGAGTGGATGATCCCTTATTGTCTGCTCAATTACCTCTATCAGATTTTTCTTATACCCGATTCATTGCTATGCTGGACTATCTATGCAGTGATTCATAAGATAATAGTCAAAACACAAGTTCCACCCAACAATGCATCTTTGGTAACTCAAGTCAGAAGTCCAACCATGCAACCATGATGATAGAAAACCCTGATTGACAGTTCGGTAAGATACCATTCAGGGTTTCTAATTCGATCAGTTCAGTGAACTTGTTCAACTAATGATCACCTGTATGTGTATCTCAGTGTCTCCATACTAATGACCAATGAGATCAGTCATCCTTATCACATAAGAAGATATCACATATATTAGTCTCTCTAGATCCTTGATGTCCCATCTCAAAGATCTTATGATTAGAAATATTTAGATCACATATCTCTAGATGATTAATCTCATTATCATGATCTCATCATGATCTAATCATCATTGTATATGATCAAGGACTTCATTACAATATTTACATCTAATAAGAGTTAGAAATGAAGATTTGTCTAATTATTTGAATAAGATATTTCTAGAAATGTTGAATCATATCACATATGATTGACTTATAGGATATACATTTCTATCAATTGCTCCATCATGAAGTTCAATAAAAATTTGAGTTGGAAAAAGGTTAAGAGCATTAATCTTAATTTTAATTCTTATGAAAATACTCCAAGCATTAACTGTTTTTTGAGTAGGTTCAAAGGGGTTTCCAAATTGGGATGCTATATGCATAATAGTTTTCAGATTTAGGAACTCAAGAGGTTGATCATAAATTGGGGAGGGGTGCAAATAACAACCTTGTGAAGCCTATACACAAATGAAGTAGTATTGGCTCTCCCTTTCTCAACAACAATGACGTCATTATTGAATTATTGAAGAACAATTGCATCCATCTACAAATTTTGTCAACTTCTTTTTTTAGTTTAAAGGTGTAATATCAAGGCATTGTTTGGGTAGTCTAAAAAGACCACAGGTTTGTGGAATTTCACAATTTTCAAATCCATTTCTTCAAGCTAGCATGTTTGCTTTTGATGTTTGAGTCTAGACATGCCAAGTTTGTCCAATCATAGAGCCAAAACTCTTGTTACATCAGATGATATTCAAAAGCCTTTTGTTTTTGATTCTACAATTTATCTTAGAAATGCTCCCATCTAAGGTGTGTGTGTCTCACCCTTAGGTGCATGTGCCTGAAACAAGGGCACGTTACTTAAAGCATGATTTTCCCAAGATAGTGTGTACCCCAGTAGGGGGCATGCTCTTGTACATGGGGTGCATCTACTTGGTGAGAATTTTGTCGCCTTTTTACTTGTAGATTTTAAATATTTTGTCCTTTTTGCTTAACAACATCTTGTTGTTTTTATTAACTTGTCAGAGATGCATTGTTAGACCACCATTAGCATCTTGACTAGATGTGCCACACCCCTTAGGACACGTTCAAAACAGAGATAATTTACCCAAATTATTGCAAGGACCAAGGTAATCTCATAATGAGATTTTTTAGTAGTTGCCACCCTTCCCTTGATGCATTAATGGATGCACCCTAACTTGGGCGCGTAAGGTCAAATCACCATCATTTCACAATCTTTCTCGATTTTGGGAAGATTTATGGCTTCTCGTCTATAAATAGAAGTGCCAACAGAAAGAAACAAGTGAGGAACTAAAGAGAGAGCATGGCCATGCTTCTCCAACACTTAAAGATAGAGAAAATTCTCTCTTTCTCTCCCCTTCGTGCACATACTCATCTTAATGTTGCTACCTTGATCACACACACCCCTCTCGGCCTGACACATCCACTCCTAGCAACGTAAAAGCCTACTTCTTCTTCGTTTCTCGACTACCATGCACTTCTACATCATCTTTCATAGTCCCCTGAGATTCCCCACATATGCCAAAGCTAGATGAAATTCCTAGAGGACCACCAATGGGAGGGATCCAAGTAAAGAAAGCCAACAACTTCAAAGTTGCATGCTGGAATGTTTATGTGCCACCATCTAGACTGCATCATCTTCTAATGCACCTGATCCCAAGTGCATATGTGAGAAAATATCCAAATTTATATTTTGTTTTTGTTTTCTACATGATCAAACTTTTATTTCATTAGTTTTGCATTCCCGCATGCATGCATAAGCCATAAAATAAAACCTAAAAAACAGATTGGGAACCACCACCCCAATCCGGTTCATGTCTATCCTTTCTCATTTTTATGCTCTTCTCTTTGGATAGCTACCATGCTTAATTAGGACTAATCCAAGGTCACATCTCTTTTGTTTCTTTGTGAGGTGTAGGAATAAACATTGGCATAGAATTGGTAAAGCTTCAAGCTCTTGTCGACCAAATAAAAAGAAGACACAATCACACAATCGCATGCTACAAACACTACGCCAAATTCGTCCTTTACCTACGTGAACCCATCGCGTAGGTGAGAATTTGGTAGGTATATGTATCATATACCGACATAGTATACCTACCAATTAGTTGCTCGTAGGTAAATGTATCAACACCTACGGATTACCTACGCAAGACATCCTGTAGGTAAACATTATACGTTATCAATGAATCTAATCCGTCCATTTGAAATATGCGGACGGCTAAGATCTATCCGAACATTTTACTACCACTTGAATGCCCGCGCGATCGACCGACCGTCCTCGCACAGCCCCCGACGCTGGCTTCCTCTCCACTCGACACTTCCAGGCGATTTCCGGCCTCTCCACTCGACGGCGATTTCCAGCCCTCCACTCTACGCTTCCAGGCGGTCCTTCGATGGCGTTTCTAGGCGGTGCGTCGCCGGCGATTCCCGCTCTCCATCCTCGCCTATTCCCGCTCTCTCCACTCGGCGCTTCCGGGCGGTTCATCTTCGGCGCTTCCAAGCGGGGCGGTCGACTGGTGGACCGTGGGGAGGCTGTCGTCGCTTGAATCAGACGTCCGGCCGCCCTGCGCCCTACTTGTAAGTGTTTCGCACCTTTCCTTTACTTCGATCGATTTTGGGTTCCATATATCTCAGCTCGTTCAATACATACAGTACGATTTAGGGTTTTACAAGTTGTAATTCGGACTATGTTCTGCCTATCGTTTCCCTATGTTGAGAGTGTTGCAATGGGGGATCAAGTAGAACACTTAGGACCAAGATTAATTTGTAAGATGTTCATGTATCGGCTTTGGCATTTTCTCGGCTTTTCCTTTGTTTATAGATCGGCGGCTTTATGCGTAGTCGCGAGAAACACACTTATTTGTCATATTCAAAAGGATTTTTTATGGATTCCTATTTAATTATACGTACGGTACCGATGTTCGTTCGACGGGAGATGATGATCAGCATGATAGTTGTTTAAAACAAGTATTTTACCTGTTTATAATTCACTCGATCAGTTGTTATCCGTGATTGATATATCTTGGAATGACTACATGGCTACTCGTGAATGTTTGCATGATCGAAACAAAAGTGTAAGTAGTGTAGGTTGTTTAAATTTGGACTTTGAAAAGGCTTACGATGGATAGAGTGGAGTGGTTCGATCTTGTCGGTTTCATGCAGGTGATGCATTTTGATCACAAATGGATTGAGTGGATCAAGTAATGCATTTTATGTGGACATTAATGGGAAGGTTTTGACTTCTTTGATTCTTCAAAAGGTCTTCGTCAAGGTGATCTGATCTCTCCATTGCTTTTTGTACTTAATAGCCAAATTTTGAGCATTATGTAAGAGAAAACCAAGCAACACAATTTAATTGAGGTTCTTGAAATGGGAAGTGTCTAGAAGCATATCACACATCTTCAATTTGTAGATGATGCACTTCTTTTCTTCGGGGGGCTCCACAAATGGATCAACTTAAGAATTATGCTCTCATTGCCGGAGTCCGTCATCGGACTGAAAATTAAAAAGAATAAATGTGAGCTAGTTGGAACCAATCGAATGAGTATCAACATGATCGGAAGTAGTGCATTTTCAGGTATAATACTTATACTATTATTATAAGAAATTGTGGGAGCACGAAATTGGAGGGTTGTTGTCATTATAATACTTATGGTTCGCCAGCAGTAAAGTTCTATATTGTTAAAATGGCGTGCATAAGCACTAAATGTACTGTTTGATATACCTGAATCAGTATGCCTTAACCCAGAAATGAAATAAAAACAGTGAAAAGTGTAAACTACTAATCTCTTGAGATTGAAACTACTATTCATATAAAAACCTTAATTTCTATGTTACCGCCCGGTAACTGTATTCTGATTTTTTTTAGCTCTATATCCTTGTTTCTTTTGCTTTTCAACGTGTCTTAAGGCTTTACAATTTCTTTACAGTTACTTTTAGGTGCTATTATCTGGAGTTCATTGATTCGATTACCCTCTTGTCACTTCGAAAATGAGGTAACACTTATGCCATAAATTTCGACTATATTTTGTCAATCATTCATCCTCTTGTTAGAAATTTCATGTTTTCAATAATGATTTTGTTTGTAGTTGCATTTTTTCTATATATCGACAATACATCTTCTTGTTTTGCATTCGGACACATGTTCACTATATCTTTAGCAATAATATGTTATATTTTTCTTGCTATCCATTTTTCAAAATTGTAGGATGCATTTTTAATTATTATCCATGTTTTGATCTATAGTCATATGGATTGGAGCTGGATGGATTTGCCAAGAAATGTGGGTGGCTATTACGATGGTGTTGAGAACTTTTTAAAGTTTGCATATAAAGCATACCATCGAGTCGAAAGATAAGATGTCCATGTGTGAAATGCGCATGCTTGAAAAAATGTGAAATGCATATTATTAGAGAACACCTCTACATAGACGGCGTTATAAAGGACAAACGAGTTTTGGAAGTTCTATGGTGAAGAGTCAAGTCGGAGGAAGATTTGAAGAAAGTGTAGATGAATCAAACATGTATGAAATGTTAGCCGATGTCTTTCCGACGTGTGATGATGAAGTATATGATAATGATTCTAAATCCTTTTTGGACTTGTTAAAAGAAGTCAACCAACTGTTGTTTTCTGGATGCAAGAATTTCGCAAACTTTCTTTCATCATTCGATTGCTAAACCTTAAATGCATGGGTGGATTGAGCAATAAAATATTTGATGTTTTATTGAAGTTATTGAATGAGTTGCTCCCAGGATGGGTCATCATTACCACGATCATTTTATGAGATGAAGAAGCTACTTGATAAGTTAGGATACGGGTATAGAAAGATTGATGCATGTCCGAACAGCGTATGTTGTATCAAAAAAGAATATGAGAAGTGTAATTCTTGTCCCAAATGTGGTGAATCCCGGTGGAAGTCATTTAAATCGAGTAGCTCGAAAAAAAGAAAAGAGTACCTCAAAAGGTTCTCCGACATTTTCCATTAATTCCACGATTAAAGAGACTCTTCACATGTTCAAAAACATCACTCAACATGAGATGGCATCATGAGAAACGCGAGGAGGACGGTATGTTAAGACATCCCGCTGATTCGGCTTGCTGGAAAACATTAGATGCCATTGATGATTTTGGGTTAGAATGTCAGAATGTCCGTCTAGGATTAGCCTCTGATGGGTTCAACCCGTATGGGAACATGAACGTCACTCATAGTACATGGCCAGTGTTGATTGTACCTTATAATCTACCACCTTGGGAATGCATGAGAAGTACCAATATATTGGGATAAGATGCCACCAGAAAATGTTGATGACATCTGGGCATTTATTAAGGTAAAATTTTTAAAGTAGATCTTATTAGTTAGTATCAACGTTAAGTGTCTTTTACCATCATTTTGTTGTCATTCTTATGTAGAGAAAATATGAAGTTGATGAGGGAGATGTATTCCAGAAAATGTTTATAATGAAAGACCTTGGGCATAAATGGAGATATCACAAGTACTGCCTAAGGAAAAAAAATTTTGAACAAAAAGATCCACCTGCTGGTCTGTATATTTCTAGTGAGATGTGGGAGTCCGCGAAGGCATCTTGGTCATCTCCTGATTTCCAAGTAAGATTTAATTCTGTTTAGTATGAAACTAGTCTTTTCCTTGGTTAGTTGAGTCGATATGAGTATTAAAGGTATAGACAGGGTAATACATTTCTTTTCCTATTCATAGAAGAGAAGCGAAGTGAATCAAAAGAACAAAAGTCTGCATAAAATTCATCATTGTCTTGGAACTGGTCACTTTGCGGATGTAAGGAAAATAGAGGTAAACTCTATCTGAATTAACATTGATGAATGTTGCATTGATGTTCCTTTTACACCCTCCATGCAGCTGCTAGCCGTTGTTGGGATTGTTGGTTTGCTTGTGTTCATTAATTAGCTGTAGCTAGCGGTTCATTATTTATTTGCTACATGCCTTCAAATTATTTCTTCTTACCTTATATATTGTCATGGTACAAACACCATCCTTCAATTTTCTTTTGGCGTTCTTATTTGTCATTTATACTCTTACAATATATGGCATTTTGCTTCTCTGCTTGAAGAATCCATTATGCATTATACTTACCTGAAAATAGATAAGTAAGTAGGTCCCTTGTGGACCTGGATCAAAACATCATCATGCCATTTATTAGTATTTGACGTCTACACACTAACAATGAGCTCCTCGTTTAAGAAACCATTGTACATTCTATTTACTGAATGTGTGAGTGGGATCTATCAATTGACCCAAGAAATTTGTGATATGATCTTGGATTTGAATGGAAAGAAAAAACCAACTAATATGCCGGATAAGAGGAAGGTAAAGAAGAAGAGCGGCCCCTCTTTGTAGCCAAATGGGTGTTATAATTTAAGCATCGATGACTTAGGAACAAATGGTATCATGATGGTTTGGTTGGTTGAGAGGTAGAAGTGTATTTAAAATTCTAAATTGAATGAATTTTACACAACTCTAAGGTTGCATGCCTGTACACAAGATGAGAATTATACATGATTCTAATGTTGCATTGATGAATGTTGGACGAGATTCTATTATCTTTAACACGATTTAACATAAAATTTTTCGAGGTCGCTAAATCGGGAAGGATGTGGATAGAGCGAGACATATTCATCATCACTCACACAAAGAAAGATGGAAAGGTTGTAAACGATGATTGTGCCCTTGCAATTGTAAGTACTTATCAATTGTTATATCATTAAAAGATTTGACATCATGTTACTAATACCTTAGGCAATGCAGGAAAGACTCAAGGCTATAAAATCAGTTGCACCATCGACCAGCATGCATTCCATTGCAGCTAAATCGGATGTTTTCTCAAAAGTCATGGGGAAGGACAAGAATGGAAGAGTGAGGGCATTGGCACGGAGTCCGTCCCCCACTTACATTTGGGGAGAGAAGGGTGAATCCTCCAATGTTCTAAGGAAAGAGTTATATGAACGTCTCCAACTTCTAGAATCGAAAGTTGCTAAACCGGAGAACAAGCTCCAAGAAGAGGGATACAATTTTGATTGTATACATAATTTTTTGGAAGTTTCATAAGTGAGACAGGTTTGCACCCATCCTAATTGATTCTGCAAATTTCTTGTAGTCTGGAATCCGATCATCAGCTGCAAGCAAGTTGTCACCATCGGATGCAAAAAATGTAAGTTAATAACTCCATCCACCTATCATCAATGTTTTAAAATATTTTGCCTCTGTTTCTTAGCGAGAGTAGTAGGTTAGTACGATTACTTTCATTGTATTTACGATTAATGAAACAATTATTCTTCAATATTACTAATTGCCGGAGAGGTTAGTACCGATTACTTACTAATCGGTAGTAGGTTAGTTTCATTGTAAAATTCTCTTTAGTTTCATTGGTTAAGTTCGATTAATGTTTTGTTGTTAGCGTATTCTTTTCTTGTAGTTCTCTTTGAGAAGGTTTTTATATTCCAAAGCATATTCATGGATGTTCATATTCCATCATATGAAATAGCTCTTCTTTTCTTCTTTTCATGGATGCCTATTCATGTTTTATGTTCCAGCGTATTCTTTTCTTGTAATTCTTTGATTATGTTTTGAATACCTCTTCCAGCATATTCATGGATGTTCATATTCCGATATTTTTCATTCTCCCAATTAAATTCTGTGGTCACTCGGTATGTTAATACGTACATTTTTTTGGGTGTACCATATCAATAGGTAGGGAGAAGGGTGAAGCTCATGGATTTAGAGGGTCGGTGTGTTGCTTGAAGGTTTTTTTATCGGTGACAACCCTTCAAAAATGGTGATGGACGAATTTCTTGGGGAAGTTTTTTATGAGGTCTCGTTCTCATTGTCACAAACCCGAATGCCCCTCTGTTTGTGAAGGACAATCATAGGAAGAAGATGCGGGATGCCATTGGAAGTCATATAATACGGTGGAGAGATTATATGTAAGTCTTTCATACCATTTCAAATACATCTCATTCATTTTCATGTTGATCACTTCTTTTATTTTTATTTTAATGGCCATTGCAGGTTATCTTCCACCAAGATTGATTACATTAGCATCCACAAAGGTTATCTTCAACCAATATTGCTTACTTGTGCATCCACGAAAGACATTTGAAATGTTAAACATTTAGAATGTATGTTGGTTGTGAGGGAAATACGAAAACACTTGTCTCATCTCACTTCGGTGTATCATACATGTGTAATCGTGTTACTCCAACGATGTCTTAGACTTTATTTTAAACTTAGATGCTCAATGTAATATGTAATTCGATGTATGCTTGGTTGGTGCTTGTTTTTTCGGTAATGTACAAATTTTATTCATGTAAGTCCCAATTTCGTGTGTTTTTTTGGATTGGTTATATACCATTTTAAATTCGACTCCTTAGTAATGGTCTCTATTTTTATGACATTTTACACATGAGAAGGAGTCAAATAAGAGCGAGTTTAATTTTGCGGATCCATGCCTCTTCGAGCTACCGGCCCCAGGTGCTCGAGAAGTTCCGTGTTTTTTGTAGCTTATGTGCTACAAGTCCGGGATCCACAACTTACGTGCGATCCATGCCTCTTCACGGGCTGGCAGGTCGGATATTCTGGACCCGGTGACCATCTTTCCCATCCTCTTAAGACTCTCGGGTCATAATTCTGAATCCACAACATAGGTGCAGCTCCATGCCTATTATGGGCGAGTCTTGGTCGAAATTCATGGAGCCCCCTTTTGTTCTAGTGCTGCGAGCATCCATCCAGTTCCTTCCGGCTTTCCCGACCTTGTGGTCATTTTGGTACAAGATTGTCTTGGAGATAAACTCACAATCTCATGTTCAGGAGAGGTTTTTTTTCTTTTATTTTATGTGTGTCTTTCTATTTCTTTTAATTTTCAGAGATTTCTAAAAGAAATCCCTCCTTATAAATTAAGCCACCGAACACAGCCCAACTTATCTCTTGGGGGCAATTTGGTATAAGATTGATTTGGATATAAACTTGGCTTATTTATATATCCTCATAATTTAGGAAATAAATTTATTTATCTCTAAAGATTTATGAGATAAATCAAACTTATTCCATAAATAATGGTGCCAAAACCGCCCTTGATAAATGCTACTAATTAAAGCAAGTTCCAATCTAGTATAATATATAAGTTTGGTGGCAAGTAAAAATTTAGATGGGGAATTAAGTTGTATGGTATTTTACTCTCAAATATATTCTTGTGCCAGAAAAATGAGATCTTTATCATAAACAGGTTGGTAGGTCTCTTACCATGAATTCTTATATCTAATATGAGTTGAACAAAACAAATGAAGCCTAGCTTCCACATGGGGGTTCAAGCAAATTAAAATGAACAATTGATCTATATTCAATTAAAAAGTATGGACTTCAGAGCCCTTTGATAAGGTAAAGATATAATTAATTAGCCTCTCACTTAGGTGTTAATGCCGGAGATGTCTCCTTTGTGGAAGGAGTAGGAAACATAAAAAGAGATCATGTTGAATTTAACTTCATGTTGACTAGTTCGTATGTGTAAATCTGTTTTGATATATTTAATTTGAAATTTGAGATTTGAATGGAACAATGTGTAATTAAATAGGTTGTATGGAACAATGTGTCAAGAGCTGAAATATGAATGGATGTATGGAATAGGTTGTATGCAACAGGATACATGTATGAAACATGTTGTATGGAATAGGTTGAATGGATGTATGGAATATGTCATCCAATGTATGAAACAGGTTGTATGGAATAGGTTGAATGGATGTATGGAATAGGTTGAATGGATGTATGGAATAGGTCATCCAATGTATGAAACAGGTTGTATGGAACAGGATTCATGTATGAAACAATGTGATTCAATGGGAGTATGAATGAAACAGGTTGTATGAAACATGCTATATGGAAAAGTGTGAAGAGGTGGACCAATATTGTATGTAATCGTTTGTATGGAACATGGAACATCTTGTATGAATGAAACAATGTGATTGAATGGAATATGGTATGTAATGATGTGTATGGATAAGCGTAGGTGTGGAACAATGTGTATACGATTGGTTGAACAACTTGTATGAATACCTACGGTCTACGTAGGTAAATGTAAAACGCTGCCACAGATCCAATTAATATTGTATCGCTACTATTACCTACGCGAGGAACCGTAGGTATGCATGTTTGAATCAATTTTCTTGACCTACGCTTGCTAAACATGTAATTATGTTTTACCAACGGGTATATATACCGTAGGTATACAAAGGAACTATACCTATGGGTGTTGTTGAATCGTAGGTATAGTACATGTACTATACCTACGGGACATACCGTAGGTAAAATATATACCGACATGTCCTAGCCCGACGCGACGTCCTACGGGTGGTCCCGTAGGTAAATTGAAATACCTACGGGAAAATAAGCTTTACCTACGTTTTTCTCGCATAGGTAAAGGACGAATTTGGCGTAGTGAAAGGTCAGACACTTAAGTTATTACTTCTTTATTCCAACTCTCATTCTTCTTATTCGAAACCCGTGGATAGGGAAGGCGTAGCAGATGAGACAAGTGATAAAAAATAATTTGCCTTTAGGTGAAGAGCTAGAGACACCGATACCACGTGGAACTTTGGAGGATACTGGAGACGCGAATACCACCAGGAGAGAAAAATGCTAGCTGAAAACCGATGGAGATTGGGTTTCCTAGACAAATTAGTCCAATTTGAACGGACTAATTTAGATATATATTTCTTATAATTTTAAAAAATATTAATTATAAGAACTAAAAAGTAAAACATAAAACATAAAAAAGCAAATATATCATGAGACCAGAAACCGTCCAAGGTTGACACCTAGAACTGGATTGGCAACAAATCCTGTGGTTTTGTGTTTAGCTGTCAAACCCTAAAATCGAACAAATGTGGCACCTATTTCCATCACCGTCTTCACTTCCATGCATACTACGGCTGTTCCTTTTCGAAACTTACATTGTTTTTTTTTCATTTTACAACACTAATGCACAAGAAAAATTTTACAAAAATAACACAGTTTGCTTAGAGTGGTTGCATGCAACAATTGACCTTTGGGTAAAGAATTAAAGTCAACTTTAACATTGAAGTTGGCACATATCGCATTGGACAGATGTTACAATTACCATCTAATCTCGATTAAAATGATAAGTCGGTGTAACAAACACCGGCTTATAAAGTCGGATAAACTCACTCCGACTTATTTTAACATAAGTCGGATCAAATAACTCCGACTTTATAATAAGAAGTGGAGTTTAATCTTAAAATAAATCAGATATCTGAAATTTGATTTTAAAAGGTGAAATATCTTACCTGGTCTTATTAGTCCCTTTGCCACCCTTGCATTGGGACTTAAATAGTTTGACTTTATTCTTTTATCAAAACTCTTTCTGGAGTCCGGGTTCTCTGAGATAGATGCACGAGGAAAGTTCTTGTATCTAAACACAAAAACTCTCATAAAATTTATGAGTTATCGTGACGTGACTCGTACAAAATCGTACAAACTTTTTAAATTTACGATGATAGGGATTCTCTCGTACGTCTACATGAGGAAACTCAGTCTTCTTATCGAGAGTTTCGTGCACTCGTACTACTGAGAGAGAGAGAGAAGGGACAGATATTTCAGTCTCTCTGCGCTGCACGAGCCTGCATCTTGGTATCAACATGGTATAGCCGTCAAATCTGAAACAGAGGGCAACTACGTACGTTTGACGTATTCACCTCAGTTTGAGAGTTGATGCCGTGACCCCCCCTCCTTTCTTGATCAGGACCCGGTGTGGTTGTCCTGTTCCGCCGGCGACTGTTGCACGATCCCCAGCGGCCCAGCTCGTCGATCGATCGATCTCGGAGGGCCCTGGCGCTCCGCGTTTGGACAGGAAGCTGAGCGCCAACCATTTCTCCTCCGGGGCCGGCGAGCGGATAGGATAATCTCCGTCCGATGTGTCGATCCGCCACCGGCGGCGCCGGGATTGCATGTCCGTGGCGCCCGCGCGCCGACCCGGCCATGTGTCGGAATGCGACGACGGACGGCGGGGCAGTCGGCGGCGCGACTGCCCGCCCGACCGAGCGGCTCTCTCTCGGACCGGCGCCGGAGGTGGGTGGCCGGGGTCGGGACCCGCCCCGGCCCCTTTTCATGGCGGGACGGCGACGGCTGAGGAGGGAAGGGAGAGATTCAAGGGGGGCGGAGGCACCGATTCCTCCGGCCCGAGACAAAGGTGCGCAGCCAGGTGACTGATCAGTTTGACGAGATGTGTCGCTCGATGTGGGCTTGGTGCCGATCCAGATGTTGACGCGACGTAAAATATATATTAATCTGCATATACACGCGTGCTGCAACTGCATAAATGATTGTGAGGTCTCTTCTCACCGGAAAAAAAAAACAATGGTAAGTTCAGAGAAGTTATCCCGGAGTTCTTAGTTTATCGAAGATTTAATAAGTCGAGGGTTCTGAGCAGGAGTGCCAGGTTATTCTCCTTCGGGATCTCACTTGTTCTCTGCAACAACAAATAATAAGTTTCTCAGGCATGTTAATTTAGTGTTCCTATGTCTTGGAAGCCAAACATCAATGGCCGGGGATGATCGACAGATGTACACGGAGCTTTTTTTTATATAGACGATGGAAAAGACCCTGAATCTTAGACAATCTTCTCATTCATGTTTGGGTAAATGCATTACTAGCAGTTCTTTCTTCACCCTGAATCTTGTACCTGTGTACTGGGGCATCATTGGAGAAGGTTGGCGGAAGTTTAATTAGCTTCTGCATGTATATATATATGTTGTCTGTGTAGGAATTCATATGGTTAATTAGCATGACTGATAATTATTTGTAGTTTCCATGGAAGCATCTCCAGCCTGTGGAGTATATATTGACCGGGATGTAGTGTTGATAATGCTTTTAGGAGCTTTCCGAGAACTTGTGTCTCTTCAAAATTTAGGAAATAAACTAAGTTCATCCCTTAAATAATCCGGTACCGAACATTTAGACTTATGCCCTGTTTGGTTAGAGTTTCATTTTTGGTATCATATCAATATCGATATTAATATTTTCAAATGTTGGAGTATCAATATCAAAAGTAATACAAGTAGACACTTGTATTACATAATATGCTTTGTTTGTACTACAAATTTTAAAATTGATATAATTAATCAAACACCTCTTAATGATTCCTATCAATATCAATTTTAAAATTGATAGTGATAGAGGTACCTAATAGTGTTACCAAACAGAGCGTTGGTGAATAGCTATGTGCTACTTTCATATTTCCTCCGGTGAAACAACTGTTTTGCTTTCTGTTTGGACATGCACACGCTTGTGATCATTCACAGTCTTCCTATGCAAAAACCTCCTTGCCTTCTAGTCATGCATGTTGTGTACAATACATACATATATATATATGTGTGTGTGTTCATCTATCCTATCTCTGTCTTACCTGAGTGCATGCTTCTTTGATGTCTCTTCAAAGTTATGCAGAATCGAAGATTAGCTTACGCCTAATTTTAAACTTAAAACGTATTCTCACCGTGTAATAAACTGGATGATCTCTGATTTCAATTTTTTTGACTAGCAGAACTTCAATTTCAATAAAGCTTACCTTATGGGGTGTTTGGTTGCATGATAATTTTGTGTACATTTTCATGATAAAAAATTATATTAAAATAAAAAGTGAACCAACTCATGACATAAAATTATCATGTTTGGAGGGATGTGATAACAAAAAAGACTAACTACCATTCATGACCAAACAAAGTGGGGGACCACAAGAAAAAAGAAAGAGGTGAGACTCTCTTTTTTTTGTTTAAGAAGAAAATCACTTTCAAAACGCAAAATTGTCAAGGTTGTCAAACACTTCTTTTAACAAATTTTATTACAATTTTTAAAAATTAAAATAAAAACTTTCATTATCATACAACCAAACACCCCATTAATACGGTTTAAATGGCCTATGGTTTCAGTTTCAACAATATGGTCTTCTAGTAATGCATTAATTAACACACTACTATCTAACATTATTATAGTTTGGTGATATACATATGGATTGTAATATTGATGTAATAGGAGGTCCCCAAAGCCTTGGGCCCTCGGAAAAAGGCTGGAAAGACCTGAATTTCTTATATATTGGAGGTTATGGAGCAGGCTTTTCTTTAATCCCTTTGGCACTCGTCTTTTCATGGTTATGGAGCAAGACCATTTTTCTTGGTTCATCTTGAAATTACACCATAATTTTTCTACCCCTGATGATGATATTTGCATTAGTTATCAGAATACTATCTTTGCTAGCTCATTATAATCTGTTATTGATTTATCTACTACTTGTTTGTGGTGACCATGCCAATTAGTTACAAACATTGTAACTCTGATATTGAGGTTACTGTCTTGTCATTTTTCTATCTGTATTTTATTACCATTAATGTTTAATGATTATATATATATATTTAGATTTTTTCTCGTAATAACTGAGACCTAACAACTCCACTTATCTTATTATAATATTATGTAATAGAGAACCTTTCTATATCGTAAGTTTAGGTACGTACAAGTGTGTGTAGTAATTGTATATTTATAATCGTATGTAGATATGGTGTAAATAATTATACTAAATCATATGTTTATAACTATGTGGATAATAAATATACTATATGTACTTAAACTATTGTTTCATTAGTAAACCAATCGTATGTGGTATATGTACTTACCTATAATACCATGTTATGCATATATGATATTACTAATTATATAAGTACGATTGCACTTCATTGAAAGTATGGTATATGCGCTATCTAGTTATACATGACTACTCCTTTTAAGATCAGATTGTTATTTATATAATTTTTTGCATTATATATAATAATATTGATTCTATTGATTTATTTTTAATAATTACATAATTATTATTTTGTTTCTTCTTATCATAATTATTTCATTACCAAGTGTTGACTTTCAGATCAAGTACGCAGCTTCTTCTTCTTTTTTAGGAAGGGATTAAAGTTCATCATCTTGGATACTCGTAAGATAGAAGTTTTCACTATATAGAACCTACATAAATGGTCATAAATATTTGTATATTTTTTGAATATAACAAATATATATATTTTGTGCCATCTTTTTTAAGATACCGCTCTCTTTGATAGTTGCACAAAATTGCTACTTTTTCCATATACCTTTGGGCTTTTAGATCTTTAACTATGTACATTTGATGCTTTGTTCTCTTATTTCAAGAAGAAAGGAATATTTGAAAGAAGATAGTTGTTAGAAGATGAGGTAATCTTCATCTATACAGGAAAAGAGAAGTTAACCAAAAAAAAAAAAAAGGTGCCCAAACAATCTTCCTTTGTGCAGTCAGTAGATTTTTTTTTTGTAGAAACCATAAAATCAGATATTAGCAAAATATTTCATAGATAGAAACGATATTCTTTCTATACCGAGCACTAATTACTAATATTTCAAGTAAAAAAAGTAAGAAGTGATTTCAATAAAAATGACATTTTCATTATTACTCATAGTAGAAAAAAATGAAAAGATAATAAATAAAGAATGTGTAGTCGCAATTGTATGTTTTTGCTAGTTTGATTATTCTAACATGTAAATTTTCTAATAAAATTTTTGACTAAAAATATAAAAAATTGAAGGCCTTGAAAGAATCTGAATCATAAACAAACTACTCACAAACAATAACTTCCAGAAATGGCATCTTCTCCAAAATCTCCAGAGAAAACAATTCAGGTAGGGTAAAGGGTATGGGTATTGGAATAAGTAATAAAAGAATAAAATATTACAATATGAAAATAAAATGTCATGAGCCAATCAAGATACAATGGGGTGTTTGGTTGCATGATAAATTGAGTTTTTATCACAATTTTATGTTTTTGTAACAAAATTTGTAAAAAGAGGTGTTTGACAACTATTACAATTTTATGTTTTAGAAATAATTTCTTTCTTGGACAAAAAAAGAGGGACTCACCTCTTTTTTTATCTTGTAGTCCCCCACCTTGTTTGGTCACATGTAGCACACACTCTTATTTTAATACAACCTTTTTATGATGAAAATGTATAAAAATTATTTGTGCAACCAAACACCCCATAAGACTTTAAAGTTGTTATACTTGAAAAAGACCTTAGAAGGAGAGCTATGCAATTGCATTTAGACCTGTAAATGGGTCGGATTCGGGTCGGATCCCTTTAAATCCGAATCCGAACCCGTTATTCTTAACCCATTTTGATATCCAAATTAAAAAATATTCGATTATCAAATTCGGATGAACACCTGACCGCGAATCACACCGTCGGATTCAGGTCGACCCAAAATGATGGTGCCCGTCGCGGTCGTGGAGGAAGTCCCGCCTCCAGATCATCCTACACCCCCCAATCGTCCCCCTCCACATCTGCCGCCAGAAGTCCCTCAACCCAAAGTGAAGAGGATATAGACAGCGGCTCACCCCCAACAAGTTCGAGATCTCCCAACCGTCCAATGGCGGCGACTTCGCGCCGAAGGTGACATCGGGGCGATTTTCCTCCACCGTGCGATGATCAACTTCGTCACGACGCCGCTCAACACCGCCTGGGTACGGGACACCATCCAGCGCACCGGGGCCTCGGGCCTTCCCATCCGCTTCGTCGAGCTCCCCCCGTTCCCCTGCGCCAAGCTCGGCCTACCGGAGGGATGCGAGAGCCTCGACCTCGCCCCGTCGTTCAATGCCGGCGTCAAGTTCTTCCGGGCAGTCCATGCCCTCCGGGTACCCCTTTCCGCCTACCTCTGGGATCACCCGCCTCCAACCTGCATCGTCTCCGACACGTGCCACCCATGGACGCAAGGGTTGGCGGATTAGCTCAGCGTCTCACGGCTCATTTTCCAAGGCACATCCTGCTTTACCCTTCTATGGAATCGCAGCATCAAGGAGCACAAGTTGTACTATAAACAAGCGATGAGATGAAGCCCTTATTGGTGCCGACGGTGCCCGATTGGATAGAGATTATCAAGGAACATATGTCGGGCTTTTGAGATGGAGCCTTCCTACATCGAGGCTACCGGGAGGCCACTCACCCTCTTCGGCTACATGGATTCCTCTTCCAGTCCCCTCCGGTGAGGATGCTGGGCAATGCTGGGTCGACGGCGTGAGGCGGTGGTGACAGCCAGCTGTCTTTTGCTCTACTTGAGAACCTAACAGGCTTGCTCGAAAGAACCCGACGAAAGGAATTCGGGTTTGACATAATCCGGATTAAACCTGATTGTAGATCCTATTATTTCAGGTCGGTCTTTTTATAACCCGAACCCGATTCTAATCACAGAAATCAATCGGGTTACCGAATCTTTAATATCCATTGACAGTCCTAATTGCATTCTTATTCCTATTTTATATTAGATGAATAATATTAAACTTGTTAGACATGAATTTAAAGTTGTTAAGCTTTGACTAGGCCGGCCCAGCTCCTTGACAGTCCTAAACTTAATTATTTACTCATTGAACAACAATTATCATGTCATTAATCATCAAATATAAATTAAATATTCTAATCAGATTAATTTTCAAAAATATATCATATTTAATGAAGTCTTATCATTCCCCAATTCATGTATATAGCCTAAAAGTATCAATAAGATTTATCACATAATGATGGGTTAAATAATGTATTATAATTATAAACTATAAATTTTAATGACAAAATGTGCATGGAACACTTACCTGGGTTTTTTTTTTGGATTTTTATGCCCTGCGGCCAGTAGCACCAGCCACTAGGCCGATTTTGTCGGACCCGGGCCTTGGTGGATTTATTGATAATTATATAATGTCGCTTAAAAATAAAATATAAGTTGAAATAAAATTTAACTTGAATTTAAAAGTGCAATGGATCATCATAAATGAGCTCAAATTCGAGCATGGTGCTCTGGAACCAATGTATTGACTAGTTTCCTGAAAGTCCCCTATCAGGTCTTGGATCACATAGAAGAAAACTGTGATCGGTCATTTACTTTATTTCACAATAACAACATTAGACATATAATTTGTTGTAAACTTGCTAACTCAATGTATGAAAACACCAACACAAGCACAAATGACAGCAGTCATGAACATTGTGAGATATTCAAATCTAATCATGGTGTTATTGGTATTCCAAAGTTCAGCATCCCTTGGAAGACAAAAACAACAGCATGCGTTTTCAAATTCATCCGTGAGATCCCAAGATCGAGCCCTAATAGGCTAGTCAAGGAAGGCCCGGTGGGAGTCGGCCCGGGTCGGTCGGCTCCAAAAACCGACCTAATTAGATGGGATCAGAAGGGGTCAGATTTTTATTTATGTTATTATAAAAATATTAAAAATATATATATAATTATATCAAATTAAGAAGAAATATAAACAATATTTTTTATATTATACATATTTATGCATACATAAAAATATATATAATTATATTTTTATGTTATAATTGAATATAAGTGTTTTATCTATGTGTATAAGTAAATATGATGTGTGTGTGAAAAAGAAGAGAGTTGAAATAGATTTTTATAAAATCTAAGTATCTAACACATTTATGACTATACAATTTATATATATGCGATAGTAAAAAGGATAATGAAATATTGTTATAATGTTATTAAACGGGGGATGCAAAGTAGTCGTGGATCGTTTCTGGGCCAATCGGCCTGAAAACCGGCTGGGTCGACCAGGTCGCCGACCTGGCCTTCCATGAGGCTAATAGCCAATACAGCTGAAATTCAACGATTAGCTTATCGTCTCAAAGATTTTAACATATTTACTATATTAGCAACAACGCTATACTGTGATTGTCAAGATGCAATCCACATTGCACCCAATGCAGTATACCATGAGTAAATAAATCGCATTGAAGTATATATATTGCTTGTTCACCAGAGAAGGATTAGTCAGTTTGGCACAAACCAAACACATCAACTTCAGACCAAATAGCAGAGGTCTCGCAAAAGGATCAATATACAGATTCCTTCTTTCAAAGGAGTGAGCAATAATGCACTGCACTACAAATCAATAAGATGGGTGTTAAAATGGATGCTCTCAGATCTATTACGACGTTGCATATGATTAAACTTGAGAAAAATTAAAATGAACACACCAATTAAATAGTCGGCGCCTTCTTAATTTGAGCCACATTCTCGTAACTTGGACAAACAAGCACAACTAAACAAACTGAGATCACAAGCTAGCTAGCTAGATATTATTAACCGAAACGAGTCTAGCATGTATTGATACGATACAACCCATACCACCAGTACCGATGTGTATGAAGCATTATCCTCACATATATCTCACCAGATAGTCTCATAGTCCAATTACCTATTATTACAAGTATGGAGAAAGGGATTCTTAATCTGTTGGATCATATGGTATCAGCCAATCCAAGAGCAAGCTTTTCCTACTGGGCTGGCAGCCTATGTCACTGCAAAGCTGGTCACCATACCAAGTATGCAGGAGTCCAAAGCATGATGACCTCTTGATGCTGCATTTCTCCCACTCTGTGATGTCCTTCTCCGTGAATCTGATGCTAGGCAATACGAAGCTCCCATCAAGAAAGTTGGCAAGCCACGAGACAGAAAGATCACACAAGAAAGATGTGGATATCAAACTCCTCTGATGGAGTTCACTCGCACCTCATCTCTGAGGTATAAAGATTTGATAGGCTTTTAGAGTAGCCTACTATTGCCAGCTTGGGGATTCTAAGATGGATGCATCCCCTGTTCAAGAGAACAATGAATAATTAAGCATCTTCAAGTGTTTATTCTCCTACATGAGGTGTAATGATGGATACAACTAAGTATGTTGAGATGCTTGCTTTTAGGGTGACAGAGTATCATGAGAGCTAGACAAATACCAATATATATATATATATATAACCTCTTGATAAATTCCTAGTACCTGTAAAGAGGAACCACTGTTAGTGTTGTGTTGTTGAGCGAGATAGCATCAAAGTTGCTGAGCTGAGCTGTATGAGGATCTGGAAGTTGAGTGAAGTAAAGATATGCTTAGGCTTCTAATCCCCTCTAAATCCAGCGGCCAAGATAACGAGATCGCTCTCAATAGTATCGGCTTCATCACCCACAATTATGCCTTCCTCGTAAAAGTCGAAGACTTGTGATTTGCTACCATAAACAAGTCAATAGTTGAATTGCTACTCTATTTCATGAAGCCTTAATCCCCAGAATTCCAGCCTACTACTGGTAGAGTACTATTGATAATTATATTTATATGTTTTATAAATAAATACAAATATTATAACCATTATAGTCCGGTACAGTTGGATCGTTGCCGCCACTAACCAACGACGAGATGGCACTAACATGGAGTAAAAAGCAGTAGAGAAGTAACAACTACTGCAAACCTATCATCACTTGAATTGTAACCCTAGCTCCTGAAGCTTCAATGAGGTGGAGTCTTAGTCATACAGAAGCTCTACTAGGCACTTGGATTGTTGACAATCTGCACAGACAAAGGACAGCTATGGACCAAACAAAAACTTTGGTTTACATCTAAGAATCATGTCATGCTTTGATGCCTTAGTACCAAGAGCAACTAAGAATCCAGAATCGGCCGATTCTGGGATTGCATCAGCCAATCCCATTTCGGCCGGAGAGCTCGTCACACCTGATCACCCGGCGGAATCGAGCAAAATCGGTCGAATCGGGCTGGACGGAGGAGCCGGATGTTAAATTTCAAAAACGCACTTACGGTTAGGAGACTAGCTGGTTCAAGTTATGATAAAGGCACGGAATACTCCTTCGGTGACCAATATGAGATAATACCCTTCAACACTCCCCCTCTCGGCCAGCCACCACCGTCAGAGTCATGACAGGAATACACGGGGCATGACAGAACCTACAGCCTGACCAGCAAATTTCAAAAACGCACGTGCGTTTTTAGAATTTCACATAGTATTAGAGTCAAGAACTGTGGACCTCCCTCCGTTGACCGTCACATGTAAACAGTGCACACGTGTCAAAGTCAGAAGAGATTGCACGTGAGGAGACGAGTTAGAATAGTGCTATATTGACTAGGTAGGGAGGTACCCATGATTACAAGCTTGGACCACTCTAACTCAGAACCACAGTTTTGAGTTGGTTAACATGGTATCAGAGTCAAGGACCGTAAATCCTCTTATGTGGACCGTAAATAATGTACAAGTGTCAAAGTCATAAAAGTTTACACGTGAGGGGATATTGCCACCGGACAGGAGAGGTACGTACCCATGCTTAAATCGGTCGAATGGGCCGTTACCTCCGCAGAGGAGCACTTCCCGGCCTGACAGACGGTCAGATGCCACTTCCCCGCGGCGCCGCCGCCGAAGGCGTCGCCGGTCCCCGACTACAGCTCCCACGACAGCATCTCCGCCGGCGACTCACCGACGAACTCGACCCCCAGCTCCCTGATGTGGGGGAGGAGGCCGAAGTGCTCTGCGTACGCCCGGTGGTATCGCATGACCTGCCGGTGGTCCGGGTACTGCTCCTCCTCCGGCCACGGGAGGTCGGAGAATCTGTAGAGGATCCGGGGACTCTGCAGCCTGGTGGATTCGAAGGTGTGTGCCCAGACGCCGCCGATGTCCCCGTCGTCCGCCTCGAAGATGACGTACGGGGCGGAAGCCCTTCTCCAGGAGGTGCTTGCTGCAGGCGAGTAGCCAGCTGACTCCGGCGCCGACGATGCCCACGCTCTTCTCCATCTCCTGAACACGCCGCTCTGGGAGACACCCAGCGTGGTGGAGGTCTGCCGGCGTTCATACGCCATTTACAGGAAGTAGGAGAAGGGATTCGGGCGGTGGAGGACGGATCGAGCACCTCGATCACTCTCGGCGAGTGGCGAAAACTGCAGCCACGAAGTTACGAAGTCATTTTTTTTAGCGCAAATGCACACTAGGTCCATTTTAGAACATGCACTTTCATCATAAGTCTATTTTTAAAATCACTTTACCACTAGGTTCATATTTTAGAAATATCATCACACCCACTCCATTTTGATTTGGAAATATCTTTTTTACCCTTCAAGATGTCTAACTTACCTTTTCTCTTGATATTAAAAACGAAAAAATAAAATAAACATTATTTTAAATAGAAGAAGTTAAAATAAATATTAAGATAATTTGTTAAAATAAATATTAAGAATAAAATCACTTTCAAAACATAAAATTATCAAAGTTGTCAAATATCTCTTTTAACCAATTTTCTTATAATTTTTAAAAATTAAAATAAAAAAACTTAGTTATCACGCAACCAAATACTGCATTAAGATATCTAAATATACAGAACTCTCACGCTCATCGAGATATGATGGCAGAAGGTCTCGTTAAACAGCATTTTCAACCAGTTTTGCCATGAAAACATGATTTTCATAAGACCAAAAAAACAGGGGCCGACTGACCTGCAGCGCACGGCAACGTGCACGAGAGAGAGAGAGAGAGAGAGACCATGGAAGAGCCACATCGCTGCCGTGTGTGTGTTCTTACGACAGCGCATGGGCGCGCGGCCGATCGGGGAAAGGTACTGCCGAGTGCCCGCGCCGTTCCTGCCCTTCTCCCCCCCGCCGCCAGCTGCCGCCGCCGCCGCCGCTGGGAGCACGGCAGCCGGCGTGTAACGTCTTTCAGCGATGCAAGCAGGCGGAAAGCGACGCGCCCGGCCGACAGAGGCGCCGATCAACGAGAAAGGGATGGCCGCCCCCCAGGCGAGATCGACACGGGCCGCCGAATGTGGGCTGTCGTCGCCGGGGAATGGAAGACGCTCTGCCCCGCCGCCGCCGAATGGAAGGGATGCGCCCAGCGATGCCTGAACGGGTGGGGGGGGGAGAGGAACGAATGTTAGGGTAAAGGGTACGTTTGGGATTCGGGAATCAAAAGTGAGGAAATCGGACCTGGTGGAAAGGATTTTTGCTGTCAACGGACTTAAGAGGATGAAAATATGGTCAACGGATTTTTTAGAAAATTGATTTTCTTAAATGGACCTAGTGGTAATTTTCCCTTTTTTTATTTATTATCTCATATTTTGATTTTTGTTTACTTTGATAAATGGTTTAAGTGACTGGATTCTTTTATTTTTGATGTTCAAATAATTTACTAAACTATCTTCTCTTTCTCGATAAAATGATATAACTACGCAAGAAAAAGAGTATTCAAATAGAGAGAGAGAGAGAGAGAGAGAGAGAGAGAATTTGAAGATTAAAAGTTAACCAATGAGTTTGGAGTTTTTGTTATAATTTTATATTTTCTTGACAAAACTGGTTAAAGGTGATATAAGGCAACTCTTGTAATTTATGTTTCTAAAGAGATTTTTTTTTAAATAAAAGAGACAAAATCTTCTTTTTTTGGTCTCCCATCTCTTTCTCTCTCAAAAATGATAATTTTATGTTATTAATTAACTCACACTCTATTTTAGTACAATTATTTTGTGGTTATTATTGTACAACCCAATCCCCTACAGAGTATTTCTTTTGAACGGTAAACTTTCAAAGAGTTTTAAGATATCATCACAATTTCAAGAATATATTGGAAATATCAAATAATTATACAAAGTATGTGTAAGCATGCTGTAATTTTAATGATTTATTTATGACTATTAATAAAATTAAATGAAATTAGTAGAATATAGATCAGAGTCAACAAAATATGAACAATGCTCAATCAGTAAAGTATGTTGTTATACTTAATAAATTGCCTGGTGGATCACTTGGTGGTGTCTAGATCACCTCACTGTGTATTTGGAAAGAACTCCTTGGGTAAAAGTATACCTCAAGATTAAAGCCCATATTTAACTTAAATAGAATACATATACATTGTAAACGAGGATTAGTACCTATACTATGGAAGAGATCGGTCACTGAAATACGGACAGAGCTCAATTAACGTTTAAAAAGTGGTTAATTAAGTGTAGATAAGGGTGGTTAAAATATAGGTGAGATTAGTACAATGTGCTTAAATATGGGTTGTAAACGGAACATACTTTTGAGTAATAATTCAGAGAGCTTCCTCCCAATACCCACTTCGGTGATATTCAAATTCGCATAGTATAATTAGTGGGCCGACAAAAATCATTTTAGCCCACCTGGTTGTCATTCTGTATGAATAAAAAACTATTAAGAAACATGAATTCCCTGACCCCCTTTGTAGTCTAGAGTCTTCGGTCGGCACTGGGACGGAACCCCCTCTCAACGACTATTCATTAATTACCTAATTCACAATTTACATTCAATTAAAAATGGTGCATTTATAAGCACTGACAAGGGCACACGAGCAAGTAAACATGGGAGGGGTCAGTGAAATATAGAAAGAAATAAGTAAAATATGAAAGTAAATCATAAATTAGGGTTAGTAAAATATTTTAAACTATGTTGTCGAAACCCTTCTTAGAGATATCGGATGTATTGTTTTGAAAAGGGTGCAGATAAGCCCGGCCAGACCGAGTGACATGTCGTTCTAGCTCAGCCCGTTATCTTTAGTTGGTTCGACTTGAGACTCGAGGAGCAAGCACCGGGCGGGTTCGAGGTTTCTAAGGATTTATTTTGTTCAAGCTCAACTCGTCGAGTCACTCGTTCGTTAGAACGAGCCAAGTTCGAGCTTAAGCTCGACCAAAGCTCAATCCAAACACGAGTTTAAGCTAGATATAAATATAAAATAAATCAAAGCGAAACAACCATCGCTTTTCGAAAAGCGAGGAATCGCAATGAAATAGACTAAAGAGAAATCTAACAACCAGTAACAACTCCCAGGAAACCAGCGGGCCAAACCTCTCTTTTCTTTTTTCGATCAGGCACGGCCCAGCGGCCGCGAGGCCTGCTGCACCGCAAGCAGCGAAGGTTCGAGCCCCGCCCGAACCTCACAATTCACCCCCCTCCGGCGGGGTGCCCGGCTTCGACGCCGCCGGAAGCGAACCGTCATCCAGCGCCCCCGGGCCAAACCAAGCCAAGTTCGAGCGGGCCAAACCGGCCTCTTGACGCCCGCTTCCTCCCTATTGCGCCCGGAGAACGACTCCAAGTTGCCATTGAGCCGCTCCTTGATCGACCGCTAGCTTCTGATCACCAGCTGCAACCTGATCCGTGTACATCGCTGATCGCTCCACGCGCCTTTACCCTTGTTGCTTCCTTCCCAGTTCCCTCCCCTCACCCTCGCAAGCAGGGAGGGATTGCTGCAAGAAGCCAGCTTGAACCGCTCCCCAGCCACCAAATAATGGATTCCGGACCTTCCGGTAAACGGGGGATCCGGTCGGGAGAGACGAGCAAAGCCGCGGCGACACATAATTAAGTTTAAGTGAGAAGATAAAGACAGTTAATAAATAATTTTATAAGTTTTAAGTATACGTCGTATATTTATAGTCACAAATCTTGACCACATGCAATAATATAAGTGGTAGCAAAATATTGTTACATCAAAATCAAAAAGAGAAGTAGGTAGACAATGGTGTTAGTTTGGATGGGGTTATATTGTCTTGGAGAATCCAATTCTAGTATCTTGAAAAAATTCAAAAAATGAAGAATACGATGAAAGTGTTAATCACATGGTTCGAGTGAGTTGGATGAATTGGAGATGGGCTACAAATGTTCTATGTGATCGTAAGATTCTACTAAAGTTAAAATAAAAATTTTATCGTACAAGTATACTACATACAATGTTGTAGTATGGTAGCGAATGTTGGACAATAAAAAGAAAATATACTTGTAAACTAAGTGTTGCTAGAATGAAAATGTTAAGATAGATGAGTGGACGTACTAAATTAGATAGAATCAAAAGTGAATATATTATAAAAAATATAGGATCTATCAACAATTGTAAATAAATCAAAAGAATGGAAATTGAGAATGTTTGGATATATTAAACGTATACCTATGGAGGCTCCAATAGGAAAAGTAGAAAATCCTAAGATAATAATAAAAAAATGTGATAAACTTAGGTTAACTTGGAGGAAGATAATTCAATATGATTTAAATAATTTAAATATCTATGAAAAAGTAACTCAAAATCAACATGAGTGGAAGAAAAAAATCTATCGGGCCAACCCCAAGTAATTTAGAACTAAGACTTGAGTCGAGTTGAGTTGATTAAAGTGAATCTTTTTTTTTGGTCGAAGTTAAAGTGAATCTCAAGTTAACCTACTTCGAATAGTCACCAAATTATAGTAGCATGTAGTACGACGTCGTCAAACTACATATTCCCTACTTTTAAATGGTTGTAAGACATATAAAAGAGTTGCATACATCTGAGCTAACTCTTATAGAACTTAAAACCGTAGGCTACAACAGTTTTAAACTAGGTGATTTGGAACTGTTACACTAATGGGGTGTTTGGTTGCATGATAATTGAGGTTTTTATTTTAATTTTTAAAAATTGTAAGAAAACTTGTTAAAAGAGGTGTTTGACAACCATGACAATTTTATGTTTTGAAAGTGATTTTCTTCTTAAACAAAAAAAGAGGGTCTCACCACTTACTTTTTTCTTGTGGTCCCCCACTTTATTTGGTCATGTGCGGTGGTTACTCTTTTTTGTAATCACATCCCTCCAAACATGATAATTTTATGTCATGAGTTGGTTTACTTTTTATTTTAATACAATTTTTTATCATGAAAGTGTACAAAAAATTATCATGCAACCAAACACCCCATAACGCTCCACCTCAAGGCTATGATGCACCATGAAAATAAAATGAGAGGAAAGATAATTAAACTATTAAAGTGATGAGAGACTGGACAAATACCTACTTTGGTAGCAACTTTTTTTATCATAAAACCATGTGTCAACAGTAAGAGGACCAAGAGTCATTATGTACCATTTGGGAAAGGCGACATGAGACTATCCCCCACACAATTTACATCATGCTCAAGTAAAGATATGAAATGGAAAGATGGGCAAGCAACAAAAGCAATCAGCTTTATTGTTCTATCGGAAGAATAATGGTTTAGTACGAGAGAGAACACCAGGAAACACCTTGTCTAAAGAGCTACACAAGTATATATATGAGACACAAGATGTATACGGATGAATGAACGAACGACCACACTAACATGGAGTGGTAAAGAGATCAACAAGTCGAGGTCAGAGGCGCGTGTCCACACGCGGCCACCTATCAGCAAGTGTGCATCAGTGCCCCAACGCCAGTAATGAATAGATGAGAAAGAAGAGTATAGATCACCTCAGATTCAAACTCAAACTCAAATTCAAAACCTTAATCCTAAATAATTGGGTCAGCTACATGGATTCGTCATTTCCATTCACCATGTTCTTCCGTTAGCTTTGCCGCTAGCTCTTCTCTTATGTCTAATTGATCTAAGTTTTACTGGATACGTCTATGCCAATTTAACTTGGGTTTACCTCTTCACCTATTCAACACTAGCAATACTAAATTCTAGACTTGTCTAATAAGAGCCTCAAGAGGGTGATACCTAATATGTCAAAACCAACAAAGTTTTCTCTCCTTTACGATATCCTCGATTCTTGCAACTCTCACTTTATTATTGATGTGTGCTCATTACGGATTCTATCTACCGGCCGTGTGTGACCACACATATACCTCTCATTTCAACTACACTTAATTTGTCAACATGCTTCTTCTTTGTAACCCAACACTCACTACCGTAGATCCTGGCGGGTCTTATAGCCGTATGATAAAATTTTTCTTTTAATTTTAAAGAGATTTTATGATCACATAGAATTCTCGTTGCCTACCTCCATTTGAACCATCTCACTTTAATCCTATGATTGACATCTTCATCACATTCTCCATCCATATGTAAGATTGACTACAAATATTTAAATTGGATACATGATGTGGGGATCTTTTCGTCTAATGTTACTCTGACTTGTTCAACTTCAGAGTTTCGCTAAATCTTAATGTTACTCTGACTTGTTCAACTTCAGAGTTTCGCTAAATCTGAAGTGCATATACTCTATCTTTGCCCTGCTAATTTTGAACTCCTTAACTCTAACATGGTTCTCCATCGTTTAAGTTTCATATTAATACCTTCTCGAGTCTTGTCAGTTAAGACAATATCATCAGCGAACATCATACACAAGGGTAAACTCTCTTATATATCCTTAGTTATTTCATCCATGATTAGAATAAAAGATATGAAGTTAGAGAAGATCCTTGATGTAACCCAGTTGATGCCAATAAGGCTCCTAACTCCCCTCCTGGGGAGTGGACCTCGGTGATGACACCCTTGTACATGTCCCTAAGAATGTTAATGAATCTACTAGGCACAATCTTCTTTCTTAACACCTACCAAAGTACCTCTCTAGAAACTCTATCATAAACTTTTTCTAAATCGAGAAAAATCATATGAAGATCTCTTTTAATTAGGTCTCTTTACCTCTCTACCAATGATCTATATAAGAAGATGGCCTACGTAGTCGATTTCTTGATATAAATCCAAATTGATTCTCTAAGATCTCCGTACACTCCTGAAGTCTCCTCTTTATACCTTTCTTCCATAACTTCATAGACTGACACATGAGATTGATAACTTTGTGGTTATCACAATCTTGTCCTTTCCCCTTAAATATCGTGATGATGATGCTCTTTCTCCATGTAGATCACCTCAAACGTGTTGCAAAAATCTAGCAATTGATCACCCACAAAGCAAGACGCATACACCACAAAAATGATGATATTACGGAGAAGTTGAACTCCATTAAACCATAGACGTACAACCTCTCCCCTAATGATTCCTTTGACACCCGACATCCCGAATGAGCCATCAGCCTGGGCCAATTAAAGGGAGAACAACCCAGAAAACTCACTTTGATTAGGACTCTCTTAGTCTCTATCTAGAGTTCAAATAGACTTAAGATAACTCAATGCTTATTCGGTCAATAACCACTAGATCCTTATCCCCACTTGAGAATTAACATATACGTAACAACCTAGTTACGTAACATAGCCGCCCATACGATTAAAGCTCCTCAGTCAAACCAAAGAGAGCCACATATCGATGTGCCACTTAGTAAGTTTATTTTGCCTGGTTACTAAACTACTCCTATAGTTACTACATGGTGCATATAGCTACTAAATTCACTATTTTTGAGTTAGTAACCACTTTAAAATGTTAGTAAGCTCATTAGTAACTATATTCACATTTTAATAATATTTTAAGAGGGGTTAACTCAAAAATAGTGGATTTAGTAACTATATTCACCATTTAGTGACTATAGAAGCGGTTTAGCAATTAGGTAAAAAAAAACATACTAAGTGGCATAGGGATATTTGACTCTCTCTGGTTCTCCTATGGGTGTTTGAGGTGATCTACACTTGAGAAAGAAGTGACAGTGGATGGTGATTAGGTCAAGGGTGGAAGAGGAGGATGGAGGAAGGTGATAGCCCAACCCCTCTATTACCCTACGGCTATCACTCCCTTGTCATCAAAGCATGCTTTCGGGGAGGTGAAGTTACTCTTTTTTTTAAAGAAAATATACCATAGGCAAGGACCTACATATTATCTTCTCATTCTTTTTCTTTAAACTATTTGCACCTACATAAACGGTAGGCAAGTGTGAGTTCCCAAAAACTCATAGGCTATCACGTTAATGTTATTTAATATTATTCATTGTTATGCATAGTTGTCAAGGAAGATGATACCTATGAATAGCATTAGGTTAGAGATCAAGTAGGCATTCAAAGAAATTCAGAAAAAGACTTTAATAATAATCATAGTTGAATATATAATCATAATAATGACATTAATGTGGTGCCACCGAAGTCGGTCTCTCAGCCTAATGCTGCCCTCTTTCGATTTCCTTGCTCTGGTGGATGTGTGGTGTGTGTGGTTGTTGTCGTAGGAGCGGCAGGCTCTAAAAGTAAAGGAAAAAGAAAGACAATACAAGTATTAAAAGAAATGAGCAGATGTACCTAAGCGGAGAGATTGTGTTGGGAGATGATGGGTTCCATCTTCTTCCTTTTCGACCAGTCAAGAAGAAAGAGTTTGAAGCATGATTAATTTTTCTTACAAAATCAAATAAGCCATAAAAACAAATGAAAATGAATTTTAACTAACAAAGCGAAGCATCTTGCAAAAAAAATAAACTAAAATTATAAATGAATTGGACTGAACGGATTGGAATTGACTCCCAACCCCCTTTTTATGTTTTTAGAATGATGAGATGAGATGATTAAGCTAAATATGCATACAAACATGATAATCTAAGATGGAAAACATAGAAGTAAAGCAATGTAAAGAGATGGGAAAAGAAAAATGGGTTTCGGCTCCAAAAATAGTTGTCTAGAATAGTTGACGACCCAGCAGGCAAGTCATAGGTTACTTGGAAGGCGGGTCACTATGCAACCTAACAGACGGGTCACCAAGCAACCTGGTAGGCAAGTCACTAGGCGACTTGGTGGGCGGGTCACTAGGTACTCTAGAAGTCAATTTACTCCCGGATGCTCTCACGACCCTCCCGAATAGTCTTCAAAGTTTGATGATGACTCCTAACATGATTAATCATATTCAAAACATAATATTCATGAATAGAATATCATAATTTTTTATAAACAAAATTTACTAGTTTTCCCATCACAAATTCATGCTTTTTAAACAATGTTTCATATATTTTTTCATAGGAATGGTCAAATAAATAGCCAAGATTAGGATTAGCATCTACCTAAAATTTGCAAGATTTTTGAGATTTTTTTTTACTTTTAAACAAATATGTTGAACTAAACCAAGTAGTTGGGTTAGATGCATCCTTAGGCGAACCGGACGCGGCATGTGATGTTGGACCAGCAGCGATTTATTGATGTTGTCCAGAGATGGAACCCATCATCTCCCAAGGGGGTGATGTGTGCAGTTGGTGGAGGTGAATGAGAGAGAGAGAGAGAGAGAGAGAGAGAGAGAGAGAGAGAGAGATCCAACGTGACAGACGAGATCCAACTATGACCATTTTGTTGTTGACTACAATGAGAGAGAGAGAGAGAGACCATGGGGGACAGCTTCTGTGGCAAGATCGAGGAGAGAGAAAATGGAGAGAGAGGATGGGGTTACGTGGGAAAAGGGGGCAAAAGATGGAAGGGGGAGAAGGGAGGCGACGGCGGTCGCACAATTTTTGTTCTTAACACGTCAGATATTACAACGCCAACATGGATGTTGTATATATATATATATTCACGTTGTGACTGGTGCTCCCCAATCCCCTCAACTTCAAGTGATGATCACTTGTTAATTTCAAAAAGCGGCACTCTGATGATCCCTTTCAAATGAGAGTAGACCATCTCAATTGACCATAGGAGGCCGGAAGTCCTTGGCCATCAACCAGATGGAGCCACGTACCCCAAGTCACTTGGTAACTTTTTTATTTTTTGGTTACTAAGTGGTGCGCATATATATTGTTGCTAAGTGGTACATAAGGTTACTAATTAACCTCATTATTTTTTAGTTACTAACCTTTATAAAACATAACTAAAATATGTATGCAGTTACTGAAGAGATTAATTAGTAACATTTTAGAGGGGTTAGTAACTTAAACAACAAAGAGTTTAATTAGTAATCATATGCATCACTTAGTAACATTAATATACACCACTTAGTAACCAAAAATAAAAAAGTTATTGAGTGACTGGGTATATGTGGCTCCATCTAGTTAGTGACTAAGAAACTTTGTTCTCATGGTCAACTGCGGTGATTTGTACTCTTTTCAAATGATACCATTAAGATGTATAGTCACGTAACACACACATACAACTTCTGTTTGGTTAGAGTTTCATTTTTGGTACTATATCAATATTGATATTAATATTTTCAAATGTTAGAGTATCAATATCAAAATTAATACAAGTTGACACTTGTATTACATAATGTGTTTTGTTTGTACTATAAATTTTAAAATTGATACAATTAGTCAAACACTTCTTAATGGTTCCTATCAATATCAATTTTAAAATTGATAGTGATAGAGGTACTTAATAGTGTTACCAAACAGGGTGTAAAGTAGCATTTTTTTGTTGGTCTTCGATCCTAAACTTTTAAGTGGCCATTTTAATTAAGTCTAATAACTACACAAATCTATATTTAATAGGGTAATTTATATTCCAATAGCAAATCCTATTGGAGAGAAACAAAGTACATCGATCTCTTGTCACACGAGGATGAGTTTAATTACAGGGGAAGTTATAGAGAAGACACAATATATATATATTAACTCTGATTGGCACTCATTTAGTTATGCATTTTGGAATTCCCATGTCAATTAACTAACTGTGTAATCATCAGATTCCTCTCCTTTGGATGGAACCTTGGTGTGTCCCCTATTTAATGCATGATTACATATATAAATGGAGTATATATATATGAAGAGCGGAACCTCCTTCATTGAGCGGCAGTGAAAATTTCCTTCCTCCGTATGGTTTACATCGTCACCATCTCCCACTTCTTCGCTGGTTGTGGTTATATGCATGATCTCTATCACTATACTTTCCTTCTGGTTGTAGTTAGGACCGATTGTGTTTTAATTAACTTGATTGCAGGATGTCTCTTGACCTGGGTTGAATACTAAAAGAGATTACTCTTGAAGAGTATTCAAGTAGAAAAACAAGAAAATTACCATTCAATCAAAGAGGCAAGAGTAGGACCCACTCTCATATATATATAAATGCATATGATAGAGAGAGTACTCTCCAAGATGTCACGCCTGTAGACAGCAATGGATGGGCCAAGTTCATCAGCAAAATGCCAAGGCATTAGGGGTGAATAGAGCTTAGATGTGATGCATGCTACATTATGAAAAAAGAGAGCTCCCCATCAAACTGTACAGCTCAATTTGGCAGCTTTTGGTCACATTGGCCACTTTAATATAATTAATATATCTTTCTTTCTTTTTTTTTGAACACGTGGCCCGGTGGCCAACTACACCTGCAGCGTAGCAGGCAACGGAGGTTCGAGCCCCCGCTCGAACCCCACCTGTCACCCCCCCTCGGGGGTGCCCGACTCGGCGCTGCCGAGAAGCGAACAGACGACCTCCGCCCCCAGGCGGAGGGCCCAGCGCCAACCGTGCTACGCACGGCCGGCAATTAATATATCTTTCTGGAAGAAGCTTATTGGTAAGAGCGCAACTTGATGAATATTAATTGGAATAAAAAAGAAATTATTGGTGAGTTTGAGCATTGTTTCACTTCGATTTATTTATATTTTATAATTAATTAAGTCCTAATTTTTTTACACCCCAACGTAACATCCCCGAACAATAATGCAAATTAATGGTGCCCCCATTTTTCTTTGTTGCCCAGACCTTTTGATGATAATATCAAACAACTCCATCATTTTACATTTCGAAATTTTTACATACTTTTATCGTCACCATATATGCCATAATGTTATAATTTATATACTTTTATTATAATATATATACATATAAATTTTATTCTAATCCAATTAAGATCACTTATAAGATACAACTTTGTGCTCCAAATTCATTAATTCTTATATAATTTAAATTGCAATTTTGGATTCACCTCACAACTTTTATCTTCAGCCAAATTAATATCGTAATATTTAATTTATTTACTTGCACCTGCTACGTACATGAGCAGCCAATAATGGCTTGGTAAATATATATCCTGGTGCACGATGTTGTATAACTTGGTAAAGATTGAGAGGGAGTACTGGTGGTGGGGGGAGATGTTTGGACTGGAGTACCTTAATTATTATCTAGAACTATAGAAGAAATAGGTTACTGGACTGTATCAATATTGAAGCTTGCTTCTCATTCCCAAATGGCATGTTGGTGCAGTCGGTGTCCCTTCCTCATGTATCCAATACTCAGGAAGAAAAATATCTCTTACCATGGTATGGTGATCCAAACTAGAGCAGTGCTGATAAGCATGATATATAAGATGGTACTAACTATTACAAGTTGGTGCTGCTGGTGGTGCTACTTATGCTCCATTTCGTCGGAATATAAAAAATAATACTATATCAATTTCGATATTGATATTTGTGAAGATGGAAAGTCAATTGCAAAATTGATGTACAAGTGAACACTTTGTTTGCAATGAGACCTTCAATATTGATATTGACAATCAAACATTTATTGAAGATAAAGATGCTCCAATATATGTAATGAATCAATCTATGGCAGCGGAAAAATTTTTATTCCTTAAAATCATGATTTTTGTCTTAGTCGATACCGAACTAGTAAAATCGAGAACCGACTATGAAGTAGAACGAGAGTATCTTTTGGGATTTCTAAAATTTCTTACCATGAATGAAGAGAGGACATTCCTTCTTTCTAAAAACTGTTCAAGTGGATGGTTTCTAGCAGTATCCACATGATCTGCTTCATTAGACGAGTACTTTCTTCCTCTAGGTCTCGAGAAACCTTCCAAATCTAATATTGACCATGGGAGATCACCTTATTGAGAAGAGAGGAGAGAGAGAGACTACTTGGTACATGCTCTAGCCCTATGGCATGTTAGGGTTTGGTTTCATAAGCCATTTATTTATAAAAGATGAAATTTTTCACAAAAACCTAAAACTTCTATAAAATTACGTCTATGCCCTCATCTTATTAATCAAATCTAATGTATGTGACCCACTAAGCCCAATAGTAAAGTTTGATGAAGCCTTAATTAATTTAAATGAACAATTTTTTTAAATTAAATCAAAACTATTATCCAATAACAGTTTTATAATTTTTCGATCATAAATAGTACAAACCACATCATATGATCTCAAATGACTTTGAAAAGTTAAATAAAATCTATTGAGTCTTTCCATCATCAATTAACACATATTTAATTATTCGTTCATAAAATGTCCCGGTCAGTCAGGGGTTCAGCACCAACTGTCAACCCCTAAATATTCTGACTCTATCAGATCATGTACTCGGGTTCAGATCAATTTTAAAAAAACTCTTTCTAGTTATCTTAAGTACATTGGCCAAAGATTTATAGTACTATCCCATAGAACATTCTCTCTCCTACCAAAAATAAACAAGCACTTATTTTCCGCTCAATTACCTTCCACTACAAGAAAACTGATCTTTACCCACCAAAACACTACCCGTAGGTAAGAATTGGTAGGTAAAAATAACTTTTACTTACTCTCTACACCTACTAATAGAGGGGTCTGTAAGTAAATTTATCAATACCTATGAATTATCTACGAACTCATCGTCGTAGGTAAATCTAATGTTAAATAGATCAATCTCAACTGTTTGATCAAAGAGATCGATGACCATAATTAATTTATCATATATCTATAAAAGTAAATAATATAATAATATAAATAATAATAAAATAACATAAATAGTTTAATATTTTTAAAATATATTAATAATAATACTACAAAATAAAAATATATTAATATTAATATTATATTACTATTAATAAAAATATAATTTAATAAATATTATATAAAATATATTACACAATATATAAAATAAAATATAAAATAATAAATATTAAAATTATTAATAAATATTATTATTCTCCCATATTTTATAAAATATATTATACAATATATTTAATTAATTATTATATTATGTTATTTATATTATTATATTATTTACGAATATAATAATAATAATAATATATAAATAATATAAATAGTTTAATAATTTTGAAATATATTATAATATATTAATAATAATACTTAGAAAATATATTAATATTAATAATATATTACTATTAATAAGAACATAATTTATTAAATATTATATAAAATATATTACATAATATATTAAATCAAATATAAAATAATAAATATTAAAAGTATTAATAATTACTATTATTCTCTCATATTTTATAAAATATATTATACAATATATTTAATAAAATCCCCCCTCCCGAACGCCTCCACATGCCACTTCCATTTCCCTCCATTTTCCCTCTCCCACTCTTTTTCCCCAAATTCTAGCCCTGCTCATATTTTCCCCTCCCACTACTCCTTCCCCCGAAACCTAGCCCCGGTCCTCTTCCCTCCCCCCATCGTGAACCCATGGCCGCCACGACTAGCATCATCTCACTCCTCTCTCTCTCTCCCACATCACCCCCAGCCGCGGTCGCAGGAGCCCGCCCACCCGCAACTCTCAGCTGCCTCTGGCCTCTCCGCGACGGGCCGACGGCCACCTCCCGCCTCTCCGCAGCTCCCGGATTTGGACTCCACGCTGCAGCCTGCTGGCCCACCCCGCCTCTGCCTGCTCCTGAGTCCTGGATCGGGACTCCGCGCTGCAACCTACTGACCCTCCCCGCCTCTGCCCTGCTCCCGGATCTGGACTCCGCTGGCGACTGCATGAGCTCGGTCTCCCTCTTCAAGCGCTGCAGCCTGATGGACCTCCTCCGCCTACTCCCGGATCAGGACTTCGCTGGCGACTGTGTGAGCTCGGTCTCCCTCTTCAAGCGCCCGCCTACTCCCGGATCAGGACTTCGCTGGCGACTGTGTGAGCTCGGTCTCCCTCTTCAAGCGCTGCAGCCTGCTGGACCTCCTCCGCCTACTCCCGGATCAGGACTTCGCTGGCGACTGGCGTGACGCGTGAGCTCGGTCTCCCTCTTCAAGCGCTGAAGCCTGCTGGTTTGCCTCTGCTTGCTCCCTAATCAAGACTCCGCTGGCAAATGGCATGAGCTCGGTCTCCCTCTTTACCTGTGCCTTTCTCCCAATCAGTTTTTGCATTTTTTTTTTTGCTTTCAATTTCCATCAAGCGTCTGATTATAGGGTGTCCGCTATTTGAGCTGCTCATGGATTAATTCACATGCTGCGCACCGCCAACTCTCTCTCTCTCTCTCTCTCTCTCTCTCTCTCTCTCTATATATATATATATATATATATATATATATATCTAGAGATGGAGCTGGGTGCTTTGTGATCCATATTCAGCCTCGTGATCTATTCATATGTATGAGACATTGTATCGAGAGGATAGGAGAGAGATCGAGGTCAAGTAAATCCACCATATATATATGTTCTGTTTGTGATCTTGTTTGACATTTGAATTAGATTTAACGTTGGCTAGAGTTGGTTTTGATCCAGGCTTGTCATTTTTTTATTGTGTTTGCTTGATTAGGAGGCTGTTAGTGGATTAAGACTTGATTGAACTTTTATTTGAAACGGCTTCAAATTTTTTTTGATCCTACAATTTTCAGATTGCAAATGATGTCTAGGCTTTGATTTGAATTCATATTCTAACGGAAGTTCTGCTTCAGATGCCAACAGTTAGCTTTGTCAGGTAAATCCACTTAATTTTTGTTTCTTGAACCATGTGAGTAGTGTTCAAACAGTGAAGTACCTGCATACTAACTTATCCTATATTCAGATTGGTAGTCGATGATGAGTCTGCTGCATATAGTAAAAACAAATCTCAAGAGTGTATCGGAGGAAGCATTAGTGTTGAAGGTCAGACTTGTAAAACAATTGGAAGCCTAGTGAAGGCTATTACATGTGGTGGACGCCATAGTGCTGTTGTAACTGGTTAGTAATCATTACTTTCTCTCATGCCTACCTATGCTTTCTATGCCGTATCGAAATACACTTTTAAGAGTTTGTTTGTCTTTGGATGACATAAAATATGGCATGTAGCTTTTAGCTCTCCATAGAGTTCAGACATTAACAAGAAGATCTAAAACTGATTCACCATAATCTTTTCTTTGTTTGTTGACATAATCTTGTAAAGGAAAATCAATCATGTGAATAGAAAATCAAATATAATAATGTTTGACCATAAATTGGTGTTGAACCAGCTGTACACTAGTTAAGCGCTTAAGTGGAAAAGTTGTCAACTTAGAGGTGTTTTGGTACTAAAGAAGGCTCTTTGGGCACTTTGTTATAGCCCCTAATAAAGCGTTTCATCATCTTGGGCCATTAAACATTATGGAACTTAAGCATCCATTTTTATGAAGTGTCAGTTGTTATTGTTAAGAAGTCAAATATCCCTCTATTCTTTAAAGATGATCATAAGGAAACAATACACGACTTGCTCGGAACTCATATCATACGGTTCGCAGAATACGTAAGTTATCTTTACTTGTATATTTATATATTGTTTACAAAAATGATTTAATTTTCTTACCTTGTCATTGCAGTTACTGATGACATACGATTAATGAAGGTTCTCTGGTCGACAAAGTATTCTATTTCGTAGTGTTATCCCGGATTTGTTTAATGTAATTTTCGGTCGTCATGCAGTACCGATACACTTTAAAATTGTATATTGTGACATCATGGTTGAAATTAAAAACTTTAAACTTGTTGTGTTGTATGTTTATAAACCAACTTACTTTTTCAAATGTATATTTTTTATGGCTAAACCGACGATCGTTTCGCAAGTTTATTATTTCAGAAAAACAAATTAAATTGATGTTGAATCGTGCATGTTCGAATGTCATAATTAAGCAAAGTTCAAAGTTGCACCCGTTTAGTTTTGTGATGAAACCAACCAGTATTTTGAATGGTTAGATTTGTTAATGTTTTAAAATTTATTCGAATGCGTTATTACTGAGAAGGACCGATTGTATGATTCGTACGATGATGGGAATGTATATCGCACACATGAATGTCATTTTTATTTTACCTTTGGATTCGAAAAGGTATGGAGTACCAAATCGATTGCGTGATTTGTTCAAGGTTGTTGTATTGGTGTGGATTGTTATTAATGAGGTGGTTGATTCGAGAGTTAGTTATGTAATGGTGTGGATTGTTGATTCCAAGAATTGTGAATGTATTGTCGATTGTATGGATGGGTAAATGTTTCATGCCTAAACTCGTAAATGAAAGAGACGTTGTAATAGTAAATATTTACCTACGACTAAACATCTGTAGGTAAATTTAACTCGTGATATATACAATATTCTTTTCAGGTATGTAACATTTACCTACGGGAGTCCCGTAGGTATAAATCTGGCATGAGGAGCTAGTTTCATTCGAATGTTTTATATGTACCTACGGGTCGGTTTGTTGGTAAAGGTCGATACTATACCTACGGGATATACCCGTAGGTAATACATTTCCCTACTTGTACTAGGCTTACGGACCCCCTACGGGATGGTCTGTAGGTAAATCTATTTGCTTACGAGAAAATGACCTATTCCTACGATTTTTAGTGTAGGTAAAAAATGATTTTCTTGTAGTGTTCACCGAGTTTCTCTTGCACCAAATATATATATCAACTATACTAGTACATCAAGATGATGATCCATAAGTGAATAATCAAAATACAAGATGTATCCGATAAGATATCTTTGATGATTCAAGTCAAAGATCCAACCGTGCTATTGAGATGTAAGAATAACCTGATAGACAGTTTAGTAAAATAATGATTAGGTTTTCCTAAATTGCTCAGTTCAGTGAACTCATTCCATTAATGAGCACCAATGTATGTATCGTAATGTCTCCACACTAATGACCAATGAGATTGGTCATTCTCATCACATGAGAAGAAATCACACACATTAGTTTATCTGGATCTTTAATGTTTCATCTTAAGGATCCTATGACTAGAAACATTTAAATCACATAACTTTAGATGATTGATCTCATTATTATGATCACATCATGATTCAATCATCACTGCATGTGATCAAGAACTTCATTACGATATGTGCTTATAATAAGAGCTAATAATGAAGATTTACTTAATTATTTGAATGAGATATTTTTTAAAATATCAAATCATATCATATATGATTAATTTATATGACATACATTTCTATCACCATACAGGTTATCAAATAAGATCTTATACTATGCAAAGTAGTCTGTATATATTCATTTCTTTACAACATGTTGATACTTATTTAGATATTAATTCTTTCTGTAACTAAAAGTTCTTGCCCCCATGATTGATTATAAATAGAGTTCTCCACTAGACTTGGTCCTATTCAATAATTTATTGTGTTTATAGAGGTCAATAGTAAAATATGAGGGTTGATTGAATTTGTTAGCCGCACCTAATTATATATTTTGCACAACAAGTAACATGCACTTAAGATTGGACCAACTACATCAATGGGGAAAGCATAATCTATGACTTGTTCGTTTAGAGTATTAAACTATGTCAATTTTGACACAAGATGATAGAATATTAATAAAAAATAATACAGCTAATCTCTAGTACTATAATTAGGGATTTGTTTTGTCAAGAAATTTCAAAATTGAAAGTAAACACATGTGATGATCTATACTGGTTCACAACACAAGAGCGCAGTGGACAAAGGTGGGATGGCCTTGGTAGCATGACATCGCAACTATTGCGACACTTGACCTAAAAAAGGTGATGATCTATACTAATATCAATTTCAAAATTAAATATAACATGTGCTTAATTATATTGTTTCTGAAAAGGTAGTTGAAATTCTTGTAAGGAATCATCCATACAAGTTTGGTGCAGTGGAAGCAACGATTCCTATGGGTTCCTTTAGAATCTGTCTCAATCGGAACCGAACGACGAAAACTGAAAACCGATCAAATCGGGTTCGAATATACCTGATAGAGATTCACATAATCCCATGGAGAGGAAGAAGATGAGCTTCTCAAGCTCTTCAAACCGTTCAAATGCCCGGTCTTCAGCAGTATCCACATGAACTTCATCCACAGCAAGTTCTCTCTTCGCGTCGGCCTCGAGAACTCTTCTCGAACGGAGCTCCATCGACCATGGACACCTTCTAGAGAGAGGAGGAAGTAGGGAGGAGGCTAGGGACGTGGTTTTCACCCTTGGCTTGATTGGGTTTGGCTAAAACCATTAGTATTTATAGAGAATTATGAAGTTTTTCATAAAAACCCAAAATCTCTATAAATTACCCCCTTGCCCCTATACTTGTGGATAAGTCTTTTTGTGTGTGACCCACTAGACCCAATAGCCTATTTGGTTGAGGCCTAAATAAAATAAAACAATTCTATTTAATTTAATTAAATCTATTATCCGATAACAGATTAATCGGCCTACCGATCATGAAGGGTACAAGCCACATCCCATGATCCCAAATGGCTATGGGGATAATCTCATCTCCATTGAGCCTTTCCATCATCAGTTACCACATGGATATAAACCCTCATCCATCCAATGTCTCGGTCGGAAAGGAGTACGGCATCGACTGTCAACTCCTTAGTGTACCGACTCTATAGGATCCTGTACTCGGAATTGGATCAATTGAAAAACTCTTTTTCCAATTATCCTATCTACCCTGGCCAGGAATTTAGAGTACTATCCCATAGGATATTCACTCTCACTTACCGAGAGTAGACGATCCCTTGTTGTCCGCTCAATTGCCTCCATCGAGTTTTCCTTGTACCCGATCCATCGCTATACTAGACCATCTAAATGGTGATCCATAAGTCAATGGTCAAAGCACAAGTTCCACCCAACAAGGCATCTTTGGCGACTCAGGTCAAAGGTCCAACCATGCAACCGTGATGATAGAAAATCCTGATAGACAGTTCGGTAAGATACCATTCAGGATTTCTAATTTGGTCAGTTCAGTGAACTCATTCAACTAATGAGCACTTGTATGTGTATCTCAGTGTCTCCACACTAATGACCAATGAGATCGGTCGTCCTCATCATATAAGAATACATCGCATACACTAGTCTATCCGGATCCTTGATGTCCCATCTCAAGTATCCTATGACTAGGAACATTTAAATCAAATACCTCTAGATGATCAATCTCATTATCATGATCTCATCATGATTTAATCATCATTGCATTTGATCAAGGACTTCATTATGCTATTCGCATCTAATAAGAGCTTATAATGAAGATTTGCCTAATTAATTGAATAAGATATATCTAGAAATGTCAAATCATATCATATATGATTGACTTGTAGGGCATACATTTCTATCAATTCTTAGATTCTAAAATTGTTACGTAGAATTGTATTAGCTCCTATGACATGTTTTATCTGTAAATAACTTTATATATGATCCTCTAAATCAAGAATTGAAAAAGTTATATTATGCAAATTCATTTATAAATAATTTGAACTGTATGTTTGAAAGAATTCTTGATCTCCAACTTAGAAATTGAGCACTACCCCGTCATCTAAGAATGGGTCTCATCTCTTTCTATCTGGTGGATCAAGTTAATTCATGTGAGAGGGTGAAAGCCTTTCTGTGATCTCCACCATTTGGCCATTTAGTTGAGGTGATTAGGTCTCATCTGGTGACCAAGTCAGAAATTTTTGATCTCGGGTTTCATGTCGGGTTTAGTTCTGAACTTCCCAACAAGTAAAGGATACAAACCTGTGTGTCAATTTTGATATGTATACACTATCCTCCATAAATATCAAAATATTGATATGATATATGTTTTGATACTCTAATCAAATAGAGTATTGATTTTGTCTTCAAAAAAAATAAAGTATTGATTTTTTTTTCATTATTTTAATTTATCATGAACGGATAAAGGCAAAGAAGAGAAAGTAGCGATGATATTTTAGTTTTTAATTTGTTAACAATTTTTTTCTCCTTACCTCTCTCTCTCTATATATAAATATATATATATATATATGGATCCTATCATCTATTGACCACAATATGCATTGTTTTATCTACAGAAATCTAAATATAATGCAATTTTGAAATTCTAATGTCTAACAGAAATATGATCATGCATTAGGGCTCCAAATGGGTTAGATTGGGTGATAAAATTATCTCCTTTTCTTATTCTTATTTTGGTAAGGGTTAAGTGATTCTGATCACTGAGTTAAGATTGGGTCATTACAATTTTGACTCTGATTCTCAACTTGTTATCATTTTGTTATTTCTTATTTCGGTAAAGGTCAAGTGATCCTAATTCTGACTAGGTCAAGATTAATTCTCAACGTGCCATCCGAGCTAGAATATTAATTTTACGATCTCCAAAGTATGTAAAAGTAAGTCGGCAAATCTCATGTAATTAACCACTACAACTTGCTATGATCATTTTAAGATCATAGCAGCTTGCTTGTAATGTCACCGTACGTAGATGATATGCCCCAATTTTACAATCTATGTATTTTCTTATCATAATACAGATTAAAATTTCGTCGACTTCGATCCGGACAAGTTATAAGAGAGATATCCTAATCATTCGACACACAGCTGGTGTGCTAGCTCCAAATTCATTACTTCTGGGATAGAATTTCGGATTCACCGCACAGCTTTCGTCTTCAACAACCAAGCCAGCTGCAGGAGTACCTGGACGCCCGGTGTCTCCTGTCGTCCAGATGCATGCATGATGTTAACATGACAACTTGCCCACTTGATCTTCTTTCCGAATGGCAAGCTGGTGCAGTCCATGTCCCCGGCCCTCCTCTCTCATGTACCACCTGATCAGACTCCGGGCGATGCAGACTTAAAAAGAGGGTCCATTTGGAAAGATTGGTCGTTGCTATATATGAATTAGGTTAGTAGTAGAAAAGTTGTTTTCAAGGTGTTTGAAAAGGCCGGGATTCAACAAAAGATTTGTTTTCTTTTATTTAGGCTTTAGGTGAAATCAAGTGGACCCAAGAGGTGCAATATATATAATAAGATAAGATACGGATAGGAAGGCACTAATTAACTATCATGGGGTAATGCTATCTTAATTTCTCTCTTTGGTTAGGATATCAAAAACTTTATCATGTCAATTTTTATACTGATAATTTGCGAAGGGTGCGCAACGAACGACTAAATCAACCGATCGGCGCAACATAGCCGTATTACTTTTCAAGAGGTCACCCATCCTCCGGGGATATCACATTTAACTTCGAAATTTTTTTAACTCAACATCCGAAAAGTAGTTAACCGATGTTGTTGGTGGTAGTCCACTTATTCAATCTCTTAACGTATTCGTAAACCAGGGTGTTACAGGGTGGAGTTTCGATATCAAATTAAGCAGATCATATACAAATGAACATTTGTATTACACATGTATATTTTGTTTGTACAAAAAATTTCAATATTGATATTCACAATCAAGCACATATTGATGGTTTTTGTCACTTGTACAATAGAACTATCAAAATTGACAGTTGTAGAGATGTTCAATACATAGAGTTATCGGGCAGGATCTTATGTTGTTCAAAGTTGTCCGTGTATATTTGTTGACCGAATCTTGATATACTTATTTAGCTATTCAAGTTCTTTGTATAACTAAGTTCTTGCCCCTGGTTATAAATGGAGTCCTCCACCCATTTAAAATTTGACGGTTGGTTAAATTTGTCACCCATGCCTAAATATATATTTTGCGCAACATTTAACACTTAAGATTGGACCAACTATGTCAATTGGAAAAGCATAATTCATGACTTGTTTTTTTAGAGTATTAAAATGTTACTATGTCAATTTTCACATTGATGTTTCAAGATTATAAAATATCAATAAAAAAATAACACATATGATCTCTAGTACTATAATTAGTGCTTTTGTTTGTCCAAAAAAATTTCAAAACTGAAATTAACCGCATTGTAATGATCTATACTGACATCAATTTCAGAATTAAATATTACATGTGCTTATATACCAAATAGGATGTTGAAATTTTTAGATTCTAAAATTATTATGTAGAATTTTATCAGCTCCCATGCCATATTTTAAAATAAAATATTAAAATTTAAGTGTTAAATTACATGCATATTAATTAATATGAATGTGTGGATTCCTCTGTAACTAAAACTCTCTATATATTAGCTTCTCAACCAAAATTGAAAAAGCCAAATGAGGCAAATTAATCAATAAATAAATTGAAATAATTAAATATAATCTCATGTATCCTTGCACGTTTGAAGGGATTCTTACTCCTCCAGTTCACAAATTGAGCACTAGCCCCTCATCTCAAATTGGGGCTGAGTTTTTCTATCTGGTGGAGTAAGTAAGTAAGGGGTTGTTTGATGGCACTTATTGAAGGTTTGGAAAAAAAACTCTTAGATATTGTCTAAATAAAACTCTTATATCTGAAAGTATCTCTTAACAATAAATGAAATGAAAATTTTTTTTTCTCGTAAGATATTGAGGGGCCTAACAAATCTTTTCATTGTATCTAATATGTTTTTTAAGTGAAATTACCCACTAGTCACGGTTAACATTTTAATGAAATCAGATATCGAATTAAGAATTTATATTTTCAGATTAAGTCACAATTCAAACATGACCTAAGTTAATGTATGTGAGTGGGTGTGGAAACCCTTCTCTCCGCCACTTAATTGGTAGAGGTGATCTGGTCTCATTTGGAGACCTAGGGGAGAGATTTCTGGTCTCAAGTTTCATCTCTAAACTTTCTAAACAAGTAAACCCTGTTAGGAGACAAACCAGATATTTCTACTTCAAATGTGTGTAGATTTGTTTCAAGGAAAGAAAATTAACACAAACCAGCCTAATTTGGGTTGGCTTGGGTTATCGGAATAAAACCATTGATTAATTAACATTTTAGATTAATAAATAACAAATTTAGTGTTATATCTGATCAACATCAACTCAAATGTTAAAAAGTTGATCTCTCATACAAGAGGCACTTGACAAGCATGTGTCTCCACCGAGAAGAATAATACATTGCCTTGGGCTTCTTCTTCTACAGGGCTCTGCGAGGTAAGCAAAATGCAAACATCCGGTGTGAGATTAAAGAAGCCTAGCTAGGCGTGCAGCGACAACTATTACTCGGAAGATTGAGCTTATACTTGTTATCCCACATCCCCAAGTTTAAAGTTGTTTCTCATCTTATATACTCTCTATTTCCGCAACCATCCATGGTTGTCAAACTATCAGCCGGTTGTGGAGGATTAATGTTCGTCGTCGCCGGGGAGAGGGAGGCGGACGACGCCGCGGGGGGAGGCTTCACGGAGCCGCAAGTCCTCTCTGCAGAGGAAGCCCGGGGGAGTTTCACGGAGCCGCAGGTCATAACCAAATTAATATTACTGTATAATTTTTAAAAATTATGATAATTTTGCCAAACACAAAGTAGTTGGACGGTTTTGATTTTAAAAATAAAATTGAGAAGTCCAATAATTTTGATTTCAAAAACGAAGTTATCTTAAAATTAAAAACGTTACCGAACACCTTATAAATTAAGGTACAAACCCACAGCTCTGGGACTCGCGAAGAGGGCACCCCTCGCGTCTTCTAGAGCACATGTTATTTAAGGAGTGTATGTGTGACATTTATGATCCATTTGGTATCATGTAACATTAAATTATGGCAAAAACACTTAAAAATGAAAATATCCCTCGTCATTTAGTCACCATTATTTGTTTTCAAAAAATCTTACCGAATATTTTACCAAGAACATAACCATTATAAAAATTTTTACTAATATTTATGAAATTAAATTATTTATTTATAAAAAAATTTGATGCAAAAATAAATAAGCAATCTATTTTGTATAAAATTATTTTTAAATAATTTAAAATATAATTTATTATTTAAAAAATAATTGTATTTTTTTATAAAAAAACATCATTTATTGTTTTTTTATTTTAAAATTAGTTTTAAATTATTATATTATTTTATGTTTTAACTTTCTGTTCTTAAACTAGGTGGTAATACTATTTATCAAAATTTATATTGGATTTTTATATTATAAAAAATTTACATATCAAAAATCACAATTTGTGTGTCTAAATATGCTTTCTTAAAATTTAAAATTATTTAAATGGTATAATTTTTACCAAAAAAATACTGTACATGATATCCTCATTTATTTAAGCCTAAAAAAGATGTTAGAGGAAAATGAAATATAATATTAGAGAGGAATATTTTTAACAAAAAACAAAAAACTAGTTAACTAATATTGCTTTAAATATGTTCGCACGATGAAAACAATCTTTGATAACATTACTTAGAAATAAAATGAAGATGTTAGAGAAAAAATATATAATACAAGAGAAAGATTTTTAACATGAAATAAAAAAATTTTAACTGATATTTTTTTAAATACGTTCCACGAAGATAATCTTAAAAAAGAATAAATTTTAAAAATTATTAATATTTTTATATTTTTTAAAAAATGTATTTTTAAAGTATCGTAGATTATATAAATACTAAGAGTATAATATACGCCCAACAAAAATCACCGTATATATTCAATTCCAAAACATTACATGCGAAAAGGGCGTCCCTCCAAAATTTGCGGATGCCAAATTTCGTATATCTTGGTAGTCAATAGAGTATGTTTACCATGGACTTCACTTTTACATGGAACTAAATAAACACATGGATCAATTAATCGAGAAAGGTTGATGCATATAACCCATTTTATAGGCATCCAAGTAGACCCTTAATTTTGAATAGGTAAAGAAAAAATTAATGAACTATCCATAACTCAAAAACAAATTTTTTTTGAAAGTCGAATAAAAAACAACTCCGAAATTAAGTATGTTTTATTGGGAATGATTAAAAAAAAGGTGATTACTTGGGAGGGCCGCCAATTCATATATATATATTTATATATATAACTATGACTCAGCCAAAATTCTCAACTAAAAATCTTTTATAATCTATGACTCAGCCAAAATTCTTTTTGTAATCTGTTTGGATATGTAATGCATGATGCGTGTGTAATCTTAACAAAGATGGCTAGTCTTCAAAAGGTATATAGTCCCAATTTATGAATATAGATTAAATGTTTGAACTACTAATCACTTGGATTTACTATTTTTTTAAATTGAGTGGTAAAAAACTTCAAAGTCAATACAATGTTTGATAACAATAATCAACACATCTATCACCGTCAATTCTAAAATTATTGTTGATATCAAGAGATGTTTAGTTAATAGTAATAATTTTGAAATTTGTGGAACAAAAAAAAACAACTTATAACTTATTTGCTCGGAGTATCTAAAATGTTACTGTATTAGTATTGACGTTGATATTTCTAAAAATTGAAGTATCGATATCAAAATTGATACAAGTTAACATTTATATTACATTACATATTTTGTTTGCATTATAAATTTCAAAATTAATATTATTAGTCAAACATTTTTAAATAATTATTGTCAATATCAATTTTAAGATTGATAATGACAAGAGCGTTTATGAATATGAATATAACCAGACATTTTAGGTGCCTTTGCTCTGTCAACCTCAATGTGTTAACTGATTCAAAAATACGATGTTAGGTTAGAGACCCGAGCTTTCAAGTACCGGAACCTACTCTCTTTCACCTGGTACAAGATTATCTGTCTCGTTACCTCGAACTCTTCTAACTTTGACACGTGTGTGTTATTAGAGATGATTATCGACGGAGAAAGTACATTGACTCTCGGTTCTAATATCATGTTAGTCGACCCAAAATTGGGGTATTAAGTTAGACTCAGATTTTTGTACGACAACCTCTTCTCTCTTTCTCCGGAAATGGGACTACCTGACTCGATATAAAGCCACAGCCCCGGTGTTGGTGGAAATGGGATACAGATGCTGGCCTCTCGCTCGCATACGCCTTCGTTTCTCTCCCATGGCGCGACGGCCTTCATCTTCTTCGTCTTCCTCCTCGGCCGAGCAGTCGCAGCAAGTGTCTCTGAACCTGTCTCTCTCCATCGGCTCGCTGTCGAGCGCACGGGAGCGCAAGCTCTACAGCTGCCTCTACTGCGACAAGAAATTCCTCAAGTCCCAAGCGCTCGGCGGCCACCAGAATGCGCACAAGGAGGAGAGGAGGGGAAGGTCGACCGCTCTGCTGTGCTCCCTTCCCAGTCCGTACGACGCCGCCGCCGCCTCCAACGGCGGTCCCGGTCCGTCCATGGCGCCCCCCGTAGTCTCCGTTCACTCCACGTCCCCACCGAACGCCGGACCAGCCGGTAATCCTGCTGCCATGTACTCGGCCCCCCACGACATCCCAGGTCAGCTCGACGCCGCCGCGGGCCGAGAGCCGACGGAACTCTACTTCCGGGCCTGGCGAAGGGCCACCCTTCAATGTCCGCTTCCAGCCGTGAGCGACGACGACGACCGTGCGCCCTCCCGCCCGAGCGCCGCCGCCGCTGCCTCACAGGGAGACGCTGCAGCAGAAGGTTTGGATTTGGCCCTCCGCCTCTGATCATCTTCGCCGCAGCTTCGGCCGGCCGGCGTCTGAACCCTGCGCAGTAGCATAGCAGCTGTGAATGAACTCTGTGTATAAGATAGATTTGGTCACTACTTCCTTCTTCTTCGTCCGGGATCTGCTGAGTCTGGATTTTCTTCAGTGGACACCTTGAGAAAATCCCCTTCATCGTGTCTGCCGGTGATCCGCAGTATATAATACGCTGTTAATGGCGGCAGATGTCGGCAGGAGTCCTGGTAGAACCCGCTCAACTTCTCTCGTATAAATAAAGATCTAAAAGTGATTTCGAATGTGAGAGGATTGAAGAAATCTCTTTAATATTCTTAAATCTTTATTTATGTGAAAGAGATTGAGAGGATTGGTTCTCTTTCTTTTTCTTTTTAGCTAAGATGTTAGGTATGGAGTAAGCAATAATACTAAATGATAATAAAAGGTCACGTGAGGGGTTGTGGTGGGGGCGTGACTCCCCCCGGTTTAAACTGATTAGGGTTCAACTTCTTCATGTCTACAAATGTATATGGAATGAGATAGTTGACTCCAACTGGGCGGGGGGCCCCCTCCCCCTCTCTCTCTCTCTCTTCCGGTCCCTATCTCTTTAAAGCAAACTGTCTCAAGTGTGCTCTTCGAGTATATTTGTATGCCATGGTGTCTCGGTTTGTCTGTACTCCTTTGCTATAGTATAAAAGTGTTTGTGCTGTTGTTGTTCAAAAAAAAAAGAGTATATTTGTATGCCATGGTAAACATCATATTGTGTGTGCAACTTCACCTATCAATGTCTCCCTCGCCCTCGCCCTTTACATGCACGGAGTATGAGATGCAAATTGTTGACACAGTAGAGATAACTCTCACATCCAAGATGTATGAGGATGTTCAACTGCTTATAAATAGTTTAGAGTTTGTAAGTTAATATCAAAGCATAGAGCACTGATATTATCATAATATTTACTTTTTAAAAAAATTTATCTCTAGTATATTTATGTTGACAGTGAAAGAAAGTGTTATTAGGGCAAGGAGGATAAGCCTCGTATGGACGATGTATAGATGACAACTTTCAATTACTTATAAACCCGTGGCGTTGTAATCTCAACATCATAGTTTTGGAGTTCGTATGAATATGTTGTGTGCTACCTTATTAAATAATAGGATGTTTAGTTGCACGATGATTTAAATTTTTGTTTCAAAAATACATGTACGTAGGTAGGGGTGCAAACGAACCAATACACTCGACAAGTAGCTCGAAACTCGGCTAGATAAAAACTCGACTCGGCTCATTTATTATGTTAAATGAACAAGCTTGAAAAAAAAATAAAACTCGACTCATTAAACGAGCCGACTTTGAACAAACTCCTGCTCGGCTCGATAAGCTCGCGAGTAGCTAGATTAAATATTATATTATATATTTATTTTTAAAAATTAAAAATTAAAAATTAATATTTATATATTGTCACTTAAATATATTAAATAATTCAAAATTTGACTTTAAACTTAGATTAAGTTTCATAAATGAGTTAAATCTAAAGTTTCACGAATGACTTTTCGTTGATTTTGGGTTTGTAAAGGAGTTTGTATATAGCTTAAGTTTGAATATGAATTGAATTTTAGTCTAACTACTACTCGAGTTCGAACTCGACTCGGCTCGATTAATAAACAAACCAAGCTTGAACAAGGGTTCCACATACTCGCTAAAACTCGAGCTCGAACTCGAACTTGTGTAAAATAAACGAGCCGAGCTTGAACACCATACTACTTGGCTCGGCTCGGCTCATTTGCACCCCTATACGTAGGAAAACATGTTAAAAGAGAAGTGTTCGATAATCATCACAGCTTTATAATAGAAAAAGATTTCTTCTTCGGAGGAAAAATATCTTGTGGTCGATCACTCACCTTTTTTTTTTAGTTGTATCACCCCTTTCAAAGGTAACAACTCCATGTCTTTGACGAGTTTTGATTTTATTTTAATACAAAATTTTAACTTGAAAATACAAAAAAAATTGTGCAACCAAAACGTCTTCTAATGATTAATTTGAGTTTGATGTTCCGATCAATACAATACCCTCGTCCAAATATAATAGGGTTTACTCCATTTTATTAATGCAATATCAAAACTTATTAAAAAGGGTGTCCCGGAACGAATACAATTTTATATTTTTAAGGAGATTTCTCTCTTGGACAAAAGAAAAGGCAGATTCCTCTTCTTCTTTCTTTTTATCTTGTGTGTGCGGTGGATCCCCCCCCCCCCACACCTTTTGGTCATGCATACTTACCTACGTAGCTCTCACTCCTCTTTGTCATCTTATCCCTCCAAACATGGCAATTTTTGTCATTAACCCTTTATGCTTCATTTTAATATAACTTTTCATGACCAAAATAGATAAAAATTTATCATGCAACCAAACACCTGAAAGCCACACACTCATGCACGTACGGCTTCTCACATCAATCTCATGCTGAGAAATACAGAACAATATGTACGTTAATATTACAATATACATGCTCTCCGTTCATTACACTAAGAGCTTGGATGAAATGGTTTATTTTCCAAAAGATAACTCCACGGTGGATGACATAAAACTATACATGTAAAATGTTCCCCTCAACCTAGACAAAGATATATATATATATAATGGAGTGTTTGGTTGCATGATAATTTTTGTACACTTTCGTGATAAAAAATTATATTAAAATAAAAAGTGAACCAACTCATGACATAAAATTATCATCTTGGGAGGGATGTGATAACAAAAAAGAGTAACTACCACACATGACCAAACAAAGTGGGGGATCACAAGAAAAAAGAGAGATGAGATCCTCTTTTTTTGTTTAAGATGAAAATCACTTTCAAAACATAAAACTGTCATGGTTGTCAAACACCTATTTTAACAAGTTTTTTCTTACAATTTTTAAAAATTAAAATAAAAACCACCATTATATATAGCATGTAACCAAACACCCCGTAAGGATTCAATTATTAATTATTTTTTATGCAATGAGTTTATTGTAAGAGTGAAATAAAAATAGACGTCTATTTAAATGCTTATGAGTTGAATAGAAGAGTCAACAATCTTACCGTTTGGTACGGGAATTTACATAGACCGAAATTCCTATCCTAGGATGAGATGAGTGTTTTTTTTTGTCCACGATGCTGTAACTAGACCTATCAATGGATCCGGTCAACCCGCAGCACAGCCTAAATCCGAAATAAATATAGGGGTTTGGATATTTAGTTGGTGACTCCGAAATATCTCAAAATTCGGTTCGGGTGTATCTGTTTTGAACGAAACCCGAACTTTATTTAATTATCGGGTTCAATGTTAAAACCCGATGGAAGACCCGAAAGCTAGCTCCAAGAAAATGTCTTCGCCCACCGTGTCCTGGTTGCCGAACAGAGAAGAAAGTGGTGCTCCCCGGTTCCGCGGGCAGCCGGGGAGCGCAGTCCGCCGGGGGGGGCGGGGGGCGACCGTCTGCGGGGGACGGGGGGTTCCGCGGGCCGCCGGGGAGCGCCGTCCGCCGGGGGGCGGGGCGGGGGAGGGGGCGACCGTCCGCGGGGGAGGGGGGTTCCGCGGGCCGCCGGGGAGCGCCCGCCGGGGGCGGGGGCGACCGTCCGCGGGGGGAGGGGGGTTCCGCGGGCCGCCGGGGAGCGCCGTCCGCCGGGGGCAGGTGGGGGAGGGGGGTTCCGCTGGCCGCCGGGGGGCGGATGGGGGAGGGGGGCGACTGTCCGCGGGGGGAGGGGGCGACATGGACACTGGTTTCGCCTAACAGGTGACCCAAAATCCGATAGTCACTTCGGATCCGGATCAATGATCCGATCCGTAAGTTCAAAGAAACTTATTTTGAATTCGGGTATGGGTTATACGTATTGGGTTTGGATCCGGATCCTTGTAGATCCGATCCAAATACAACCCGTTTATAGGTCTAGCTGTAACGGCCTCAAGTTACGTGCTGCGCTGCACACAACGGGGGATAAGGACGAGTGTTAATTATACACCGAATTAGAAAGATGTTTGGTTTTAAAATAGGGTATATAATAAGTGAATACCCTTTTATTCTATAGCGGTTTGAAAGTATGTGGTTTTACAGGGCGTTTGGTAGCTCTTTTAATTTCGAGACAACCTCATTTTTGAAACCAAGATTATCTGACTTCTTAATTTTAATTTTAAAATCAAAGAAGTTCAATCATTTTGTGTTTGACAAAACTGTCACAATTTTTAAAATTTATAAAGTAGTGTTTGGTTATAATTTTAAAATCAAAATAACTTCTATGACATACCGTTCATGTTGATACAATATAGTATCTAACAAAATATAATCTTTTGTTAACTTTTCTTGATCTTGTCGCTAACTTGAATTTGGGATCATCTTTGGTCAAATCCACAGCATGTTCATGATCCAAAGAAAAATTGAGTAAAAATTAATTCGTAACGACCTTTATAATGTAGTACAAATAAATATCAGAATAGTACGTATTAAATAAAAGTATTGATTAAAACATGTGTGAGGCATGGTTCATTTTATTTTATTAATTAAATATATTTTTATATTATATTTATGCAATACACAATGTAATATAATGTAAAAGTAATATATATTTTATCATTTTTGCAGAATAATTTACGTAAGTTGACATGCAATTTTTAACATGTAGTACAAGACTTTTATGATTGTATCATCTTATAAAATTTATGTGCAAACATATAACGTTAAAAAATTTAAAGTATAATATTTAATATTTTACGCCGCCGTATTCATGTAGTGTACATTACAAGAATATAGGTTATTGGGGACGGCTTACAGCCGTCACAAAAAACCCAAAAGTCGTGGCTAATTTGTATTAACAACAGCTTACAAGCCGTCGCAAACGCGTCGCCAATAACGCTGTCATCAATATTATTAGCGACAGCTACTTTTAAGCCGTCGCAAGTAATTTTATTGGTGACGACTTTTAAGCCGTCGTATTAAAACTTAATAAGACAGGGTTCCAACTTATTGGGGACGTCTTACGACGGCTTGCAGGGCCGTCACAAATGGTAAGGAGAAACCCTGGGGGGGGGGGGGGGGTTCTGGATTTATTTTCCCTAGTTTTAAGACAATTGTATACCTTACTTGGAACGGCTTTAGCCATCCCATATAAGCTTATTGGCGACGGCTGAATGCAGTCGTCGCCAATAATTTTTTTCTGAAAAAAAAAATTTAGATTGGCCGGATTAGATCAATTCTTGGATCAAATCAAGAAAATTGATCATTCCTGATAACTTCCAGAAAGACCCAAAATCGGATCGACCAATCCGAAAATTGATTTATATTAACCAATTCAGTGTCGGATTGCTCATTTCAAACCCGAAATGGGCAACGAATTGGGGATTTTATTCGTTTTGTAAAATTCGGTGCTGGATTATCCAATTCGAACCCGAAACGAGCATCAGATTGAGGATTTTATTGTTTTGGCCAATCCGGTGCCGGATTAGCCAATTCAAACCCGTAACGGGCATCAATTGGGGAATTCGGCATCGGCTTGGGAATTTGATATTTTTGACCAATCCGGCGCCAAATTATCCATTTCAAACTCAGAACATATTTGGATTGGCCAATTCGGCATCGGATTGGGATTTGGAGATTTTCTTCACAATCCGATGCAGGATTGGCAAATTCAAACATATCAAGTACACATTTTTTTACATTCAAGTACCAAATTCAAATTCACATTCACATACCAAATTTAAATTCACATTCACATACCACATTCAAATTCACATTCATAGTTTCGATACATACAAATATTGACATCCAAAGAGAGTAGAAAATACATAAATATCTATTCGTCATCTTCATCCTCATCTTCACTCTCCTCGGCATCCTCGTAGTCCTCGTCATCATCGTCATTTCTGTCCTCTGTTTGTTGAGGCGGAGGATGCCCCGATGTGGATGACACATCAGAAGCTGAGAGCCTTTGAGTCAACCCTTCTATAATAAGATTGAGGCGATCAAAATTTGCTTGGAATGATTTCTGTTGATTGTCCAATTGTTGTTTCAATGAAGTAATTTGTTCTTCATAACGTTCATTGATTTCTCCTTGCCTTACCACCTGATCTCTAAGATCTCTAACTTCCTGAGTCGAGCTAGAAGCACCTCCACTTGACTCACCATACCAAGTGTGGCGAGTTTCATCTCGCCCACCACATCGAATCCGTCCTGGTCGATCTCTACCAAATACGGATACAAAAGTTTCCTCCGCGGTGAGTGGAGGCTGCGATACCCCAGCATCCGAGGATTCAAATGCACAGGGAGGGGGGAGGCAGTGCCTGCAACTTGCCGGCGGTGGTAGCGACAGCGTCGGCCACGGCGGTGACGACGGTGGAAGCGGCGGCGATGGTGGCTGTGGCGCCGGCAGCGGGTGGGAACCTTCGATGGCGAGCGCGCGCGCGAGAGAGAGAGGGGGGATCGATAGCGAGCAGAGGGGGGAGAGAAAGGAGGGGATCGAGAGTTTTTTAACACCAATTTATTGACGACGGCTTATTAGGTCATCGCCAATGACATAATAAGTTTCAGCCGTCACAAAAAAAAGTCGACTGTTGAACGGTCGATTTGGATAAGTGGCGACGGCTTATTAGTGGTGACACTGTCGCCAGTAGTCTGAAAATAAGTCGTGCGGATTTCAATTTTCTGGGTATTACGACGGCTTCGACCGTCACCAACACTATTATTTGCGACGACTAACATTAATCGTCGCTATTTACCGTTTATTAGCGACGACTTTACTTTAGCCGTCACTTTTAACATTATTGGTGACGGCTTAATGAAGCCGTCACCAATAACTTGTTGTCAATGACCTAATTTTATGTAGTGATATAAATAATAAACTGAAAAACAATGCAAGGTATACATAACACGCGACCCAATACAAGATGTTGAAGGTTCATACATAGCTCTAACAGACCTTACGAGGTGTTTTTCTGCACAATAATTATATTTTCATGATAAAAAAATTACATTAAAATAAAATATAAAATTATTATAGTTGGAGGGATGTGATAACAAAAAAGTGTAACTATGAAATATGATCAAATAACACTACAAAAAATAAGGTCACTGGCGACGGCTGGAAGCCGTCGCAAATAATCAAAAAGCCGTCGCCAATAATTATTGGCGACGGCTGGACCTCCGTCGCCAAGTGGTCGCAAATAAACCCGTCGGCAATAATATTGGCGACGGCTTTCTTAAGCCGTCGCCAATAAACGCATCAGAGACGGCTAAAAGCCGTCGCCGTAGTGCTTATTAGCGACGGCTTCATCGCCGTCGCTTATAATAATACTGGCGACGGCTTAACAAAGCCGTCGCGAATAAACATACTGGCGACGGCTTTAGGTTTAGTTTACGTCCCGCGGGTGCATTTCTCTGGTTTGGCGACGGCTTGCTGTACGCTAATAAGTATACTAGCGACGGCCACGCGTCGCGCCGCAGTAGGCTTAATCGCGTGTGCGGGTGGCTTCCTGGTTTTAGCGACGGCTTTACGCCCGTCGCTAATAAGTATAGCGACGGCTTACGCGTCGCCGTCGCCAATAGGCTCATTATATGTCCCGCGGGTGCAATTTCCTGGTTTCGCGACGGCAATAAGCCGTCGCCAAAATCCAAAGTAATCGTCGCTACTTAGTTTATTGGCGACGGCTCCGGAGCCGTCGCCAATAGTTCCGCAATGTAAAAAACGTTTTTTAGCTCGCCGAATCAATGCGGGTTGACATCCATACATGAATATACATTAGGGGGATGTTTCCATCAACCCTTTCATACATTTACATAACCCACAAGTTCATCTCATATTCTTTTTACCCAATATTCAATTCATTCAACACAAAAATCCGAAACAACATATTCAAACACAAACACATTTCGAAACAACAATCAACCACATATCCGAAATAATACATAGAAATACGATCAATCCACTTGGAGTTCTACAACACTCACAAGAGAACGGTGCTCAAATCACATACATAATGTACACTAAGTTTTGGACATAAAGAGTACAATAGAAGAAAAAATATATAAATATCATTCGTCTCCAAACGATCCTTCCTCATCATCCTCGTACTCTTCATTGTCCTTGTCTCCGTCGTCGTCTGATGAGATTGTGTTGGAGGTTGCCTCGATGTGGATGGTATGTCGGCCGGGAGTCTTTGACTAATATTTTCATACATACGTGTCGCGTAGGACGGTTTCTTGAAACGATCTTTGTTGATCGTCCAACGTTGCTTCAAAGAGGAAATCTCCGATCGACATTCAACGTTGACACGAGCTTGCCTCTCCACCATTGTCTAAGCTCCCAGCCCTCTTGGGAGGTGGAGGAAGAAGACCCTCCACTTGACCCACCATACCAAGTGCTGCGAGTTTCACCTCGCCCACCACATCGGATCCGTCCCGGTCTATCTCTACCGAAGACGGATATAAAAGCATCCTCGGGAGTAAGTGGGTTGTGTTACCCCAAACATCGAGAGGAATCGGATGCTTTGGGGGATTCATCAATTGTTGCATATTTTCCTACAATATAATTTTGTATTAAAAGAAATAGGGATTAAATGAAAAAAATGGATAGAAATCGGATTGGATGTTTTTGTATACCATCATACGACGACTGCTCATTGTCCCAAATAACTGCTCCATCTAAATCTTCGTTTGTCCGAGTCATTTGGAAAACCTCGGGACGAGTAGGGCGACGTCCTTCTTTTTGTACTGTTTAAACATAATATGAACAAAATAAATCTATGAAAATCGAAAAATTCAAACAAAATATAAATTTTTATACTTACAAAATCTCGCTCTAACTCGTGTATGTTTGTTCTTCCTCTTCTATACGGCATTGTTAACTTATTTCGTTTCCTTGATTTCGTTCACTCAACGCCTATACAGCTATACATAAAGACTTCAATAACCGTTTCAATAACTTTGAAATGATATATATATATATCGACGAAATAAAAATTTATTTTACCCTTGCTTCGTCTCGAACCCATAAATTGCACATATGTAGCCATTGTTCCTCGGTGCATTGCGGAGGAACATTGGCGACGACCTCCTCGAACGGTCGTCCGCAAAATACCGAATACAAATGTTGTCGCAAAGAATAGAATTTTTTACATTACTTGCAAAAAATAGAATAATTAAAAATTTACCTTTCTTTTTAAGGTGCTTCTCTGCTTTCTTTGCATTTCGCCCATATGTCTCAAAATCTGAGCATCTATAGATGCATTCCGTTCGAATGTAAAGTGTTGCTACATGAAAAAAGAATGATGAGAATCAAGTTTACCTCTTAAAAATAAATGAGTAAAATAAATAAATTTACCTCAAGATCACGGAAGATGGCATCTTTCTTCTCCTGTGGGATGGTCATGTAATTTTGTTCCCATAAATTACAATGCACTCTATTACATACCCCCAGATAGGAGGTAAACTCTTGACCATGTGACCCCACACTTGAGCCACCTACTAATTCGACGTTAAATGACTCATCGGGTCCCGAGTTCGCACAGTCATTGCTTTTGTTGGACCTCTCCCACGACGAGCTGATGTACCTATTTACATATAAATTAGCAAATTAGTTCAAATACAAGGTATTATCTAAGCAATTGATATAATTGAAAATATTGAAACATATACCTGAGGCGTGTGAAGATGGACTACCTCCATCTGTAGGTGGCGGCTGAGGTGCAACAAGCTCACGGGGTGCCTCTAGCGATGGTTGAGCCGCAACACTCCTAGGTTTGGAAGGAGTAGGCGAGATCGATCTCTCGGATGCATGTGATCGATCGGACCGATTGGGTGGTCCACCACTTTGCGATGGTGTACCCCCACGAGATGTCCTACGGCTCTTGTCGAACCCCTTCATCTGTAATACTATAAAGAGATTGGTGTTTGGATTTGTTTTACAAATTGGATGCCGATTTGCCACGTCCAAACCCGGGATCGGTTCGGACGGGACAAACCGGCTTCCAATTGCGTTGTTTGGATTTTTCCCCCAACCGGAAGCCGATTTGCCCCATCCAAGCCCGTCACCGGGTTCGATGGGCCAAATCGGCCTCGAATTGGGTGTTTAGATTTTTTTTACCAATTGGAGGCCGATTTGCCCCGGGATCGGTTCGACGTGCAGGCCAAATCGGCCTCCCGTGGTGTGCAGATATTTAACTCAATCGGAGGCCGGTGCCCCGTCCAAACCCGGTTTGGACGGGGCAAACCGGTCAATTGGGTGTTTAGAATTTTTTTACCAATTGGAGGCCGATTTGCCCCGTCCGAACCCGGGATCGGTTCGGACGGGGGCAAACCGGCTTCCGATAAGTGTTTGGATTTATTTTACCAATTGGAGGCCGATTTGCCCCGTCCGAACTCCGGGATCGGTTCGGACGGGGCAAACCGCCTTCCGATAGGGTGTATGGATTTATTTTACCAATTGGAGGCCGATTTGCCCCGTCCGAACCCGGGATCGGTTCGGACGGGGCAAACCGGCTTCCGATAGGGTGTATGGATTTATTTTACCAATTGGAGGCCGATTTGCCCCGTCCGAACCCGGGATCGGTTCGGACGGGGCAAAAACCGGCTTCCGATAGGGTGTATGGATTTATTTTACCAATTGGAGGCCGATTTGCCCCGTCCGAACCCGGGATCGGTTCGAACGGGCAAACCGGCTTCCGATAAGGGTGTTTGGATTTGATTTACCAATTGGAGGCCGATTTGCCGTCCGAACCCGGGATCGGTTCGGACGGGGCAAACCGGCTTCCGATAGGGTGTTTGGATTTATTTTACCAATTGGAGGCCGATTTGCCCCGTCCGAACCCGGGATCGGTTCGGACGAGCAAACCGGGCTTCCGATAGGGTGTTTGGATTTATTTTACCAATTGGAGGCCGATTTGCCCCGTCCGAACCCGGGATCGGTTCGGACGAGCAAACCGGCTTCCGATAGGGTGTATGGATTTATTTTACCAATTGGAGGCCGATTTGCCCCGTCCGAACCCGGGATCGGTTCGGACGGGGCAAACCGGCTTCCAATTGGGTGTTTGGATTTATTTTACCAATTGGAGGGCGATTTGCCCCGTCCGAACCCGGGATCGGTTCGGACGGGGCAAACCGGCTTCCAATTGGGTGTTTGGATTTATTTTACCAATTGGAGGCCGATTTATTTTACCAATTGGAGGCCGATTTATTTTACCAATTGGAGGCCGATTTGCCCCGTCCGAACCGGGGGATCGGTTCGGGATGGGCAAACCACGCTTCCGATAGGGTGTTTGGATTTGATGCAATTGGAGGCCGATTTGCCCCGTCCGAACCCCGGATCGGTTCGGCCGGGCAAACCGGCTTCCGATAGGGTGTTTGGATTTATTTTACCAATTGGAGGCCGATTTGCCCCGTCCGAACCCGGGATCGGTTCGGACGGGGCAAACCGGCTTCCGATAGGGTGTTTGGATTTATTTTACCAATTGGAGGGCGATTTGCCCCGTCCGAACCCGGGATCGGTTCGGACGGGGCAAACCGGCTTCCGATAGGGTGTATGGATTTATTTTACCAATTGGAGGCCGATTTGCCCCGTCCGAACCCGGGATCGGTTCGGACGGGGCAAACCGGCTTCCGATAGGGTGTTTGGATTTATTTTACCAATTGGAGGCCGATTTGCCCCGTCCGAACCTATATTCTTTATTTTACCAATTGGAGGCCGATTTGCCCCGTCCGAACCTATTTTACCAAGCGATAATATATCTAACTCCTTCGTGTATCTGGAAGAACCTATATTCTTTAACTCCAAAATGTGTGATCTAAACCACACCATGAAGTTTGCTTCTATTGTTGATCCATTATTAAGAGCATTTGTATGCTCCTCACGAAAACAATCGATATCAGCATTCTGATTCAACACATAAGTATGTATTAACTCTTGCTCTCTTTCCGTCAAAATTTTAGGCACTCGCCTACATTTCAATGGTCGACCAACTGGTTTGAATATAGAAGCGTCGTCATGATCCTCCTCATATGGAACACCATCATAGTTTCGATCTCTACTATATTCACTTGTATCTTTCATATATGTTGAAATAAACTGTGTACACTCCTCAACTAAATAACCTTGGGCAATCGAACCTTCGACTCTCGCCTTGTTACCGACATAATCTTTTAGCTTCTTTAAATATCTTTCAATCGGATACATCCACCGATATTGAACTGGTCCAGACATTCTGGCCTCATAAATAAATGCACAACCAAGTGGACCATAACATCAAAAAATGATGGTGGAAAAACTTGCTCCAACTTGCACAATGTTACCGCAATCTTAGACTCCCAATGTCTTAAAATGTTACTATCCAACACTTTTGCACAAATTATCTTAAAATACGGCATAAATCAACAATGGAATTTGAGTACATCCTTCGATACTATCCCTTGAAATGCAAGAGGAATGATCATTTGCATCATGACATGACAATCATGACTCTTTAACCCACTAATTGTTCGGCTACTTACATCTACGCATCTACTAAAATTTGAGGAATAGCCATCTGGGTACTCGAATATTCTTAATGAAATCAAGTATTCTAAACTTCATTCGTTGCTAAGCTTGTAAATGCATCGAAACCTCGATGAACCCTCATTATGGATGTAACTGCGACGAATGTTTAAATCTACTAAATCCTTCCTTGAGATAATGTTGTCCTTATCGGTTCCTAATATGTTAAAAATATCTAATATATTATCACACACATTCTTCTCAATGTGCATGACATCTAAATGGTGCCGAATGATCAGAGATGCCCAATATGAAAGCTTCTCAAAAAATATATTCTTTTTCTTCCAATTTCTATTTTTTGACAAATTCTTCCATAAATTTTTTAAATCCTTCTTAAATGGTTTTCCGAATCTAATAACATCCATTTGTTTTTGTTTGCTCCATATCTCATATCCCGTAAGCAACTTTGGTGTTCCCTTCGGACACCGACGACCATCGAAAAGATGATTGTATTGATTTTTTCTCCACCGATGCTACTGCGCAAAAATCGACGATGACCCAAGTAACATTGTTTCCGACTATGAGCAAGTCGAAGAGAATGTGTTTCCTCATTGTAAATAGGACATGCCAATTTCCCTTTAGTACTCCATCCGGATAAATTTGCATATCTGGAAAATCATTTATCGTGCTCAAAAGTATGGCTCTCATCATAAAAACTTCTTTTTCTTTGCGTCATAAGTCTCCAATCCGATCTCCCACAAATCTTTTAACTCTTCTACTAATGGTTGCAAGAATACATCGATATCATTTCCGGGAGCTCTTGGACCGGGTATTAACATTGAGATCATTGTGTACGTGGCCTTCATACACATCCATGGTGGCAAGTTATATACCATTGTTATAACAGGCCACACGCTATACTCAAGACATGTTACCAAATGGATTGAACCCATCGAAGCCAATCCAAGCCGAACATTGCGTTTCTCTAACGCAAAGTCCGGATAAAGTTCATCTACTCTTTTCCAATCCGGAGAATCGAAGGATGACGCATTTCACCAGCCAATTGGTATGACCGTGGTTGCAATGCCATGTCATCCATTTAGCCGTATTGGATGATATGAATAGACGACGCAACCTATCTCGTAATGGGAAATAATGTAAAACTTTTTGTGCTACTTTTTTTTTATTTTTGTTTTCGAGGATCATCTTTATATCCGGAAGTGTTACATTTTGGACAAACACTTTCATCTTTATTATCTCTCCAAAAAATAATACAATCATTTTTACATGCATGAATTTTCTCATAAGTAAGTCCCAATTCCTTAACTATTTTCTTAAGTTCATACCAATTATCGGGGACACATGCACTATTAGGTAGCACTTCCTTAAATAAAGATAAGATCGTATCCATACATCTTCTAGTGAGACCATTCATCGACTTAAGTTGAATCAACTTTAAAATAAATTTTAGTTTAGATACATCTTTCACACCATCATATAAAGGTGTTTCCGAATCTTTTAATAATCTAAAATATTTTAAACTTTCTTCATTTGGTTCATCCTCATTTTGTCGGGTATTCAATTCATTGTTTTGAATATCTTCGAGCATTTCCGTTAAATCATCATCTATGTTATCCTCTTGCCGTTCATTTAATCGTGTGTTATCCTCATTGCAAGAGCTAAGTTCTAATTCACCATGACATATCCAAGTTTGATAATTTAACCATATGCCATCACATATTAGGTGTTCTTTCACAATATTTCTTTTTAAAATGAATGTATTGCAACATACTCTACAAGGGCATTGTATTAAATCTTTATTTTGTCCATGTCTATATTGTATCCTACAATCATCAAAAGCATAGTCTAAGAATTCTTCGACACCTCGTACATACATAGAATCTAATCTATTACGAATAAGCATCCAAGATTTGTCTAATGAACTCATTTCTTCTAATAAAAATATCTCAAAAAAATAAATGACAATGTAATAACTTGATTACTCTAACCGGACGTCCTCCAAAGGAAGCAAGTTTCAAGTGAATACAAGTCTTTTGAAGCTTCCTGACAACAAGGTAAAAAAACAAATATATATACTGTCAGACATATAATCAATTTTCCGAACATAATTTTCTCTTTAAATAAACCCTATGCCATAGGAACAGACTTGGATTGGGCAATGAAACCCTTCGGATTGGAAACTTTTGGATTTTTTTTCCAATCAAAACTCGGAACGGACTTCGATTGGCGAATCCGGCTTCGGATTGAGGACTTAGGGATTTTGGCCCAAATCGAAGCCGGATCGTCGAATCCAAACCCGGAATGAGCCTCGGAATGGCGAATCCGGCTCCGAATTGGGTAATTGGGGATTTTTGCCCAACCCGATGCCAGATTGCCCAATCCAAACTCGGAATGGACTTGGGGACTTGGGGATTTTAACCCAACCCGATGCCGGATTGCCTATTCAAACCCGGAACGAGCTTCGGAATGACGAATCCGGCTTCAGATTGAGATTTGGAAATTTTTGCCCAACCCGAAGCCGAATTTTCCAATCCAAACCCAGAACGAGCCTCGGAGTGGCGAATCCGGCTTAAAATTGGGTAATTGGGAATTTTTGCCCAACCCGATGCCGGATTGCCCAATCCAAACTCGGAACGGACTTCGATTGGCGAATCCGGCTTCGGATTGGGGACTTGGGGATTTTTGCCCAACCCAATGCCGAATTGCCTAATCATAACTCGGAACGGACTTCGATTGGCAAATTCGGCTTCGGATTGGGGACTTGGGGATTTTAACCCAACCCGATGCCGGATTGCCAATTCAAACCCGGAACGAGCTTCGGAATGACGTATCCGGCTTCGGATTGAGACTTGGAAATTTTTGCCCAACCCGAAGCCGAATTTTCCAATCCAAACCCGGAACGAGCCTCGGAATGGCGAATCCGGCTTCGGATTGGGGAAGTGGGGATTTTGGCCCAACCCGACGGCCGATTACCCGATTCAAATCCGAATGAGCTACATATTGGAGAATCCGGTTTCGGATTGATATTTGGAGATTTTTGCCCCACCCCTATGCCGGATTGCCCAAACGGATACATGATTGTCTTATTTTATTTTTGTCATCTTAAAAAGATATTGAACAAATACCACATTTGTTCCAAATTTAGAATCCAATAAAAAACACCTCAAATTACCACCTAAAAGTAAATTGGTTTGATTGTTTAAGGTTACGTAAATAATAACTAGCACATTTAACTAACAAATATCACATTAATTCTAATCAATTTATCTAAATAAATATTACATTTATCTAAAAAAAATAAGTTGTTACCTAAGAGGAGGGCGCTCGGCGGCAGCAAGGTGGCGGGTGGCACCGGCGGCGGCGGCGGGCGGCGCCGGCGGCGAGGGCGACGGAGGGGGCGGGCGGCGCCCGCGGCGGCGGCGGCGGCGGCGGCGGCGGGCGGCGCCGGGCGAAGCACGGCGGCACCGGCGGTGGATGCTCTTATCGGGGCGGCACCGGCGGCGGAGGCCGCAGGCGGCGGCGGCGTCGGGCGGGCGCCGGCGGCACGGCGGCGGCGACGGAGGCGGCGGCGGCGGCACGGCGGCGGCGACGGGCGGCGGCGGCGGCGGCACGGCGGCGGCGACGGGCTTCTAGGGCACGACCAAGACACGGCGGGGGAGGAAGAGAGGAGGAGCGTCGCGCGATATAAAAAAAAACTAATGGCGACGGCTTCGTAGCCGTCGCCAATGGTGCATTAAGTTACATTGGCGACGGCAGAGGCGCCGTCGCTAATAATTTTCGACCGTTGAAGGTATTGGCGGCGGCTATAAGCCGTCGCTTATTAGTTCCCGACCGTTGAACGGTCAAACGAGGTTCCACAAACACTTTAGCGACGGCTAGCGCCGTCGCTTAAAAGATTTTTAGCGACGGCTTTTTAAGCCGTCGTAAGTTTACCTTATATTGGCGACGGCTTAATTGTAGCCGTCGCAAATAACGTTTTAGGCGACGGCTTTTTAAAGCCGTCGCCAATAATCCGTCGCCATTGACCCTTTTTCCTGTAGTGTAAACGGAGAGAACCGCAAGAGGGAGAAAGAAGAAGAAGAAAAGATGAGACCCTCTCTTTTTGTTTTTTTAAAAAAACTATTTTAAAAAATAAAAGTTATCATAATTGTGGAACACTTTTTTTAAACGAGTTCTGCTTCAAAAATATAAAATTACCAGCAAAAACTCAATTTATCGTAATATCGTAACACGTAATATCAATACACAGTAAATATACCTGGGACTATGATATCGCAATCAGGGGGTAAACTGAATCCAATATTCTGATTTGATTCTGATAAAAATTAACATATTTAAAACATATTTTTGTATCTTATAAATTATAAGAATCGGAATCGGATATTCCGGTAACTCGATGAAATCAGAATCGGAATCAGTTGAATTTATTTCCGTCGAACCGATTTTGATAACAAATAAATATATATAAATAAGACAAAATAAAACAGAGTTAAATAAATTATAATATGTAATATGTAAAATAATAAAAACAAAGTTTTAGAGAGATAATATCAAAGTTTAGAAATTATGCGTGAATTACTGGTCGAGCATGGCTCGACTGGCACTATCCCTGCGCCTGGGGGCGCAGGGCGGGGGTTCGACACCTCCCGGCGGCATCAGCCGGGCACCCCGGGGGGGTGAACTGTGAGGATCGAGCAGCTACTCGATCCTTCGCCACCCGCAGGGCAGCAGGAGTCAGGGCCACTGGGTCACACGTGAACAAAAAAAATTTATGCGTGAATTATTAACTCTTTTTGAATAAAAAATAATATTTAATATATATTTATGAAATTATCGTATTCGAATCTAATAATCGGAATCGGATCGAAATCGAAACATAAGGATTTGAAAATTATCGACCGTTGTCGAAATCAAAATCAAATTCTCGTGATCTTGTTACCGAAATCTGTTTACGCCCTTCGTCGCGATACTTTCGGACCCGGGTGTCCATAATTTCCATCCGACGTGCCGATGCGCCGCAGGCCAGGCGAGGATTTGCATCGCCGGGTCGACGGGCCAGGCGGGTCGATTTGCATCGCCGGGTCGATGGGCGATGTTGATGGTACGTAAATACATACTAATTCATATATCGATATCGACCTGACATGTACGTGCAACTTGTATACTTTAAGGCATGGTTCGCCGGGTCGCAACCCGGCCCCGACCCGGTCGGGTTTGGTCCCGACCGGCTCGGTCGCGACCCGGCCGGGCCGACTCTCCCGGCCGGGTCGCGGGTCGCGCGGGGGTTGTGCGAGTCGCGCGACCCAGCGACCGGGTCGCGCGACCCGGCCGGGTCGCGCCACCCGGTCATATGACCGTTGCCAACGGTCGGGGGGCGGCCCCCCCCCCCCCCCCCATTCAGCCTCTTGGGGGCTATTTAAAGCCCCCAAGGGGCTCCCCTTACTCCCACCTCCCCACTCTCACTCCCAAGCTCTCATTTTTGCTCTCATTGCTCTCATTGCTCTCATTTTGTTCTTCATTTACTTAATTATTTCATTAATTATTTCATTAGTTCATTTAGTATATTTATTTAATATTTGTTCCATTGATTAGTTAGTTAAGTAGTTTCTTCTTTTTAATTCTTATTTACTTACTTACATAGTTAGTTATCTAGAAGATTAGTTAGATATTTAGTTTAGTAGTTACTTAACACATCATTAGTTGGAAGGTATAGTTAATTACTTACTTAGTCATATAATTAGTTAATCATTCATTTTACATAATTAAAAGTATACTTACATTAGTAGTCACTAATTAACCTCATTAACTTTTTAAATAATTAATTATTTACTTAAGTAATTATTTACTTAAAAAATGTCTTCTCCAAGCCAAACAACCCAAACTACCGGCGCGACCCGGAGTGATCCGGCTTGGTTACATTGCAATTTGATCTCCATGGCGGAGAGAAAAGTGCAATGTAAATATTGAGACAAAGTAATATTCGGTGGTATTTATCGTTTAAAATTTCATCTTGCAGGCATGAAGGGGAACGTTCTTCCTTGCACACGGACTCCGCCGGAGGTCAGAGCTCATGTGTACATGTATCAAGCTTTGTACTCAACCCAAATGACATTGGGAGAGTGCATCAACTACCTACAAAGTGTAGAACACATCACGTTGGAATAAAATTGATGTATTATTTATTTAAATCATGTCATTTATTTTTTCCAATTTTTCTGTAATTTTTCTGATTTTTTCGCATTTTTCTTTTTTTTGAATTTTTCAAAAAAAAAATATTTAAAAAATGGGGTCGCGACCGGGTCGGCCTGGGGGTCCCGCGACCCGGTCGCGACCCGCGACCCCTTCCTCCTTGCTTTAAGGACCAGACAAAAGAAGGGGGAGACTAGGGAGGCTAGGTAGAGGAGACTAGGGGAGACTAGGTAAGCTAAGGGGGAGACTAGGTAGAGGATGCATGGACCGCCCGATTTCTCTATTTAGGGGAAAAAAAAAAGCAAATAACAAGGTTAGTTGTCCCCCGTAGCTAGACGTTTCTTGATGGCATGACCTATCCACCGAGAGAAAGGCGCTGCCATAAGAAAGGCACCGATGATAAGTTTGGGCTTCACTTTCGATAATAGATTGGTTTCCGGGAGCTAGGCCACTCGTTCTCGTAGGCACGCCAAGATGAGTGCGGTTCACCTCAAGTGGGCTCTTCCGAGGAAACCCCCTCGGTCCCCTCACACAGCGTATTAAATATCCCGTCAAGTCATGTATTTAATGACTCATTAAATCATATATTTAATAGGTTGTGTGATGAGAGGGCTCCCTCGGGAGTCCACCCGAGGTGAACCGCACTCCGCCAAGATGGCTTTGGATCGAGGAGTCATCGAAGGAGACCGATGTTTCCCTAAGAAGCTGTTGTTCTTGCGCGTTTTTTAATCGGCATACTTGATGCTCCGGCAGCAGAACATCGTGCCCGATGTCTCGATGTCGGAGCGTGAGTCCTAGATCTGATCTTTGGGCAGGAACCGATGGTTTGTGCGTTTACAAGGTACAATACTCCTGACGTTCTGAAATTGAGATGTTTTGTAGTTGATTTTGACTCGAACGGCTGATTTGATCATCTAAGCAACACGGTGTCGGAGGAATGTATGGCGCATTTTATGTCCTGATATCCGGCCGGAGTCAAGTTTCGAGTCATGTCGGAGTGACACCGCATCAAAAGCGTGCACGGAGTATGGATATTTCGAGACGATGAAATATCGATAAAAAGAATAATACGCACAATGCCTCGTTTGTCGAAGAAATTTTAAAATTGAAGTTAACATCTTACGATGACCTATACCGATATCAATTTCAAAATTAAACCACCCGGTGTTTAATGATACCATTACCTGGAAGTAGGGCTGTTCACTGTTCGGTTCAACCCGAAAAACCAAACCAAACCAGTACTTTGGTTCGGTTTGGTTTGGTTTGAACTACCGATCGGTTTGGTTTGGTTTCTATGACCCTTCAAACCAAACCAAACCGGTAAACCGAATAACCCGAATTAGATTAAATATTTTAGTTTAAGTTATATATAAGATAGTATTTATGCATCTTTTCTTATAAAACTAAATTTGTTTCAAGAGTTTTTAAGGTAAAATTAATGTAATGTATAAACATATTGATGTAACCTCAAGATTCGAAAACATTTTTATGAGATTTTGATTTTGGAAATTCATTTTCCTGTTTGATTTGAATTGGACCTTAGCGTTGACTTCTTAGGAAAATAGATGGTATCCCATAGGAGTACTAGCTAGGGTCGATGGTATGTATAAATTATAGATTGAGGTTCTTAGGTTCTTTGAAATTTATTTTGACCTCTCCCCGTCGGATGGTGCGAAGATCCGACGTTAATTACATCGAGAATACTCGAATACCCTTGATTATCCATCATAGCAATTCATTGAAGTAGAAGAACGGTGCATCCACAAAAATAAACATTCATACAAACACATAGGAGGAAACAACCCCATGAACCTGACGAAATGCAAGCACTTAATTCATTTTTAAAATTTCATTTGGTATTAGTTTGTTTTAAATTGAACTAGTTTGAATTTAGTTGGAGAAATTGATTTGAAATGGATTGGTTTGATTAAATGGGGTTGAATTTAGTTTGTTTAAATTGATTTGAATTTTATTCGTTAATTGCTTGATGAATTTGGATATGTTTTAAATTTGACTTGAATTTGATTGGTTGAATTTAATTGCTTTTGATTTGGGTTGAAGTTAGATCAATTCATTTGAGTTGTTTATTGATTTAAGTTTGGTTCAATTTGAATTTGTTGATTGATCTTTAAACTTGATTTGGGTTTTAGACAGATTTTTACAGGTTTCGGATTTTTACAGTTCCAGACTTGCTTATGTTTGGATTACTTAGAGAAATTTGTTTTGATTTAGTTGAATTTGATTGATTTGGATTGAACTGAATTGGAATTGAGTTTGATTTGAGTTCAATTTTAATTAGATTGAATTCAGTTCATTGGTTTCAGTTAATTCAGCAGAATTTGTATTTCATGAATTTGATAGTTTCTGGATTCTTTCTCATGCAACTTTCAGATTTATGTGAACTGATTTAGAATTTAATTGTCTTGAATTGAATTTGTTGATGGATTATTTATTAATTTAAATTCAATTTGTTTTAGGTTAATCTTGTTTAGTTAAAGTTAACTCATTTAAAATTTGATTAATATGCAGATTTCATGGGGTTCTTAATCTGAATTAAGGTTGTCTGATTAAGATTGACTTGGGTTTAATTTAAAGATTTTGATTTGAGTTCGACTTAGTTTAATCAATTTGACCATGTTTAGAATAGAGTTGAATTTTACAGTTGGATTCTACCTAACGTCCGACAGGTTGTTTCGTTCACTTGGTTATGATTGGTTTTAATTTGGATCGTTTTTGGTTTGTTTGATGTTAAAATCTGATCTGATCTTATTTGTTGAGATTGGATTGCTTAGACTTAGTTTGATTTGAACCTGTTTGATTAAAATTGATTGGAGCTTGATGGTTGGTTAACAGATTGGAAGTTATGTGAATTGTGGGTTCTACTTGGGCATTATGTATGGATTTAAATTTCAGATTCTAGGCTTAAGAGTTAAGAACCTCTCAGATTTATGAGTTTGCTTGGATTTCAGATTTTATGAGTTCAAATTCTGTACTTTTCCATTTTGTTCCAGGAAACATGAATCGGTTTGTTGATGTGATTTAAATTTGTCTTGCTTAAAAAAAAGATTTAACTTTGACAGATTATAGTCTTCGGATTTTATATTCTGGCTTCTGATTTCAGGTTTGTTTCAAATTTCAGACTGTAGGTTTCTTAAATGGGCTCTACACAAATTCAGATTTCAGATTTTATAGTGTATTCAGATTTCTGGTTTTCTGGGTCTTGTGCGCATAAATTCAGATTTCAAATTTTTGTTTTGTTTCAGATCTTACACGCTCTCACTTCCAGATTTGGTATTTTCATATTTGTACACTTCAGATTTTTATGTGTTTTCAGATTCTTATAAATTTCAGGTTATTTTCTCCAGACAGTTTTAGATTTTACAGTCCTAGATTCAGATTTCAATTTTTCAGACCTTTCAGATTTCTGGGCTTTGCGCACATTGCAGACTTCAGATTTTTTTTATTTCATATTTTTATATCTTTCAGACTTTGTATATTTCAGATCTTCAATTCTCAGCACCTTAAATTCCAATTGATTCTGGACGTTTTCTTAGGATTTTCTGAACTATGATTTTCTGTTAAGGTTCAGATTTGAGTATGATTGAATTTTGTTCACTTTGATGGTCTTTGCATCGTCCCAAGTTCATAGGCTTATAGTAGTTTCCTATAACATTGTGCCATCATCCATACAAATTCCTTGTCGCCCTGACATGATTTACATAAAGAACAGATTTTGAACTTTTCTCATCCTTTGATAGGCATCATTGAAATTGAGCATGTCCCGGTCTCCAATAGACTTGTGGGAAATTAGCTCACGTCAATCTCCATGAGTTGATGAACTGTTTGCTGAACCGGTAAGACATTAGAGTCTGTTTTATAGACCTTTGGATGTCCACCTTAAAAAGAGGGTCAGGAAGTGGGTTTAGAACCGGCCTCCTGGTTTCCCTTTATTTTTTTTTTGAATTCTTTTAAGTTGAGCCGAAGCCATGAGGTGGGTTTAGAACCGGCCTTATGCTTGCCTCGGTTTGTTGAATTAATTAGTGTATTTTTATTTAATTTAAATTGTTTGTTTGTTTTATTTATTATTTTTGGAATTAATCATGGGTCAGGAGGTGGGTTTAGAACCGGCCTCCTGGTTTCCCAATTAATTTGAATTCTTTTAAGTTATGCCGAAGCCATGAGGTGGGTTTAGAACCGGCCTTATGCTTGCCTTGGTTTGTTTAAATTAAATTGATTTGAAATTTTAAATTTCAATGCCCCGGCACTGTTCATCCAGGTCAAATGGGCTTCATGGGCCCGGCCCAGCACATCTTGGCCCCTGCGCGGATCTCCTCCCCCTCTTCTTCTCTTTTTTTTTAACATCCTTTGAAGGTAGGCCCCACCACCTTAGTTGACCTGCGGGTCAAATGGCTCACGCGGCGCGCCCCCTCGTGGCCGCTTCCTCACGCGCGTGCGGCCGCGCGCTTCTTTTCCCTTTTTTTGCATTTTCTTCATTGATGGGCCCCACCAATTTCCAGCGTGGATGTAAGTCCGGGGGACATTATTTCCCCCGGCTACAGTGGTTGCTCGACCACCTCCGGCACCCGATGGCAACGCGGCCTCATTTCCGGCGGCTTCCGGCTGTGCTCGACGGCGACGGCACCGGCGGATGAAGGGGAAGGGGCCGTCGGCCCTAGGGGAGGAGGGGGAAGCCCTCACCGGTGACGGGAGGAGCTGCTGGCCCTACGGCTTGCCGCGGCGGCTCGCAGGGGGAGCTGCGGCGTCCGGAGGAAGAAGAAGAAGAAGAAGAAGCACTGCGCGGCTTCGACGGCGGCGGAACCTCTCCGGCGGGAGGTTGATGGCTTCCGCAAGGCTCTATGGGGAATTGGTAGCTTCCGCGGTAACCCTCTGCCTCTCGCCCTCTCTCCTTCACTCTCCTCTCCTCTGTGTGCTCTCTCGATCACTCTCCCGGCCTCTCTCTCCTTGGTCCCCCTCGCACGCGGACTCTCCCGGCTCCCTCTTATAGCCGTCCTCCGGGCGCGGGTCTCCTCCGGAGGTCCGTGGGGACCTGGATGAGCCCCCCGGTCGGTGCAAGGTGCCGCCGTAGGCGTCTGGCAAAGGGGCTGGCCCCTATTCCGGGGATCCCGCAAGGGGATCACCCCCTCCTGCGCACCCAACCGCAAGTCGGCTGTGGTAAAGCGATCTGCCGACTTGCCATTTGCGTTTGCCTCCCCTTTCCTTCCTTTTGTCTGCCGGTCGATCTCCATCCCTCATCGTTCCCTCCTTGTTGCTTTTTTTTTTTTTCAGGTGTCGGCACATATACACAAGATTTTAATAGAATATGATTTAAAACAAACAAAACAAAATTATATATTGATATATCTACTACACCTTAGTAAAATATGGTTTGAACCGAACCAAACCGAACTAATTTGGTTTGGTTTGGTTTGGTTTGGAAGATAATTTGGTTTGGTTTGGTTTGAGAAAAAATACTTTAAAACCAAATCAAACCAAACCATGAACACCCCTACCTGGAAGTGTGAATGGGTCAGAATCAGGAGAAAGTTATTAAGATCTGAATCCGAATCCAATGCTTATAACCCAAATCCAGTAATACATCCAACCAAATAGTAGTTTATAGATCTAGATAAATGTTCAAATTCGGAAATACCCCCCCGGGCGACTGCCGCGCCCATGTCTTCTCCGGGGCCGGCGACGGCGAGCGGATAATTCCCGTCCGATGTGTCGATCCGCCACCGGCGGGGGGGGATCGCTCTGCCCGCGCGCCGACAGGGCCATGTGTCGACTGCGACGGCGGCGGGCTCCCGCCCGGCCGAGCGGCGCTCCGTACTCTCGGACCGGCGCGGGAGGGGGACGGGACCCGCCTCCCGTCCCCTGTTCATTGCAGGACGGTGACGGCCGACGAGAAGGGAGAATAATATACATTCGAAGCGGGGGCGGAGGCACGATTTCTACGTATCCACGATTATTTTATAGTAAACGGAAATATATATTATACACAGTACGATATTTCTACTAGTTTTTACCATTTCGGGCGAGACACAATGCGGTGACTGACCAGCTGACGATGTGTCTCGATGATCGAGGTTGGCACGGCGCCCATCCCGATGTTGGCGCTACGTAAATATATTAAGGTATATACGTAGACGCGTGTTGCACTTGGGAGAAGAGAACATACAGGTATTGATTATTGGAGGGGGGGGGTCAGGGTGCTCTCTTTTCTTATTCGTTTTGCAACACAACAACGGGATGTTTCTCCGGGGGGGAGGGAATATGCCTTTTATAAGAGAGCGTGTCATATCGGGCAAGGAGAATGCTCGCAGTCCCTTCTTGATCAGGAGTTGCCACCATCTTCTTTTCTTTTCTTTTTTTGGACATGGCACAGCGGCCAGGTGTGCGCTGCACTACGCACCGGCGAGGGTTCGAGTGCTCCGGCGAGCACTCGAACCCCACATGATGACCCCCCCGCCCCTGCAGGGATGGCCCCGGCTGAAACAGCCGGGATTCGAACCCCCGCCACCCCCCCTCGGGGGTGGCGTCGTGCCAACCGAGCCAAGCTCGGTCGGCACCACCACTATCTTCTTTTCACTCGGTAATATAGTAATGTCTCTCGGACGTATATTATGTTACTGATCCATCGATAATAATTAATTGCAAAGTGGTTAGTAACCTATTACATAAATTATTAGCTAAGAAAATAGAGGTTTAGTAACTAAATGCACCATTGAGTGACGTAGCTTACGGATCAGATATGTTGTCGAGAGATGTTACAATGTTACCGAGTGGAGAGGAGAATTGTGACAAAAGAGTGGATGACACAAATACCGTGGATATAAAATATATACGCGGATCTGCTTCGGCTCATTGACACCCCTAAACTTAATTTTCTACTCGTTGAACAAAAATTATCGTGTCATTAATCATCAAATGTAAATTAAGTATTCTGACCAGAATAATTTTCTAAAAATGTATCGTATTTAATCACTCTTAATCATTCTCCGATCCATTTATATACACTAAAAAGTATTGATACAATTTATCACCCAACCATGAGTTAAGTAGTGCATTTTAATTATGAACTATGAAGTTTAATGAAACAATGGGCATGAAACACCCACCTGAATTTTTTTTATATTCTTATGGATTTTCTATCTTCCTTTTTCTTTTTCCTCTTCCACAATTAGCCCTGCTGTTCTGCAGCACCAGGCCCATTTTGTAGGACTGGGCCTTGGCGGAATTTGGGGCTGCTGCTGGGTCGCGCCACCAGTAAGAGTATGGTTCTTATCTTCAGTGCCTACTTAAAATTGGTATATATACCTCAGTTAGTTATTCAAAGTATTTTCTTTTACACATATGCATGAAACTGTCACCAGGCATCCACAGTCTAATAAGAAATATATCCACAGGCCAACAAAGTCTATATATCGTTTAAAGCAAGCATCCCATAAAGGGCTTGTAAAACTAGAATTTACTTTGCTTGGTCTTGGATCTGTTCAGTCAAAAGAAATTTACTCTTTGTTTATCCACAATAAGAACACTCCAGTTATTGCACTACTTATACAAGTGCACGACATTCTCATTATAGGGCATGACAAGATTTTTGTTACTACTCCAAAAGACGAACTCCACAAAGCCTCAGTTAAAAGATTTAGAAAAACAAAAACAGGCATTGCACTAGTAAAAAAAAATTTAATCAAGGCAAATATGTACGTATCAGACATCATTCAGGATTGTGGATCATCAGAAGCTAAATCGAGCATGGTGCTTTGGAACCAATGTATTGACTAGTTTGCTGAAAGTCCCCTATCAGGTCTTGGATCACATAGAAAACTGTGATCGGTCATTTACTTTATTTCACAATAACTAGATTAGACATATAATTTGTTGTAAACTTGCTAACTCAATATATGAAAACACCAACACAAGCACAAATGACAGCAGTCACGAACATTGTGAGATATTCAAAGCTAGTCCTGGTATTGGTATTCCAAAGTTCAGGATCATCATTGTGCTTGTGTCACGGCCCGGATTTTTAACATGCACAGCGGAAGATAATCCGGCGACGTAACGGGGAAGGATATCAGTTCGGAACCAAATAAGACTAAAAATCATAATCTAAATTCATAATTCCAAACTTTACAACTTAATAACATAATAATCAAACATCTATCTAACAAATTAAATACCAACATTGAATGAGTACTCCACTAGCTCCTCGGACTCCAAAACACCACTACGCCTCTGCTGCGCTAAACCTGCAATCCTGAAAATATTAACAATGGAAGGGGTGAGTCACCACAGACTCAGTAAGTCTTACACCCGAACTACCCTACTATACTAGTGATTTCTAGTGGTATACTATACATATTAAGCCTAAAAATCAGATTTAATACATAGGGTGTAAACTAATTATATATCTTTAATTAAGTGATTACAAAGTCATTCAACTACCCCATATGATAACATGACTCCAAATACATTAAAACCAACATAACCTACACATTAAAGCAATTTCACTAGGTATGCTCATAACATACACAACCTGGCATAAAACCAATGACACATCTAGCACACTAACATCTATGCCAAAAATACACAACTAGACACCTGTCTGAGTAAATATCATGCTTCATCTGAAAAATGTAGTCACATCACAAAACTAGCACCAGATTTACCATATAGTAGGAAGTAACATATAGTAACTAAATCCCATAGTACCCCATAGGCAGGGGAGTACTTAGGATAAACCGCGGTATCCGGGATCGACGGATGCTCCGGATTGTTCTAATTCATCTGCTACCCACAGGACCGAACTATAGTCTGGTGAAGTACATTTCCATCACAATGCAGCTCACTGCATTAACCACATTTCACACAATGCAAGCATATAATTAACTCAGACAGTAACATGAACATTTAATTGGCAAATCAAACATGAAATACATAGATGAACACCCATGGTTCTATGTACCACACATTTGCATACCATACCACCATCTAACACAAACTAGATGCATATGGATAGGATCATGCAATTTACAACATAAACATATCAATTACATGCTTAAACAGAACTACCTATTACATAAAAGAAAATAAACTAAGCTCTACCATCATTATGCCTAAACCTTACATCGGCTTTTTATCCAATCGGGATATATGTGTTTAAGATTTATCGCGATGCAAACATACTAAACTAGCTAGATTTAAACATATACAAACCTATCATGATGACTCACATACATAAATAACCAAATTAACCTAAGCATGCACAATTCAAACCGATTAATCTAACTCTATCTAAACATGTAAATAAATCAAAAACAGCCCATCAATTCCAACCTATTAATCATGATGATCTAAGTATAATTTTTGCGATTTATTTAAATATATAAAGTGCTAAGGATAGCCGAGACGCCTACTTTAACGACGATGACGAACGGCGCACGGAATTCCAACGGAGTCGATCCGGGTGAAGAATATGCCGCGGTCACGACGGCGATGAAAAAAACCGAACCAAACGGTATCTTGACAATATACTGAAAAAGAGACAATAGAATAACATAGAAGAAATAGAGAAGAATATTGAATGAAAGATAATAATAGAGAGAATAGAAGAGAGAGAGAGAGAGAGAGAGAGAGAGAGAGAGAGAGAGAGAGAGAGACGATATGAGAGAGAGGGATACCGCGGAGGGGGGGCCGGGTTGGCGCACGGGTGGCGCAGCGCGCGGGACACGCGCGGAAGCGCCGGCGGTTGATGCGGCGGCGGAGGTGCGGGGCCGGACTCACGGCGGCGGCGGTGAGGGCTCGGCGGGCGGCGGGCTCGTGGCCGGCGGGGCGCGCGGTCAGCCGAATGCGATCGTGGGACACGGCGCGAGGTCAACGGGGGGGGGGGGTCTACGGCGGGGTGGTAGGCGTGGCGCCGGCGGGCGTCGGCGGGGAGATGGCGGCGGCGGCTTCGCACGCGGGCGGGCGGTCAACGGGAGACGACGCGGGGCAGCCGCGATCGCGGCGGGCGGCGCTCGGCGGGCCGACACGCGCGGCGGTTGTGGCGGACGGCGGGCACGGGCGGGGCCGGCGGGGGTCGCGGCGGACGGCGGCCGTAGCGCGCGCGCTCACGCGTGAAGGGGGTGTGGCCGCGAGCGCGGCGCCGGTGGGCGGTGGCCGAGGAGAGCGAGGGTGGGCAAACATGTGGCCGGAGGGGGTTCGACGGCGGTGGCGGCGCAGCAGGCCGCGGGCGGCGGAAGGTGACAGCCGCGCGGGCGGCAGGCGGTGCAGGCCGCGGGCAGCGCCGGCGGGCGCGGGTCAACAGGGAAGATGGCGCTGGCAGGTGGACGCATGGCCGAAGGCGGCTGGCGGCGGAGAGAGCACAAGGTGGCGACGACTGAACGGTGGGGGCGGGGGCGCCCGGTGTTGCACGCGCGCGGAAAAGAAGAAGAAGAAAGAAGGAAGGTGGGGGTGTGGGAGAGAAAATACGTAAATAGAGGGGGAGGGAGAGTTCGACCGGGAGGGGGAGGAGGGGGAGGATAGAGTTCGATCTGGAGGAGGAGGTGGCGGTTCAGGAAGATTATTCGGAGGGAGAGAAAATTGGAAAAGATAAAGGAGGAAAGTAGAATAATATAAATAAACTCCTAATAAATATAATAATTATTTTTTTATTTATTTAAATATCTTGGGTATTACAGCTTGACTATTCTCACAAATGGTGAGTAGCGATTATGTCTATTAATTAGAATATCTAAATCAGGAAACACATTTTCTAGGAAACAGATGCATCTCTTGAAAGAAAAAACAATAGCACACATGTTCAAAACCATCAGTAGAATCCAAATACGAGCAATAATAGCCAATTTAGCTGAAATTCAACCACTAGCATATCATCTCAAAGATATGTTAATAATAATAATAATAGTAATAATAATAATAATAATAATAATAATAATAATAATAATAATAATGAACACACCAAATAGTCCTTGCCTGACTTAATTTGAGCCACATTCTCACAACTTGGACAAACAAGCACAACTAAAATGCCTAAGATACACAAGCTACCTAGCTAGCTAGATAGTACCAACCAAAAGGAGTCTAACATGTAAAGATACAATACAACCATACCACCAGTGATGTGTACGAAGCATTTTCTTCATATATTTCACAAGATGGTATCATAGTCCAATTACCTATTATTACAACTATGAAGAAAGCGATTCGTAATCTGTTGGATCATATGGTATAAACCAATCCAAAAGCAAGCTTTTCCTTCTGGGCTCACAGCCTATGTCACCGCATAGCTGATCGTTATACCAAGTATGCAAGAGTCCAAGGCAAGACCTCTTGATGCTGCATTTCTCCCACTCTGTGATATCCTTCTCCATGAATCTGATGCTTGGTAATCTGAAGCTCCCGTCAAGAAAGTTGGCAAGCCACTTGCACCTCATCTCTGATGTATAAAGATTTGATAGGCTTTCAGAGTAGCCTACTATTGCCAGCTTCGGGATTCTAGGATGGATGCATCCCCTGTTCAAGATAATCATGAATAATTAAGCATCTTCAAGTGTTTATTCTCCTACAAGAGGTGTAATGATGTATACAACCGAGTACGTTGAGATACTTGCTTTTAGGGTGACAAAGTATCATGAGAGCTAAACAAATGCCATTATATACATGAGTATAACTTCTTGATTAACTCCTAGTACCTGTAAAGAGGAACCACTGGTAGTGTTGTTGTTGAGTGAGGTCGCGTCGAAGTTGTTGAGCTGGTTATGAGGCTTTGAAAGTTGAGTGAAGTAAAGATATGCTTAAGCTTCTGATCCCCTCTAAATCCAGTGGCCAAGATCACGAGATCGCTCTCAATAGTATCGGCTTCATCACCCACAATTATGCCTCCCTCACAAAAGTTGAAGGTTTGTGATTTCTTGAGCACAATGCTGCCTTCTTCCACTCTATCATAGAAGTTCTCATGCATTACTATTTACTACTATCGAGCAAGAAGCCAACTCCTCAAATAAGCAAGCTATGGTTCGGCACCATCCCATACTTCTTCATGGGATACTTAAGCGTAAAATAACTCTCAAAAAATTTAGATATAAACCACCTCTGAATTTGGATCATGTAGCATGTAATATATTAGAAAGAATTATGAATGATATACAAGAATTAAGTGCATGGTAGGAGACAAAATTTTGCCAACACGCTTGCACCTTGTTTGGTGCTATTAATTTTGAAATAGAAAGCAATTGATGTGAAATTTGAAATTTGTACTACAAACAAGATATTAATTCTAATACAAGTGTCCACATGTATTAGTTTTGTAATTGATATTCTACCTCTGAAAATATCATATAAAAAGGTTATAATATCATTTTAATAGTCTAACAAAAAGAGCACTAATTAATTACAAAAGGTACTAAAAAATAAGCAATAATATGCCATGTGATAGAATATCTGAGAAAAATATAGTGCTCAACTGAAGGTTACAATACTATCATTTGCAAAATACAGAGCATAGAACTAGCATTGCATTTAAGAGGTAAAAGGTACAATTAATTAAGTCAATATAACACCATATATAAGAAACATATAAACTTCAAATGATTCAATTACAATAGTTCATTATCCAAAATAATAATACAAATGGGCTAGCTTTTTTAACGATGTATGGCTGGAAAGGAAAGTAGCATACTACCATCGGCATAATCGTAAGAGAGAATACAAGACAGGCTATGGGTAATTGCCAAAATACTTCAAATTAACTTTGGTGATCACATATTCTCAAAGGGTATTAGTTATAAAATGATGATATAAAGTCTTTGGAAAGAAGGATTTCTTCAAATTGTTTCTTCCAGCCCTGCCTATGTATACTTAAAAATGTATTTGGCAAAGAGCTGGGGTAGGAATTCTTACCAACGGTGTTAGCAGGCTTGCTAAGAGACTGAGCATCAGTCCTTCACCAGGTTTGTGGATCATCAACTCAGCAAAGCGATTAAAGTAGATAAAACCAAATGGAATACCCCAAGCAGCAAAGTCTGGTATGATCCACCTGTTTGTCCTGCAAATCATGGTGCACGGATGCCTTTGCCCTAAAAGAATGTATGTAGCAGAGGATCAAGGTGAGGTTATGAAGTGCTTGCTGTAGTTTTATAAAGCTTAATTCTACAGTTACCATTTATTTTTGCACACTCAAGTGCGATGTCAACAGCAGATTTCTGACACCTGATCACCGTGACTCTCTTCCCTTTTACTAACTCAGCTGTGTTGACAATGCCCATGTTGGCATATTCCATTGAATGGATGACCTTCCCTCCGAATACTTCCGGGCCCTTTCCTGATAGGAAGCTTGGGATGTTCGGTAGACCACTGAAGCGCCCAATGCACAGGACCAAGAAATCTACTTGATATGTCTATTTTTGACAATATATAACATGCATGACCTTGGAATTAATAGACGCCAGTGCTAGCATTAACACAGAATATAGAGCAGCGGATAAACAATTAACTGAATAGCAGCTACCATAAACAAGTCAATAGTTGAATTGTTACTCTATTTCATGAAGCTTTAATCCCAGAATTCCAGCCTACTGCTGATAGTGATTTTACTGAAACTACCGGTATAGTACTATAGATAATTATATTTATATGTTTTATAGGTGAATGTAAATATTATAACTATTATAGTCGAGTACCGTTAGATCCTTGCCACCACTAACCAACAACGAGATAGCATTAAACATGGAGTATAAAGCAGTAGATAAACTAAGTATTTAAGTAGCAACTATGAAGCTTCAAGTAGGTGGAGTCATAGTCATACAAAAGCTGTACCAAACACTTGGATTGTTGACAATAAACCACGAAGAACTAATCATTCAAGATAGATGCTCAGACAAAGAACATCTATGGACCAAACAAAAACTTTGTATACATCTAAGAATCATGTCAAGCTTTGAGATCGGAATCGGTCGAATGGGCCGTTACCTCTGTAGAGGAGCTCTTCCCGGCCTGACAGACCGTCAGATGCCACTTCCCTGCGGAGCCACCACCGAAGGCGTCGCCGGTCCCCGACCACAACTCCCACGACAGCATCTCCTCCGGCGACTCCCCGACGTACTCGACCCCCAGGACCCTGGATTGGAACCTTATGTGGGGGAGGAGGCCGAAGTCCTCCGCGTACGCCCGGAGGTATCGCATGACCTGCCGGTGGTCCGGGTACTGCTCCTCCTCCACCTCCTCCGGCCACGGGAGATCGGAGAATCTGTAGAGGATTCGAGGAGTCTGCAGCCTGGTGGATTCGAAGGTGTGCGCCCAGACGCCGCCGATGTCCCCGTCCGCCTCGAATACGACGGGGCGGAAGCCCTTCTCCAGGAGGTGCTTGCAGGCGAGTAGCCCGCTGACTCCGGCGCCGACGATGCCCACGCTCTTCTCCATCTCCTGAACGCGCCGCTCCGGAAGACACCTAGCGTGGAGGAGGTCTGCCGGCGTTTATACGCCATTGACGGGAAGGAGGAGAAGGGATTCGCGCGGTAGAGGACAGGAGCCCTTCGATCACTCTCGGCGACCGGCGCAAACTGCAGCCACGAAGTTACAAGTCATTTTTTATTATTTCATATTTTAATATTTTTCTCTTTGATAAATTGTTTAAGCGACTAAATTTTATCTTTTTGATGTTCACATAATTTACTAAAATATCTTATTTTTTCCTTAAAAAGATGAAGTGATATAACTATACAAGAAAAAGAGTATTCAGAGAGAGAGAGAGAATTTCTGGTTAATGATCTTTCTGGTTAATTATATAAGTTTCTGGTTTTCTGTTCGAGAGAGAGAGAGAGAGAGAGAGAGAGAGAGAATTTCAATATTAAAAGTTCCCTGAGGTGATTGGTTGAATGATAAATTAAGTTTTTGTTATCATTTTTTTATTTTCTTAACAAATGTCATTAAATATGATATTCGACAACTATTATAAATTTATATTTTAACAAAAATTATTCCTGTTTCTCTTAACATCTTGGTCTAAAACTGGATCAAAAGTTAATACATATTTTAATATCGGACCTTGGGCTTAAAGAGTTGAAGGTTGGAGCTTGAGTTAACCACCGTCCTCTTGATTTGGACAGAGGTTAATTTCTCATGTAATGGCCTGTTTGGTAACCGTATCAAGTACCTATATTAATATTACTTTTAAAACTGATATTGATACAGAGTAATAATAGGTGTTTAGATATTTATATCAATAGTAAAATTAGTAGTACAATCTTATTCAAAATCAATACAAGGTACAGCCTGTTTAAATTTAATACTAAACGATGGCTTGGTACGTGCCCTAGCTCTCCATCCTCTTCTCTGATTGCATTTAAGATGAAGAGTGGATCACCTCAGTCTCCGAGTGGAGGGAGAAGTCTCAATTCCCAATTAGAAACAGCCACATATCCCCGCCACTTAAGTGGAAGTTCAAGAATCAATTGGGTGAACCGTTATCGAAAAGAGCCGAACCGCTACCGAAAAGAGTCGAACCGCTACCGATGCCTTACTAACTCGTTACCGACGAGTAGTGAGTTACTAAGGCGTTGGTAGCAATTCATCGAACCGGTTCTTGAACCGCCACTTAAGTGGCGGTGGTATGTGGACGTTTCTAATTGGGGACTGAGGCTTCTCTCTTCATCCGGGGACTGAGGTGATCCGCTCTCCAATTTTAGGTGCCACCATTCTCTCTCCCGATCGACACAAAAGATCTCACCCGATCAACCTCATCAGAAGCTCTCACCTATTTGCACTCCCCCGATTGACCTCGACGGAAGCCCACCTCCGTTCATGCTCCCCTGATCGACCTCCGCTGTGGCAGTGTGGGCGCTCACGTTGACGCCGTGTCGGCCGCGTCTCCCACCTCATCGACTTTGAGCCATCATGCCACCGCTCCAGATATGCAGCTTTCTGCATCCTATGACTGATATCTAATGACACCGGTGGCTCCCGTGAACGTGCGACAGCCCCCACCCGGCCGGCCAATGCCAAAGGAAGGTGGTCGTGGCTCCGATGACCATTCTAGAGGGGGAAGAAGCCCGACGACGAGGTGTACACGAACATCACGGCAAGTGCAACGCTGTCTGAGTCCAGATCTGTGGGAGCTTTGCTAGGGGAGTCCGGATCCCCTTAGTCCTACAAGCATCCTCGGCCCTCGACCAAAACATGCCATAACTCCCTTACCACTTAAGCGACGGTTCGGTAACAACCGGTTTATTGTTACTGATCTGTTACTGAACTGGTTCGGTAATTCAATAACGGTTCAGTAACGACTCGTATTGACTCCAGTAATGGTTCAGTAACGTTTCGGTAATGTTCAGTAATGGTTTAGTAACGAGTTGCATTAGTTTCAGTAACGATTCAATAACGAGTTGCACTAGTTTCAGTAACGAGTTACACTAACTTCAGTAAACGATTCAATAAGATTTTGGTAACGTTTCAGTGGAGCTTCGGTGATATTTAGTAACAGTTCGGTAACATTAAGTTGCGGTTCAATAACGAGTTACATAGGTTTCAATAACGATCCAGTAATGGACCGGTAAGAGTTCAGTAACGATGAACCGGTTGGTTCAGTAATGAGTGAACTAATTTTTACAGAATCATCACTTAAGTGGCACAAAAATTGTGACATCTTTTAATTGGAGACGGAGAGTGTTCTCTCCACCATAGAACGGAGGGGATCCGGACTCTTGCTAGGGACGTGCCTGGAACCCGATTACGCAGTCCGCGGCAATGCTTCCTCGGCTAGGCCGAAGGGGTGGAATCGCTACTCGGCGAGGCCAATGGAGGCGCTCCGACAATGGGAGGCGTCCAAAGCGGCAGAGGGGGGAAGTACCCGCTCGCGGAAGAAAGGAATGCCGGATTATGGAGCACAACACACATCTAGGATCGATTGATTTTTTGGGAAGCAAGGAACGCCGGATCAAGGATCATAATACCGTACGTGTCACTCCTCTGCGATCGATCGATTGATTTTTTCCTTTTTTTCCTTTTCTTTTATTTTCTCATGTGCACTCTTCGTTAATTGTGTACTCGAGTCTATCGTCTACCAGTTCGTCGACGCTTGTTTCCTAGGGGTGGGCACCGTTCAGTTTGGTTCGGTTTAGATTATTTTTTTTCTAAATCGAACCAAATCGAATCACCATTTCAAACCAAAGCGAACCAATTCGGTTTGGTTCGGTTTAGTTCGATTTAAATTGAAAATAAATAAAAATATTTAAATTAATTATTTTTTACATATATATACTAATTTTTAAGTTAAAATAATAAAAATAAATATTATTTTATTATAAAATTTATAAAAATATCATTTATATTAATACTATAATGATTTTTTATATTTTTTTGATTAAATCGATTTAAACGGTTTAGTTTGATTTAAATCGGCTTGGAGATTTTTCAAATCGAACTAAACAGAAAGGTGGTCCAAATCGAACCGAATGAGCTGGTTCGATTGGTTCGATTAGTTTCTCAATTTGAACCGTTTGGTGCCCTCCCCAATTTCCGCGAGGAGATGCCCATTGCCGGGCGGACCTCACGGTATCCGCAGTCCGCACCAACATATGGATTGCTTCTTTTTTTTTTATTAGATTGTTTATTTCATTTCATTCAGCTTCGATCAGCCTCCGGACTGTATCAGCTAATTTTATGTCGCTGCATTTGCCATGTTGAATGGGTACTATTGATGTAGTTTCATCGAATATTTACACTACAAGAAAATAGGTTACCAGGGACGGCTGTAAGCCGTCTCAAAAAACCAAAAAGTCGTCGCTAATAAATATTAACGACGGCTTCAAAGCCGTCGCAAACGCGTCGCAAATAACGCCATGACAATCACAGTATAGCGTTGTTGCCGGGCGGACCTCACGGTATCCGCAGTCCGCACCAACATATGGATTACTTCTATTTTTTTTTATTAGATTGTTTATTTCATTTCATTCAGCTTCGATCAGCCTACAGACTGTATCAGCTAACTTTATGTGGCTGCATTTGCCATGTTGAATGGGTACTATTGATGTAGTTTCATCGAATATTTAATATCAAGTTTAGTATTAATATAATTTTATCAAACATCTAATAATGATATGAGTTCACCAAACATTCGAGAGATTTGATATTAATATTAATATTTTAATTTGTAAAAATATTAATATTAATATTGATATAGTATCCTTTTTAAAACTCTAACTAAACGGACGTAAACTTTTAGCATGGCAATCGGAACACTTAAATGATTTCAAAACTTTCTCTTGAATTGGCCCGGTAAACCAGATGGATCAACCGGTTTAGCCGGTTTGACTTAACTAATTTGTGTATTATATTAATTATTTGTACGTTATATAGATTTCACATATATATATTATTATAAACATATCCTAAATAATATAAAAAATAAAATTATTTTTTATAAAAGGTATTAATCTTAATATTTACATTGATTAACCAATTTCATTTAATTTTAATTTTTATAAATAAATAATATAGGTTTTTTTTGAACAAAGTAAAACATCCTAATATACATTATACAAGTATTTCTTTACACAGAGTATAAGAAATAGAGTAAGGCGATGGAGAAGGATATACATCTTGTACGTTACTGCTCACTGCCCATCTAGCTAGCATATGAGCCATAGCATTACAAGATCTAATAACATAGGAAAGAGTAATATTGTGATAAGTACAAAACAAGGAGGAACATTTAACGACTAGATGTTGAGCTCTCCACAGCATAGGTCTTGTCCGGTTGATAGCATGAACTATGCCTTGCCCATCACTTTCCACTATAATGCATACGGAACGCTCGGAAGCCCAAATACAAGCCTCATATATGGCAAGAGCCTCCAGAATTTCAGGACTTTGAGAAGTCACAAGTTTAGTTTTCCAATAAATAAGACCACTAGCTTCATCCCTAACCAGGAAAGCGACAGCCCTTGCAACCTCTGAAAGAGCACAATCAACATTAATCTTAAGATAATTGAGAGGTGGGGGAGACCAACCAGATGGGGAACCATGAACCGAAGCTGGAGCATGTTCCAAACAGAGTTCTGTTGTTCCCATTGCTAAGGAAAAATAGTATTAGGCATATCATTCTTATGATTAAACTGAAACTTACACCTTGCTTTCAATAAATGCCAAAGTATAGAACAAGCAATAACCCCTAGTCGTACTAATTCAGTATTTCTAGAAGTTACCCAAGATAGCCAAGTATAAATAAGATCGAAAATAGATAACCGACGCCATTCACTATTGTTCCCAAAAGGAGATAACATCCATACAGCACGGCTACATGGGCAAGTAATGAAGAGATGCTCCACATATTCATGTTCCATCTGGCACACTGGACACAAAGGACTGATATTAGAACATCGTTTATGTACCTCCGGATTAGTAGGCAAATTTCCAGATAAAATTTTCCATAAAGAGAAAACCATCTTGGAAGAGAAAATTCTAGCAACGGTGGGATGCCAAAGTTTCTTCCAAATATCTTGATTAGAAGGTCCTACTGGAAGATAAAAATTTAATAAAAACCTGTAAGCAGACTTAAGAGAGAACATCACATTAGCAGTAAATGGCCAGACCAAAGTAACTTGTTTTAAATATGCATGAATTGGAGTAAGCAAAATTCGGGATACTGACTCAGGCGCAAACCAAGTAGAGAGTAACTGAACATTCCAAGTACCATTCGATATGAAATGGTTAACTGATCCCTGAAAAAACACATTTGGGCCTTTTGGTAATAAAGGCCCTTTATCATCAAGAATCCAATTATGAAACCAAGGAAGAATAGCTGAACCATCTTTAACTAGCCAAACCCCCACTTTGGCTACATAACTTCGGACTGAAAGTAAAAATTTCCAAGTCTTAGAATCAGAATTCTTAGGTAGCACTTGCCAAAATTTCTATTGCCTTAGATATCGAGCAGTTAAAGCTTTAGCCCACAAGGTATCTTGCTTATGGATAAAGTTCCACAATAATCTCATACCCGAAGCTTGATTTAATAATCTCAGATTTTTTAATACCCAAACCACCCATCAATTTTGGCCGAGTGATATTGGACCACTTAGAGAAGTGAATACGTTTAGGATGAGCAGAAGTATGAGCCCACCAGAAATTTCGCTGGATCTGCTCCAATTTATCAAGAACCTGATTTGATAAATGGGAAACTGACATAGCATAAAGTGGGAGATGGCTAATAGTGGAATTAATAAGAGTAGTCATCCCCCCTGTGGATAAAAGAGTAGCTTTCCAGTTAGCCATTTTCTTCTGACATATATTAACAAGACGGTCTTGTTGAACAGCCCTGCCCCTTGATAAATCCCAAGGAAGTCCCAAATACAAATCTTCTTTTGAGGCCAAATGAAAACCCATTAAATCACAAAGAGCTTTCACTAGATGAGCAAGTACATTATGACTAAAACAAATCTTTGACTTATGGTGATTAATAGCTTGTCCTGATAATAACTCAATCCTTGAGCAACTGAAGTAAATTACTAACCTCTTCCACAGTAGCCTTTCCACAAATGATCAGGTCATCGGCGAACATAAGATGTGTGATTTGAGGACCTACCCTTGTAATCTTTACTCCTGACAACAACTTGTCCCTAACAGCTAAAGAAATCATAGATGATAAAACTTCGGAGCACAAAATATATAAGGGGACAGCGGGCATTCTTGTCTAAATGCCTCTACAAGGGAAAATGTTTTCAAACAAATAACCATTCAAATTTACTGAATAAGAAACAAATTTAGTGCATGACAAAATAAGGTTAAGTATTTGGGTGGGAAAACTCATATTCTCAAGAACAGAGTGAAGAAAATTCCACTTTAGTTTATCATAGGCTTTATGTATGTCCAACTTCACCATAAAAAATCCCACTTTACCTATTTTAAACTTGAAAACATGCCGCATCTCCTGGATCGGGATAATATTGTCAATAGCTAATCTGTCGGGCACAAAAACAGTTTGGAAAGTAGAAACCAGAATTGGTAACAGCGGTTTTAATCGGAGGGCAATAAACTTAGTCAAAAATTTTAACAACACATTACACAAACTGATCGGTTGGTTAAACTAACCAATCGAATTAAACCGTTTCATTCTATCCTCCGATCCATTTAGGATTTAGCTATCAGTTTCATGTTTGAAAAAAAATTGAAAATCAAACGGAACCTTTATAGTCCTAATTTCTTTACCTCATTTGGTGAAGTTTTCATGATATTTTTAGTTTCTAGAATAGAAATTACTTTATGAAAGGTAGTTTTAGCAAGATTCTAAGTACAACGAAGCTTCATACTTGACTCCGAAAATTCACCGTTAGATTCCGGCCGTTTGGTCATCTTGTCCTGACCTTACTAAGAAAACAAGATGTCAAGAGAGAATAATCAAAATTTAAAATAACATTTAACTGGTTTTGATGTTTCAATTTTTAGAGAAATCTATTTTAAAATATTAAATTACGATAATTACCGATGGAATTTTCTTTTAAAGAACAGCTTTCCCTCCTTGCCACTGAAAGTATGATCCCCCTCTTCTTTTCTTCAGATTCTCTCTTCCATTTATGCCGTTTCCCTCTTCCAGTCGATCTTCTGATTCTCCCCCCTCGATCGTCTTCTTCCTACGCTCTCTCTGCAAATCCCTACAGCTACCCATGTCCGCGGAGGAAGCCGCAAGGATTACTCCGTCGTCACCGCCACAGAGGAGCAAAGGCGGCTCCGGCGGCGGCGCCGCCCATGGCGTCAAGAAGACCAAGGCGAGCGGCCTTCTTCCCCTCTACGGCGCCCCCGCCGCCGGCGCCCCCCGCAAGGTATGCTGCGGCATCCTCGCCTTCTTCCTCCTGGCTGGCCTCATTGCTCTCGTCCTCTACCTCGTCTATCTCCCCTCCACCCCACGCTTCGCCGTCGTCGGCGGCGCCGTCTACGACCTCGCCACCAACTCCTCCGCCACCGCCGCACCCACCGTCGCCGCCAGCGTGCAGTTCACCGTGTGCGTCCGCAACCGCAGCGCGCGCTCGTCGGTTCTGTACGACCGGCTGTCCGCGTACGTCGTGTACAGGGACCAGGCGATCACGGCACCCGCCCCGCTGCCGGCGCTGTACCAGGAGGAGGACAGCACGGTGACGGTGTCGCCGGTGCTCGGCGGGGCGCCGGTGCCCGTGTCGGCGGAGGTGGTCGCGGGGCTGGAGGCGGACAAGGCCTACGGGGTGGCGAAGCTGCGGCTGGTCATGTCAGGGAAGCTCAAGTACAGGGCCGGACCGTTCCACAGCGCCTGGTATGGACTCCACGTCCGGTGCGACCTCCTGGCCGGCGTCAAGAAGGGGATGTACGGCCCGGTGCCGATCCTCGGCGGCGCCGCCTCCTGCGACGTCGACGCCTGACGGGAAGGCGGTCCATTGCTGCTCCATCCATGCAGAGACGTAGAGCGAACGTGAAGTGGAAGAAGGCATGCATGTTCGGGTGTTACGTATGCATGGTGTTATTTTTTCTCAATTTCTACGTCAAATTGTTATGTATGTACATGAATGGTATATATTAATCAACAGCGTGAATTTTCTGATGCACCCGTGGAAAGAATATCCTTGGTCTAAATACAAAAAATATGAGATTCATCGTCATCATTAATTATTTGACTTGATGCGAGACTCGTATGACAAAAATAGACCACACTTTTTTTTAGCGCGATTCAACTCAGAGACACTTCTGAGAGCAGCTCTTCGATCTTTTCACAAAAAGTATGATGAAATATTGTGATTTGATAACATTAATAATAATTTGATGATATTTTATCACTTATTTCGTGAGAGAAGTCGAGAAATTTCACTCGGTAACTTTTTTGAGTTGAACTGTGCTCTTTTTTGTGTCTGAAATAAAAAGTGTTCTCTCGGTTGGACATACTAGAAAACTCACCATCTAACTTGATATATAAAACTCTCTTACTCTATGCGCTGTCTACGTATTTGTTTTAAGCTGTACATTCTTTGCTTTGTTTATGTCAAAGGTATCTTTGCTCACCCTCTAACTTGGAGGAATCCTGAGACATCTCTTCTAAATTTTCTGATGAGAATGAGAGAGAGATTCTTTCTTCTCTCCCTTTCAACTCTGAAGGAAAGAACAACCTCTTCGCAAAGCAAAGTTCTTGGTTCAAGCACTAGGATAGCTTCATAGAGCTGTCGCCTTATAAGATATTCACGACGGTTTGAAGCTGTCCCCCTAACCTAGAACAAATCTTGAAATAGACCTTTTTAAAAAACAAAGTTTAACTCATTGGTGATAGTTTTGATAAGTCATACTACTGTATATCATTAGAAATGCCAAAGCTGCTGCTAATGACCTTAGATGCAGCATAACCCTCCCAACCCTTTTAATTATCCTCCCTTTCGTTTTTTCTTTTGCATTCTCTCCCTCTCTTGCGAAAATGCTCGCCACCAATAATTTTCCACCTCCACCATTTGCCTCCCCCAATATGAATAAGCGACCGCTCAAGGCCATCTCCTGTGTAGTTCACCTAACACCCGAAATTCTTCGGGGACGTGAGTCATCACCAATAATGTATTTATGACGGATCATGTTTGGGTGTTGGGTGAACTGGACTGGTCATGACCTTGGGCCGTAGGATGCCATGGCTCTAAAACCATCACCGATAGCTTTAGTAACGACGGTTAACCATTAGCCATCGCGAATAGTGATTGGCGATAGAGTTTGTAACCATTTTGAAACTGTCGCCAAAATGATTTGGTGATTGCTTTTCTGTCACTAATAACTATGTTTTTTTTTCCTTGTAGTGAATATCACACTCTACCCAACCAGTTGCAAAGGTATTATTAAGGGAGATCGGCGAGTGAGAAGATACAGTAAACTTCGGAATCAAGATTGTCATTTTCAAATAATGAAAAATCTATTTGACATCGAACCAAAGAACCTCAGTAGGAGCACTTATGTATTAACATACACTATTTACACAACAAATATATATGATGCCAGGCTGTGTAATAATCACGATAGCATAGTGCACCAACAATACTATTATGCTTGGACGGATTAGTGCCAACAATTGACCATGATTTTTTTTGTTGAGAAGCTGCAACACTTGTTGTAAAGATATATTTACAATTGCCATTTATGTCTTGCTAGGGTATGTAGGCAAATGTTATGGGGCTTGAGATAGAAGTAAGCCATCATGGTGAGGTTGCAAATCTATCTCAAGAAAACAGCAAAGCGCAGATCCATATGGTGACGTACAGGAAACACCTTGCTAAGGGAGCAAGCTATAAAACTGTCAATAACTGAATTTCTTCTATTAAAAGAAAATACGTCCACACATAGGCCAAAATGTAGATGCAAATATACTTAGTGACCAACTAACATAGAGAGAAATCAGTATTGGAGCCATGAAACCCCAATTAGCTAGTCTGGATCATGTTAGTTCCCAATGAAGAAACAGTCTCAGTCCCTCATAAGAAATGACCATAACCCAGCCCCTAGTAAGAAATGGTCACAACCCCTAGACCATGTAAGTGGCAGTTTAGCAATAGTTTAGTAAATCATTATTGAAAAGGGTTGAACCATTACTGACAGCAATGAGTTGCACTAGGTTCAGTAAAGATTTAGTAAAACGTTAGCAATGTCAATTATTTATAGTTTTGAAACAATAATGTTAGTGAACCATTGCAGAACTGTTATTGAAGCTTTACTAACTCGTTACTTAATATAATACAACTCGCTACTAATAGTAACGATTCAACTATTTTCAATAACAATTCAATGAACTATTACTGAACCACCACTTAAGTGATGTGAGAGTTGTAGTTGTTTCTGATTGACGATTGAAGTTGTTCTCTCCACCAAGTGATTAAGGTGATTCACTCGATCTCAACCCCAATAGATATTTGAGGGTCCTCTCACAAGCGTACGTCATGGTAGAGAGCATTGCATCGCGATCTATTCACCTTTCTCAATCTTCTCTTACAAGGTGTTTTGCATGGTTGCCAAATAAGTTTGTATACACTTATGTTACAATTAAGTATACCCTCCAATAAAACCCAAGATATAGCTATATATAGTATGCTGCACAATAATGCATATATACTTTCATGATAAATTTATACATTAAAATAAAATCTAAGATATTTTTATCCCAATATTTTTTTGAGATATGACAACAAAACCATTGGGAGCCATGTATAACTATAAAAGATGATGGACCACGAGGGAAAAAAATAAAGTTTCACCCTTTTTGTGTCTAAGAAGAAATTCTTTATAAAAATATATTTTTGTAATGATTAACCAAAAAAACCTTTTGCTACAAAAATTAAATTTTGCAATAAAAACTCAACTTTTCATGCAACTAAACACTCCATATATAAAGACATAAAATTACTTTGTTTTGGTGAGATATGATAACAAAAAGTGGTGATCACGTATAACCAAAAAAAAATTTAAAGACAAATTTAATTCATCTCCATATAATAATTTTTAAAATATTTATTTACAAAAAAAATTAAATATTAAATTTTATTTATAAAAAGGTGTGAATGTTATGAATAGAAATAAAATCATAACATAATAATGACTTGTGATATCAAAATTAAAATCAAAATGTAACCTTTAAGAAACAACTAATTTTGTGAAAAAACTTTAAATGATATTTTAAATTTTAAATTTTATTTTTATAAAAATAATAAATTTATAATTTATTAATGTATTATTTAAGTTACAATCAGATATTCCAACAACTCATTAGGGTTGGAATCAGATGATTCTGTTTCAATTTTTGGATTTCTATAAAAGTTTACTCAGTATATCAAAAAATTATTATTATGATAACATAAATTTATAAAATATGATACATAAAGTGACAAAAATATTACAACTGTAATTTTACATTGAGTTTATCAATTTAATATTTCAAACACTATCGAATTTCGCTCTGATTCTAATTACAGAATCAAAATCTTAACTAAATATAAACATAATAGTTATAATTAATAACAATTAAAATCAAAATACTTTAGCTACAGGATTGCAACACTACCGAGCAAAAAGTATAGCGAAATGCAACTGGGTGGGCGTCTTAATTAACTAACTAACCTGCCTTCACTGTCTGCAGATGTTGGCTTGAGAGAAGAAGAAATGCAACTGTGGATGAACTTGTTAGGTGTTTGACAATCATTACAATTTTATATTTTTAAATAGATATCTTTTTTTGAGAAAAAAAAAGAGTTGAGACTTTTTTTTTCTTATCTTGTTTACCATGAAGTATATAAAATTTTATTGTGTACCCAAACTATCCTATTAGTTATAAATTTACAGCCTTATATCCAAAGAGCAGAAAGAGGTGAAACCTAGAACTTTACATGCAGTCAATCTCTCTCTCTCTCTCTCTCTCTCTCTCTCTCTCTCTCTCTCTCTCTCTCTCTCTCTCTCTCTCTCTCTCTCTCATATGTTTAGCTACAGGTTTGCAACCTTATATCTAGAGAGCAGAAAGGAGTGAAACCTAGAACCTAACATGCAGGCCTCTTTATATCTAGAGAGTAGAAAGCAGTGAAACCTGGAACCTAACATGTAGGCTTCTCTCTCTTTCTCTCTCTCTCTCTCTCTTCATGAGAAACTACAGGGAGCTAGCTACCAGTCAGCCGGGGAGGGTGGTGGCCAGCGGAGATCTCGTTGGGATCTCTTCAGTTTGGTCTTTATCTGTGTTTACTATCATCGGTCTCTGATGTTTTTATTTGAGGAACTCTGGTATTTCAATTTGTGTTGGTCTAAGTTACGTGATGTACCAGTAATATCTTCTTTCACCGTAATACAGTGAGGTTTTAGTTTTTGTTTAAAAAAAAAAAAAGGGATCACAATGGCGGAAAAATAGTCGCCCTAGCTGTCTCGCCCTTCTTCTCCTCCTCCTTCCCGTACTCACTCAGACTCATCGTAGCCGCACCAGCCGCGAAAGTGACAGCAGCAGATCATCACGAGTCGTTTCTCCCAAAGCTCACCGGCCGGCCGGAAATCATCGATCACTCGAGCGCGCCGCCGGCCGTGTGACGTGTAGCGCCGGTGGACGATTTAGCCAGAAAAGGGAGAGAGAGAGAGAGAGAGAGGGAGGGAGGGAGGCCTCGCCGCGGCAGGGCTCGCCCGCTGGCGGCGGTGGTCCTCGACCTCCGCTGAAGGCTGAGGCGCTGGTCACATGCCGCCGGGTTGGTGTACAGCAACAGCGACGTCTCCTTGAAGGAGGGGCACGGCCAGCCAAGGAGATATATATGAACATGAGCGACGCTGTACGTCGACGACGAGGACCACACCGGCGCCGGCAGCCTGGACGGTAGGTATGGTGCCTGCCATATGTATATATATAGAGAGAGAGTGTGAGTCTTCTCTAGAGTAAATCCTTAATCCCTCTCACAAAAAGATTGAGATGACAATGATTTAATGTCTCTCAAATTACTATCTCATTTATATCATCTTAACTCTTTTGTAAGAGAAGTTGAGGAACTCCCCTTAGGTATCTACTCGAGGGGAGTCACACTTGTATATATGTCACACGGATAGCCAGATATTAAGAGGAGAGAAGTTTCTCATTCTCTAATAAGTGACCATAACAATCTCAATCATTTAAGTGACAGTTCAAAAATAAGCATGCATGCGTGAACCAAATTTAATGAGTGATTTCCCTCCTTCGATTGGGGTTATGGCAGTCTCTAATTGAAGACTAAGAGACTTCCCTCTACCAGATGTTTGAGATGAATCTCTAAATTTTTTTGTTCTCTTGCAAAAAAAAGATTTAATAGTATATCTTTCCTTACGAAGAGACTGAAAAACTCCCCCTCAGTTGGGTGGCTAAAAACTCATCTATAAATATATATATATATATATATGCACGTCATACGTTGGGTCACAGCTTGATACCAATTAAATTATTTACCAGAAAATTTTAGTTTAATCTCTAAGTTTTGAATAAGGTAAACATACAGAAAACCTGTATATGTTTGATCCAGTTCTCATAAAAACCAACCGAGTAGCGATATATTTTTATATTTTATAAGTTATTGAAATCAGACCCAAAAATATATATGAAATATAAAAGTTATCACATGAACTAAACATTTCCCTAGTCGGCATGCTCATAAGCTTCTTTTAAAGTTTGGGAACGTTTCGAGGGAGTTCCGGAACAGATTTCAATTATCAAGAAGTAAAAATGGGCGAAATGTGCAATCAAATTTCTTAGATTTTCATAGGCTTACGTGTACGAGGGATTTAAAGAGAGAAGAGAGAGGTAGACAACACAACAAAATCTCAAGAAGACGAGAATGAACAACTTTTCAGTCATATATAAAAGACATTTCAGAGTGGAGAGACATTTTTATCTCTTAAAACTGTGTTTGGTTGCACAATAAATTTTTTACATTTTTATGATTAAAATTGTATTAAAATAAAATATGAATTAGTCAATAACATAAATTTACTATGTTTGGAGGGAAGTAATGACAAAAAAAGAGTGAATATTATATATATATGACCAAACAAAGTGGGGGAGAGCACATGATAAAAAAAAGAGGGGGGGAAATCCTCTCTTTCTGTGTACGAAACAAATTATTTTAAAAGTTTAAATATTAGAGCAGAGTTCTCCTCAGGACACCTCCTGAGGGAAGTTCATCAGATTCCTCGCATTTTTTGATGTGAGAGACCTCACATCATGATGTGATGGCATCACACCAAATCTCCCACGTCAAAAAATGTGAGAGGCCATGGACTCCCCCCCGGGAGGTGTCGTGAGGGGAGCCCAGCTCAAATATGTAATGGTTCTCGACCCCCTTTTCTTAACAAAATTTATGCACCTGTGACGAACACTCAATCCTCATCATGCAACCAAACACCCAATTGTATATGTTTCACATTTTTCAATAAGCTTTATATTCGTCAAAGGTAAAAGAAAAAAACTAGATATATATTTGACAACCAATCCCTTGCATCTCTAATTAACAACCAAAACAAGATTGCCAAAATATTCAACCATCTACGTACGTAAAAAATGTGTGGAGTTTCCAAACATAAATGGATGCAAGATGTTTTACATGAAATCCACGGGGGCAGGAATCCCTGCCGAACACAACCCAAGAGATAACCTCTCCTGTCCTGCCCCACGCCGATGACAGTTCGATCAGCAACTTGGCTACAAAGCTGCGGCCAAGCAGTGGGGGCGCCGATGGCAGATCTCTCAGGCAGCCCCTCCCTCCTTTCGCGGCCCCCCTCCCCCTTGGGATTCTATCTATCTATCTATCTATCTAACTATATCAAGCTGGCGACACGCCTGTGATGATCGCAGGTCGCCGGAGACTGGCAGATCCTCTGGCCGAGCTTCTCTGCGCGACGCCGCGCAGGCGGCCCCGGCGGCGTGCCAGCCGCGAGCTGGGGAAGCCACGGTCGCCCTCGGAGAGACGACTACGTACGCCTCTTTAACTGCACTGCCGCGACACGAGCGGTGGCCACACAACATAGCTAGTTGGCGCAGCAACCAGGGGCGCCGGCGACGGCCGGCGCAGCAGAGATCACCGGCGCGGGCGCGGGGAAGAAGAAGGAGAACGTCCGGCCGGTGCCCCTCGATGTAATTAGAATGAGTTCAAATCACCTGGGTGGACAGAGTTTTCTTAGTCCTCGCGAGAACACGTAGTATCGTAAAAGATAAATGACAATCCTTTTAAAAAGGACGTGACGTCTGTTCAGTTTCCGAAGATCTCTCTGTCGAGCTAAGTTTAATTTGCTACCGACTCTCTGAGAACTTACTATCGACACCTATTACCTAGACTCTATTAAGTTGCAATCAAACCTTTGAGGCTCATTAATTCCCAACCCTCTGTTAACTCTTTACTGAGTCATCGAGGCTTCAAAGACCCACTATCGACCTTCTACTAACTCACTACCAAACGACGTCACATCCACTTTACGTGTGCCGTCATTAAAATATACTTCATTGTCGTCTTCTGCGACATCACGTGCCTTCGTGTCATCGGAGACTGTGAAAACTTCCTTTACCCGAGAACTCGGGGGATCCGAACTCAATTAGAATATGTATAATACTATTGTATAGATCTCAAAGTTTTATATGATATAATTATCTTCTTGGAAATTAAGACTAACCTCGTGTGGAGAGAGGAAACCTTCCCTAAAATACTTCGATATGTTAGTTTTGTTATATATACATGTTTCTAGGTAAAAATTTATTAAAAATGGTGATTGACAATTATTATAAGAATATGCTTTTTGTTTAGATTCTTACTTCTTGAGCGAAGAAGGAAGTGAGATCATGACTTTTCCCTGTGGTCCCCCTTACCACCCACATCTTTCATAACCATGCACGGCCTTCATTTTATGATATCATAGATTTTATTTTAACATAAATTTTTATCATAAAAATTTAAAAAGATTATTGTGCAACCAAAGCTCATTAGATACGTGCATACATGTGATCTAAAGGAGACGCTTTAGAGTCCAATTTGGAGGCCTCTCGGTAGAATTCGAATATTGTGTGTATATATATATATATATATATTTCACCAATTTGCATGGTGTCTGATTTATGGGGTGTTTGATTGCACAATATTTTTTTTGTAGACTTTCATGATCAAAAATTATATTAAAAGAAAATATGAACCAACCAATAACATAAAATTATCATGTTTGGAGGGATGTGATAACAAAATAGTGTAACTATCACATTGTGACCAAATAAAGTGGGGAACCATAAGAAAAATAAAAAGATGCGAGACCCCCTTTTCTTGTCTAAGAAGAAAATCACTTTCAAAACATAAAATTGTTCAAACACCTATTTTAAAAAATTCTAGTACAATTTTTAAAAATTAAAATAAAAACCTCCATTATCATGCAACCAAACACCCCATTAGATATGTTCTTTTCAAAAAAAAAAACTATCATAAAACATTTATTGTACAAAAAAGTGATAAGATTTTTTTTTGCCTAGTGATCCCTCAACTATTCTTGTTGTCCAGGGTTACCACCATCTTTCTTATAATAATACTTTAAGTTGTTTGCCTATCTTGGATTCTATATATTTTAACATAAACGTACTTTTATTACGAAAATGTAAAGACAATTATTTCATAAAATGATACTTCCTAAGCACGTAATTAAGGGATTGCAGCAAATATTAGTAGCGACAGATGAGGTCAAAGGTTGGACATATCTTTCATAAAATGTCTGATTACAATATAATGATTCATTATAACTTTTTATTTTCTGAGGCGAATAACTAAAATTTTATGTTCGGTGAGAAATGATAGAGTTAAAATTAAGAATTAAGATATTTTATTGAGTCAAATCAAATGTCATTTTAGTTAGGGTTGAACTACTTATTAGCTTGTTTGATTCCGGAGGTTATTGGAACTGAAGCAAACAATTAAACTGTATAACATAATTAGAGAAATAGTTATTTTAACTTATACATATTAAGTATTAACAACATTTGTGTACCCTTTTCATGTTAAATTAAATATTCTAAAAGTTTTTAAAATAAAAAATAATCATATATATAATATTTTAACAAGATCTGATTATAATAAACCATATAAAACTATATACAGACACTAATATTATACTAATAAAAATATGATTTCCCTAGTTATTTCTGTTTGATTTGATCCAGAAGATATGTTTGGTTTGGTTTGGATTGAAAAAAAAATGTTCTAAAAAATGTAATCAAACCAAAGTATGAAGTGACAAAGTTTTATGACTATCAAAATATTTTGGGTTTCATCTACCTTAGTTTTTATGCTAACATGTATGTTTATCACAATCTCTCTATCCATATGTATTGCGTATGTACCATATGATTTTGCATGAATATGTGATCACATTGAGTATCACCGTTAAGTAACCTGCCGTTTGATTTGACTTAAGGGAACGTCTAATGCACGCCCTGTGAAGCATAAAATCTTAATTATTCATCTCTCAAAATTAAAAAAAAAATGATAATGGATCGAACACTTGTGGGGTGTTTGGTTGTATGATAATGAAGGTTTTTATTTCAATTTTTAAAAAATATAAAAAAACTTGTTAAAAGAGGTGTTTGGCAACCTTGACAATTTTATGTTTTGAAAGTGATTTTCTTCTTAAACAAAAAAAGAAAGTCTCACTCTTTCTTTTTTCATGTGGTCCTCCACTTTGTTTGGTCATGAATGGTAGTTACTCCTTTTTATTATCACATCCCTCCAAACATGACAATTTTATGTCATGAGTTGGTTCACTTTTTATTTTAATATAATTTTTAATCATGAAAGTGTACAAAAAATTATCATGCAATCAAACACATGATATTTTTTTGTATATTTTCATGATAAAAAATTGTATTAAAATAAAAAGTGAACCAACTCATGACATAAAATTATCATTTTCGGAGAGAAGTGATAACAAAAAAGAGTAACTACTATACATGACCAAACAAAGTGTGGGAGGTCACAAGAAAAATGAAAGAGGTGAGATCCTCTTTTTTTGTTTAAGAAGAAAATCACTTTCAAAACATAAAATTGACATGGTTGCCAAACACCTCTTTTAACAAGTTTTCTTACAATTTTTAAAAATAAAAATAAAAATTTTCATTATCATGCAACCAAACACCCCATTAAATATAAGTGGTTTAGTAAGAAGTTATTATGAATTTTTTGTGCCACCAAACACCTTATAAGATTTAGTTTGCGTATGTGCCCTCACCAAGTCATTAAACTTGCAACTTCTCTAAAGAATGTTGAGAGTTGTATACAATCTAATAGGTGTTTCATGACAGTGAACGTCATGATACGGAATTTTTGAAGAGTATATTGCAATCAAGATATTATAATTGTCAAGATTTGCAAGTTATTTCCAGATCAAATTGTATTGTTATCGAGATGTTGTGAACCTAAACCCACCTTGTTGAATGGTCCCTATAGCCTTGATTGAGACCAATCTTGATCTGCCTATCAATAGTAACAACCAGGGCGCGGGGCATTTTAAATTTTATTCTCATCATTACCATCTTTAATGACGATGAAGAAGACAATATAATAATAATCATAATAATATTCACAATATTAAATATTTTGAGAGGTATACTGATAGTAAAATTGTTCAGTACTATATTTTTTTAGAGGCAGCTATGCATTTATCTCTAGATCATCACACTTTTTCATAAGAAGTATTTCACTTTTTTTTCAGTTCCAGCATCCTTTCAAACTTAATCAAGGTTCCATTTCTTTAACTTAAATTGTGTTTTTAGGGTTATATTTGTAATTGTCTAATCATGAAGCCATAAAATCTTGATCACCATTTTTGTCTCTAGATAGCATCCTTAAAAATACAGGCCTGTAGATATGCTCCCCGGCCGGTTGGCAAGTTTTTCAGTTTTTCAGTTTGAACTGTCTATACATATATATACTTCTAAAGATGTAGGTTTGCTTTTGAAAATATTTCTGAAGCAGGCATATTTCAAATAATTTTCATTAGACAAACATATCATTTAGAGAAACGACGTGAATTGATTGATCTAAGATAATAAGAAACTCAAATAACAATGGAAGATTTAGATACCTTAGATACTTATCAAGAACAGATTACCTCAGTCCCGAGAGGAGAAGACTCCCACTGTGTAATGACCAGTATATTTATATAAATAAATAAATAAATATTATATTTATTATGAGATTTAGTAATGCTAATTATCCTCTCTTCTTTAATCCTTCTGTTTTTTTTTGTGTTGTTGTTCTCTCTCTCTCCGGATCCCCTGCCAAAATCGTCGCCACCCTTCTTTATCTCTCCCATCATTTTCGTTTTCGTAACCTACTTGCCGTTTCTTTCTCCATCTAACCGATGCCAGGATCCTCTCCGCCGCGATGACCCCGCGCGTCAGCACGAGCGCCTCATTTCGCCACCAGAACCTGCGCGCCTCCGCGCCAACCGTTGACGGCCTGCCGCCGTGCACCGTTCCGCCGTGCGTCAGCCTCGCTGCCGGCGCCACCCCGCGCAGCCGCCGCCTTCCGTGTCATCGGCGTTGATGCCGCGCCACCCCGACGCTTCAGCCGCCCGCCCACGCGGAGTCCACCGCGCGACCGTGCCCCCTCCGGCCGCATGTCCGCCCATGGCCGCATCCGCGTCAACCCCGCCGCCTTACCCGCCTCCCGGCCGCCGCCTTGGACCGCCCGCGCACGCCCGCGCGTTGGACGGCGCCACCCGCCCACTCACGGCCGCCTGCCGTGCCGCCAGTCCGCCTCCCGGCCGTCGCCCACCAGCGCCGCGGCCGCAGCCACACCCCCCTTCGCGCAGCAGCCGCCACCGTCCGCCGCCCACCCGCGACCGTGCGCGCCATGCGCCCCGCCGGACGCTCGCCCATCGCCCCCGCCATCTCCCGTTGACATCTCCGCCGCGCGCCGTTTTCCGGTGCCGGCCGCCGCCTCGCGCAGCCGCCTCCGCGCCGCCCATTGACCGCCGCCCTCCCTCCGAGCCTCCCGCCGAGCCTCCTTCGCCGCGCGCGCCCAACCGCGATTGCGGCCAACCGACCCCCCCCCCTCGCGGCCTCAACCGCCGCCGCGCCCGCCGCCCCCGGTATACCCCCCCCTCACTGAATTGAGCGCCCGCGCGGTCGCCTGCACCGCCCGCACGCGCAGCACCGTGCGCCACACCCCCCTCTCCGAGGTGAAGCCCCTCCCTCCCTCTCTCTCATATCGTCTCTCTCTCTCTCTCCCCGATCAATTCTCTCTTTATTTCTTCTCTTAACCTCTTTAATCTACCGTATTGTCGGGACATCGTTGTTCGGTTCGGTTTTCGTCGCCGTCGTGACCACGACGGTATATTCTTCACCCGGATCGACTCCGTTGGAATTCCGTGCACCGTTCGTCGTCGCCGTTAAGGTAGGTGTCTCGGCTATTCTTAGCATCGTTATATGATCGATTAAACCGTTAAAAATATATTTAGATCACTATGATTAGAATGATTTAATTAGTGGGTTGTTTTTGTTTTATTAGCATGATTAAATAGAGTTAGATTAGCTTGTTCAATTATGCATGGTTAGGTTGATTTAATTATCCATGTATGTTAGTCGGCATGATATGTTTTTATATGTTTTAACCTAGCTAGTTTAGATGATTGCATCGCGATAATCTTTAACATGTATATCCCGATTTGATAAAAAGCCGATGTAAAGTATAGGCATAGTGGTGGTAGAGTTTAGTTTATTTTCTTTTATGTGATAGATAGTCATGTTTAAGTATGTAATTGAGGTGTTTAGGTTGTAGCTTGCATGATCCTATTTAGATGCATCATATGATAGGCCGGTTCTTGTTTATGCTAGATTATGGTGTGGTATGCAAATATGGGGTGCATAGAACCATGAGTGTGCATCTATGTATTTCATGTTTGATTTGCCAATTAAATGTTCATGTTTTTGTACGAGTTAATTATATGCTTGCATGGTGTGGAATGTGGTTAGTGCGGTGTGACTGCATTGTGATGGAAATGTACTTCACCGGACTATAATTCGGTCTGTGGGCGACGGATGAATTAGAACAGTCCGAAGCATCCGTCGATCCCGGATACCGCGGTTTATCTTAAGTACTCCCCTGCCTATGGGGTACTATGAGATTTAGCTTACTATATGTTACTTCCTACTATATGGTAAATCTGGTGCTAGTTTTGTGATGTGACTGCATTTATCTGATGGAGCATGAAATTTACTGCAGTGTCTAGTTGTGTGGTTTGGCATAGATGGTAGTGTTATAGATGTGTCATTGGTTTTATGTCGAGTCTATGTGGCCTGGGCATACCTAGAACAGTTTAAGGTGTAGGTTATGTTGGTTTTAATGCATATAGAGTCTAGTCATCATATGGGGTAGTTGATTGATTCTTTAATCAATTAATTGAAGATACATAATTAGTTTACACCCTATGTATTAAATCTAATTTTTAGGCTGATATGTATTGTATACCACTAGAATCACTAGTATAGTGGGGTAGTTCGGGTGTAAGTCCTACTGAGTCTGTGGTGACTCACCCCTTCCGTTGTTAATATTTTCAGGATTGCAGGTTTAGCGCAACAGAAGCGTAGTGGTGTTTTGGAGTCCGAGGAGCTAGTGGAGTACTTGTTCAGTGTTGGTATTATTTAGATTGTAATTTCATAGTGTTAATTAGATAGAATTATTGGAATTGTTTATTTGGATTGTGATTTTGGTCTTAATTGGTTCCAGACCGATATTCTTCCCCGTTACGTCGCCGGATTATCTTCCGCTGTGCATGTTAAAAATCCGGGTCGTGGACAACTTAAGTATCGAGCATTAACTCGGCCTGAATGTCTATATTGACATGCCCGGGTTTATAATATCGGTTTGGATTAGATGGAATTGATGTTTGGAAGAAAAGAATCATGAGTGTGAAGAGTTATTTAGATTGTCTATTAGATTAAAAATTTTATTGGCACAGAAATTTGATATCAGATTAGTAGATATCTACATTGGATAATTACATGTATCATTTTATGATGATTTAACTTTCAGATTTAGTGGATTTTGGAGTTTAGATTAATGAGCATGGGATAAGACTATCACTTTAGATTTGTTGGATTTTAATATTAGATAGTGATTGGGTGATTAGAGATTGGATTGAATAACTAAAATTGCAATGACCAATTTTCAGATTGGGTGGATATTGTGGATTTATTTGATGAAGAATTATTTTCACTAATCTTAAGACATCATCAAGATATACATATTGGATTATCAAATGTTTGATAGGTGATGGTTGATCATTGTCATGTTGATTTATAGTTTGAGGAGAAAATTTTCAGATTTAGTATTTTTAGTAATTTAGATTGATGGTGAATTTAATAAGTATGATTAGAATCTTGATAATATCATGAGTAGTAGATAGATTGGTGAATCTTTTGAAGGATTTAGTTGAATAACATATGTGAAATAAATAGAATGATTCATTATGGGATTAAATCTGATTTATTTGTGAGATAATTGGAAGGATACTTTAGGGTGGTATGAGGATAGGATGACGTGTTAATTAGATTTCGGTATCGGTCCTACCCAAGATGTGAAATGAATTGATGATTGAATTATTAATTGAGTATATGGTTTTAAATGAAAAGGAATGGGACATAAGAATGAGATTATGAATATGAAATTTTAGAGTAAGAATTAAGATAATTTTTGCATGTATTGAATAAGTGATTTTTTTTGTGCTATCAAGGATGGAATGTAAACCAAGTGCAAGTTTTGAGGAGAGATATTTAGTTGATATATTATGAGTTTGAGAATTAGAGATAGTGTGAGTTGTATTATAGTAAGGTGCTATCTACTATTTGATTGTATTAATATACTCTCCCCGATCATAATCTTTTGATCTTTATTATCCAATTTTGAACTCATTTATCTCTCCTTATCTTGTCTGATCTATTTAGCCAAATCTTGATTGTGGATGATTTTAGTTATATGTTATGTCTAAGTGTAGGTTAATCTTATGCGATGTCTAGGCTTTGATTCATCATATGTGATCTTTAGATTTGATGAAGATAGAATGATAATGAGATGTATGTTGCTACTTGGTTGGAAGAAGTTAGAATCTGTAATATAAATATTTTTTTTAAGGAAGAAATGAGAATATATCTTGCAAGAAAGGTAGAGATTCATATATATTTGGAAAGTATGAGAGAGAATAGAAGACTTAAGAACTCATTGAGAATGAGAATCGTTCGCTAATTATATGTGATTACAATTAGATATTATTCATATGATGGAATTTAGAGACAAATTTCTTGGATGATAATTTGATAGCAAGTACTTTAGACAAAGAGATAATGTGATTGATGTGATTGATTAAAGTTTGAATGAAATGATAATGAGATGATGATTATTGTTTTTGTGATATTAATAATGTTAGGAGTAGTTGACTCATTAGGATTAGTTTGTTGGAAGTTATAGATTTGATAATCTTGTGAACTTATATCATATAGATGGTATGAGGTGCGTATATTTGAGATCATATGTATATGAATGATATAAAGGTTAAGAATAATTACATTGATTGGATAAGTGGATTACAATAAGCTTGAGATATATTTCATCTTAAGGCATCATTATTTTGTGAAGTTTTGCTATGAGATTGAATTGAAACCTGGCATTAATATTAAACTATTTTGAATTGAATAAAACTGTTGTACTTTTGTATGAGAAATGTGAGAAGATATCAGATTTAGAGAATGAATTATCAATTTGAATTTTGGAATAGATTTAGGAAGATATAGATATTATCGTAAGGTTGTAATCTTTTGATATTGAAGATGAGATGTTTAGAAGATTAGATAGTAATCTTAGAGATAAGACAATTATTTAGATAGGCCTATTATTAGTTTATATTTTGGCAATCTGATTTAGATCATGATCATATCATCCAGATTATCTTCCATTATCTATCGATCTAGAACTCTAGTATTATTCTTTCTATCCGATCTGAATTTGTCTTATCCGTTTGATGGCTCATGCTCTCTTCAAATTGTGATTTGCAAATTTAATTAGGACTAGACTTTGTATGCTTGGATTTATACTTGAGTAGATGGTGATGGATTAAATTTTGGGTTGTGATTGATCTCAACTTATTAGAAATGGTTTTTAGATAGAGGAGTTGTTAAAGAATTTTCTATCTTTTATTTGTGGATAAGATCAATACTTATAATCCTATGAAGATATACATTTAGATTTTTGTGGATCAAGTCATTCGGAGTGATGATCTTTAGATAAGATATTGATCAATTAAATTTGATATTTAGATTATGATTAGGTCATCAATAAGATGATTATATTGATTCATTGATGGCATTTGGTATGTTATGATGTTAAATTTCAGATTAGTATATTTGAAATTTTTGATAGACGAGGATCAAGATTACCAATTTTTAGACATGATTATTAAGTTCGTATCATGTAGGGACTATTGGATTATTGAATATTTTTGTGAAGGATATTTGATCCATATCACAATGGTCTACAAAATTTTTTTTTTGATTTGGTATGTTGATAATTTAGCTTAAGGATCATCAAAATTAATGTTTTAAGGTTATGTGATTGGATGATATATATGGTATATAGATAATTAGATTACCTATTAGATTGAGAATCTTAGATAGTATTGAAGATTGATATTAGATAGATTAGAATGATATAGATGGATAGATAATTGGTAAGTAGATTGATGAAGGAATTGTTAGTTAGTGTGTTAGTTGTTAGATAATTGGATAGATAGATGATAGATAGATATGTCAATAGATAGTTTCATAGATAGATGTGTTTAGGGAGAGTGATAGGTGGGGAGTAGATTAGATAGAAGAGAGAATAGTCAGATTGATTGAAGGATGCAATTGTTCGGTGAGACCGGTTGAATTTTCGAGGACGAAAATTTTATTAGGAGGGTAGATTGTAATGACCAGTATATTTATATAAATAAATAAATAAATAGTATATTTATTATGTGATTTGGTAATGCTAATTATCCTCTCTTCTTTTATCCTTCTGGTTTTTTTTTGTGTTCTCTCTCTCTCCGGATCCCCTACCAAAATCGTCGCCACCCTTCCTTATCTCTCCCATCCTTTTCGTTTTCGTAACCTACTTGCCGTTTCTTTCTCCATCTAACCGATGCCCGGATCCTCTCCGCCGCGATGACCCCGCGTTAGCGCGAGCCCGCGGCCCCGCCGCCTCCTTTCGCCACGAGCACCGCGCGCCCTCCGTGCCTCCCGTTGACGGCCCGCCGCCGTGCACCGTTCCGCCGTGCGTCGGCCTCGCTGCCGGCGCCACCCCGCGCAGGCCACCGCCTTCCGTGTCGGCCGGCGTTGATGCCGCGCCACCCCGACGCTCAGCCGCCAGCCGCCCACGCGGGAGTCCACCGCGCGACCGTGCCCCCCTCCGGCCGCATGTCCGCCCGCTGGCCGCATCCGCGTCAACCCCGCCGCCTTACCCGCCTCCCGGCCGCCGCCCGGCCGCCCGCGCACGCCCGCGCGTTGACGGCGCCACCCGCCCACGCTCACGGCCGCCCGCCGTGCCCGCCGTCCGCCTCCCGCCGTCGCCCACCAGCGCCGCGGCCGCAGCCACACCCCCCCCCTTCGCGCAGCAGCCGCCACCGTCCGCCGCCCACCGCGACCGTGCGCGCCATGCGCCCCCCCCCCGGACGCCTCGCCCACGCCCCCGCCATCTCCCGTTGACATCTCCGCCGCCGCGCTCGGTTGCCCGGCGCCCCTCGCGCAGCCGCCTCCGCGCCGCCCATTGACCGCCGCCCTCCCTCCGAGCCTCTGCCGAGCCTCTTCCGCCGCGCGCCCAACCGCGATTGCGGCCAACCGACCCCCCTCGCGGCTTCGCCGCCGCCGCGCCCGCCAGCCCCGGTATACCCCCCCCCCTCACCGGGTTGAGCGCCCGCGCGGTCGCCTGCACCGCCCGCACGCGCAGCACCGTGCGCCACACCCCCCTCTCCGAGGTGAAGCCCCTCCCTCCCTCTCTCTCATATCGTCTCTCTCTCTCTCTCCCCGATCAATTCTCTCTTTATTTCTTCTCTTAACCTCTTTAATCTAACAGATTGTCAGGATCTTCGGTTCGAGTTTTCGTCGCCGTCGTGACCACGACGGTATATTCTTCACCCCGGATCGACTCCGTTGGAATTCCGTGCACCGTTCGTCGTCGCCGTTAAGGTAGGCGTCTCGGCTATTCTTAGCATCGTTATATGATCGATTAAACCGTTAAAAATATATTTAGATCACTATGATTAGAATGATTTAATTAGTGGGTTGTTTTTGTTTTATTAGCATGATTAAATAGAGTTAGATTAGCTTGTTCAATTATGCATGGTTAGGTTGATTTAATTATCCATGTATGTTAGTCGGCATGATATGTTTTTATATGTTTTAACCTAGCTAGTTTAGATGATTGCATCGCGATAATCTTTAACATGTATATCCCGATTCGATAAAAAGCCGATGTAAAGTATAGGCATAGTGGTGGTAGAGTTTAGTTTATTTTCTTTTATGTGATAGATAGTCATGTTTAAGTATGTAATTGAGGTGTTTAGGTTGTAGCTTGCATGATCCTATTTAGATGCATCATATGATAGGCGTTCTTGTTTATGCTAGATTATGGTGTGGTATGCAAATATGGGGTGCATAGAACCATGAGTGTGCATCTATGTATTTCATGTTTGATTTGCCAATTAAATGTTCATGTTCTTGTCCGAGTTAATTATATGCTTGCATGGTGTGGAATGTGGTTAGTGCGGTTGAGTACATTGACAGATGGAAATGTACTTCACCGTACTATAATTCGGTCCCTGTGGGCAACAGATGAATTAGAGCAGTCCGAGCATCCGTCGATCCCGGATACCGCGGTTTATCTTAAGTACTTCGCCTATGGGGTACTATGAGATTTAGCTTACTATATGTTACTTTCTACTATATGGTAAATGCGGTGCTAGTTTTGTGATGTGATTTTGCATTTATCGGATGGAGCATGAAATTTACTCGGACGGGTGTCTAGTTGTGTGGTTTGGCATAGATGGTAGTGTTATAGATGTGTCATTGGTTTTACGTCGAGTCTATGTGTTACGGGCATACCTAGAGTAGTCTAATATGCAGGATATGTTGGTTTTAATGCATATAGAGTCTAGTCATCATATGGGGTAGTTGATTGATTCTTTAATCAATTAATTGAAGATATATAATTAGTTTACACCCTATGTATTAAATCTGATTTTAGGCTTAATATGTATTGTATACCACTAGAATCACTAGTATAGTGGGGTAGTTCGGGTGTAAGTCCTACTGAGTCTGTTGTGACTCACCCCTTCCGTTGTTAATATTTTCAGGATTGCAGGTTTAGCGCAACAGAAGCGTAGTGGTGTTTTGGAGTCCGAGGAGCTAGTGGAGTACTTGTTCAGTGTTGGTATTATTTAGATTGTAATTTCATAGTGTTAATTAGATAGAATTATTGGAATTGTTTATTTGGATTGTGATTTTGGTCTTAATTGGTTCCAGACCGATATTCTTCCCCGTTACGTCGCCGGATTATCTTCCGCTGTGCATGTTAAAAATCCGGGTCGTGACACACTGCCACCAACCGGAGGACTGCCATGAGCCCTCGAGCCCTCTCCCACTTCTCAGTAACATTAATGCAACCATGTCATTACTATATTATTGAGAGATACATTATATTACTAAATGGTACATATGATTACTAAATAGTGCATATAAGTACCAATGTCACAATTTTTTTTGGTTACTAATTCATGCAATGTGTTACTAACCCTCTTGTAATTTTTACTAAGGTATCAATATCATATTTTATAAGTTATAAATAAAAAAAGAAATTTAGTAACTACATGTACCATTTAATTAATAATAATATAGTGCACCTTTTAGTAACATATAGTAACAAGTTGGTGATGGCGGGAGTCCTCTCCTCCCATGGACTGAGACGATCCGTTCTCATACTTACCCCCAAGACTCTTCGTCTATCGTCACATGAGCTCCAGTTAAGCATGTGTTCCTGTTATCACATAGACACTAGGAAAAGTTAAAGATAAGTTCTCCTCCTGGGCATGGCAATCATTCAAGAGAAAGAATAATTTTCCTTTAAAAAATTAAGAAAGGCACCATAAGTGAGTGGGCAATTTACTTAACCATTAACCTTGCCCCTGTGAAAAGTAATTTGACACGTGGTCCCTTAAAAAAAAGTAATTTGACAGCTTTATAACCATTAATTAAAGTGCGCTAAATTTCTGGACGTGAGTCACAGCTAGTACAAGATCTCAATATAGATTGAACGAATGACCAAGGAACTTGTAGAAGATGCTCTTGGCAGCTATATATAGTTACCAAAGACTTTATTAGACAACAGTTGGGGGCTTAGTATAATCACATATATGAGACTATGAAGCATGAAAAACAGAAAACAACATGCATGGCATTTTAGTAAAGGTATTCTCTATCATGGGTATCCGCATTATACATATGAATCCCACTCCTCTGCTCATATTTGAAGACCCAATATGTTCCACATTCTATGAGAATAAAGCAGCTGTATATCTTAACTAAGAGAAACACACTGAACACAAGCACATCAGATCACAACCATGCTTACCTTAATCTCTGCTGGCTACTTCATATGAACAAGGGTGATATATATATGTATATATAATTAAGTAACATTGTCAACGGATATCAATAATGGCTGAGAGATTGAGTGACAGGTGAAATTGCATGTAAATTGAAGATTATGAAATGGTGAATTTAAAGAGCTAAAGATTGAAAGGATACTTAAAAGTCTCTCTCTATATATGCAATTGATAGGGTGATTATTACAATATAAATGTAAAAATAGAAAATCTTCTTGTGTGCTTGCGGAAGCATAATTCATCCTTTCTCCAAGAATATTCTTGCACAAATATATAATCTCATTCGACTGAGCCACATATATAGCTTTAAAGTTTAACCAATGAAGGATATATAATATCTAACAGGAAAACAAATACAAATGTGCTCTCGGAATCTACCACATTCACACCAGAACTAGGCCGGGTGTGGTCATAGATTGATTTAATAGTTCAATTTGGATTGGATTTTTTCCAAATCAAATCAAATTAAACCCATCTCTCAAACCAAAACACAAATAAAAATGGTTTGGTTCCATCGAGCCCGTTCATATTGAATATAATACATACATTCATATTTTAAATTAATTTATATTAATAATTGAGTACTAATTGCTTATTCTTATATATATATGATTACAAAAGTTATGTAAATTTATATATAACATAAATAAGTATTTAAAACAATTGAATTTATCTATTTATAAGTTTGGTTTGGTTTAGACATCATCCCACAGCAAAATGAAGCTAATGGGGTGTTTGGTTGCATGATAATTTTTTGTACACTTTCATGATTAAAAATTATATTAAAATAAAAAGTGAAACAACTCATGACATAAAATTATCATGTTTGGAGGGATGTGATAACAAAAAAAAAGTTACAACCATCCATGACCAAACAAAGTGGGGGATCACAAGAAAAAAGAAAGAGGTGAGACCCTCTTTTTTGTTTAAGAAGAAAATCACTTTCAAAATATAAATTTGTCATGGTTGCCAAACACCTCTTTTAACAAGTTTTCTTACAAATTTTAAAAATTAAAATAAAAACCTCTATTATCATGCAACCAAACACTCCATAAGTTTGCCCAAACAAAAAGAAATCAATTTGAACTCAGTGGTTTATTTTGGTTTTTTTAGGTTAAACCACAGAACAGCCCATAACCTGAATATAATATATACTCCAACAATTTATGATGCACTTTCTTTTATAGAAACATTGCACTTTCACACATTAACTATTTCTTCTCTTGTGTTTATCACACACACAGAGCGAGAACTAGAGAACAAATATGACAAGAATAAAAGTTGTGGCCATAGAAGACAAGACAAATCTAAGCCTAGCTAACAGGGTGTGTTTGGTGGCACAATTATTTTTATTTGCTTAGATGATAAAATTTTATATTAAAATAAAATCTATGATAGTTAAATACATAAAATTATTATATTTGGTGAGATATGATTAGGGGGTGTTCACTGTTCAGTTCAACTCAATAGACCAAATCGACTACATTGATAATGTACATCCCTAAATATGATATCAAAAAGTGGAATCATGTAAAAGTAAAAAAAAAAAAAGTGGGGATCACAAGGAAGACAACAAAGAAGGTCTCATTGTCCAAGAAGGATTCTCTATTAAAACATTTCTTAATTTATTGCCAAACACCCACAAGTTTGTGTACAAGCACGAGTTTTTGGTTGCCCCAAAAAAGTGAACGCTGGTGAGCTGAATGGAACTGAAGTTAATTAATGTCATGTCTTGTCAGATTATCAAAAATAATGCGATAGTAATTTTGCTATTGATACTTTTTATCAAATGGAGCAGCAATATCAAAATTGATGAATATGGACATTTGTTTTACATACCATTCATTGTTTTCACTACAAATTTCAAAATTGAAATTATTAGTCAGACACCTCTTCATGATTTATAACAAACAACAATTTCAAAATATACTAGCCAAATAGCCTAAAATAACATTTATAAATATTGAGAGAAGAATATGCAACAACAAGATATATATAATGTATATGCTTGATTTTCATAACAGCAAGCCGATTCCATGCATACCCTGCGTAGTAGCATACTAGCATATATATGTATTGTATTGAATCTACACCATCAGCATGCTTAAACTCCCCTGCAGGGAGCTGGCGAAACCCCACTCAGTGACCGGACAATTCTTCCTCTGCCTTGCTCTACCCAAGAAACAATCTAGCTAAAATCTGATCGAAATTAGGTCCAAACAAAAAGTTTAAGATACGGCAGACGCCCCTGGAAATGCCCCCCCAGTTAAATTTAGGGCATCCCCTGAATCAAAGAGAGCATCAAAGAGAGCAAGTCAGCACTGACCTACGACTGTGTGGTTTGGTTGGGCAGCTGGAAGACGAAGCTGCCGCGCGCCGCCGCCGGCACCTTAGAACGCCGGCCGATATCAGAGCTACGATCCGCTGCCTTCCCCGAAGAGGCCGGCCATTGATTAGCGGCGCAGCCGCTGCGGCGTCGCTGCGGAGACGGAGCTGCCGGATCCAGCGCTCTGACCTGCGCTAAACGGCGGGTATATAGCTATCTCTCTTATCCCTCTTGCTGGCGAAGAAGCCAGAATCTTGACGGGCGGCGCAGGACAGAGACCGGCCGACCTCCGCCGTCTAGGCCGGCCGCGGCCGCTTGCCCGGCGACATGTGTGTGCTCCCCGCCGGCCTGCGCGCCTCCCCGCCGCCGGAACGTCGCGCGAGACCTGGAAAGGCGCTGCAACCAGCCAGCAACGTAGCAAGCATGAAGGCCGAGGCAAAAACGGAAGAAATAATTTGATCGGATAAAGAAATATCTATCTATATATATAATGGGTTCCTTCTTCCTTCACCTGTTCGTCAGGCATGCAACAGGCGGCAATCAAAGTGGATCAAAACGATTGAAATACATCTAGATTTTACATAAATAATATGACTAGCTATATATATATATCTGTGAGGATGTATTTAGACATGTATATGAGGAAGCATATGTGATCATACTGTTCATGGGGTTCTCTCCTAGCTATCTCCTTGTCTTGAGCTATATGAGACATGGGCATGCATATCTATACAATTGAAGGAAGAACCATGATATATATACTGCCGTTAAAGAGAATATGATAAAGAAAATAGGGGAAAAAAGACCTCCAAATGTATTGAGCCTCATCGATCACAATAATAAATTTTTTCATCATGACATATAATTAAGTTAATTATTGACGGGGAGCCCCTTCTTGCTAGCTTGTGGGTATATTGAAGTGAGAGAGCATTGAGCTCCCTTGCTATTATATCTTCTTCTTCTTCTTCGAAGGAAGAGGGGTTTGATGGTGGTCTACAAGGCAAGGTCCAAGGAGGACGCCGACGGTTGAGCCACACCCTGAGGGCGCTCCACAGCCTCCGATCCGCCGCCGAGCCTCACGGGGAGAAGAGGCAGCGCCGCCGGTGCACGGCTGCGCGACGATCCGGCGCCGATGCTGGTGGCGCCGGCCCCGGCCGTCGTCGACGAGTAGCCCACGTTCACGCCGAACAGCCTCACCGTCTTTCCCCTATCATCGCCGCCGGACCGGCCGGCCGCTGCAGCTGGTACAGAATTGAAGGCCGCCGGCGTGGGCGCCGGGATGCCTCGGGATCCGCTGCCGCAGTCGAAACCGTATTGCACTGCCGCCCGCGGCTGGTCCCCCCCGGAGCGCAGCTGGCTGAGGTAGGAGCTGGAGCCGGAGCCGGAGCCGGCGAGGGCAGAGCTACGGCCGTGCCACAGGTGGCCGTAGGCAGTCACGGACGGGAAACAATTGGCCGGCGGCGCCGCTGCCGCCGGGTGCCAGGAAGATCGAGGGAAAGGCAGCAGCGGGTCATGGATCAACGGGAGGGGGATGCGGTGGAGGAGCGGGTGGCCGGGGAGGGCCTCCGGCCGGTGCTTCCAGTCGATGAACAGGCGCCGTCGTCCATCCTCGTCGACCCCGCGGCCGAAGGAGACGGTGTCGCCGGAGTCCAGGTGCTTCTCCTTGACGAAGCGGCTCCAGCCCTTGGTCATCACGTAGCTCTGGCTGCTGTTCCAGTAGGAGTAGCGGAATCGCCAGCCCTTCCCCGTCCGGTCCTCGAAGCTGAGATGCAGGCCCTTCTCGCCGGCGGCGGCGTCGAGGGGGAAGTACTTCTCGGCGTGCTGCTTGGGGATGACGAGCCGGTTGAGCTTGCCGACGTCGCTGGGGGTCACCACTTTGTCGAACATGTGCTCCTTCGCCAGGAAGCACGCCGAGGGAAGAAGAAGAAGACCGTCACCGTCGCTGCCGCCGCCGCCGCCGGCGACCGGCGGGAAGTGGGACGACGACGACCGGCCGGGTGGGAAGACCGCCGGGCGCACCACCTGGGGGAACCCGTTCGGCTCATCTTCTTCACAGCGATAGCTCCTCTCTCTTCTAATTCCAGCTGGTAACGGCGGCTCCATGGACGTCGATCAATCGGGCTGGCCGTCGAATTTTGTACCACGACGCCGGCGGATTGTGCCGCCTGCTGAAAGGATCTTCTTCGCGCAGCTGACACCGAGTTACTTCGCAGCTCTGGTTCTCAATCGCCGCTGCTATCTTCTCTTGCCTATGCCTGCAGGATACGCCGGAAAAGCCGCCGCCGGTATATATTCACCATAGCTCTGAATTATCCGGAGGAATGAAACTGATTTGGCAGGATCTCAAGGGCAGAGATAGAAAGGAAGAGGGTAATCCAGCCTTCTACTGACCTGTGCAAACCAACCAAGAGCCTGCTGATAGATCATAGATTGACCCGGCTGCCGGAGGTATCCTCCTGGAGAGAGCTCGGAAAAGCTAGGGCTTGTGGCTGTCTATACCCTTCTGGCAGCCCAGGCATTTGGGGAGGAGGACGCAAGAGAGAAGAGGATCGAGCTAGCAATTCAGCTGGTATATAGGACTGCTTTGCAATTATGTGAAAGTCTGGGGGGAGGAGATAAAAAAAGCAGGAGAGATGATCAGGTAGTTGGCCAGACCTCCTTGGCAAATAGAGGGAGAGGGGGGGAAGAGTAAGCCAATGAATCAGTTGGCTGAGTTCATGTGGTGGGTAATGGGTATGTCCTCTTCATCATTTTTCAGGTGCAACTCCATGTATATATATATAAAGTTCTGAAGTATTAGCTACTACTACAAGATGTTAATGAATTGGATACAAGAAATTAATTGGGTGGTCAACGTAGAATGGAATGGTCATGCTCAAAATTACTTCTTGCACTTAAGTTTTCGCCTCTTTGGGCCGAAGCCCCGGAGGACCGACGAACCGGAGGACCGACGGACCGAAACATGATGAAGGAGGAGTCAAAGGAATATAAGAATGTACAGAAATGTCATTAATTTTTATTGATTTATAGCTCTGATATCATATGTAACGTAAACATTGAGTCGTTGACCAAGAAGGAAGAAGGGGGTTATTTTTCGTTACTATCACTATTGTTAAGTAAGATTATTTACTCTTAGCATGAGACCATTGAAGAAGATAAAAATCTTTAATCCTGTAATGGTTAATGGATTCTGATAGAATTATGGTTACACACTGTGATATGTCCACTTAATAGGACTGAATGCATGTATACATTTAAGTTAGAGCATAGCATTCGAAGGGCTGCAAAAGCCCATCTTGTATACGATGAATTTATTGAATATAAACTGCTAAAATTGCCTCTAGCTGTACCTTAAATTATTATAACTAATTAGGATTGTAGCTAGAGAACTGTAGACCAAGTAAAAGGAGGCAAAGCCATGTTGCTGGCAACATATATATGTCATGTCATGTCACTGAAGAGAAGGGATTCATTGCACATTATGTAACAATAGTAGTAAGTATTATGTCCAACAAGTATGATATTCAGGATATATCATGACCTACAGTCGTACGTAAGCATTATAATCACATTTGAATCTATCTTTAGATGGTGATAATAACAAAACAATCAGTCAAAGTTCTGATCCGAGAGATAGTTTCATTTATTGGGGCAAATTTTAGGCATTAAACTTTGGTCTCAGAGTACCACTCGACAGAAGAAATATGAGATGGCGAAAAATTGAAGGCCGGTCAAAAAGTTGCATGGATTCTCTTAGATGTGGTTATCTTTTTCTTTTTCCTTTTTTTTTTTTGAAAACTTTATGACCAGTCCATGAGAAGAAGCACATAGTTTCAAGAATGGTATTTTATGTTGTTCTATGTGCTCCATATATAAGAATAAAGACATTTGAGGGGGTGTTTGGTTGTCTGATAAATTGAGTTTTTGTTAAAAAATATGTTTTTGTAACAAAACTTATGAAAAAGTGTGTTTGGTAAGACTTAAAATTATGTATTTTTAAAAAGGATTTTTTCTTACATAAAAACAAGAGGTGAGATCTTTTTATTTCTTTGTGGTCCCCCACACCTTTCATTGTAATATATAGTACACTACTCTTTTTATATCATACCCCTCCAAACATGATAATTAATCTTGTCTTTAGCCATCCTATATTTTATTTTAATATAAATTTTTATCATGAAGGTGTATTATTAAAAAATTGTTATGCCACCAAAACAACCCGTTTTCCATCAGTTCAACTAGAAGAGGAGCTACGTGAGTCATAAATACCTGCAAATCTAGCGTTCAGTGTGCAAGGATATCGTTATTAAAACAACTAAATCTTACCCATTCACATAAATTCTTCCTTACTAGCATGTAATGATGTTAATAGTTAGACGTTGTAAGAAAGGGGGATCTTGGAATAATCAGATTCACATCCTGTATTTATAGCATTTTCAGAAGTATTATAGTCCGAGAAGTTCGACGGATGGGACACAAAAACATATTAAAATGAGAGATCAAAGCAATTGTAGCAAAGAAAATGTCAAAGCAAGGAAACAACACAGATAAATCTTTTATTTATCTGACTTCAGTATCACCATGGAAAACCATATACTTAGGCCCCAATGCATTCGATTTAAGACGTGTATGTTCTGTAATTTTTATCAAAGTATACTTCTCTTATCGCGCCGTCTCTAAGAATATGTTCATGTTTTGATTCAACCAGAAAAAACTAATCTGATGTGGTTGGTTTCTTTTTAGGATTGTTCATGATCAGATTAATTTGATGTTAGTGACCCTTCAAACAAAATATAATCAAATAAATTGAATTAATCTATAAATTTATATCATTTTAAAATAAGAATAACAGTTTGATTTTGTTGACCTGGTTCTCAATTTTTGTCCCTACTTTGACACACTGTCATATGCTGGGTGTTTCTCATGCCCATATATATTTCATGCATCTCTGCTCTTTCAATATTATAGGGCCGTCTGATACAAGATTAAATTGGGGATAAAGTTGATTTGTCCTTAAAAATCTGGATATAAATCAATTTTATCTCTAAATTAAACGTGTGTCAAGCAGCCCTTAATAAGTAGGATATAAGAGATCAATGTGGATTTAACGTGCATGGGTGTCCGGTAAAAGCAGGTCCAAAAGAAAAAGTATTTTGGTCAAAATATTGAGGTTTCTTAGAATTAATGGCGCAGTGGGGGACATCACCTCCCCAAGAGGGGGAGGTCATGGGTCCTAGCCCTTTCACCAAGGTCATCGTAGTATATGTGGTAAAATCAGAAACCCTCTCATTCAGAGAGAGATCACGGGTTTTGAGCATGTAGTGTTTTGGCCTCTGGCCATCATCTGTAACTATATATTGTGGCACCAAACAAAAAAAAAATCTTGAAATTTTAAGATTCCGATGTTTTGTAAGATCATGTTTAGAAATACATGTAACTACAAGTCCATCGATAGTCCTGTAAATGTTATTCATATATGAGAGCCTTTTACAAATAAATTAATATTGGTTAAATAAATTGTATAATGACACCTTTCTATCCATACTTGAATATACATATGAATATCAGATTTACGCACATAGATCACTAATGGGGTGTTTGGTTGCACGATAGTTTTCTGTACACTTTCATGATAAAAAATTATATTAAAAAAAAGTGAACGAACTCATAATATAAAATTATCATGTTTGGAGAGATGTGATTACAAAAAAGAGTAACTACCACACATGACCAAACAAAGTGGGGGGACCACAAGAAAAAAGAAAGAGGTGAAACCCTCTTTTTTTGTTTAAGAAGAAAATCACTTTTAAAACATAAAATTGTCATGGTTACCAAACACCTTTTTTAACAAATTTTCTTATAAATTTTAAAAATTAAAACAAAAATCTTCATTATCATACAACCAAACACCCCATAAGAATAAGCCAGTAGTCTTCCTCATTAAAAGAACAGGACATTATAAAAAAAACTCAGAAATATACAAACAGAAATATACCAGAATAAGAAAAAATAAAAATAAATACTATTGTGGCCGAAATTGTGAAAGATGTACTATTTACACAGAGTGACACTTGAGAAGGTGTTGCAAATACATTATAATAATGACAGAAAAAGTTGGGTTGTCACCATTAATCGATTAATTTCTGGTGACAAAAAACAATTATATGGTTGCTAGTAACAACAGTAGTGATAGCTTACAGACCGATTGATAAATAATAGTTGTAGTAAATGTAGAACGCTGGTTTGACAAATCTAAAAGGGGGTTAATCATGTTAGTCCCCCAAATCTAAAAGAAGGGTGATCAAACTTAAAACAATAAACGTACAAATTGAAATAAGACTAGTTGGCCGCACATAATACTTAACAAGCATGGTAAATAGAGCTAAAAGAGATTGATTAAACTACACAACGGATATTGTACTTATAGTGATTCGGTCATGATTACATAACCTACTAATGTAACCCTACAAACTAACATGCAATTGCAGATACCATACATGAATATAACCTTCAGTGTAATCCTTCATGAACAGAGAGACAACTTCTCTACACACATTTTCTTGAATAAATACAAGTTCAACAAAAATATATCAATCAAACTAGAGATAGTTGAGAGAGGAATATGCAACTATAAATTAATAGTGCTCGTTTCCATATAGCATTGAGTTGATGGAGAGGCTTATATGGTTGATCCTGATTACAAGGAACAAACTTACTTTTATCTTGTTTTTACACTTTTACATGCTTAAGTTTAAGGAGAACTATCCTTGAAACCTTAATTAAGCACAAATTTCCCTTTGCATTTTTTTGTTCAAATCTTGATTTCTCAAAGTTCATTGGCTTCACTTGACCCCACTGAGCTATGTGTGGGTCCTCCACTGGGAGAGAGCTTGTCTTGTGGAAAGGTTCCAGTGTGCATGATTCAGTTTGGTCTCATTTTGATTTTTTTTCCCTTACAAAATCAAGTCAAAGTGTGAATGGGTCATAAGTTGTATAGAATCAAACCGGTTCAATCAAGCTTGTTATCATATATATCATGTTTGGTGGGATATATATGATAACAAAAAGGGGAGGATCATGTATATATAACTAAGAAAATAATGGTGGATATTTTAAGAGAAAATTTTCTCTTATTTTTACCCACAAATGTTTTTGGTAAAAGACATTTATATAATAATTGCTAAACAATTTGTTTACAATTTTGTTACAAAAGTATTTTTATAACTGTCAAATACGATCACTTGTAACTTGTCAGGTAACTCTCTCTCTCTCTCTCTCGATTAAGTATATGGATAATTTGACTTAGACACTCTATTCTTAGTTAATATGCTAATAATTTATATACATTTTCTATGTTAATGCAAAAGTTAGCTAATATGCACATAAAGCACTGCAACTTCAGTGAAAACTTCTTCAAATGCAACAAAATTATCCTTCTCAAAATTTCCATTGGGTGATAATCACCCTCCTTTTCTTCACCTTTTACAACTGTCGTGGATCAAAGAACCTTCATGTTATCTATTACCCTTATAGCTTTCAGTTACACATCCTCTGTTCACAGCTTTACCTGACCACATAGTCTCATCTCCCTAAAACAAACATGTACTTGTAGCGCCAAGTAGCAGAGAACGTGGATAGAATTTATTTATTTTTTTGAAAGCAAGCTAAACCCACAGACTGGAATTAAAAAGATAGGTCCATACATAACTGGTTCCACACAGAAGTAGGAAGCTCTGTGGGAAAAACAAGAGGGGGAGGGAAATTCAGGGCCCATTTCGCTAAGAGGTGGGCGGCCTGGTTAGAGCTCCTAGGAGAGAAGGAAAGTTGCACCCCAGAAACAAGCAAGATACGTTGGCATTGAGTGATGCTGTCCTGAGCCCGCCAGAGCTTGGGTCCCTGCCGAAGGATGGCATCTACAATACCTTTGGCATCGTTTTCCACGATGGCCTTCGGATTATGCTGGGCTGCCCATTCGCAAGCTTCACAGATAGCCAAGGCTTCAAGTAACTGCGGATCCACAAACTGAGAGTGGGACACCTTCCAATGAGACAGAATGCCAGCTGAGTCGCGAACAATAAGACTGATGCTGCCGTGAAAACCATTTGTCCCGCAGTCAACATTAATCTTCACCAGCCCACTAGGTGGGGGAAGCCAGGAAGGACAAGATATATCCTTAGGCGCCACCCGCTGGTCAAGGAGGAACTGAGCCTCATGGGAAGCTCGCTTGAAGATGGTCAGAGGATTTGAGTTTGTGTACTTAAACACACAGTCGCACCTGGCCTTCCAAATGTGCCACAGAATAGATAATGCCAATATGCCCAGTTCAGAGAGGTGGGGAAGGTCCTTTGTGATCCACGAGAGCCAAGCTTTACAATGAAAATTCATGTCTGCCCAATTTTTCGGTGCTCCCAGAGACGCTAACCAAATGGCCCTACTCCTAGAACAATCAAAGAAAGTATGTTGCAAAGATTCCAGGGCCTGGTTGCACACCTCACACGTCCCACTGAAACGGGGCATCCTGTTAGCAATGGCCAAATTTGAGGGAAGGTTATTTGACAAACATTTCCATATGAAGAAAATGATCTTCTAGGGACAGGTTTGGGTCAACCTGGGGTGCCATAAAAGTTTCCATAAGGAAAAATCAGAATGGCCGGGGGGTCTAAAATAGTCAGCCAGAAACCTATAAGCCAACTTGATCGTGAGCATCCCGTCCTTTGTAAAGGGCCAGACAAGAGTATCCTCCATGATGTTTCTGAAAATGGGGGTTTTAAGGATGCGCAGGGCAGAGGAGTTGTCAAAAGCTTCGCGGATCAAATCAACATTCCAACTGCCCTCCGAAATAATCTCCTTAACCCTGTGCGGAGTGTAAGGTGCTGAAGCATTTTGGATGGGGGGACCCATCCTGTCAAGAATCCACTGGTTGTCCCAGATGTTAACCTTGTCCCCATCGCTAATTTTCCACAGGCCTCCCCTAAGAATAAGGGGCCTGACAGAAAGGATGTTCCGCCAGATCTGAGAGGCAGAGTGAGTAGCTTTAACCTCCCAGAAACACTTGTTCTTTAGGTATTTAGCCCGCAAAACATTAACCCAAAGCTTCTGTTTATCTTGAATGAAGGTCCAAAGAAGTTTCATGATTTTTGCTTTGTTCATAAGCTCCAAGTCCCGAATCCCCAAGCCACCATTCTGTTTGGACTGCTTGATAACACCCCAACTAGAGAAGTGGATCTTCCTTTGATTCGCCGACCCTTGCCCCCACCAGAAGCCATTTTGCATGGAGTCCATCATCTTGATAATATCCGCAGGAAGCTTGTAAACAGACATGAGATGTGCCGGGAGCTGACTAAGAGTGGTTTTAATTAAGACCGTTCTACCAGCAAGAGATAAGAGTTTGGTTTTTCAGGAAGCTAGCTTTGAGCACCAATTTGCCATGAGTTTGTCATAATTTGACTTACCTATTCTCGCCTGGCTCATGGGAACCCCCAGGTAGAAATCAGAATTTGAACCGAGAGAGAAACCAGAGGCGTTGCAAATAGAATCTCTGGTAAGAGTGGGGACTTTTTTGCTGAAATAGATAATAGACTTCGCCTTGTTGATTGCCTGACCGGACTGATCTTCATAGAATTTGAGAATTTCCAACAAGTTCTGGATTTTCTGTAGCTTAGCCGACCCACAAACAATGAGGTCATCCGCGAACATGAGGTGAGTGATAGCCGCCCCCCCCCCCCCCCCCGACTGGCAGAAATAGCAGAAAGCCGACCCTTGTCCACCCCATCCTTGATAAGAGTTGTAAGAAACTCAGTGCAGAGAATAAATAAGTAGGGAGATAAGGGGCAGCCCTGTCAGATGCCCCTACTTGGTTTAATCAGACCCGACCTTTGGCCATTAATATTGAGCATAAAAGTGGCGCTGGTAACACATTCCATAACTATATTGATAAACTTGTCCGGAAGCCCAAAGAACTGGAGAGTGTTCCTAATGAATGGCCACCTCAAGCTGTCGTATGCTTTCCGAATGTCCAGCTTAACCATAAAGAAACCAGAATTTTCCTTTTTCTTCCTGAAAGTAGTAAGAATCTCCTGCACTACTATGATGTTGTCCAAACCCGATCTGCCCGGCACAAAAGCAGATTGGTTCTCGGAAACAAGCAGGGGTAGGAGGGGTTTAATCCTTGTAGCCATCAGCTTGGTGAGGATTTTAAGGACCACGTTGCAAAGGCTAATGGGCCTGAAATCCTCACGGGACATGGGATTGGCCTTCTTGGGAATTAAAGTAATGGAAGTACTGTTCAACCCGAACAGAAGTTGGGAAGTTTTAAAAATGTTGGTAACTAATTCAAAAAGTTCATCCTTGACCAGGACCCAAAATTCTTGAAAGAACACGGGTGGAAGGCCATCGGGACCCGGGGCTTTCTCGGGTTTCATAGAGAAAAGGGAGCTTTTAATTTCATCAAGGGATGGAGGCTCCACAAGCTCACTCAAACGACATGCTAGGATTAGGGGAGGTGGGGTCGGGGAACTGGATTGAACAGGGTTAGTGGAATTGTCAGTGAATGGAAAAAAATCCGGAAGGTGTGCTCGATATCCTCCAACTTGCCGCTCCAGGAGCCATCGGGTTTGGTAATCCCCGGGATCTTATTCAACCTTCTTCTACTCGTCACTTTTGCATGAAAAAACTTGGAACACTTGTCGCCGTAGTTGTACCAATGGAGTTTGGATCTTTGCCTCCAATAAATTTCTTCCATGTCTTCAAGCTGGCGGAGTTTACTCTCCAGATTTAGCTCACGATCAATGTGTTCTTGATCAGCAGGAGCCCTATTCAGTTGAGACAATTGCTAACGAATAGCAGAAATCTGAGTACTGAAATTCCCCACATGTTTCTTCCTCCAAAAGGAAAGTTGCTGACTAAGACCGGCCATCTTATCCTTGTAGTTAACCTGCAAACTCGGGTTTTCCTTCCAAGCCTTGCTAACTGCTTGGTGAAATAAAGGATGTCGAAGCCAGGCCGCCTCCATCCTGAAAGAGGTGTACCGAGGCTTACTTGGTGGATTTGTATTAAGGTACAGAGGACAGTGGTCGCTGGCTACCATAGGCAGAGTATGAAGCCGGGAGTAAGGGAAGAGGGAAACCCAGTCCGCCGAGGCCAAACCTCTATCAAGCTTCTCTCTAATATTAAACTGAAAGGATCTACGGTTGGACCAAGTATACACCGGTCCTTCCTGCCTTATTTCAGTCAACCCAAGAGTAGTAATGAAATCATTGAAGTGCTGCATGTGGGCTTGGATAGGAGGGTTTCCTCCCCACTTCTCAGCTGGATTTGTAACACAGTTCCAATCCCCGATAAGGCACACAGGTAATCTATACCTATTGATACAACTAGACATACTCTCCCACATATAGACCATGTCCACATCAGAATTTGGGGCATACGTGGTGATAAGAAGCCAGCTGTCTTTACCAGAAGGCCCATTAACTCTACTTCCTATCCAATTGCTAGACGACCCCACAATATCGATGTTTATGTCATCGGACCACCATAGCCAAAGACCCCCGGCCCGACCATCAGCTGGCACAATATGGGAATTTGTAATGCTTCTGACCTTGAAGAAATCCTGACTGGAAGACATATTTCGTTTTGTCTCACACACAAAGAAAATACCCGGTTTGATGGAATGGGCTAATCTGTCAAGATGTCGAACTGTCGAGGGCCCATTCCCACCTCGACAGTTCCAAGCTATTATCTTCATTTAGTCCCCGGCAGCACTTTAGGGCCAGCTGCGTCTGCCCGGGAAGAGCTAGAAGAACCATCGTCTGTCAACATGATATTCCCCTGGTTTATGCCTCTGTGATATTGAGTCTTCAGCACTTTGAAAGTCTTTTTACTTGCTCTATCCTTCAAGCCCCGCCTTTTGAGAGGACTGACCGGTGGGGAAACTACATGCTAGGATGTAGGTTGTTTCAAGTCAATATGGAACAGACTAGAGTTCAAATTGGTAGGGTAATCATGGGAGCCTTGTAATGGAGCAGGTTTTGGTGAACCAACTTGTGGGGAGTTCAGTAGGTGATGGACAGGTATGGGTTCGCAAGACATGAACTCGATGGGGTCTGTAGAAGAGGTCCTCTTAAGTTCTCCGACAGGGGATGAAACCTTGTGTTGATGAAACCGGACGCTACTCTGGGTCCAGACCGGGTCATGGGTAGTAAAAGGGATAAGGTGGCCATCTGTGGTTGAGGCCTGACCAAGGAAAGGGGTAAGGCTGCAATCGGCGGCATCCACCCGAAGGCTAGGAATAATGGGGGGTAAGGTGGAAAAAGGGTCAGTTGGCAGAGGTGAGGGGGGGTTTTCCGACTGGCGTGAGGCGGAAGCTGTGTCAGACTGCATGCTTCTGTGGCGCCGCTCGGCAGGATCTACTGGGCGACCCGCCGGTCTGGGACCTTGGGGTCCAGATCCTCCGGACACTGTTAACCAGTCGCCAAATTGAGGTTTGAGAAGCTCGTTGAGTTCGGCTTGAACGTGGGCTGGAAGCTCCGGCTTAATGAGATTAAACAGGTGATCACGGAGCTCGCAATCAGCAAGAAGATGGCCCAATTTCCCGTAAAAATGGCAGAATCTTGAAGAACAACTTAATGGACCCATCCTGAAGAACAGCTGAAATCTGTTGTGGTAATGGCTGTTTAACATTCAGAGAGACCTTGATTCTAGTAAATTGGCTCCAGTTGCTGACGATTTCTTGAGGTGGAATCAGGGGCTCTCCAATCTGGCCAGCCAGCTGCATAACAGTTTGAACATCTAGATACTCTTAAGGCAAGTCAAAAATCCTGATCCAAATGTCAGCTTTGTCAAGCTTATACTATGAGGGAGCAGTATTTGCTCTGCCTGGCTCTATGATGATAATGTCTCTATTGTAGAACCATGGGGCCCTCCTGCAGATTCTATCTACCTCCAACTCCGAACTAAGTAGTAGCAGGAAACTGTTATCAGGATAGTCTAGTATATTCCAGGGACCCGTTGGATTCCAGAGCTTCCGAATCCATTCTTTCAAACCAGCGGGCCTAATGGGTAGATTAGTAAGGACCTTGAGGATAAGAGTTCTTCTCCATCTGAGGTTGTCCGGAGCCGGGGTATTGAAAATGTGAATAGGGTCTGGAGGACTAGGCGGTTTGAGGAGATTCTGGAACTGGAGGATTATACTAGCCTCGGGGTTGTTTTGGTTTTGGTTCTCAGCCATCAGCAAGGGACGGGAGGCTAGAAGATAAAACAAAGGTTACAGGAACAAAAACACCAACCTGGAGGAGAACCTTCAAAGAAACAGCACACCACAAAGGAGAGGGCCCCTCAGCAGCGACCAACTAGTACCTCGAGGCAAAGCTGAGGCGCTCCGTAACCGACAAAAACAAAAACAATCTGCCTAAGACAAGAAACACGTGGGCTCCTGGTCCACTCCTCGGAGAAAAGCGAGAAGGGGAATCACGAACGGACCACGCTGAGGAAGGCACTCCGACCGGAGCAGGCTAAACGGAAGGGACCCCTTGGACGCTACCTCCGGGGAGGCAAAGGAACTTCAAAGACCTCGAGGTAGGGCTGTAAACGGAGCGGATACGGAGCGGATATGACGTTTCCGTATCCGCTCCGTTTAGCTATTCGGATAATCCGTATCCGGTCCGAATCGGATACGAATACGGATCGGATATTATAAGTCGCATAATCTTCGGATTCGAAGCGGATACGGATAATATCCGCTTCGGAATGTTAATTAAATATTATTTAATTAATATATTTAATAATATACAAATACATAGAAATAAAATTATAAAATATTAAATTTATCATATTTTTATCAATATTAACTTAGTATATTAATATATAATAAAGAATACTTAATCATATTTGTAAATATAATGATTTTAAATATATAATTATATATATTATGTATATATTATCAAAGGTGGATTCGGAGCGAATCTTAAACGGAGCGGAGCGGGCATTTCCGTGTCCGCTCCGATTAACATTTGGATAATATCCGTATCCGGATATCCGCTCCGACGGATATCTAAAATCGGATATTATCCGCCTAAACGGATACGAATTCGGAGCGAATCCGAATTTTATCCGTATCCGTTTACAGCCCTACCTCGAGGTCCCCACGGAGACCAGGAGCCGATTGCCGCGGTGAAAAACTCACGAGGTTCCTCCGAGGCAGAGCTCGGAGCCGATTCCCCCGGTAGTATCAACGTGGATAAAAATTATGCGATACCCAACTCTCCATTTCCTCTAATAGCTTTAGTCTCCTGATCCTTCAGTGGCTATGGCACTCCAACGTCTCATTTCTCTCACAATTTTAGTGTGTTCTTTCATTTATTATTCCTTGGCGGATTTATTATTATTAACACCTTCCTCCAGTAGCTCCAACACTTCGGTTTGTTCAAAGTATCAATTTAGTACTTCTAATTAATATGAATACTGGCATCGGATACATTAATAATAAAATTTAAATTATTTAATATTATGTTTAATGTAGATATATGGAGATATTTGATCAAGTATCTTAAACAAGTTCAAAATTGATTTAAACTGCTATTGTCATTAATTAGCTGAATATGAGACTTATCCTCTTTGATCTTAGTAGATGTTACTAGCTGGAAAGTAGGCTCTCATATTTGGCTAAATTCACCTGAAACCTTAAGTTCTTCACTTGTTTGCATCATTGACTGTTTCGCTCAATGTTGTTTGAATCAAATTCATATAACCTCTTAGACTAATTGGTGCTCAAATGTTGAGCTCCGTTGCACCTCAAATGTTGGCAGTGATCCAACCATGAAATTAAGCAAGTAGGACATCCCATAATTAAACTGAACATATAGATCCTAAGTTGTGTTTTAAGACCTGTATTTCATATAGAATATGACTTGAGAGTGAAAGTAATTTTCTATTTGCTACTTTGTTAAATTTATGCAAATTGCAATTGCCAACACTAAGTATCCTAAATAATGTTATATTCGACTTCTTTTTCCTTTTGTAACTATAGTAGGAATGTAAAAAGATTGTGTACCTATGTTTATCTTGTTAATGAAAAATCCTTTATTGATGCCATGCATTTACCTTTTTTGCTTGTATCAATCGTAGGGAATGGCAAAGAAGATGAAACTTGGTACATCTTGAATGAGAAAATGTAACAGAGGGTTTTCTCATTAGTGAGAACTCATTAAAGATATTGATGGAAAGATTAATCAGTAATATCTTTTATAAAATATTTATCGTATACACTAACAAGCCCAATGCCCCTTTCTTTGTGAAGAATGATCATGGAAAAGGAATGAAGGATGCCATTGGAAAAGCTATATAATATGATTCATAGATGGATGGTTTTGAGTAAAACGAGGTCTATCTTTCATGTCATTGGTGAACCTACCTCTTAATAAACCTTGTTGTTAACTGAAGCCAAAATATATCATGCAGGGTGCAATAATGATGGTTGCAACAAACTTGCCTAATATTCTTGATCCAACGATTACAAAACCTAGGAGATTTGACAAGAATTGTAAGCTTTTAAGTTGTGTACTTATTTCCTAAAATATGCTTATTTAGATAACAATATGGGTCATCCTACATTTTTAATGAATAATGATAAGCACCTCAGTACAAGAGAAATTAATGTTTATGTATTATGCTTGTGATTTATAATTTAAAAATGATCATCTCTACCTCTAATGTAGGTTCATGTTTAGGACCTTTTTAATTGATGCCATTAATAGCATTTGCAATATTCTTCCTACAAATATTCTATACCAAATATCACCTATTATAAATGATGTTGTCCTCTCTATAGTGATAGAAATGTATGCCCTACAAATTAATCATATATGATATGATTCGATATTTGTAAAAAAAAAATTCTATTTAATTAATTAGACAAATCTTCATTACTAGTTTTTAATAGATGCGTACATTGTAATGAAGTCATTGATCAAATGCAATGATGATTGAATCATGATGAGATCATAATAATGAGATCGGTCATCTAAAGATATGTGATCTAAATATTCCTATTCATAAGATCTTTAAGATGGGACTTCAAGGATCCGGATAAACTAGTGTGTGATGTCTTCTCATATTATGAGGATGAATGATCTCATTAGTCATTAGTGTGAAGACACTCAGATACACATACAGATGCTCCTTAATCAAATGAGTTCATTGAATTAAAAGAATTAGAAACCTTAAGTAGTATCTTACCAAATTATCAACTAGGGTTTTATATCATCACGATTTCATGGTTGAACCTTTGACCTGAGTCGCCAAAGATATATTGTTGGACAGAACTTGTGCTTTGACCATTGACTTATGAATTACTGTATAGATGGTTCAGTATAACGATGGATCGAGTATAAGAAAAACTCGATGGAGACAATTCAAACGACAATAAGGGATTGTCTACTCTCAGTAAGTGATAGTGAATGTCCTATGGTACAGTACTCTAAATCCCTGGCTAGGGTAGAGAGGATGACTAGAAAAAGAGTTTTTCAATTGATCCAATTTCGAGTACAGGATCTTATAAAATCGGTATGCCAAGGAGTTGACAGTTGATATTGTACTCTTTTTCGATTGAGACATTGAATGGATCAGGATATATCTTCATGAGATAACCGATGATGGAAAGACTCAATGGAGATAAAATTATCCCCATAGTCATTTGGGATCATGAGATGTGACTTGTACTCTTCATGATTGGTAGGCTGATTAATTTTGTTATCGGATAGTGAATTAAATTAAATTAAATTAGTATATTTTATTTAGGCCTCACCAAATAAGTTATTGGCCTAGTGGGTCATACACATAAAGACTTATCTAGGCGCAAGAGCATAACTTATAGAGATTTTAGGTTTTATGAAATATTTTAAATTCTTTATAAATACTAATAGTTTCAGTTAAACCCTATCAAGCCAAAAGTGAAAATCCCATCCTCTACCTCCTCCCTACTGTGGACGCCAGGAAAGAGTGTGGGGTGTGGAGGAGGGAGAGATATGTCCTCGCGCGTGTGTGTGTGTGTTTCCTTTCTTACGGTCTTGATAGGGTGGGTTCGTGTTAATCACGCCATAGACACGGTCGTGGATGATTCCGACGGACCGTTCTATTGCCTGCTTCTCTTCCTTCTTTCCTTCTCCGCACTCACCTTGATCCCCGGACTTCTCAACCCTTGATGTCACTTGGGCATCGAAGGACCGGTCCGGGTCGTGAGGAGAATCGAGGGGAAAGAAGATCAGATAGCCGGTGGCATTTTCAACACTAACTTAACCTATAAACCGAAAGAGGAAGGGATGGTGTGGTCGCCGGGGAGCCGAGAGAGGCTCCGATGATAGAAATAAAAGAAATGAACTAGTAAAGGAAGTGAGAGTGACCGGTTACCTCGATAAGTTGGGAGATTGCGGGGGTTCTATCTTCTCCTTCCTCGGCCGGCCGGGGAAGAAGAGCCTTGGAGAAACTCGCTTGCCTGAAAAGAAAGTATGAATGAAAGCACAACGATTAGAACTAAAGATGGAGCAGTAACTATTCGTAAGAAAGAAGAGCAATGACAAAAGGGGTTGAACGAACCGAATTAGGACTAACTCCTAACCCCTTCTTAAGGGAAGATCTAAATGACCTAAGAATAAGATGCGTTATGCTATACTAATGCAACATGCATAATGAAACCCAAATGAACAATAAAGGAGAGAGTAAAGTAAGGAAGAAGATCGTAGAGAAGCCCGGTGCTTCTGGCTTCACGGAAATTGCGGCGCTCCGACGACGACGGTCGGCCGGCGTCGCGTCGGGGGAGCGCTCCGGTCCTTGCGGCGATCTTCAATGCAATCTTCTCCCGGTTCCAATGACGAGGGATCGGATTCCTAGTTGGTTTTGGAGGTTTCTTGGTACTCTTTGTAATGGCCTTCAATGGTATGGTGGCGGGGGGGTCTTGACTGGTTTTGATTGGTATTGAATGAGCGGAGTGGAAGGGGTGTAATGGAGGATGGAGAGGCTTGGGAGTGAGATGGGGGCTTGGAAGGTGGTGGGGGGATGTTGGAAGGCTCAAGAAAGCTCTTGGGGAGTTAAGGCTCTGGGAATCCCTCTCTCTGCTCCTTAGACTCTCTCTCTTGGGAGCTTGGAACCTCTCTCCTTTTTTTTTGGAACCCTTTAAATGTGGGAGAAGGGTCTCCTTTTATAGGTGCGCAAAAGTGACCCTGGCGCTCCGCCCTGAGGACGCCTGGCGTCGCGGTATGGGAGCGCCTGAAAATCCACCGACAAGTCGGAGGACCAGCACGTCCAACCATACCTGTCGCCACCTGCCACCCTGCGTGTCAGGCGGCGGTTGTCAGCGGAAATCCTGGCACTCTGACAGGGGAGCACCTACGACCTACGGCTGTCAGACGCAAACGGTGCATGCGGAGCTGCGGTGACGGTTGTCGGGCGGGAATCCGGGTGCTCCGACGGCGGAGCGCCCGGGACCCTCGGTACGATTTCGACAACGCATCGCTGACCGTCTGAAAAGCTGGCTGTCACGGGCGGAATTGCAGGCGCTCCGGCAGAGGAGCGTTTGTACTTTTGTACACCTCTGGGTACGGTGGTCGTCCGGCCGGTCAAAAGGGTGAAAAGGCGAGAAATGCCAGGCGCTCTGACGTTGCGACGCTAGGCGTCGCGGCGTCGGGACGCTTCCATATTTCCTGAAATTTGGTCATTTTTATGTTAAATCGACCTCTCTGATCGGGAGAAAACAAGTGTTAACTATAGAAATGAGATTGCACTTTCTGTAATCGGGCCGAATTCGCGTATCTACACCTACCTTCACTCTCTAGAAGACGTTCATAAGCGATAGAGCTCTGTACGGGAAGAGTTCTCGAGCCTGGTGCGAACGGATAAGCTACTGTGGATGAAGTCCATGTGTATACCATTAGAGATTGGATATTTGAATGGTTTGAAGAGCTTCAAAAGATCTTCTTCTTCATCTCCATGAGATTAGATAAAACCCTATTAGGTATATTTAAACCCGTTTCGATCGATTTTTAGTTTTCTCATTCTATTCTGATTGGGACAAGTTCTAAATGAATTCATAGGAATCGCCGATTCCATTGTACCAAAATGTTTAGGATGATTCCTTACATATAGCACCAAGGTAAACTCCAAGATGAAGAACATGAGACAAAGGATGAAACATCTTCTAGTTTGAATAGTCTAAGTCAACAAGTACATGATAGTTTTTGAGAAAAACTATTTTCATCATACCAATTCAACTTTCACTAAAGCACACAAAGTCACATATGTTTTCAGGCTTAAGTCTGCAATCTCCAAGCATCTCCATCCACCAAAGTAGCAATTGGAATCCATCTCACACCTTATTCCTTCAATCCATGTCTTCCCAAAATGAATAAAATCAACATGTTTTCTATGTCATTGGAAGTCATTATATAGTTCAGAGATTTTTTAAGTTATCCTTATTTGCATATTTATATATTACTTACAAAGATTACATAGTTGCTTTTTTGTAATTTTCTTATATTGTCATTGAAATTTATTTTTAATGACAAATGATTAATGAATATTTTCAATGATTGACAAACAATTTTGTTTCAAATTATGTATGTGGAGCACTTAAATGTAATTTATGGTTGTGGTGACAATTGAAATTTTTAAAAACTTTGTATATTTGACAAATTTATTATGCTTTAGATCTCATATATATACAAGACAAATTGTTGTATCTTGTGTTTAATTGTGGAATTTTTGCAGTCACTGTGTTGTATATTTGTGAAATAAATCAAATTTTGAATGTTGTAGGTATGTGAAAATGAGTAAGTTTTGAATGTTGTATGTTTGTGCAACCAAACATGTTTTGAAAGTTGTGTTGTAAAACCAAATGGGTTTTGAATGGTGTATGTTTGTGAAACCAAACAGGTTGTGAATATTGTAAGATTCAATGTTTGTGAAATCAAGCAGGCTAGTTGTGAATGATGTGAGACTTGGATGTTTAAACAAGTTGTGTTTGTATGCATTGGGAGTTTCTTATGCAAGTAAGAGTATTCAGGTTGTGCATGTATTGAGCAGAGATGAATTGTATTTAGGTTGTGAATGTATTGAGCAGGCGTAGATTGTATAATTGTATATATTTACTTATGGATACTTCTCCCATAGGTAAATGTAATACCAACGGGTCATTAAATTATTTTTCAAATAAACTTTGATTTACTTGCTAGAGTGTCTGTAGGTATAGATAGCATTGTCCATAGATATAGGCTCTAATGGATGCATAGGTAAACAACTTTATCCATGGATCCACCTACGGAATATTTCGTAAGGATAATACAAGTAGGTAAGCATTTTACCTATTGACATTGGTCAGTACATAGAATTTTTGTCAACTTGTACTAGGCTTACGGACCATACGGACATCCTATAGGAGGATTCGTAGGTAAATTAATTTACTTATGAGAAAATGATCTATACATATGGATTTTTCATGTAGCTAGGTAAAAATCGATTTTCTTGAAGTGAATAGTCAGTGCCCTCTAGCAAGTCGATGGGCTACTTTGATTACATGACCTAGTGACCTAGGAGAAAAAGAGAGAAATATAAGAACATTGTTGTGAATAATATTCTTACAAATCAAAATCTGTTCTTGAGCTCTTTAGAGTATTGGGCAACTCCCGAAATTAATGTATTGGACCATTACCTTTGCATCATTCTCAATAATTGAAGATGATTTGATTGAGTAGCTCATAAACATGCCTCTTCAATGGCCTCCACCTCAAGCAAGAATTTGTGGGTGATCAAACTTTTATTTATTAGTCTTCCAATATCATGTTGCACTGGAGATGTGGAGTTCGGCTTATCTATCTGGTTTAGTTGTCTTTGTGTTATTGTTCAGTGTCGTGTGGTCGAGTTCCGTTAGGTTATCTTTTCTGGTTACTTTCATAGTCACTTACCTAAGTTCGAGACCGATAGTCTGTGCGATCTCCACACCTTTCTAGTGTGTTCATCCAATCTCGGGACAATTGTCAAACTCTTTTAAAGGAGTCTCCTTACCTGATGTTCAACCTTACAAGCACTTTTATATGCCGGTCAATCTGTGACTATGGTTAAGTCACTTGGGAAAGATTAGTTCTACTGGAACTATAGTTATCTTTAGTTTGATCTTGTGTCCTTCTAATCTGAGCCTACTGTTGTATTATCTTGTGTATTTTTTATGTTATCTATGAATTAGGTGGTTATGTTATTGTTTAAAAAAAAGAGTAACCCTTGGCCCGTCCACGTTAATTTTTACCAGGCAAGGGAGTCAAAGTCCTACATATATTTAAGTAGAGAGGCTATATATTAAAAGCAAGAGCCAGAACATCTAGTCAGCAAAAGGTACGTATAGTAAGGTACGATACCAAGAAATATATATATCCGCAGCTAGCAGAGAGCAAGTTGACTTTATTGGGATCCGAAAAATACAAGGGGTTCTAGCTCTTACTTTCACTCTCAGATTTCAAGGTATCTCTCTTGGGATACGGTGAGCGCAGAGGCAATATAGCTTGCTTTCAAATTCCAAGGTAGCTCTCTTTCTCTCTCTCTCTCTATGTATATATATATATAGTTGAAATAGAGGTTCCAGAAGCTGCCGCCACCTACCAGGCTACCACGGATGCTTCTGGATGATGCTGTGCTGAGCGGTAGCCTCAGATCTGCGGGACGCGCGGAAAGGGCGATGCAAGAGCACTGGCGGGAAAACAGAATGGTGAATCACGGGAAAATGCCCAACTGAGCTCCCGATCGTTTTCATTTACATATATATATGTGTTACAAAGGGAATGCCCCGGTCACGTGTACACACGGTTAACTCATGTAAATGAAATGTAAACAAAATGTAAATGAAACGACAAAATACATTTCTAACACTCCCCCTCAAGTTGGGGACAGGGTGTGCTGTATCAACTTGCCTTGTAGATATCCAAATTGTGCCTTTGTTAAGGCCTTTGTCAATAAATCTGCAACTTGATCTCTTGTGGAAATGTGAGATGTTTGAATAATTCCCAGCTTGATCTTCTCACGAACCAGGTGGCAATCAATTTCTATATGCTTCGTGCGCTCATGAAAAACAGGGTTGGCACTGATGTGTAAGGCTGCTTGATTGTCACAATATAATTGAATTGGTCCTGGATGTATATTGAAATCCTGTAATATATGTAACACCCATTGTGCTTCACACGCGGCAGCAGCAAGTGCACGGTATTCAGACTCTGCTGATGACCTGGAGATGGTGGTTTGCTTCTTGGTCCTCCAAGAAATTGGAGAGTTGCCAAGATAGGTAACATAGCCTGTAATGGATCTCCTGGTATTTGGGCAAGCCGCCCAATCAGCATCTGCATATATATGAACCTTGAGACTGTTATTTGAAGGGAAGAAAATGCCACTGCCCGGTGATCCCTTGAGGAATCGGACCACTCTGTTGGCAGCTTTCATGTTAACTTCACATGGATCACTCATGTGTTGGCTCAACATGTTTACAGCATATGTTATGTCAGGCCGGCTGATGGTCAGATAAATCAATTTTCCAACTAACCTTCTGAATTGTGAGGGATCAACTAATCTCTTAGAATCTGTCCTGTAAAGCTCATGTTTCTGCTCTATCGGGGTTGGAGCAGGTTTAGCTCCGATGAGACCAGTTTCCCTAAGTAAGTCAATAACATATTTTCTCTGATTGATAAAAAAACCTTCTGCAGACCGTGTCATTTCAAGACCAAGGAAATATTTGGGTTCTCCAAGTCTCTTAATGTGAAATTGTTCATCAAGTATCTGCTGTAAATGTTCCATCATGGGTTCATTGCTTCCGGTAATGAGAATATCATCGACATAAACAACTAGAGCTGTGAATAATCCATCTTGAGTATGCGTGAATAGTGAGCAATCAGACTGAGACTGGACAAAACCAGATTTGGTTATGACAGAGGTCAGCTTTTGGAACCATGCCCTAGATGCTTGCTTTAAACCATAAATTGACTTGTGTAGCTTGCAAGTTAAAAACTCCCCCTCAATATGTAAGCTAGGTGGTGTTTTCATAAAAACTTCTTCTTCTAACTCTCCATGTAGAAATGCGTTATTGACATCAAATTGAAGAATTTTCCATTTTTTCACAGCCACAATGGATATCATAATCCTTATGGTACTCATCTTAGCTACGGGAGCAAAAGTCTCATTATAATCCAATCCTTCTACTTGTGAAAAACCTTTTGCAACTAATCTTGCCTTATGCCTTGCTATGTTTCCATTCGGGTTGAATTTGAGTTTATAAACCCATTTGCATCCAATGGCCTTCTTTTCAGGAGGTAATGTGGTTAAGGTCCAAGTCTTGTTTTCCTCTAAGGCTTCCAGCTCTTTCTTCATAGCTTCTCTCCATTCCGGAAGTTGACAAGCATCTTCATAGCATCTTGGTTCTTGTACAGCAGAAATCTGATTTAAGAAGTTCACATCTTCTGTGCTAATTTTTTGGTAGTCAAGGGTGTTTTGAATAGGATATTTCACCTTTGAAGTACTTGTCTCAATGTTGAAGGTTGTAACATATTCACTTAGATAACTTGGAGGTTTCCTGACTCTTGGAAATCTTGAAACAGGTTCAGCATGAGTGCCCTGGACACTATGAGTGTTTTCATTTTCACTTTGGGTTTGAACAACACTATGGTCTGTTGTATTTGAACTAATGCCTTTGGCAGAACCAGAAATTGGGACTATGTCTTTGGCAGAAACAGGAATTGTGACAGCATCTGAAACATCCATGTTTTTTTCCTCATATGGGAAGATGTGTTCAAGAAAAACGACATCTCTACTTGTAAAAACATTGCCAGTTGAAATTTCATACAGTCTATAAGCTTTCTGAGAAGCTGGGTACCCAATAAACATACACCTTTTACTCCTTGGGTTGAATTTGTCATGATCTAGGTGTCCGGTTGAGGCATAAGCCAAGCATCCAAACACTCTCAGCCTTTCATAATCAGGCCTCTGATTGAATAATTTGGCATAAGGAATTTTGCCCTCAATAGATGAAGATGGTTGGCAATTAATCAAGTGAGTGGCTGTCAAAACACAATCTCCCCAAAAACTTTTTGGCAGATTTGCTTGAAACCGTAGACTTCTAGCAACATTAAGGATCTCCCTGTGCTTCCTCTCAGCAACTCCATTCTGCTGAGAGGTTGACACACATGTATGATCATGAAGAATACCATTTTCATGAATGAATTTCTTGAATGGCAAGGAAAAAAACTCTGCTCCATTATCTGTTCTAATTTTCTTAATGTCCTTGTTAAATTGTCTTCGAACATAAGCAATGAAAGTGACCAATATGTCATATGTTTGTGATTTGAAACGCATAAGATAAACCCAAGTAAACCTACTACAATCATCAACAATGGTTAAAAAGAAATGTGCACCGGTCCTTGACTCCACATGATAAGGACCCCAAATATCAATATGTAAGAGTTGAAAAACTTCTCGACTAATGGTATTACTCAAAGGAAAAGGGAGTCTACACTGCTTTGCTATAGGGCAAGTATTGCAAGTAAAATTACTATCTAACTTGCATGAAATAAATTCTCCTAACGCAGTCAGTCTTGGCCCCGAGGGATGGCCAAGTCTCCTATGCCAAAGCTCAGATTCTGTGGTATGAACAGTGAAGTTGCATGCTCTTTCTTTATTTGCATCAAGGAAGTATAAACCGCCTCTTTCATGGCCCTGCCCAATCCTCCTCCTGGTTTGCATATCCTGTATGATAAAATGATTTTGAAAGAAAGTCACAGTGCAATTGCAATGCTTGGTCAGTTGACTCACAGATAAAAGGTTAAAATTCAAATTTGGAACATGAAGAACATCTTTCAGCTCCAAATCATTTGTGAGAAAAATAGAACCAGAACCTGCCACTGCTAGGGTGGTATTGTTTGGTAACATAACCTTCTGCTCTCCTTGGGTGTCTAGTTTTGAGAAAATATGGTCAGAACTGATGTGAGCTGATGCCCCAGAGTCAAGTATCCAAGGAGTTGAGTGTGCCTTAAATTTACCTGCCAAATTGACTGAATGACTGTTGATGTTAGCTGAATTCAGCAGTTTTAACAACTGTGCGTACTGATCTCCAGTGAGCATGTGAGTGGCTTCGGTCCTGGCCTGCACTTGTTTTCCATTTTCAGGTTGCTTACGGACATATTTGTAGTGAGGTGGGTAGCCTACAAGTTTATAACACTTTTCTTTGGTGTGCCCAATTAGCTGACAGTGTGAACATTGTTCCTTACTTCTAGGTCGTCTAGGCTGCTCAAAATCTGTCTTAACATTCATGGCTGCAACATCTGTCTGAGTGTTAGTGAACATAAGTCGCTGCGCTTCATCTTGCAAAACCAGAGCATAAGCTCTTCCAGTAGACGGCAGTGGATCCATTAGTAATATTTGACTCCTAACATGTGAATAAACATCACTAAGGCCCATGAGAAACTGCATTAGCTGTTTCCGATTCATTGAAGATGAAGGAATTTTCGGCTCAAATTGAGCTAACTCATCCCATAATCCCTTGAGATTGGAATAGTATTTAGCGACAGGATCATTGCCTTGACGTTGGGTAGCAATTGAACGTTCCAAGGCATAGATCCTTGGACCATTTGACGGAGAGAAACGTTCCTTCAGATCTTGCCAGATCTGATGTGATGTATCAGCGTACAACACAGAGGGTATTATATCTTGGTGAACAGAATTCAGAATCCACGACAACACCATGCTATTCGCCCTCCTCCAGGAATTGAACATTCGATCAATAGGATCAGGGACAGGGATGGATCCATCCACGAAGCCTAGCTTGTTTTTGGCTGACAAGGCAATACTCATTGCTCTCTGCCAGGTAATGTAGTTACTGCCGTTCAATGGAGTAGTGACGAGGATAGTACCAGGGTTGTCGGAGGCATGGATGAAGAAGGGATCTACCGATCCATCAGCTGAGAATAGATCTTCAGCTCTTTGAGAGGATGTCGACGAATCTCCACGAGACGCCATGGATCACGTTTTGCTCTGATACCAAGTTGAAATAGAGGTTCCAGAAGCTGCCGCCACCTACCAGGCTACCACGGATGCTTCTGGATGATGCTGTGCTGAGCGGTAGCCTCAGATCTGCGGGACGCGCGGAAAGGGCGATGCAAGAGCACTGGCGGGAAAACAGAATGGTGAATCACGGGAAAATGCCCAACTGAGCTCCCGATCGTTTTCATTTACATATATATATGTGTTACAAAGGGAATGCCCCGGTCACGTGTACACACGGTTAACTCATGTAAATGAAATGTAAACAAAATGTAAATGAAATGACAAAATACATTTCTAACATATATGTATATGTGTGTGTAAATATATATGTGATTAAGCCATCTAACTAATTATAAACTTTCAGATTCCAAAGGTAGCTCTCTCGTGGGATCTGAGAAGAAGTGTAGATATTCTAGGCCTTACTTTCAATTTTCAAAGTATCCCTCTTTCTTTACTTATATATATATATATGATATATCTCTTGGTCGGGTGAAATGAGCTTACGACTCTTAATCTCAGCACACTATATAGTTTTAAAATGTGTAAAATGATATCAAGAGCAAATATTTATCTTTGTCTAATACTTGAATATTATCTCAACGCACCTCTCTTATTCCAACAAAACTACGACAAGAGATGATAATATATGTTTAATACTATCAACCTGGAAACCATTAATTATTTTTATAGGGATGGAAAGAGAATCTATCTATCTATCTTTCTATATATGAACAGATTTCAAATTTCAAATCCTCGCCATTAATAAAAGCGGAGTTTATTAGGTTTTTCATTTTTTTTCTCTTCGCTTATAATAATAAGCTAGTGATCAGCTGTGTGCAAGTGACGCTCACGAGAGAGGGCCTTGATCTCTTCCACCGGCCGTTTCAATCCCACAAGCTAGCTAGCTATACACCCGCGCGCAGAGCGCAGAGAGCAGAGAAATTACGACGGCCGGCAGCTGCTGATCTGCCTCTCTCGCCGGCCCCCCTTCGCCGCCCAGCTCGGCTGATCAGTTGCCTGCGCGCCTACGTACGCTCTTGCCCACACATGCACCTACGTACGAGCCCACCAGCTGAGAAGCTTACTGTCGCCAACAACGGAAAGGCTGCCGCCGGCGAGACCTGGCCAAAAAATCCTAATGGCAAAACGGAAGGAGTAAAAGACTCTCCCTCTCTTCTCTCTCTTTCTCTATCTATGTCTCTCGTATGCCATATAGCTTCCACCTTCACGCTCCGTCTGCTCTGAGTAAAAACCGTTGAGAGGCTTCATCGTCCAGTCGCTTTCTGTCCTTCGCATCGCAGGAAGCAATAAGACAGGCGAGCTCCCCTTCCGGAAAGAGGTGTGGTAACGTATTGATCCCAAATATATATATATGTGCAATAATTCGTTCTTGGGTTAATTAAACCTGATATTATCGAAGCGAATTAGGTTCGAGCTCCGCCTGGAAGCGATTGCAGCTGCCCCTGGCACCATTAGGGTTAAGTTTCGGGGCGAAATTAGGGTCTCGGGGGTACAAATGATTGGTGTTGGGGGGTAACCCTGCCGTCGCCCGGTTCAGGGGGATCAGACGGAATTAGGGTTTCGGCATGCAGTTCTTGGTTGCCGAGCTGAGAGCAAGGCAGAAGGATTGGACGCGAGCTTGACCAGCCGCCGTGGAAACCCCAGACATATAAATATAACCACATATATATACATATATATCCTCCTCTGCTGAAGAATAGCGACGGCGATTTCCTCCACTATTTTCTCCGGCGACCGGGCCATGCATATGATGGGGGTGCGGTGTAGCGAAGAAGAGTGCAAAGCCTGTGGCGGCAGAGTGCACGGCTCTGCTCCGATCCTCGCCACCATCGCCGCCGATCCCTCCCATTTTGCATACCCGTCCACTCGTATACGTGACATGCTGATATGAGTACGCATATCTGCATATGGGGGTTTTTCTTACCTACCGCACTTCATTTTTATTTTTAAAATTAACAAATTAAAAATTTTATTTACAAATCGAATACACTTGATTCTTTTTTTTGATAGAAACTAGATATTTATTTCAAAACATAACCGAGTACGGATACAACACCACACAAAAAACTTCAAAAAAAGACAGACTGAACTAAAACTGAACTAAAGACGGTGAGAGTTCCGTTGGAAGTCAAATTTTTCAAGAAACAAACTCATCGTCACGAATCGACCAACGCACTCGAGTGCTTGAACTGTCAAATAGCAAATTTGAAAACTTCATCGATTGAGTTAGACGGCTGCCACAAGATTAGATGATCACACTAAAAGGTGTAGATAATGCCCAAACTAATAGTCTCGGAATAAAGTTGGTGACTACGAAAATACCATGGAAAGACATCATAACAAAACTCGATCCTAAGAGATCAAACAATAACAAAGAAAATTATAAAAATACCCAACATAGATAAATCGAACTCCACACCACTGGCATGACAAGAAGAAACAAAATCCCTAAAATATGTTTAGGCATTCCTCCCTCCTAACCAAAAACTACTACAAAATAGCAAAACATAAATGCTTTCGAAAAATACCAAGCTGCGACAATGGACAAGGAAGTGGATGGGAACTAGCCGATCGGAAAGATGGGGGGGGGTAAAGGGAACTGGCGGCAGTAGGTAAGGGGAAGGGGGCAAGAAGGAGGGGGCTGATCGGAGGGGAAGGGGGGAGCTGTGCTCGGAGGGGGAAGGGGGCGTTTAGGGTAGCCGAGGGGGAAGGTGGAGCCGAAAAGAGGAGCTGGAGGGGTTGGGGGGTGAATGAGAGCGTAGGGGGCGAGAGCTAAGGGAGAGTTATGGGGGGCACTAAGGGGAGCCGAGATTTGGAAGGTGGGGGTACGCGGGGGGGGGGCCGGAGAGGGGTTGGTAGGAAGAGGGGGGCGAAAAAAGGGGGCCCCGAGAGGGGGAGCGATAAAGGGAGTTGGGGTGTGGTACGTCAATGGGGATCTGAAGGAGAAGGATCCAGTCGGAAGGGGGTGATAATGGGGGGCCAGGAGCTGAAAGGGGCAGGGGGTGCTAGGGGGGCCGTGACCGGCGAGGGGGAGGTGAGGATGCTGATGGGGATTGTCGGCGAGGACATCCGAGGAATCATAGCCGGCAAAGACGCCGAAGGAGACCCTAATACACTTGATTTAAAATCGAGTTGTTATAACTTACTTTATGCCAAAAAATTTATAGTGGAGTTTCAGCAACCTGCAGATTTGTTATAATTACACAGATATTCTTCACTGGCATTATTTAAAGTCAGAGTTGTCAAAAATAGACTTTGCTAACTCTACTTTGACTAAATTATGTTATATTTACAATTAAAACTTTTAGTGTACAAGTTTTAAAAATAAAAAAATAAAATGTGTTAGTTAAAAAAAACGTGCATATATGATTCAACACCGTTAAAAATTTTTCATTATTCTTTTGACAGTGATCGAACTGAAAATAAAACTTTCTCTCATCTCTTGTCATATTTGAATTCCATTGTACATTATGGCTTGTTAAACTGGTCTCATATTTTGAAAAATATACAGAAAGCTTCGTTGAAATACAAGGAGGTGCTTATTCAACTGATCATTATCTGAGGACGCATTTGATACAAGTTTAATTTCGGAATAATCTTTGTTCATCCCAAAAATTGTGGAAATAAATCAGGATAGTTTTTAATTTAATTGTTTTTGAGTTTAATAGCCTAGTAAATTTATTAACAAGCATGGTATCAAAAAATATATATATAATATTTGTACACATTATAGCGATGCCTACGTCACTGCACTGTCTTAATATTTTGAGTCTACTAGGGTGTTTGGGAGTTCTTTTAATTTTGACACAATCTTTTTTTTGAATTCAAAATCATTTGATCCCTCGATTTTGAATTTAAAATCAGAGAAACAGAACTCTGTTGTGTTTGGCTTAATTGTCATAAAATTTAAAATTTATATAATATTGTTTGGCTATATTTTAAATTTCAAAATTGAGAATCACACGTTATAAATCTTGAAACATACAAGAATCATAACTATTTAAAACGTCAAACATGCTGCAGCGAGCTTCACTTGCACCAGCCAGCCGCAAAGAAGGGTGGGGGAGAGCAATCCACGTTCTTCACGCCTCCACCTGTAGCCTCCTCTCATTAGCTCTTCATCTCTCTCCCAGAGCACCCCAGTTGCAACCAGGAAGTGAAAAGAGGCATCGCACATCAACACCCAGCCTCAACCAACATCAAGGAGGGAGGGCAGTAGCACAGCAGCCCTTCCACAGCAACTAGCGACCAGAAGAAAAAAATGAAGCGACCTTTCTCCCACCGAAATGGGCTTCTTTCCTTCACCCCGCTAGCTGGTGAAGCAGAGTTTGGGTTTCACTTCCCCCAGATCTACATGCCGTTCTCTCCCTCGGCTTGCCGGTGGGGGACTGGTTTCATGGACTAGCAGAATCCCCCTTTTGGAATGCCGCATCAAAGACACCTCCGCCTGCGGGAAACCCCAGCCTCACCGAAAATCCAGTCTTCTTTGTGGATGAGTCTTGTATTCTTTGCTACGGCCTTGACTTTGTCGACGTCTTCGAGCGCGAGGCGCTCTTCGGCTCCCCTCTGTCGTTGTCAACTTCTGCCAACCCTTTTGCAAATCTCGTCCTACGTCACCAAAATCCTCCTCGGTTCGGCGGAGAAGCCGCCACCGCCCCTCCCTTGTTCGCGTCGAAGCATGGATTCTCGTCTGGTAGGACACCACGCTAGATCGAGTTCTAGAGAGATGCCGCAACTCGTCCTCATCCACAATATCAACGACATGTGCTCGAACATTGTCGGTGGCGAGCACCTATTATGACGGTGGAGGGAAGCACGATTTGAATCTCAAGGGCGGCCAGCCGTGGATCGACTACGACGGCACCGTGCAGGTGCTCAACGTCACCGTTTCCCCTTCCTCCAAAGACGGCCAAGAGGTGTCGCGCACATCCAGCCCGCAGACTCTCGCCTCCCGCGTCTATCTCAAAAATAAAACAGGTCCGGTGTTGTTTTGTTTTCAAATGAGTTTTAAGAAGAAGGATGTAGTGTTTTTAAAAATAAGGAAGAACTAAAAAAACGTAACCAAACACCTTATCTTCTTTACTTTTAAATTTTTGGTTAAAAAAGAGATAAAAAATGTAACCAAACACCCTATACATTGTCGAATAAATGTAAAACCATTGAGATGCGCGCGCGCGCGTGTCTATATATATATATATATACATATATACATATATACATATATACATATATACATATATATATGTATATATGTATATATGTATATATTTGTGTATGTATGTATGTATGTATATCTCTCTCACACACATACTCAATACCAAAACCATCTAGAGTTCTCTCACTCATACACCCGGCCTTTAATGAATGTTTGGTTACATGATAAGTTTAGTTCTTATTATATTTTTTGTTTTAGACAAAATGAGATGAGACAATATATACAACTAGAAAAGTAGGGAGACCACTAGGAAAAAAAGCGAGAGTCTCACCTCTTTTTGTTTAAGAAATAAATTTGTTTTAAAGAACAAATTTTAATGATTGTAAACCACTCTTTTTGTCATTTTTTGTTAAAAATATAAATTATAAAAAAAACTCAATTTATGGTGCATCTAAACAATGACATGTCAGATTTCTTTAAAGAGGTGTTTGGTTGCATGACGCAATATAATTGAATTTTACAAAAAATACATATAGTTTATTGTACAGGTGAAACTCTCTCTCTCTCTCTCTCTCTCTCTCTCTCTATATATATATATACATATATATATATAGCTTAGTTTTGAGGACGCTTGAAGTCCCGACAATGAAGCACTTGGTCCCGCAAACAGCTTTCCACCTTGCTTTCGCCGGCCATCACAGATGTTGCTCAATGCTCCAACTCAGTGTGGTGGCTTCCCGTGGCTCCTCAAAATGTTGAGAGGGGCTGCTGAAGTTCTCCCAGGTGGTTCTAGGGGTGTATGGGTGGTCACTAAAGGTGATGGAGATGAGGTTGAGAGAGGTGTGGAATGAAGGCTATGGTGGTTTTTGGGGAGCTTTGAGGGGTGAAAAATAGGGGGAGGGGAGTTTCCAAGGCCTCTCCGAAAGCTAGGACTTGTTGGGGAACACTCCAAAGGCTTTGGAGATCTCTCTCTACTCTTTACAATTTGGTCTCTAACCCCTAAAAAGTTGGAGATAAGTCCCCTTTTATAGGTCCGTAAGATGACTCGGGCGCTTCTCTACCGTGACACCTGAAGTCCCGCCCAAGGAACACCGGATGGCACACTATCAGGACGTTCATAACCTTTTTGATCGTGGTATACATATGTCTCTGATTCTCACAGACTAGGATGTCAGTTGCCTAATTCAGTTTTAGACACTCCTTGACTGGAATGCCTAGTGTCCGGCCTATAGAGCATCCTTAACTGAATCTGATAGATTCCTTTGCGATCCTCTGCCATGCACATCTCCGGTGATAGTTGTCAAGAGATATTCTTGACGTCTCGATATCAGGATGCGTACCTTTTCATAGCTGCTATGTTGCCTGCGATTCAAAAACTAAAAGAAATTGAGTGAGAAATCCATGTGCTCCAGCTGTGCAACTCCAGGTGTCGCATGGCCATGACGTTAGACTCTTACCCTCCAATTTTTTTTATCTTATGGTGATGTCGGGTTCCTTGGTTAGGAAAGGCAAGTGTGGTGTATAAAAATAAGAGTTTTGGTTCTCTTAATTAAGCCAATTTATGGTGTCTACACATTAATTAGAAAAGTTGGTAGTTGTTAGTTAGTAGGAAGTTATTTTTAGTTTCATTAATTAGAAGGTTTAATATTAGTAATTGTCAGGTAGTTGTTTTTAGTATAATTAAGAAGCGTAGTTTTTTTTAGAATCAGTAATTACTTTTTATGTTGATAAGTAGTTGTTGAATTAAGAAGTATATACTTTTGAGAGTTAGTAATTACTTCAATTTAATGAATTGTTATTAATAGGTAGCGATATATTTGAAAGGAAGTCAAATTTTGAAAAGAGCTTTGAGGGCTATAAAACCCCGACTGTACCTTTATTGTATCATGTTGAAGAAATTTAACTTGAAATAAGAGTGTTTTCTTTTTACTTTAATTCTATCACTCCTGTGAGAAGGAGCCCGTGAAGGATACCCAATGGCCTATTACCAGGAGCTCATGAGAAGCACTATATCCATATTAAACACCTTGATCGATCGATGCCATCACCTACCTAAAATTCTCTTTCATCTCCCTCCTTCCTCCCACTTTCTCTCTACTTCAATTTTCTAGTGCCAAAAAGTCGATTCACCTCTTACAACCTCCAACACTAACAAGGCCAATGCTTTTTGGAGATTCCAAAGTTGCGTTGACACTTTTTCAGTCCATCTAGGCATCTCGGTGCCTCTCCAACATATGTCCATCACCCATCGTGGAGCTTCCACATCGAATCTCAACAACAAACTCTTGGAAGAAGCAAGTAAGCCAAGCATTTGGTTTGGGTGATCCCAGTCAAACCTAAACAGTCCCAAGAACACGCTACATTTAGCTCATTACCCTTCTACAAGATGTGGACATCTTAATAATTTTATAAGCTTTTATTTTGAAATGTAGTTCTTAGGATACGTGTCAACCGAGCCCTCTTACAAATATAGAGATAATTTCTAATCTTTCTCTCAATTATTTACTTTATTCATTTCATATGCGGTCATGAATGTTCGTGTCGAAACTTTACTATGCGTAGTCTTCTTCCACCTAAATCTCATCTAGATAGACATCCTAATCCCATTGTGGTTTCCTAACTATAACAATCTTTTACCCTCAAACCAAGTCTAAGCACCTAGTCTTGAGAACCAATTCGTGTGTGTGGGAGTTAGTTTAAAGAATCAAACATGTCCTTTCCTCATTATATGTTTTTTTTAAATCAAGAACATATTATTAATAATATGTTTGCAAAGATATTCATAGATGTTACCACTACAAGAAATAGAGTTATTAGGGACGGTTTAATGGCGACGGCTTTATTAAGCCGTCTCTATAAGAGTTGAACGTGCGGCTGACTAAAGCCGTTCCTATTAAGCGTCGACGGAAATACAAAGATATACACGCGACGGCTCTATGTAGACCGTCGCAATATCAACTTATTAGAGACGACTAAGCCGTCGGCCCAAGCTTGAAAATGCACCCGGAGACACTTCCATCGGTCGGGTTAATGGCGACGGCTGACTGGGTAGCCCGTCGCCAGCAGATTATTAGCGACGGCTCCCGGAGCCGTCGCAATAAAACCGCTTTTTCGCCCGTTCAACGGTCGACTAATTTTTGCGACGGCACGAGCCGTCGCGCGGTTCACTTTCAACGTACCCCGAATGCGACGGCTTCGGCGCGTCGCTGGTACGTAAGGGGTTTACAAACCCCCGTCGGCACCTTCCACTTCCCCCCCCCCCCGGCTTGCTCTCGACGCGCTGCCGGCCTAACGCCGCCCGGCCCCCGCCGCCGCCGGCTAACGCGCCGCCGCCGCCGCCCGCCGCGGCCTAGCATTTGCCGCCGCCGCCGCCCTATTCATCCCTCGGAGCCCACCACGCAAACGAATGGCTTCGACAGCTTCATTCACGCACCTAGGTACAGGAATGAATACAAGGGAGGAGGTGAAGAGGTCATTCGTCTTCGGCAACGCGGATGATCGATAAGAACACATGTGCTTTCGGATATCTAGTTCTTCATTCACGATGGCATTATTCTGCCATTAGTGTAAAGCATCCGTTCTCTACCGAGAGATGGCCAAAGGTCGAAGAACTCTTAGGGAACAAAATTCAAAAATTGTTTCTGCCTCCAAAATTTGAGGATAAATAGAACTCGATATGTATGTTCCCAAGAGATGTTATATTATTGCACGTTTCAGTAACATCAACACTAGTCAAACTGGCAGCCTGTGAGATTTAGTGATTAAAGTTGCGTGCCCCCCAGCCCATCATTTTGTCCACCAAGCATAGAACATTAAGTGAAGACTATCTTACAAAAAATATTACAAGAGGAAATTGACTCCCGATCTAGTTCAAAGGAACGCCTCTCTAATTAATGCAAAAGCAATAGGTCCATTCGGTGATCACCCCTGAATAATTTTAGTTGGTTTTCTTAAATAGAACGTAGAATTATTTTCCCCCATTTTACAATCACAGAGACTATATAATATATGAGGGATCAGCCAAACCCTTAATCGTCGTCTCCGGTGATTAATCCTAGTTTGGTCTCACCATATACGCCTTGGTCTGCACCATATCTAGAATTTGGAATAGCGAAGGGATAATCCTACTCTAGTTTATCTCTCTCTCGATAAAAGGGCCCGATTACTAATCATTTGCTTGGTGTGGGCTTGGATCGGGCAAACCGGCCGGTTAGCTTGGACAAATGCATAACACACCACCCCGAGGCCGGTTTGCCCGATCGAAGCCGGATTCCGGCTTGGATCGGGCAAACCGGCCGGGTAGCTTGGAAAAATGCATAACACCCCACCCCGAGGCCGGTTTGCCCGAACGAAGCCGGATTCCGGAGTGGATCGGCCAAAGCGGCCGGTTAGCTTGGAAAAAATGCATAACACCCCACCCCGAGGCCGAGTTTTGCCCGATCGAAAGGCCGGATTCCGGCTTGGATCGGAGACAAGCTGGCACCCGGTGCTTTCGGAAAAATAGCATAACGCCCCCACCCAGAGGCCGGTTTGCCCGATCGAAGCCTTTCGGATTCGGCTTGGATGCGAGTTTACAGCCAGAGCCCGATCGCTGGACACCAAATGCATAACACCCCACCCCGGCCGGTTTGCCCGGTCGAGCCGGATTCCGGCTTAGATCAGACAAACCCGCCCGGTGCTTGGAAAAATGCATAACACCCCACCTGGCCAGTTTGCCCGACCGAAAGAGCTTTGGATTCGGAACAGATGGCAGATAATGTACCGATATGGAAAAATGCATAACCGCCCTGCACCGAGCCAGTTCCGCCGATCCGAAGCCGGATTAAACCCCAGATCAGGGCAAACGGCGGTTAGCTTGGAAAAAATAGCATAACACCCCACCCGAGGCCGATTTTGCCCCGATCAGGCCGGATTAAAACGGCTTGGATCGGGCAAGCCGACGGTTAGCTGGAAAAATGCATAACACCCCACCCCCCGGCCGGATTTGCCCGGTCAGAAGCCGAGAAGTTCAGGCCTTGGATCAGGGCAAACCGGCCCGGTTAGCTGGAAAATGCATAACACCCCGCGAGACGGTTTTTGCCCGATCCAAGCCGGATTCCGGCCCAGATCGAGCACAGCCGGCCCTGATTAACAGAAAAATGCATAACACCCCACCGAGAATTGTGGTTGCCCGGTCAAGCCCAGTCCGGCTTAGGTCAGACAAGCAATACCTGATAATCGCATAACACTTACCACACGAGCAGTTGCTTGCCCGGTCGAGCGGATTAGAGCTTGGATCGGGCAAGCCATGGCGATGCTGGAAAAATGCATATGCCACCCCACCCCGGCAGTTTGCCACGATGAAGCGGATTCAGCAAGATCCGGGCAAACCGGCAGTTAGCTGGAAAAATGCATAACACCCCACCCCGAGGCCGGTTGCCCGATCAAGGCGGATCCGGCTTAGGTCAGGCAAGCCGGCTGATGCTTTGGAAAAATGCACATAACACCCCACCCCGAGGCGGTTTGCCCCGTCCGAAAGTGGATTCCGGCCCCAGGTCGGGCCACACAGCCGGCCCGGTTAATACCCAGGAAAAATGCATAACACCCCAACCCGAGCCCGGTTTGCCCGATCGAAGCCGGATTCCGGCTTGGATCGGGCAAACCCGGCCGGTTAGCTTGGAAAAATGCATAACACCCCACCCGAGCCCGGTTACTTTGTCCCGAAATGGATTACTAGATCAGGCCAACCAAGCAGTGCTGGAACAAATGCATAACACCCCACCCCACCGGCGGTTTTGCCCGATCGAGCGGATTCCGGCCTGGATCGGGCAAGCCAAGCCGGCTATTTAGCTGGAAGATACTGCATAACACCCCACCCGAGGCAGTTTGCCGAAAGATCGAAGCCAGGTGTCGGCTTGGATGCGGGCAGATGGTAGCCGGCTGCAGTTAGCTTGGAAAAATGCATAACTTACCCCACCCGAGGCCGGTTTGCCCGGTCGAAGCCCGGATTCGGCTTGGAATCGGAGCAAGCCAGCCTGCGACCAAATTGCTTGGAAAAATGCGCATACACACACCACACCGCAAGGCCAGGTTGCCTTTGTCGAAGCGGATTAGAGCTTGGATCGAACCTTGTGTGCTTGGAAAAATAGCATAACACCCATACCCGAGGCAGTTTGTCAGATCAAGCGGATTCGGCTTGGATCGAGCGAATACCAGGCTGTCTAGCTTAACTTGGAAAAATGCGCAACACCCCACCCCGACAGTTTGCCACCCAATCAGAAGGATTCAACCTGGATCGGGCAGACCAGGTATCCATTTCTTTCAGAAAAATGCACTTAACACCGCCACCCCAAGGCAGTTTACTTGATCGAAGCACGGATTCGGCTTCAGATCAGACAAACCCGCGATTGCTGGAACAGAATGCATAACACCCACCCCCGGCAGTTTGCTTGCGTCGAAGCGGATTCAGCGGTCAGGCCAAACGGCGGTGTAGAAAAATGCACCCAACACCCCGAGGCGGTTGCCCGATCGAGGCGTTCCGGCTTCAGCCGGATGCAGCCAGCGCCAGCACATTAGCTGGAAAAATGCATAACGCTTACCCGTAGGATTTCTTGTCCGAGCGGATTAAACTTGCCCAGATCAGGCAAACCGGCCCGGTTATGCTTGGAAAAATGCATAACTGCCCCACCCCCCGGCCCGGTTTGCCCGATTACGGCGGATTCAGCCGTCCAGATCAGCAATCATTCACTGGAAAAATGCGCCAAGCACACCACGCCGAGGCGGTTTGCCCGATCGAAAAAGCCGGATTCAGAAGCGGATCAGGCTCTCCAGCGCCCGGTTAGCTTGGAAAAATAGCATAACACCCCACCCCACGAGGCCGGTTTGCCACGAGTCGAATGCAGTTGACTTGGATCCAGCGAACAAACGCCAGCATCCGGTATACACTTGGAAAAATGCATAACACACACCACACCGAGGCCGGTTTGCCGGTCAGGCCGGTTCGGCTTGGGATCGGAGCAAGAGACGACCAACTGTGCTGGAAAAAAATAGCACCAACACCCCCACCCGAGGCCGGTTTGCCCGATCGGAGCCGGATTCCGGCTTGGATCGAACCAAACCGGCCGGGTTAGCTTGGAAAAATGCATAACACACCGCACACCGAGGGCCGGTTGCCCGATCCCGGCCGGATTAGAGCTTGGGTCGGAGCAAACGCGCACCGGCCCCCGACACTTTGGAAAAAAGTAGCATAACACCCCACCCCACACAGAGAGCCGGTTTTGCCGATCGGCCCCGGAGTTTCACAGGAGGCTTGGATCCCGTGAGACAAACACCGGCCGGTTAGCTTGGAAAAAAATGCATAACTTACCACACGCAAGGCCGGATTGCGAATTTTAAAGAGATTATATTGCGGATAGAAGGAAATTTAACGAAGTCGACGTACATCGAGGAGTGGGACGGCCGGTGGATCCTGCGTCCCGAGTAGGTGGTTTCTCGGGGGCCCATCTCAACCTACCCGAGGGATGCGATGCCATCAGGGTGGACCATCCCGGAGGCGGTTGACACTCGCCCTACTACGGCGACGCCCTATGACTGTCCATCTTCTTCGCCTTTAGTAAATATCAATTTTTTATATTTTGTAGATTTGTATAAATATCAATTTTTAAATGTGTTAAAATTTTGGCATGCGGCTACGGTTGCTAGACGTGGGAGAGGTCTGCAAAGGCGTATAATGTGCGGACATTGAGCGCCTGGGAGACATTGAACGTCCCGGGTCATTGGAGGATCGGGGTGTGAGGCCCGAATGGCCGAGGAGTTCACCTCATATCTTGGAGTTTGCAACGAGGGTACATTGCAACTTATGGCAACGAGATTACATGACCGCTTCCGTGATGACAAGGAAGGGCGATATTTAGAGATATCGAGGTAAATAAAAGTACTTGAGCTTATTTGTTTTTTTTCACTTTAAAATTACTAATGTTATGTATTTTTTCATATGTAACATTTTACATTTGAGGCGGTCTGTCCAATAGAATGCCGGAAATTTTAAGCCATATGGGAGAGATGCAAAGAAAACAAAGCTGTCATCTTAAGAAGAAGGTAAAAATTTCATATTTATTTTTTTATTAAACGATTATGTACTGTAACTAATACAATTTTTGGGCGTACGGTATTTTACGGGACGCTGATGGAGTGAGGCACTTGTCGTTGTGTCTCCGCGATGCGATCCGGACAGTGGCGTCATATGTGTGAGATATGGCGGAGAGGACGACAATAAGGTAAATAATTTATTTAATTCTAAAGTAATCCCATTTGATAACTCATTTTTATTAAAGCTTGTCTTAACAAAATTAATGTGTTATGAACTTGTTTGTAAGGCCCAACTGTAGCCAAAGGAGATAAAACAAACGAGGACTAATTTGAGCATGCCTTATAGGCGAGGTAGGGCTTGACATTATCAATCGGTAGGATTGATTATTTGTAAGTTTATAATTTTTTTTATTATTCCTTCTATTGTATATCTCGATAATAGTACTAATGTGTTCATAATGTTTTCTCTTAACGAGACAAACAAAGAACGGGCGTACGTCCTACCCGTCCCGGAGAGGTGTCGAGGACTGACTGAACGAAAGGCGGAAGGAGGATGGATCCCTCGTATGGTGCAGCGAGGAAAGTCATCGGGGTATAATGATACCCTTGTATATGTTTGTTTGCATCAACATTGGACAATTAATTTTATTTCATATAACAGCTGACTTTATATTTACATTATATAGGATGAGATGCGCCGATTGATGAATGCCCCCGGTCGGAGAGGAATCGGGTGCTCGGAATTCGACGACATTCTGCTGCGGGGATGCATTTATCACCGCGTGTTCGGCGAAGGCAGGGGGGCCGGGACGGATCCCGATGTGGGGGGAGAGAGACGGACCCGCAACACCTTTGGTATAGTGTGTATGCGGTGGAGGGTCATAAGTACCTTTGCGGGTCCGGGCTACCGGCCAATGGTTGGTGGACAAAAGTCGATGCTCGAAGCCCCTACGCAAAATCCCGAAGCAAAACTCGATGATCGACTCGCTCAGCAACAGGCATGGGACGCCCCGTAACGTCCGGCTGGTTTCGAGAGTGGGTATGACACGGCTAACACAGGAAATGTTAGGCCCAATTAAGCATTAGGCTCCCACCTGCTGGTCCGAAAATTCTAGTTCGGGGGCCGACGAGGCTAAGTAGAGGCGCACGGGGGACGAGGAGAGAGGACGACGATGACGGGGACGCGAGAGAGCCGATGGCGTTCTTTTAAGAGAGGATGAGTGAGAAGAGTTGCACTCTCTATTTTATTATTTCTTTGTGTATTTGAGATAGTTGTTGTGTAATGATACGTTTTATAAATATGAATTTTTTCTTATTAAAGAATGTCGAGTGTTTATTATGTATGAATGAATGTTAATGGCTTTGATTGGGCGAAGCTAGGCAATGATTATTTGTGTATATAGGTGCTTTGCTTGACGAGAATATAATTGATCGTAGGGAAAATTTTTTTTAAAAAACAGCGCAAGTTATTTGCGACGGCTCCCACGGCCGTCCACAAAGTTCTTTTAAGCGACGGCTATTAATGTAATAGGGACCGGCTCTTAGCGCGTCATGAAACTGAGAAAATGCACCCCCGTGGGTGTCCCGGCTAGGGAAATTTAATAAGAGGTGGGTATTAGCGACGGCTCCTCGGGCCCGGTATGAGAATAATGCACCCAGCGGGGGTGTCCCGCGCGGGCCCTAAGCACGTCCCGCGAGCCGAGAAAATGCACCCCCGCGGGTGTGCGCGGGGCATGGGAGTATGGGTATTAGCGACGGCTCTAAGCGGGGGTCATGAAACCGGCGCGCGGGGGTATTACGCAGCTTGACGACACTGGCCGTCGCGAAACCGACCGAAAATGCACCCCGCGAGAGGTGTCGTACGGGGGTTTGTGGGGTGGGTATTACGGGTTTAAATTTATTACGGCTAGGGAGTGCCGTGCGTGAAAAACTTTATGAGGGGCGGTTTCAGCCACGTGTGTCAACAATTGCGGCCGGCTTTGAGTGAGTCGCATAAAATAATACTAAAAGCGGCGGCAAATAAGCGTGAAACCCGTCGCCATTAAAATAGCATGGCGACGGGCCTTGTTAACTGACGATGTGCGGCACGGCGGAAGAAGCGTCGCTATGGCATATAAGCGGCAGCTTTTTGTATTTTTAGCGACGGCGGTCAGCCGTCGCTAATGACCTTATTTCCTGTAGTGTACTCTTTTTCATATCTTTCTATATTTGATAGTTCAACGTATTCTTGTAATTATTTACTTTATAATTATACATGAATCGTTGGTATATGTATCAATGCTAATTTCTACAAATGTTTAACTAAATATAATGTACATGGTCCTAATAGACATAAGGAGAGATACTCTCTCTCTCTCTCTCTCTCTCTCTCTCTCTCTCTCTCTCTCTCTCTCTCTCTCTCTCTATATATATATATATATATATATATTCTCTATAGCATTCATTGATACAATTCGTACCTATTTTTTGCTTAAAGGGTTCATCATTTTCATCATATGTAAGGCTACAAAATCCCCCACAAACTTTATAAATCAAGTTATGAGATGGAAAGTGGTACCCTTCTTAAGAGATGCGAGGAAACAAAAATGAAAAGATATTTGGTCCACTATCAAGAGTCTATAGTGAGTAAAGAAATTTCATGACTTAAATAGATTCCCAATATGGATGGACTATTGATCTCTATGACCAATAGTAAATCTCTATCTAAAATTGTTGCTAAACACCATTGTATAATTTTTTTAAAAATTGTATCACTTTCGGCAAATAAATAAAGAACATACTTTTGTAGTTTTAAAAATGATACCAAGGTTTAACTTGGTCTTTATTTTATAAATAAGATTAGCTAGATTAAAAATAGCAATTAAGCACCACACATATACAGAAGAAATCTTTGTGAATCTCTTAGATATGTCTATAGTCAGGATCACTACATGTATATAGTTTACATTTTATCTTTGATATCTAGAACATCATTTCAAGAGTTTGATAAATATAAATGTGCTGTGAATATATGATGGCATATAAATAAATATATAGAGTTACATTTTTACATGATACGGAGGTTTCACCGGATTGTTTAGTCATACATGTGGGCAACATGGACTAGGCCAAAGTTAGCAATATGTCGATTTCAGGTACCGCAGTTTATTTCAAAGCTGTCACTACTTAGATATACTCTAAATTCTTGTAAATGTGTGATATGAAAGAAGAGAAATTAATTAATATAGCATGCAGAGAAGTCTCGTTCTTTCTTCTTTTCTTTTCATTTTGAAGATCATGTCACACCTTACAAACAGTGTCACTGTAGACGAAGAGAGCCTCCAACGAGTGAGACAATGTTCCACCACCAAAACAGGGCAGACTCATCTCATTACATTCATTAGAAAGTTTTAAAAAATATTGTATGCATTAATTTAGAAAGCCACAATAAATCAGCCAAGAGGTCAATACCCACATGTGTATCATGTCTGATATTAGGCTGTGTTAATTATGGGGTGTTTGGTTGCATTATAATAGAGATTTTAATTTTAATTTTTAAAAACTGTACTAAATTTTGTTAAACGAGGTGTTTGACGTGATAATTTTATGTTTTGAAAGTGATTTTATTCTTAGACAAGAAAAAGGGGTCTCATCTCTTTTTTATTTTTCTCTAAATATGATAATTTTATGTCATTCCTTGATTCGTATCTTCAATTATTGCACAACCAAACACCCCATTAAGCCTTAATCATAATAATTGAATAAAAGGACACATATGTTGAGTGGTCAATTAGTTATATGCATGATAAGTACACAGGTCTTTCACCTGATCAATGAAGAAAACATGTGTGACAGATTTAGAGTTAAAATATATTCATATATAATACGATCTCTATATCTTTTACAGTTATATAAAGTTCTTAGTCTTTTCGTTATCATATCTAATAAAATAGTTTTATGTTTAAAATTTTTAATTTTTAATATAAATTTTAACGTTACAATGCATAAAAAATATTGTGCGATCAAACTTAAATAGAAATGAACAAATTTACTCTTCCCGTGCTTTTATTTGCACAGATGCCACCGACAAGATCAATCACGATTTTTTATATCATTAATAAATACGAGGATGAAGATAAAAATCGTTAAATATTAAAGAAAAAGCGTGTAAAAGAATATAAAAAGAGAGCCGACTGGACGTCGGTGCCGTCGTCGCGTGGAAAGCTCGGTTTTTTCTCCGACGCCTCCCGCCTTCCGCCGAGCAGAGAGGTCGTCTTGCACGTCTGCGGGCCGGGAAGAGCGAACCTCTGCCGTCCACCTCCCCCTTTTTGTCGATCTTCTTTGCGTCTGCACGGGTTGCCCGTCTCCCTTCTGCGCCGGAGAGGACGAGGAATTATGGTGCTGACGCAGAGGCTGCACGAGACCTTCAAGGGCACGGTAGAGAGGATCACCGGTCCCAGAACCGTCTCCGCCTTCAAGGAGAAGGGCGTCCTCAGCGTCTCCGAGTTTGTTCTCGCCGGCGACAACCTTGTGTCTAAGTGCCCTACCTGGTCCTGGTACCACGTCTTCCCCCTTTAGACTCATGACCTTTACAGAGTCATTTACTGCCGCGAATGTAGATGCTTCTTCAATCGCGTGTGGGGTCTTTCAGTTCGATTACGTCTTATTGGCTTGCGCCCATGCTTTAATATGTTCTGATGGTTGCCCGATTCGGCAGGGAAGCTGGGGAGCCGAAGAAGAGGAAGTCGTATTTACCTGCAGATAAGCAATTCCTTGTAACCAGGAACGGTAGTGCTTTTTTTTTCTCAACTCGGGATGTGTTAGACCGGATATATGGTAAATTACTTGTTAAGCCGTGTTTTGAAATTGGTTGTTTGCGCATGTGGTATGTTTTGGCTGGTCATGGGTATTCAGTTCCCTGCTTGCGGCGGGCGATTTCTGTAGAGGAAGAGTATGAAGCTGCTGGTGGTGAAATCCTTCTCGATAATGATGAAAACGAGGGGTGGCTCGCGACACATGGAAAACCTAAAGGTGATTACCTCTTGCAATTGCAGCCACTCTTTATTTTAGTAATAAGCAGTACTTGTACTTATTAGCTTTGGATGCTACCAGTTGAAAGTTGAAATTATTATTCACTTGTAGAGGCGATAGCTGACGAGGAAGAAAACATACCTTCAATGGAATCTTTGAAAATTAGTTCGAGAGGAACCATTCGTTCTATCCCCACCTACTTTGGCGGTGAAGAGGAAGAGGATATACCGGACATGGCAGACTTTGAGGATCCTGATAATCTTATCGATACAGACCCTGTATGCATCATCTCTTGCTCATCATCAATATCGTATTTTTATTACACAGGCTTTGGCTGGCATATTTCAAGATGTAGTTCTTCTTTCGCTTGATGATGTATTGGTGGATAACTGCCTGGTGTGATTAGGACAATTTAGGGTGGGTATGGAGTTGTTATGAAAACATCTCATTTGTGTCTATGGAAAAGAAGATCTTTTGATCATTAATCATTTAAGTACTCTTCTCCTCAACAGCATCATTGGACAAAATGTATCACTCATTTTATTTTCTTTCTAAAGGCACATCAACTCATTTACTTTTAGCATTGGTGAGTGGTGAGATGATTTTGGAAGGTTGGAATAACATGGTAATGAGCTGTGGAACATTGTTTTGGGGTGGGGACATTGTATCATTTTGACCTATACTTCTATTTAAGTGATAGGGAGATGTCTTCTAGATCTTTGGCTATTGCCTGGTGTAGTAATCCTCTGTTGGAAATTTGGAGCCAGATTTACCCTTGGATGTGATATAGGAACTCCGGCTACTTGTTAGTTTTAGGATACTTGGAAGTTGTACGGGAAAAAAATATGTGACACATCAAATAGGAGTTTAAGCTGCCAGCTCGTTTATATCAGGAGAAGCATCCACTCAATTCACAGACATTTGGCTTTTGTTGGCAAGTTTTAGAAGGATTATATCATCCTGAATCTCTGACCCTGTTGAGAAATTTTCAGAACTTTGTCTTGATGTTATCTCTTTCTGAGGTTCATTTTTTTTTATTCCGTAGCCTGCTGTTCCTTTTTTTCCTCTCTTTCACCATCTTGGTGGAGTCTTCTATTTTGTCTTCCTGTTCTTTGTACTCCATTTTTTAATGAAAGTTCATCATCAATTAGGAACAAATTATTTAAAATGAGATTTGTAATGTGGAAGTTATTTCTATGTCATGCTGTCAAAGGTGAGAGGTGAGAGGGGGTCCTGTCACCTCATATGTCTTAGGTGAAGACCTAGGCAATAGGGGGTAATTGTTGTTATTTGCTTATTGTAATCTTTATATGCAGGGTGCTGAGAGGGGGACAAGAGGTCTTTATATGCAGGGTGCTGAGAGGGGGACAAGAGGTCGCCTCCATACAAGGCATTTTGGGTGGGGTAGACAGTCCCGACAGTTCATTGGGTACGGTACTGCCTAGTCTTCCCTACCTGTTAGTACCAGCACTCCAATGCTGATATAGTTCATAGCAGCCTATGCAAGTTTCTTTAGTCCCAAAAGTCTCCAACATTGCCCCTCTGACCTCCCAAGACCATTGGCGATCTCTCTTAAGAGACTCCTGAGGCGATTTGGCTTGAGTAGATACAGGGATGCACTACCTCACTTTGCCTTACTTCTTAGCCTGCCTTTGATGACATAATTTCTATAGGCTTCCAGGAAACATCAAACCATGTGTGATGGGGATATTTTAGTCATTGAAGCATGCTACCTTCCTAAACAGCAACAACCCATCTTCACCTTTCCCTGCACATGTACGGATGACAACAGTTCCTGACTCCAGTCCTCCCTTTTTCTTTGAACTTCTGTTTTTCTTGTCTTTGTTATTCTATCCTTTTTTGCTTTATATTAAACTTTATAAGCTTCTGACTTTAAAATAACAGAGGAAAGCAGGGTTAGCTTTCTGCATATCCGCGAATGACAACATTTCCTGACTCCACTTCTCCCTTTTTCTTTCAACTTCTGTTTTAAATTGTCGCCTCATCAATTTTTGCTTCATTAAACTTTATAAGCTTGTGAATCATGATCTGGATGAGCCATGGCTGATCCTGGGCCAGATTGGTTCAGAGGGGCTTATCTGTTGGAAGCCAAGAATTGGCCCATAGCCTTGACTCGACCCGAGTGGTCTATAATAGGCCAACTCCAACTGGGATCAACCAGTCCGATCTCTAACATCCCATAATGAGATTGGCCAATTTCTGTCTATCTTATGATTCCAGCTGGAATAGGATCTGGATCACCCAGCAGGCTGATATGGCAAGTTCCAATCTGTCGTGAAAAGAAGAATAATGAGCTGACTATCCCTTTTTTTTTTACAAAATGTTGTTGGAATCCTTTATTTTTTCCCAAAATATTGTTGGAAGAATTATGTCAGTTGATCGAGCACGATGCTTGTTATTCCATTGTGTAGGACAATGGTACCTGGGGGTTGTTTTGTAGGTCAGATTAGGGAGATAGAGAAGATGGCTGCCCTAGATTAGGGAAAGGTTGTGAAGGTGTAGGGAGGAGAATAGTATGTTCATGATATTAAGAGGCAAAAGAAGCTGAGATAGCTGATAGACACATACCTTTTTTGTGTGCAAATGTACCTTGTTTATGAATGATTTTATGATGTGACAGGTGTATCCATCGTGGTCTATGTAGTCAAAGGTGCGAGGCGTACCCCTCGCCTCGCCCCCATCGCCTCTCCCCATTGCCTCCGACAACAAAGGCAAGCCCTCGGTGGGCACCGCAGTGCCGCCATGGCGTTCTTCCCTGCCCAAGTAAGTCATTGGATCTAGTGTTAAAACACTGGATATGGTCGTATCGGGTCTTGAGACCCGATACACCGTAAGTCATCAGATCCGGTGACTAATGCTCCTAACGGAACCCGATGGACCTGGTAGGGTGGGGAAAACACTGCGGAGGCACATCTAGCACCCCCGTGAGTCCGCCAGCGGCAGCCTCAGTCACCTAGGCAGGCGAGGCCAGAGTGAGGCATTTTTTGCTTGCCTCGTTACCTAGGTGGCTGAGGCATTTGCCTCCAATAACATAGATCTGGGTGGTCATGTAGGGCTTGTACGTGTAGGTTGCTTTTCTATACTGATTTTTGTTTCTTTGGGGAGGACTGTGGATTTTACTTTCTAAATAAAAGCCTTCTGCTACATGTCTATGTGAAATATTATACTAAGATTGGAGCTCTTTTATTTGGAGTAGCAAAAGGAAGTCAGTGGAGAGCATTTTTGGCCCTTCAGAACTCCGAAGGGTGGAGAAATGCATAGGCAACATACATACGGTATCAAAGCACTAAAGCCTCTCTAAGACCAAGAATTAGTTAAAGTATGTCTTTCACTTTATTTCGTTGATAAATACTTTTTGTAATTTTCAACTTTAGTGGGTAGAGATGCAGAACTGGGGTGCATGTTTGGCTTGATAATCTTTTTACTAAGAAATTTAGGTTCTCAAGGGAAGGGAATGTGTCCCATACTCTTATTTGTCGTACTCTCATAGCTGAATTTTTTTGCATATTGACAATCATGGTTGAAGCTTTCGTTTTATCAACTTTAGAACAAAGGTTGAAGTATACTTACAAGGTGAAGCTTTGGATGAATAGATTAAAATTAGTTTGCTTGTAAGGTGCAATCTTGGTGGGACAGACTTAACATTTTTTCTGTATGATGACATGATATATTTGCAAGATGCATCTTTTTTAAAGAGGTTTGTCATGTTTGGTTGATTCAACTTCTCAGCTTGAGTTGATTGACTTCCTCATGCTCCGTTCTTAAACTAGCAAGGGTCTTTGATGAAGTATGTGAAAGATGGCATGTTGTTTATCATGTTTGTACATTTGTCAGACAAATAAATGTGATAAACTCTTTCTACTCATGCCAATCATGTTGGGTAGGAGTAAGGGTTTAGCATATTGCATTAATCTATAGAGGGAATAATTGGTGATACATAATTAGATTGTGGTACATCCTTTGTCGCAATGGGATGATATGGTTTTCTTGATGTGTGCACATTTTGGTTTTATGTTGTTGTTTCACACAGACAATTTTCTTACCGATTTCTGAGAAACTGGAAAATATATATTGGTAAATGAATTGCATTTATCCCTGTGCTTCCTGTATTCGATTTTTTTTAGTTGTCATAAACTTTTAGAGTTGAATATAAACTATAATTATACGTCCTAATTTGGTAGTGTTTCTTTATATAGGCAACAGTTCAGCCTGCATATCTTGTTGCACAAGAGCCAGAAGATGACAACATTCTTCGTACTCGCACTTATGATGTTAGCATTACGTAAGAAATTTCATTTCTCTATTTATTAAATCTGATGAAATGATTCAGTACATTGTGATTTACTTATGCTTTATTTTTTAGAAAGATTAAATTTTTGGAAAGTTAAATATTATTTTACTTTAACTTGTTCAATGCTTCTTTGTTGAAGTACATATCAAAATGTGCAGTTGGCATACAGCTCAACCTTCTGAGGTTGTGAATCACAAAACTATTTGTTCTTTGAAGAGTATATTCAAGGGTGAAGTTGGCATGCAGCTTGACCTTGTCATTTTATGGGTCAAAATAAGTGAGGAATGGGGATTGTGTGCTTTTATGGGTTTTTTTATTTAATGTTAAAAAAAATGATAGATGTTCCTTAAAGCCTTAAAGGTTGCTATTTTGTCTAGCCGTTCATAATGGTAAATATTAGTATGGAAACAAGAAACTGTTACATGAATAAAATTGATTTTTGCGGTTCTAGGGACTAATATTGAATTATGCAGGGATATAAGTAAAAGTAATTTTTTTTTAGATCATTCATTTCCACTTCATTGAAACTTTCAGATGAACATGTACAAGAACATGCATCTCGCAAGCTACTAAAGTTGTGACATAGCCACATAGGTGGTTGTTCCTCTTAAGGTAAACAGAACCAAAGCTGAGTACACTTCTTGTTCTCAAAATGTCTCATAGATAACAAATTTTTAGCAAAGTAAAGCTGTATATGAGGACCTTGCTTGAGTTGTTAAGATGCATGCACAGGAAAGAGTTAGAGGCCAAAATACACATGTTCAAAAATCACTCAAATATTACAGTTTTTTAGTAAATGAAAATTATATACAAGGTATGAGTCTATCGAGATCTCGCAAGAATCTCGGTCTCACTTTGGTTGCAAGATTCAAGAGCCTCAAAATTATGTTAGCAAAGGTGGTCGAGGCACTTTGGTTGCAAGATTCAAGAGCCTCAAAAAGTTAGCAAAGGTGGTTAAGGCAACTGCCTAGGCGACATGGCAGCCCCCTCGTTGTCTTGACTCCAGCCAAAGAGCCTAGGCAGTTGCTCTCACAACTTGTGGGATTGAGGGGCACCACAGCACAGGCGGCTCCTATCTTCTCTGCCCTATTTCAGGGTGTAGAAGAAAGGTCTTTTGGCCCTCATATAGCAGCTGTATGCCACCAGCAACCCTCCTCTAGTTTTCCTAGGGGGCAAATACCCCTGGAAAGCCTCTCCTTTGTTCACCTCTACTACCTAAGGTGATCACCTAGGCACCTGAGTCAAGGCAAACTCTTTCTCACCTCTGGTGCCTTGTGTCTCTAACAACAGTCCCAAGATGGGTGGAGCTTCAAGGATTCCTTAAGTCGTCAAATTGGCAAGTTGTCCAATCCCCAGAACCAAGGATTGGTTGATTTGTTGGCATTTAGGCAGGGATTGAGTCATTCTGCCATGGGCTTCTGGCTGATTAGCCAATCAGCCAGTGCTGATGGCCGAGGTGGGGATGGGTAGCCCGCCAGCTGTCCTTGCACTTATTGTGCCCATTTTGGGTGAGGAAGGCAAAGGGTCCAAGGTCCACCTTTTGGATCTTGCAAACCCGATAGTCCCCTTAAGTTGTGGATCCACAATTTATATGGGCCCCCCTAGTGGGTCCACAGGATCCATGGATCCTAAATTTTTCACTCCTTTGCATTGGTCATACCTGTGCCCTCAGCTCTCACAGGATCTACTACCTTATCCAGAATCAGGCGATCTGGCCACATTCAGCTTGATCCCTATGGAAGTTCTTTTAGGATGGGGTTTTCCCAGATCAGGTCGGCAGGTTTTGATCCCAATCTAGGATAAATCAGTCCCTATCTGGATCTGCCAACCCTGCAAACCTTGGGAATTGTGAGTTTATGACCACACCACCCACCAGAGACTAGAAGAGAGAGGAGACTAAAGAGGTGGGCGTAAGACTGGAGGCAGCTGGACAGCCCATCAGAGGGTGTCAGACGGACTCTGCGGAGGGAGGGTGGCGATGCAAAATTCTGCTCCATGCCACCACTGCTGTCTTCCCAGCCCTATCAGGTGGGGAAGACTGAGCGGTCTCGATCCTTGGACCCAGCACCACCTTGCAGTCATGTTTTCCCTCTGGATTGTCTGGCTCCTCCATGATCTCACAAGATATCATCTCCCTGACCACCCATAGGCAAGGTTTAGGAGTGAGATGACAATCCTTGATACAAGGACCCACTTCATTGTTCGAACGCATGCACAGAACCTGGCTCCTTCAAAAAACCACAAACTCATGCTAGTGCTGGGAAGATGAGACAATCCAGATCCTTGAACCCATCATTGCCCAGAACCAGAAGTTGTCTTCAGTCTACAGTCTACACCTCCCTGGCTTGTTTGCCTCACTTTGATCTCTTGAGAATCTCGCAATATCTTGCTGAGAGGTTGTCTCTATGACCAGTCCAAGGAGAGATTGAGAAGCAAGATGGAAATCCTTGATACAAGGACCCCACCTCATTGTTAAAATGCCTGCCCAGAGCATGATTCCTGCAGAAAACCACAAAATCGATGCCCTTCATATCACTTTATTTGTGGTCACATGTGGGCGGGAAGTCACACATGCTGGAAGAGAGGAGATTGGTGTTGGTCTTAGGTGATATTATCTTTTCTTCTTTCTTGTGAATGCACATATGAGAAATCAGTTTTTTCTTTGGATATTTTATATTTCTTTTTATGAAGAGCTCACATGCCGACATAGTTGTTAATGGTCTGTTTGGTTAGAGTTTCAAAAATGATACTATATCAATATTGATATTTATATTTCTAGAGGTTGGAGTATCAATATCAATATTGATACAAGTTGACACTTGTATTACAAACATGCTTTGTTTCCATTACAAAGTTCAAAAATGATACTATTAACCAAACACCTCTTAGTGATTGCTATAAAATTGATATTGATCAAGGTATCTAATAGTGTAACCAAACAAGGCTTAAGGGAACAAAGCGACTAAAGTGACCAAGGGTCTTTTTACTGCTTAAGCAACAAAGTGTCCTCTTAAGCAGTAACCGATAAGACTAGTTGGGTGAGCAGCAGCCCATCAAATATAGAACCAAAAAATCTTAGCAATGAGGCATATATACACATAAACTTTGTATGTAAATAGAAAAAGGAAAATGACTTAAAAATATTTTTGATATGCTTCTTTATTGAAATATGCAAACCATTTATCTACAGTATACAACATGCAATCTATTTTTGCCAATATCAAAAATATAGAAAGCAAATAACAACGAGAAAAAAACACATTCAATAATACATAGAAATATAAAAAGTGGAACTAATACAAAACAACTAAACAAGTCTAACAAAATAAGCCCAATAAGAAATATCCGAATGCCTCATGAGGATTCGGTTAACTTAAGTGGTTTAAAGAGACCAAAGCAGGCACTTGGGCAAGTTTACCACATCAACGGTCCAAAGCGAGCACTTTATTGTTAGAAAAAAGTGGCCAAGCGCTTTAGCTTGCTCAAACCGCTTTACAAGTGATCACTTTGACAACAGTGCATGCAAGGAGCATTTCCTGCTATATTTTATGTCATGTGTGTAAATATCTTTCTCCGCTTGTTGAGTAAAGCACACATTTCATACCATTCTTTTAAGAAATTAACAAGTTCATCTGAAATGACGGGGGTCGCAATTCTTTTTGTTTTCAGGCGCAAGTGTTTAAACTTTGTTATTGATGAATTAGAAAACAATTGTGTTGTCAGACTAAAAATATGGTTGCAAACTTGCAGCTGTTAACTTCTTCTGTTTGCTCCTTGAATTGCTTCCCCTTTGCTTAATTATTATATACTCATTTAAGGGTTGTGGTAAACTTTTTTGTTTACTTGGTGGTACAATTCCTGAACTTTTGAAGGCAACTTGAAACGTGTAATTTTTTCATCTCTAGAAATGGATAACATGGATGTTCAAAATGTTGTTTTTGATGTCTCTTTGCTAACATTCTAGTCTTGATAATATCTTCTCCAGCCCAAAACAATAATGTTATTCTTTTACTTATTTTTACAGGTATGATAAGTATTATCAAACACCTCGGGTGTGGTTGACAGGATATGATGAGGTACTTCTTCAATTCTTGGTTTACTGATGTATTTTCTGCTGGATTATCTTTTATATATATATATTGTTAACATAAAAGCTTTCATGTACAATAAAAAGTTCTCACTTAAGAATTAGCTTATTTTATTGGTAGATTGTCTTCTTATAGTATCTATCTGCTAAGGAGAGACCATTGTAGATATGATCTGCATGGCTGTTCCCACTTCCAGAAGCATATTCTCTGTTGGAACTTTTTTTTGCGTGTATAATTGCATGGCCTTAGATGCTATAAAATTGGTATTTCTGCTCTTATTCACTAGAGTATTTTCTCAGGTGTTAGCTTATTAACCTTTTGTGGGCACTGGAGATAATGTATTATCATCATTCACAGAGATGTAGGGAATATGTAGGACATAAATATGGAGCACTACTCTACTAGTGGTGAACAAACAATGGTCCGGCAATAGAAAGAAGACGGGAATATGTGTTGTTACAGGGAATATGTAATTTTGTCAGCTCTAGAAATGGATTACATAGAAAGAAGGCGTACAATATCCAGGCCAAATGATATATCAAATACATTTTATCTGACTTCCTACTATTGTTTCTCTATCCAATGCTTCAAAATAACATTTAAATATCCCTTAGAAAGAATGTTCCCAGTTATCTCAGCGTTCATAGGTATTAAACTTCATTTTGTAGCTATCTTTGTTTGTGAAAACACTTATTGGGTAACGGTTGTTGTCAATTTCTTAAAATTGTTCTTATCAACTAGCTGATGAACATTTAAATTTGTCTGGCAGGCAAGGATGCCATTGCAGCCAGAGCTTGTACTTGAAGATGTTAGCCAAGACCATGCACATAAGACGGTATACCAAAAACATTTACACACCTCAATATTCTATTAACTGTCTACTTTTGCTTATATCTTTTTGACTACTTTCTGAGCACTGGATAGTAAACTTCTGATTTTAGTGTTCAGAGATGTAGATTGATTTCTTAAGTTCATTAGATATAACCTCTTTTGTTATACATTACTTGTAGCCTTTTTTGTGAAAATGGTATGCATTAGTTATCTTTGTTGCATATGCTTTTGTTAATCCACTTTTATTTTAGAGCGTGAAGGGAGTTTGGCAATACCACAAAACATAGTTTTCAAGGCGTCACCTAGGCATCAAGGTGCCCCCAGAGGGGGCAAGGCGATGGGTGCCTAGGCACTCATCACCTTAAATGATTATTTTATATATTTTACTAATAAATAATGTTAATTAAGTGTCAATATCACTTAATTAAGCTGTTTTGAAGTAAAAACAACTAGTTTTAATAGCTAATTTGACTATAAATAGACATTTTGATAAATTAATAGCTATGGTTAAATGATTTCTTAAGTGTTTACTAATAGTTAATAGAATTTAATACTAAAATTAACTAATTTGTCAAGTTATTCAATCTATGTAACTAGACACTTCCCACATTATCAATTGATTTGCATGTTGTCAAAGCTATGTTGGATTATTTTTACACATGTATTTGTTATTTTATTTATTTTATCATATAAAAACAGGCGTCGCCTAACGCCTCACCTTATCGCCAAGGCGCCAAGGCGGTACTATGTCGCCTTGATCGCCTTGAAAACTTTGCCACAAAGTTTAGGTTCCTAACTACTTTCTTTACCCCGTATGTATGTGTATGATGGGTTTTTTGGGGACTGTGCCATGTTTTTTTTAATTGTGTATGTTGACGCCTAAAAGGTGCTGGAAAATTCAAAAAAAAAAAAAAAACAGTGGACAAGACGATACAATTCAAGCCTACAAAGAATAACGTTTACATACATCTTCCGAATTTGTCACAAACAGCACCTCGTCGACAAGTTCGAAGTGACGACGAGGTTCGTACGAAGAGTGTTGAAACTCTCGTACGATTTTCTGACGCGTCAATACAAGATGATCGCGGACGTCGTAACATTTTTCGATGGGATTAAACACCCGCTGAAAGTTGATACGAATCACGTACGATGCCCAACGCGTCGACGAAGGGGAACCGAGAAGATAGCAACGATGTCCCGACAATATCGACGTCTACCAGAGTTCCCTTCAAGGAGGGAATATTCTAAATGGTATGGACAGGCTCATCAAGAGCCGAACGTCATCATCGTCACGCTTGGACGACGCTACTGGCATCAGCCCTCGGATCCCTCCTTCTGGCTAGCGTTTCTAATGGAGGTGAGACCGTAACGGTCATATTGATGCTAGTAACCGTGGAGGCGAGCATTGCGCACGTTACATGTACGTAACGGTGGAAGCGAGCCGACCTCCCGGCTGATCAATAACAGCAGCAATGAGGAAGGGAGTCGCGGGCTAAAAAGCAAGGGTCGAGAGCTTCTACCGGGGGAGGGGAAAAAGATACGCAGAGAGCAAGGAAAAAGAAAGGAAGAGCAGGTGAGGTTCACCTCCGGAGAAGGAGGGTCGTCGTCGTCGATTCGCCGTCCGCTGTCTCTCTGCCTGCAGCCGCGTCCGCGTGTAGCACCTCCTCCTTCGTTCACCGTCACCGGCGAGCGCCTCCCGCACGTTCCTCCTCTCCGTCTGCGCACCTCCGCAGTAACCAACCCAGCCGCATACGCACGCCTTCGCCCTCCCGAGCTCTGCCTCCCTCTCCTCTTCCGTCGTCCCGCGCACCCGTGCGTAGCCCGCCTCCCTCTTCTTCTCCGTCGTCCCGCACTCCTCCGCGGCTGGCCGCGTTCCTACACCCCCCCTGTTCACGGTACCGCAGATGGCCGCGAGCACACAGCCGCCTCTCTCTCTCTCTCACCTCCGCCCGCAGCCGCCTCGCCAAGCCACCCAAGCGCTCCCGCGCGCGGCCCCTCCTCTCTCCCTCTCTCTCCGCCCGCTCGCAGCCCCGCGTGCAGCCTCCCTTCTCTCCCTCTCTCTCTGTCCACCCGCGCGCAGCGTCGCCTCCCTCTCCTCTTCTGCCGCCCGCTCGCAGCCCCGAGCACACAGCCTCTTCCCTCCCTCTCTCTCTGTCCGCCCGTCTGCAGCCTCGCAGCCGAAGCCGCGAGCCTCCTCTCTCTCTCTCTATCCGCCGGCGCGCAACCCCGCAGCGACAGCCGCGCGCGCGCACCTCCTCTCTTCGCCGCAGCCGCCCCTGTTCCTCGCCGCTCCTCCCTCCCTTCGTCGCAGCCCCCTTCTCCCTTTCCTCTTCTGTCGCCGCAAGACAGCCACGGCCGCCCTTCCTCCTTTGCCTCTCATGTCCTGTTCATTGGCGACGCAAACCAGCCGCCCAAACATGTTCGAACCAACTTCGGTCCAACCAGTTAATTGGCCATTGGAACATATGATGGCGAGAATGGTTATGACATTTGTTGATATGAGATGATTCAAATCAAAATTTGATGTAAATAAAACTCACAATCAAACCGATTTGAGACTAATTGGGGGCCGGTCCAATCGGGCACGCCTACGTCTCAAATTTAAACTAAAAAATAAACCGATCCGAGACTAATTGGGGGCCGGTCCAATCGGGCACGCCCTACGTCTTTGGAAAATAATCAAACAATCGAGGCTAATTGGGGGCCGGTCCAATCGGGCACGCTCTACGCTTCGGCGTAATTTAAAAGAATCAAAAATAAAATTAATTTTGATTAGCGTATAAAGGTCAAAATGAAATGACCCCAATGCTATATCAATTTTCCCATCAAGGGATTATTATATCAATTTTATATGATGGCTAAATGTATATGCGTATGTACGTGAATGCCAAAATATAAAACCGATATGATATTGATTATATCGATGGGTTGCACCCACAAACCTTAAACAAAGGTCGGTGCACTAAACCCAATGTCGATGTGATCCATTCCATAATGCCTATCAAAGGCTCAATGGATTCAAAACCGATTTGATTATTTGTAATCATGACATCATTTTATGTTCAATCTTATTTGTAAGTTGTATTTTTTCCAATTAATGGAAATTACATGGTGTATGTATTTTTGATGTCAATGGGAGTCAAATTAGCTCCATAAGTTATATGGAATGCAAACAAGAAGAGAATAAAAAAAAATTAAATTCATAACAATAACAAAAAGAGAAAGATAGTTAATCAATTAAATAATCCGAAAATACCAAGTTAATCAAAATTAACTTTCATAAATTAAAATTAACTTTAAGATAATTTTAAAAGTTAAATAAACAAACCAACACATAAAATAAAACAAAACATAACAAATTTTATGAACATAACATACCTATTAAGATTTAATACCAATTTAATCTAAGAAGATACATAAAATATATCTAATTAAGTTAAAACTAATTTTTATACCCTTAAATCAATAAAAATGTTAAACAATCAAATCTCTTAAACTAATTAATTAATGGATTCAATTAAATAATAAAAACACATATAATCATAATTGATAAACAATAATAATAAACAAAACAAACAAATATCACTTAAGATTTTTAATCTTAACATTTCCAAATAATTATATAACATTTGAATTAAACAAACTTAACAAATTTAAAAATCAGTCAAAACAACTTCAATTTAAACAATGAATCAAATCTTAAATCAACCACAAAAGATATCAATAACAAACCAATTAAATCAAAATTTTAAATCAAATCAAATCAAATTCAATTTTAAAAATAAAGGTTTGCATTCCATCGAAGTTATGGAGCCGTTGCTCTTATTATGTTCATTTCATTTGCGGATGTATGCTATCGTTTCGAAATTGCTATGGCGGCTAATCGAGGGTATTCGAATGTTTTCGATATAATTAACATCGGGTCTTCGCACCACCCGATGGGGAGAGGTCAAAACGATTTTTTTAAAAAGAACCCAACCTCGAACTTGAATTTCTATGTATATCGTCGGATTAGTTATACTTATGGAATATCGATATTTTCATAGTTGTAAAACCAAAATTTGACGAATAAATTTTGGATGAGATTTTTGGAAAACTTTTATTTAAAAAAATCAAAATCCTTTTCATGTTTAAAGCTCAAATCAAAAAGATGTATTTTCAAAACTTTTTGAAATACTCAAATTTTCAATTTTCATATATACATATTTCGAAACACACATATACATGAACGAATTTCCAAATTTGATTTCAATCTCAAATTTTGAGGTTATATATACATATCTTCAACAAAATTTTCAAGCTTTCCAAATCACAATCATACCAATTCCAATCACACCAAATTCAAATTTCAAACAACCATATTTATTTATTTTTTAAAAAAACCAAAAAGTTTTAAATTTTCGAGGTTTCACAAATGGCACGCCCGGTGGGACCTCTCCCTCCCTTCATCTCTCCGCCATAGCAATTCAAGACAACATACATCTTCAAATCAAATGTAAACCTTTACATCTAACGTGCTCGTCTTGCCATTTGCAGGAAGATGACGTACGAAGAGAAAGTTAGCTACTCCGAGTATCATGTCAACCGAGCTATGGGCTTTTCCCGGAGGTAGTTCAGCCCGTCGACTGCTTGGGCGTGAAGTTATTGCACCCGATCACCAATGATGACGACATTCATCCGGGGGAGCAATTGCTTTTGGCCTCCATGGCCATGGATTCAGTCTTAGAGAAGGAAAACGTGGCAGACACACAGATAGTACTGTCCGTCAACACTGTATCAAGCACTGAGCCAAAGCTTCGACGGTTCCGTCCGGGCAAATCCGGCCGTCGCGCGGATCACGTCGATCAATAGTGATGGGTTCTATGAGGGTTTATTGGGGAAAGCGCCATGCTGTCCCAATTTACACTCCTGCCGAGCTAAGACAGCAAAGGTCGAAGCTCACCATCTTATCACTCACCAATCGCTTTGCCACCTTGGCTAGGATTGATGAAAGGAATAAGGTTGTTTCTCAACCTTCCACCAACTTGAAGTCATCTTTTCGGGGGAAGAAGAAATCCTCCACCCATCAAGATACAACTAGCCGATCAACGGCTACAATTGTTAAGAAGAGGGAGCAGCCCTCTAGTTCCAAGATTTCCGACTTCGGCCGATCATCGGCTCTTCATGTTACTCCTCGGGAGAGGGACCAACCCTCAGCCCGTCATATTAACCGGGGGGACCGATCAGCGGTTCCGCCATTTCATGCTACCAGACGAGATGGGAACCAATCCCATGGTCGTTATCTTGCCAAAGATGAAGCTCGGGCTAGGAATGTATCCAATGCCCGCTCTCAAAATTGCCCAGGTGGGGCACTTTCACCTTCAGCTCGGGTTCGGAATCAATCCGCTACTCGATATGCACCTCCTACTAGTCGATTTGTTAATCGACTACAAGAAGACATTATTCATCCGACCTGGGGCCACCCTCGGGTCGTTCACCAACCATGCGGGCTAAGGAGCAACCGATTGCCCGTCATGTTGACGAGCGAGGGGAATCGATCCTCTTCCCCGAAAGAAGCAAACTTGGGTTCCTAAGGGGAAGGCTCCAACTCCGGGACCTTTACCAAAGGCTGCCCTTTCTCATCATGCCGATCATTGCTCTTCCAAAGACTCGGCGTGGTCATCCTACACGGTCGAAGGCCACCGCGGCTCGGCACATGGTCCAATTTGCACCCCCATATAGACGCCAGTTTGCATCCCACTATTATGATGATGGGTCTATGGGTCCACAACTTTTGCCCGAAAGCGAGTCGGTTTTCACTCGACTTATGCCTGTTCGCAGTACCCCAAAAAGATATGTGATACCGGGGGCAGGGGGCAAAATGCGTATATTCGCGTGTTATGCTTCAAGTTAATGACCGTCCGGATGATGCGGCGGTTCAAGCTCGATTGCGTCGGGACCCGTAACCCGAAGTCGGGACCAACTTATTGCAACACTTCGTCGAAATCCGTCCAATTCCTACACCGCCTCCCCGAGTCCTCATCGACCGGGACAAGAAGAGCCGAACAGGGGGAACCTTCGAAGATGAGGAAGAAGTTATTCCACGAGGAGATGACTATGGAAGACTTGTGGAGGACGAATCGAGAGCTCGGGGCAATAATCCAAAGTCTTATTTCGCACAGTAGTTGCTCGACCCGGTACTCCGGTGAATTTGGAAAATGTTCCCCGAGCAACGAGAGGTCAATCAACCGGCGCCGATACCTCACAGAGTTCCTCCGCGTCGACCGGTATATCGGCCGCAAGTGCGGTTTGAAGCTCAGAGGTTGAACCCCAACAAGTAGTTCGAAGATACTAATGTGCCTTCGAAGATGCTACGGTCACTCGAAGAATTCGATTGAGAAGATTGTTGATGCTAAGCTTGCGAGAACACGATGATGGAGTGACAACGGTGGATTTGTACCGGGTTCCTTACCCCGTCCACCATCGATTCAAAAAGTTACCGGCCCGACGTCACCAAAATTCCCAAGTGTCCAAGATTTGATGGGCGTGGTTCCCGAAAAGAACATTTAGCCCTTTATGTTACACGTATGGGCGATCTTGCACTCGAGGAGTCTTATCTCCTCCGATATTTTGCTACCACTTTGACGGGGTCAGCCTTCGAGTGGTATTCTAAATTGAAAACAGGGTCAGTAGCTGGATGGGATGATCTGCAAAAGAAGTTTATTGAACGGTTCAGGTTGACAGAAAGGCCGTTCACTCTTGTTGAGCTAGCATCATTGCGTCAACGCAGGGATGAGTCAGCTTTGGAATATATCGAGAGGTGGCGAAACCTTTGCATGAAATGTTCCAACCCACCGGTAAATGAAGAAGCGGTGGGTTTATGCAAGAGAGGACTACGGCACGAGGTGTTGGAAAAATTGTTGATTGCCAACATTCGCACATTTGATGAGCTCGATAGGATAGTCTACGAATTGGAGCTATTCTATGCGGATAACTCGGCGACGGTGCTGCGGCCGGAGCCAAGAATGTCTAAGGACAAGCAACCGGCAGCCAAGGAAGCTTTCACGGTAGACTTTTCTCCGACAAAAAAATGATAATGGGGGCAAGAAAGACACATCGGCATCGGTGACGGCACCCAAAAATGTTAGTCAATACGGTCCCACGATCGCATTGGCCGAACGCTTGAAGAAGCCATATTCTTTCCGCCGTGAGCACACTTTAAAAAGTTGTTTGATATGTGTATGAAAGAGAATTTGGTTAACCTTCCACGGCTAAGAGACCAGGGGATGTGAATAAAGCTGGAGATCCAAACTTTTGTCCGTTTCATCGGATGCTTGGTCACCCTCTTGAAGATTGTTACCTATTTAAAGACTTGGCAGAAGCTCTTATTCGAGATGGGACCATTGATATGTCCAAGTATATAGTTCATCCACCCCAACCCCATGCAAGGCCGAAGCAACAAGTTAACTTCAGTGCCAATGTGATACATCAACGGAGAGCGACTCAGTGCTAGTTCATCCCGAGCTCCACAACGTCGGCATGTCCAAGCTAGGCACGAATGTCCTAGGGTTTATGATATGGCCGCGAACATGTTCCATTTTGGAAAGATTCCGACGAGAGGTGTTCGTCTCTTGAACGAGACTTGGAGCTCACCATGTCTCGTTGCCGAGAACTTTTGGCGGGGAAGAGTGACATTTGAAGATGTATGTCCGGCTCACGAACAACCTCAAAGGCCACCAAGTGTGGGATCAAATTCACGGATCGATGAAGACACGATAAGCCAACCGAGAAGTGCGGCGAGCAGCTGGAAGGAAGCAATAGAAATCAAGGATCGGTGCACAATCATCGAGAGAGTCCCGATTTGGGGCTAGGGGAGCGAGAAGCGTAAAGATGCCTACGTATCCCCCACTATGTCCAATATTCATTCCCTCGGCACGCGACATATCCAATCTATATAGGTGCATTAGAGCGGGTTTGATAGCCCTACACCCCCGATTTGAAGAGGCACATCTTGTGTTCCCAGAGCGAGGATGTATGTACCATCTTACCGTGGAGCATACATTAGAAAATCAGAGGCGCCAGGGGGCACCGAACTCCTTATAAGAGGTGGGGAGATTGATGTGGGTGACCATTTGATTCGGCCACCAAGACCGCATGGTGTCAATGTACAAAATTTTTCGGCTAATGTCGTACGTGTCACCTCGGAAGCTAGCGTGCGGCGAGGGCATCGACCGAGGGAGCAGCACTCGAAAGGCGGGCACGTCCCGGGACTTACTCTACATATCAACAACTCCCGCGGGAGATGGTTGATAAGAATATTGAGGCGATTGCTAAATTCCACCAAGAAAAGGCCGAAGAAGTTGTGCCCGAGGAGTCGAGCAACCATGGCGAGAGAATCCCTACTCGAGAAGAGAGAGTCCAAGCCGGGCGAGATAGCTCGTGAGAAAGCGAAGCACGGGCCTCGCGGATCGTTCAAGATGAAGAAACCCCACGGTCGGCATCATCCAAGAAATACGTTGACCTTGCTCGTAGAAGAAAGTGGATAAAGAATAAAAGAAAAGCGAGACAAAAGAAGGGCAAAACGCCAGGAAGAGAAGCTACAAGCAATGGAAGCTCGCTCAAAGGATCTCACTCCTTTGCAAAAGTTGCAAGCATTAATTGATCAGCTCGAGGATTATGAACCAAAACAACCTTCGGGTCCGGTTTCCCTTGATGCTTATGTTCCTTGGGGTGAATGGGCAAAATATATAAAATTCAAAGAATGGTTATGGGAATTCAGAAGGAGAGTGGCAGAGGGTGATGAACCATCAGCAGCCGAAGTAGCAAACTTCTGGGGCAATGATGAAGATGAGCCGGATGTGCATGATGTCATGTCCCGTTTTCAAAATTTATCTTGCAATATGGCGAGTATTCCACCGCCGTCTGATTTGTATAATGGAACAAGAGGCCGGGGACAGAAACATCAACCTCTAATCACATATCAAAGGCGTACTGACAAGAATTCACGTGGAAGGCGTGGAGGCCGGGGTCAGGGCCAGCATAATGGTAAAATCATTGATTGCAGGGATGAGGACGGCAGGACAGTGCTACCGCCATTGGTGAAACAACCCCCTGGGCGTGTTATCCGGTTCCGGTCTTCTTCGGATGACGAAGAGGATAATAATGCGAGAAAATGCTCCTTCTAAAGTTCGCCGGAGTCGAACCGGTTCGAAGAGAAGGTCGTAGTAAACAAGCATGCTCGGGAAAGCACATCGCAACAAAGAACCTCGGACGGATACAAGACAAAGCTCGGTAGATCCCGACTTGGTGGAGCAAATCATGCGAAGATTGATTCCTCCTCCACCGTAAACTCTCCCTCCGTTGAAAGAGATGAAAGAGAGGGTGGATAAGAAGGTTGTTTGCAATTAAGGAGGCTTCCCGCGCGTCTCGGCCTATGGGAAGTTATATCCTTGAGTAAAGAGCTTCGTGAAGCTCTTATAGCGATTCTACGGGAGCCGAGAGGTTTATGAAGCACGGTTGGCCGAGATGGGGAGTATGAAGCATATGCGGCGTCGGTTTCATTTACCGAGGATGATATGATGTTACCCACCACATTTCATAACCGGCCTTTGTATATGAAGGGGTCAATCGATGGGCACGAGATGACTAGAATTATGGTTGACTCGGGATCGTCCGTGAATATACTCCCTTTTAAAACATTTAAGTCTTTGTACTTAATGCCACATCTCCAGAAGGTCTCGGGAGTCACCATATCTGGGTTTAATCAAAATTCCGAAGAAGCATTGGGGAAAGTTGAAGTGGATATTGTCTTAGATGACTTTGTGACTAAAGCTACATTTTATGTCATTGACTCAGACACCACTTATAAAGCCTTGTTGGGACGCCTATGGTTGCGTACGCAAATTGGGTCGTGCCCTCTACACCGCACCAATGCATCAAGTATAACAAAGAAGGAGTGCAATGCAAGATTGATGCCGATCGAGCCCCTTTTGAAGTTGCGAATGCCATCTCTCGGATGCCCATTTGTATTTTGAAGCGAAACTTCCAAAGTTGGCTCCAATCGGGGAAAGCGAAAGTGATTGACAACTTTTCGGATGAAGAGATATTCATTAATGAAGTCAAAGCAAAGATGCGTAGGATGACGATAAGTGCACGAAAGTCCTATAGCAAGGTTGACGAGGAAAGAATGGCGTCCGATTACTTTTGATGCTAATTCTACCACTAAAGTCTTCAATGCCGGTGTCTTTATGCCCGAGAATTGTTATGGTTAGCGAGAGGAGCGTGAACTCCAAACTTGTTGAGAAGCTAGAAACCTTCGAGGTCCCGCTCCTCGATCGACTGCTGGGTGTATCATCGGGAAGGGTGGGTTCCAAGACAGATTTCAGAAGACAATTTTGATTGGTCAATGGACCCAGATTCATGTACAGTGCCAGTGGAGCCAATAGTGAGCATGACATCTCAGACACTAGAGTTGTGTCAAAAACATAAAATCCCTCAAAGGCAGTCTCGTAAAAGAGATAGAATGTTCAAGCAAATGTGGCACCTTCAAAGTGAACAAGAAAAACAGAATAAAAACTATGGGCTGGGATATAGCGCAGACTATGAGCCCATTGTGCACTATGCAACAAATATGGTCAGTATTCATGAAAAAGAAGAGATTGTTTATGATATAGCTCCAATTTATGATCAATCATCTGAAGATGAAGTGGAGCAGGAGCTTATTCAACAAGAGGAGGCTTGCCAATTCCAGAATGATCCAGTGCAAGATCTAAAATCACTAAGTCTACAGGATGATGACAATCTTGTACAAGTGGAGGTTCATGAGGAGGTTCGTGACATAGAAGATGAAGAAGAAAATGATGAAAAGTTTGTTGATCTACGGCCGGCACCCGAAGAAATCGAAGACGGCGGACAAGCTACTGATTGATGATCTTAGAAGTCAATGCAGGGTCGTCGGATGAGCCAAAGCCTGCTTTGTAAGTAGTCTCCTCGGGGAGGAAGAAAAATTGCAATATAAAGCGTTGTTGCGGGAATTCAAGAAGCTGTTTTGCTTGGTGCTTATGATGAAATGCCTGGATTAGCCCCGGACGTGGCAGTTCATAAGCTGGCTATTCTCTCTTCAGTGAAGCCAGTCAAGCAGGCACAAACACGGATGCGGGCAGAGCTGGAATTGAAAATAAATGCCGAAGTCGACAACCTTAGAGAAGTAGACTTCATTGAACCCCGTATATACCTGTATGGCTTGCTAATATTGTCCCGATTAAAAAGAAAAATGGCGAAATCCGGGTATGTATTGATTATAGAGACTTAAATAAAGCTTGTCCTAAGGACGATTTTCCTTTGCCTATTCCCGAAAATATGGTAGATATAACCGTGGGACATGAAACTTTGTCATTCATGGATGGTTCATGCAGGTACAATCAAATCTTGATGGCGCCGAGAAGATAAGAATTCCACGGCATTCCGAACTCTAAAGGCATATTTAATTACAAACGGATGCCGTTCGGACAGAAGAATCTTTGGAGCAACATATCAAAGGGCAATGACCAAGATCTTTGATGAAATCTGCGTGATACGGTCGAATGTTACATTGATGACCTAGTTGTCAAAAAAAGAGGTGGGAGGATCATTTAAATGATTTGAGAAAGGTTTTTGAGTTACTCCGACAGTATAAGTTGAAAATGAATCCTATGAAATGGGCCTTTGGCGTATCGAGTGGAAAATTTTTGGAATTTATAGTCAGATATCGGGGGATGGAGATCGACCATGTTAAAATCAAGGCAATCAGAGAACTCCCACCTCCTCGCAACATTCGGGAGTTAAGATCCCTCCAAGGCAAAATTGCATATATTCGGCGTTTTATCGCCAATTTATCTGGTCGATGCCAACCATTCTCAAAATTAGCCAAGAAAGGAGCACCTTTTATTTGGGATGATAGTTGTCAAGCTGCCCTGGATGGGCTGAAACGATATCTCTTAAATCCACCGGTTCTAGGGGCACCCATCAAGGGTAGGCCTCTCATTTTATATATCCTTGCATTGGATGCATCTTTGGGTGCTATGTTGGCGCGGTTAAATGACGAAGGCAAGGAACAACCATTGTATTATCTTAGCGAGAAGATTAGTGGGCCCGAGCATAATTATTCTCCTATGGAGAAAATGTGTTTAGCCTTAGTATTTCTTTGAAAGAAATTGAGGCATTATCTTTTATCACGTGAGGTCAATTTGATATCTAAATTTGATCCCACGAAATACATGTTGAAACAACCCGTCCTACGGGACGTACGGGGAAGTGGGCTTTAATGTTGATGGAGTTTGACATTAAGTATGTGCCTCGGAAGGCAATTAAAGGTCAAGGAATGGCGGACTTCCTTGTCGCCCATCCTATCCCCGAAAATTCTCCACTCGATCTCCGGTTACACGATGAGGAGACCTTGAGAGAAGAAATACGTGAAGCCCAACAAGTTGAGGTTAAATATTGGCGGCTACTTTGATGGGGCCGCTAGTCTGAAAGAAGACCTAATGGAAAGTTAAAGCCAAGGGCTGGTGCGAGGCATAGTGTTCACGACTCCAGATGGAGGTGTGCTTCACAATTCGTGTGCTCTGCCTGAGACCCTCACAAATAATGAAGCAGAATATGAAGCCCTTATCATCGGCCTAGAAATGGCTTTAGAAATGGGAATTCGGTGCCTACAGGCATTCGGGGATTCAATGCTGGTCGTGCAACAAATGCTCGGGGTTTTGAAGTCCGAAAGGAAGAGCTGAGGGCATATCATGCAATGGCCACTCGGCTAGTAGAAAGATTCTATATTTTTAGTATACAACATGTCGAAGAGAAGGCGAAATTCACAAGCGGATGCATTAGCGAAAACTAGCCTCGGTGATTAAGTTACCACCAAATTTGGAATGCTAGAAATTGTGGTCAAACACAGGAGGTTATTCCCTAAGACCGTCACAAACGATAGCGGACTCACATCTTGGGAGGCCAATGTCATTGAAGAAGAGGAAGACGATCACTCAGAAGAAGTTGATTGGCGGCAGCCGATCATTAATGTTAAAAATGGGATTCTGCCTGAGCAACGGGCTGAGCGTGTTCAAATGACACGAAGAGCGGGCACCTACCAGTTGAGCGGTGGAGAATTATACCGCTTAGTTCCGGAAAAAGAAAGGGCCGTTCTACAGCAAGATGTTTGTCCAAAAAGGAAGCCTAGTGATGAAAGAAGTTCATAGCGGGTTATGCGGAGCACATCAATCCGGGCCCAAAAATGAAGATAGCAATTAAACTCGAGGGTATTATTGGCCTACTATGTTCGCCGATTGTGAAAAGTTTTCAAAAGAATGTCATGAATGTCAAGCTTTTGGACCCGTCCCCAGGCGTCCTCAAATGCAGTTACATCCTACTACCCCAACTTGGCCTTTCGCCGAATGGGGAATGGATATTGTGGGTCCTTTCAAACCATCTTCCAAAGGGTGCAAGTTCATACTTGCAGCTACTGATTATTTTTCCAGATGGGCAGATGCTATACCGAAGGGAAGTGTTGGAGAAGTTGTTGCTCGGTTTGTCCGGCGGATATTATATACGGATACGGAGTGCCAAGTCGCATCTTATCGGATAATGGTACACCATTCGAAACCAGGTAGTCTACAAGATGGTCGCTAAATTTCATATTGAGTGGAGGACATCCACTTGTTTATAACCCGCAAGCCAATGGATTGGCAGAAGCTTTCAACAAGACCCTTTGTAAACTCCTAGTCAAAATGGTTGGAGATAAGAAGCGAAGTTGGGATGAAAAGATGCATGAAGCTCTTTGGGCATACCGCACTGTATATAAAACCCCTACTGGCTGTTCTCCATTTTCCCTGGTGTATGGGACCGAAGCAGTTATACCAGTGGAGGTAGAGTTGGCTTCTTATAGAGTAGCTGTACACCTCGGTCTTCCATCCGATGAGCCCGACGAAATGCGAAAGGCGGTTCGGAGGTTGGATAAGCTAGAGGGTGAAAGATTGAAAGCCTATGAACACCTTAAAGTCTATCAAGCGAGAATGTCTCGAGCTTATGACAAATTGGTGAAAGAGAGAATGTTTCAAAAAGGAGATCTAGTCACGGTCAAGCAAAAAGATGCAATGGCGGGTCGACCAAAGAACAAGTTTCTCCCAAATTGGCTCGGACCCTACATTATTGATAGAGTATTTGAAGGCGGTGCATATACAGTGGTGGACAACAAAGGGAAACTCCAATTTCCCCCACTAAATGGCAAGCATATCAAGAAATACTATGCTCCGGAGCATGAATTTCGTAGAAATTGGCCGGCGAATGAAGGTTGATGCAATTCAAAAAAAAAAAGAGGGAAAAAGAAAAGAAAAACCTTCGTGGTTGAAGAATCTCCATGTTTTCAAATGTATACCACTATAACCCTCCTGGTATATGTGGTTATTGAAGCCAAAATTTTGGGTTTTCATGACCTTTTCACAAACCTTACAACATCATGACCATCTTTGGTCTTAATGTTTCTCTTAATTTTCACGTCGTTCAATTTGGACACTGAAAACCATTCATTTTCCTCCAAGTCCCTAGGAATATTTGAAATTTAGGGTTTGGAAATAAGTTACGATCCTTCAAAAATTAACCTTTATCTTACATTCATACTCCGTGAGCCGAGCATGATTATTTCGCTGATCATATGTCTCACGCGTATAAACCGCAACAAGTCACTTCGTCTTTGATTTACAAAAGCCGAATGTGATCCTTGACATTCAAAAGTCTTGATTCAATGTCGAAGAGGTTTCATATCATTCTATTTCGGCATTAAGCCAACATATCATTTTGGCATTAAGCCAGCATATTATTTCGGCATCAAGCCAGCACATACTTTCGGCATTAAGCCAGTATAGCTTCTCGGCGTCAAGCCAACACATATTTTTGGTATTAAACCAACATACATTTTTGACATTAAGTCAACAAATCATTTTTGGCATCAAGCTAATATATCTTTTTTAGCATCAAGCTGATAACTCTTTTCGGCAATAAGCCATCCAAAATTCGGACCCTATAAACCGAATGTTACTTCTTTACATTCACATGTTTTAAGGGTTATGTTGGCATCAAGCTGCCTAGATTATATACCCAATGGGCCGTATGCAACTCCTTCGCATACATGTCTCTCGGGCTCCTTCGGCACTAAGCCATCCAAAATTCGGAGCCTATAGACCGAATGGTATTCCTATACATTCACATGTGTTAAAGGATATGTTGGGATCAAGCTACCTAAATTCTATACCCAATGGGCTGCATGCAACTCCTTTGCATACATATGTCCCACAGGTTCCTTCGGCAGTAAGCCATCCAAAATTCAAACCCCATAGACTGAATGTTACTTCTATACATTCACATGTTTTAAGGGTTATGTCGGCATCAAGCCATCCAAGTTTTATACCCAATGGACCGCACGCAACTCCTTCGCATTCGTGGTCCCACGGGTTCATCCGGCAATAAGCCACCCAAAACTCAAACCTGAAAAGCCGAATGTTACTTTTTCACATTCATATGACTTAAAGGTTATTTTTGGCATCAAGCCACCTAAATTTTATACCCAAAGAGTTGCATGCGACTCTATCGCATTCATATATCTCACGGGTTCTTTTTGGCATTAAGCCAATTAAAATTTATATCCCATGGGATAAGTTTACCCCAATGTTAATATGTTATAAGAATTTTCTTAACACCAAATCACCATATTCAATAGACCGAGAATGACGCTGTCATGTTTACATGTTTTGCAAGTTCATCTTGGTACAAAAAAAAAAAAGAAGAAGAAAAAAAGAATGATGATGAATGAAAAAGAAAAAAAAATGAGAAGAAAAAAAAAGAGAAAAAAAAAGAGAAAGAAGAAGAAGAAGAAAGAAAGAAAGAGTGGAGAACAAAAAAAAAGAAGAAGAGAGAAAAGAAAAAAAAATAGAAAAAAAGAAGAAGAAAAAGAGACAAAAGAAGGGATAGAAGAACTAAAAAAAGAGAAGAAGAAGAAGAAAAAAAAAGAAAAAAAGAGGAGGAAGAAAAAGAAAAAAAAGAGAGTGACAGAAGAGAAGAAAAAAAAAAGGAAGGAAAAAGAGAAAGATAAAAAAAAAGAGAGGAGAGGAAAGTCTATGTTCAGCCAGTTGTATATGATTTTTATTTTGTATATAATTTGTTGTATGAGCCTTTTGTTTTAACATCAATTCGTGCACATGTCGACAAGGCGCTTTTCAAGAAAAAAAAGAAGAAGAGAAGGATGCTAAGTCAAAGGGCCCAAGCCCTTCTCGATCCTAAAAGAGTTGAATGACCGCAATGTCACAAGGGTTGGATAGCGTTATATTGTGCAACAAAAAGCTGAAAGTCAAGAACGCTTAAAGAAGGTGCAAATCGTTGTATTTTTAAGATAATAGAAACAACAACACTTTGTAATAAAGAAAGACAAATACATCAAGAAATAAAGAACTACAACTCTGGCATAGGACAATCTGTCGGACGAAGTCTATCAAGCTCCTGCGTCTCTCCTGACAGGCGAGCCTCGGTGGTGACAAGTAAGGCATACTCCTCCTCCTTAGAGGCTAGACTCTTCCGAGTTTGTTCATCACTAAGGTGAGCTAGGGAATGTTGCATCTCTAGTACGCGTCGCCTTGCATCTAAGGCGAGATAGCTTCCCACGGATTTTCCCGACAACATTCTCTCGCTTTAGCTTCGATCACCACGCGAGTCTCGAAATGGGTCCGTGCCGAGGAGATGGCATCGGCATTGGCCTTCTTCATGGCTAGCTTCTCCTTCGCCAGAGGAAGAAGGACCGTGTTCCAATGAACTCGCATCTTTTCCATATGAAGCTGATCACAATACTGCCTCCATAGTGCTTCTACAGCTGCTATCCACGGTTCCATAGTGCAACCGAGACCATGGTAACAAGCAGTTACATTCTTTAATTGAGCCCTCATTTCTTCTTCGGGCGACGAGGGATGCGAGAAGTTGATCCAAAGCCTTGAGCATACTTTCTTGCATAGGGTGAGCAAGCCTCGTGCCAACAAGAAGCGTGGAAGGCCAAGTCAAACCCAACTCGGGTGGATCGGTGAGCATAATAGCCAATTGAGAAGAGTCGCCGAGAAAATGCAGCAGCTACAAGAAAAGAAGAAAAGAAGAAGAATTAGTCAACAAGTATACATTCAAATAGTGATGAATAAAAGCATGGAAGAAAAGAATTTACTACATCACTCACCAGTAGACAAGACTGTGGCTATAGGTGGGGTGTCATCCCCCGAGGCACTACCCTTTTCCAGAGCTGAGATCATGCTATCATCATCTGAAAAAGAAAGAGGAAAAGAAATGAAATGAGTGGAAGTGAATAAGATAGCTCAACAAAGTGGATAAAAAAATGCAAATGATCCACAACATACCTCCAATCATGGGTGAAGTTGAGGTAACAATCAAGTCACTCTCATCACCGCCCAAACTATCAATGTCAGGTGCTTGGGCAGGTGAGTCCGGATTACGCCAATGGTGGGCTAGAAATCACTGCATTAAACAAAGAACCCGCATCATTTATAAGGGAGGAAGGTTAGAGGTTTAAGATTTAGTTTGCTAGCACAAAAAACGATGGCACTCTATATAAATGCAAACTAGAAGCATTGTACCTTGTAAAGAAACCGCCGGAACAGTCACCTCATCCGTCAAAGACAAATCCTCCGTAGGAGATGGGGGTCTGATGGCAATGGGCTCAACAACCAAACAATCTTCAATGTCTGGGGATGAGCCTATAGGAGAAGGAGAGCGTATACCGGCAGCCATTGAAGAAAACTCGACAGAAGGGGCAATAGTCGCTAAAGAAACATCAACGGCCAATGGGATTGGAATCTCATCCGTATCAACATCTCCACTCGGCTCCCTGAGGTAAAAGATGCTCTTCCCTAGTCGTGGGAAAGACGTCATCTTCCATACAAACACCCTCGGCAGAAGGAGGGGGTGGATCCATCTCTCGAGCAGGAGAAAAAGCTGTATACAAAGTAAAGAGAAAACATGCATAAAGGTGCTCGACAAAGCAAAACGTGGTATGAACCGGACAAATAAAAAATGAAAGACATACTTGGAGCACGGTCAGCCGGCGTAGGAGATAAAGATCTCCTCATCAAGCGTGCCCTCTTTGTAGGTGGAGTGTTTCCTGCCGATCTACGAGAACTCTTGGCACGAGTGGCAGAAGAGTCTGCGAAAGCCACCTCTGAAGAGAGAAGTAGACAAAAAAGAAGAAAGTCAGATGATATGATGATCAACGTCATACACAGAAAAAAAAGGAGAATGATTGGGAATATGAACATGATAGCAAGGAATAAAATAAAAGTTAAATACCTGGTGATGGACAACTAGGTGGACGAGAGACCAATAGCCCGGCGTCTCGCCCAACCTTGCTCGCGGCACTCATCTCAGCAACTTTCGGCTCCCCAAAGCATAAAGCACTGTGCCACGTCGAGTGCATCTTCGAGAGGTCCCCAAGAGGATATCAACTGCCCGAGATGATCGACCCAAGCTACAACGAGCTGGTCGGAGGTAGAAGCTCCCTCGAAAGAACGTGTTGGCGCCCGTGCAATCAATTTCTAAAAAAGAATACCGGTCGACGAGTACAAGGGGGCTGGTCGCCGTGCCCGTTGTGAAGCTCGAAGTGGCTCCACAAGAGAGTCGATGGTCCCGGTGTAAGGATCTGGGATGCGGAGGTAGCAAACCCCGTTTTCCCCAAGATTTGTATCCGGCTTAACAACTTGTCTCTTCGAGACTGTAATGGCGCCAAAGAAAAGATGAGCCGACATCTGGGGAGCACAATCTTTCATATCCAACCGGGCTTCTTCGGTGCAGATATCAAATGTGGTAACATCCTGGAGTTTTGGCTACGATGAGACCACCAATTGCCATAGACGACATCAAATTCGCCGGTAACCCCCAGCGGTGGAATCTCAACGTGATCCTTCGCCTCTCGGCAAAAGAAATACCACCACTCCGCTGCAACAAGGTGGCTGTCCAAATAAGCATAAACACGAAAGGGGATGTCAAAATCGGCATTCGGAGGAAGCCCCTGGTCATAACCAAAGTTCCTACCGAACCGGTGTGGATAATATGGCTCTAAAATGGTGCGCCGACCATGCCGAAATACCAGAACACATAGACGGGTGCCTGCGAAATACCGGTCCCCGGCGGCCCGTACCTTGTATTGGTTCGTCGAAAGGATCCACCCAATGAAAACCACCAGCGTCTTTGTATGGCGATATGTGGGCGATGACCCACCGAACAATGGGCGAAACTCGAAGCCATTGCCACCATCTACGCGGCAATGTAGACGGTAGCCTCCGTCCCGTAGTAAGCTCCTGTTGTTCGCCGTGAACGAGGACGCCAACAAATCTATACATCAAGGCGCGGTGTGGATCCGGTCCTTCTTGGGTGAAGGGAGGCCGGTAAAAGGAAGCAGCCCGGACACTCGCATAATGTGTAGCCATCGCGATAGCACGGTCCGAGGTGAGGAATGGGATGCAATCGCTCCGAAAAGAATGATATATCGCGAGAAAGAGCGGTGGAGCAATAGCTAAGGTGGTGCCACAAGCAAGTACGCAAGCGGGGTACGAGAACCTGCGGTGCAATCACATCCGCATCCTCGAAAAGGAATCGCGAAGGTGACCAACCAATAAGCCGAGAAAAGCGACCGGATGTGTAATCTCACCAAGCCCCCGTGGATCTTCTGCCTCAACACAAGCTTCTAAGCCAGCGAATCTCTTGTCAGAACGTGGTTTCTTGTGGCGTACTAAGTCGGTCCGTTGTTTGCCCAACTTGGCAAAACCATGCTTGTAACAGTAAGGACCGCCATAGAAGAAACGCAGCCAGAGGTCACAACTCACTCGATAACTGACATCAGAAGAGTGGTTCTTGCTGACCAGAGCCAGATCACGCCACACTTTCACCAAGTACTGTGGCGATATGACAACCGATAATTACCACGGTCATACGTCCGACATCTATGAAGGTCATCCAAAATGACCTCTTCGTAGGGTTCTCCACGAACCGGTAAAACCGAAAGCATATGAAGAGCCCACAGATCAAATGACGTCTCTCCCTCGGCAATGACAAAGGTGTTCCACCTCCTGTTAACCCGCTCTGCTAAAGCCTGGATGTATCCTTCATAACAAGGATAGTCATACAAAGCAGCACCCACAGCAGACTTCAAGCGGATTTGCTCCAAACGAGCACTAAAATTGGCTAGAATGTATTCCAGCCATTCACAAGCCCCATCTCTCGGGCGGTGAGAACGTTTCACAGAAAATCGGCCATACCAACTGTCTGTGCTATGTGCCAAGATACCATCAAGTATACACCTGCCGTCAAAGTTCTCCCCACTGAAACGGGGACTGCTGGGCTGCAAAAATAATCCACTGCGGTGTCTGGATGCATCTGAAGGACATGCTCTATCCAACTTCCATACACCTGGCCGGAAATTATAAGAACAGAAATGTTCATCCTGAAATTCATTCAATAAGCCCATAGAATGGCACGATGGACTACACTTGAAGTGAGGCAAACCCAGTGGAAATGATGGGTATGCATAAACAACAGTCCCCTGCATGATATCTCTGCCTCGCAGTATAGCACATTCAAGCCGGTTCCTCTCTTCTGATGATAGAGAACAAATGTCGGCATTCCCTAAAGGAAAAGGGCGCCGAATAAACTCCAACAGAGCTTCTTCAGAAGGATAGTGAAGAGGGTACTGTGCTGGTCGAACATATGCAAAGGACCCGTGCCCATGTTGGATCAATGTGACGTCGACATCTCCAGCACCGGTCATCAAGCCCATGTGCTCCCGGGCAGCCAAATGATAGTCATGCTGCCCGAATTTGGTCTGGATCAGCTTATTTGGAGCCGGCATACGTGATGCTGCAAAATTCCTTTCTTCCTCAGAAGAACTATCATTCGTCATATTCCTAGAAGAAGCTCCGTGTCGAGCCATGGAATACCTATCAGATTTCAAAAGAGTGATGACGATCAATCATGATGAAATATTGTCAACAAAAAGAAGAAAAAAAATGCGATGGAAAGATGGCTGCAGCACGGGCGATTCTCCAACGAAACCCGTTTTTGAAAAATCACCCGTGGGGGGCAATTGTTGACGCCTAAAAGGTGCTGGAAAATTCAAAAAAAAAAAAAAAAAAGTGGACAAGACGATACAATTCAAGCCTACAAAGAATAACGTTTACATACATCTTCCGAATTTGTCACAAACAGCACCTCGTCGACAAGTTCGAAGTGACGACGAGGTTCGTACGAAGAGTGTTGAAACTCTCGTACGATTTTCTGACGCGTCAATACAAGATGATCGCGGACGTCGTAACATTTTTCGATGGGATTAAACACCCGCTGAAAGTTGATACGAATCACGTACGATGCCCAACGCGTCGACGAAGGGGAACCGAGAAGATAGCAACGATGTCCCGACAATATCGACGTCTACCAGAGTTCCCTTCAAGGAGGGAATATTCTAAATGGTATGGACAGGCTCATCAAGAGCCGAACGTCATCATCGTCACGCTTGGACGACGCTGCGGCATCAGCCCTCGGATCCCTCCTTCGGCTAGCGTTTAATGGAGGTGAGACCGTAACGGTCATATTGATGCTAGTAACCGTGGAGGCGAGCATTGCGCACGTTACATGTACGTAACGGTGGAAGCGAGCCGACCTCCCGGCTGATCAATAACAACAGCAATGAGGAAGGGAGTCGCGGGCTAAAAAGCAAGGGTCGAGAGCTTCTACCGGGGGAGGGGAAAAAGATACGCAGAGAGCAAGGAAAAAGAAAGGAAGAGCAGGTGAGGTTCACCTCCGGAGAAGGATGGTCGTCGTCGTCGATTCGCCGTCCGCTATCTCTCCGCCTGCAGCCACGTCCGCGTGTAGCCCCTCCTCCTTCGTTCACCGTCACCGGCGAGCGCCTCCCGCACGTTCCTCCTCTCCGTCCGCGCACCTCCGCGATGGCCAACCCGGCCCGCGTACTCACGCCTTCGCCCTCCCGAGCGCTGCCTCCCTCTCCTCTTCCGTCGTCCTGCGCACCCGTGCGTAGCCCGCCTCCCTCTTCTTCTCCGTCGTCCCGCGCTCCTCCGCGGCTGGCCGCGTTCCTACACGTCCCCCCTGTTCACGGTACCGCGGATGGCCGCGAGCACGCGGCCGCCTCTCTCTCTCTCACTCACCTCCGCCCGCAGCCGCCTCGCCAAGCCACCCAAGCGCTCCCGCGCGCGGCCCCTCCTCTCTCCCTCTCTCTCCGCCCGCTCGCAGCCCCGCGTGCAGCCTCCCTTCTCTCCCTCTCTCTCTGTCCACCCGCGCGCAGCGTCGCCTCCCTCTCCTCTTCTGCCGCCCGCTCGCAGCCCCGAGCACACAGCCTCTTCCCTCCCTCTCTCTCTGTCCGCCCGTCGCAGCCTCGCAGCCCGAAGCCGCGAGCCTCCTCTCTCTCTCTCTCTATCCGCCGGCGCGCAACCCCGCAGCGACAGCCGCGCGCACGCACCTCCTCTCTTCGCCGCAGCCGCCCCTGTTCCTCGCCGCTCCTCCCTCCCTTCGTCGCAGCCCCCTTCTCCCTTTCCTCTTCTGTCGCCGCAAGACAGCCACGGCCGCCCTTCCTCCTTTGCCTCTCATGTCCTGTTCATTGGCGACGCAAACCAGCCGCCCAAACATGTTCGAACCAACTTCGGTCCAACCAGTTAATTGGCCATTGGAACATATGATGGCGAGAATGGTTATGACATTTGTTGATATGAGATGATTCAAATCAAAATTTGATGTAAATAAAACTCACAATCAAACCGATTTGAGACTAATTGGGGGCCGGTCCAATCGGGCACGCCCTACGTCTCAAATTTAAACTAAAAAATAAACCGATCCGAGACTAATTGGGGGCCGGTCCAATCGGGCACGCCCTACGTCTTTGGAAAATAATCAAACAATCGAGGCTAATTGGGGGCCGGTCCAATCGGGCACGCTCTACGCTTCGGCATAATTTAAAAGAATCAAAAATAAAATTAATTTTGATTAGCATATAAAGGTCAAAATGAAATGACCCCAATGCTATATCAATTTTCCCATCAAGGGATTATTATATCAATTTTATATGATGGCTAAATGTATATGCATATGTACATGAATGCCAAAATATAAAACCGATATGATATTGATTATATCGATGGGTTGCACCCACAAACCTTAAACAAAGGTCGGTGCACTAAACCCAATGTCGATGTGATCCATTCCATAATGCCTATCAAAGGCTCAATGGATTCAAAACCGATTTGATTATTTGTAATCATGACATCATTTTATGTTCATCTTATTTGTAAGTTGTATTTTTTTTCCAATTAATGGAAATTACATGGTGTATGTATTTTTGATGTCAATGGGAGTCAAATTAGCTCCATAAGTTATATGGAATGCAAACAAGAAGAGAATAAAAAAAAATTAAATTCATAACAATAACAAAAAGAGAAAGATAGTTAATCAATTAAATAATCCGAAAATACCAAGTTAATCAAAATTAACTTTCATAAATTAAAATTAACTTTAAGATAATTTTAAAAGTTAAATAAACAAACCAACACATAAAATAAAACAAAACATAACAAATTTTATGAACATAACATACCTATTAAGATTTAATACCAATTTAATCTAAGAAGATACATAAAATATATCTAATTAAGTTAAAACTAATTTTTATACCCTTAAATCAATAAAAATGTTAAACAATCAAATCTCTTAAACTAATTAATTAATGGATTCAATTAAATAATAAAAACACATATAATCATAATTGATAAACAATAATAATAAACAAAACAAACAAATATCACTTAAGATTTTTAATCTTAACATTTCCAAATAATTATATAACATTTGAATTAAACAAACTTAACAAATTTAAAAATCAGTCAAAACAACTTCAATTTAAACAATGAATCAAATCTTAAATCAACCACAAAAGATATCAATAACAAACCAATTAAATCAAAATTTTAAATCAAATCAAATCAAATTCAATTTTAAAAATAAAGGTTTGCATTCCATCGAAGTTATGGAGCCGTTGCTCTTATTATGTTCATTTCATTTGCGGATGTATGCTATCGTTTCGAAATTGCTATGGCGGCTAATCAAGGGTATTCGAATGTTTTCGATATAATTAACATCGGGTCTTCGCACCACCCGATGGGGAGAGGTCAAAACGATTTTTTTTAAAAGAACCCAACCTCGAACTTGAATTTCTATGTATATCGTCGGATTAGTTATACTTCTATGGAATATCGATATTTTCATAGTTGTAAAACCAAAATTTGACGAATAAATTTTGGATGAGATTTTTGGAAAACTTTTATTTAAAAAAATCAAAATCCTTTTCATGTTTAAAGCTCAAATCAAAAAGATGTATTTTCAAAACTTTTTGAAATACTCAAATTTTCAATTTTCATATATACATATTTCGAAACACACATATACATGAACGAATTTCCAAATTTGATTTCAATCTCAAATTTTGAGGTTATATATACATATCTTCAACAAAATTTTCAAGCTTTCCAAATCACAATCATACCAATTCCAATCACACCAAATTCAAATTTCAAACAACCATATTTATTTATTTTTTAAAAAAACCAAAAAGTTTTAAATTTTCGAGGTTTCACAGTGTACAGCAAGAAAGCTACTCTAAGATTGAAGCAGGCTTGCATAGAGGTCAAATTTTTGGTTGTTTAGATAACAGCATATTTGCTGGCAATGTCACCAAAAGAAACACCACATGCAAAATGGATTATGTGCCATCATTCATGTTTTTTGACAGATTATGGAAGTCATATTCCTGTTTAACTAGCAAAGAATGGAATAATGTATGGGTATGATCTACTGGTCCTTGTATGTTGCCAAAATGTCTTTATTTTATCCTTGGGTTTAGTGACTTAATATAAACTCATTAGTCATGGTGGTTATCCTGTCCTACGGAGTACAGAGTATTGCTAGGCAGAAGACGTGCTCATGCTAAATATGTTTTAAGAAATGCAACACAGCCTGAAATAGTGATCATACTTGCTGCTGCTAGAATCATGACCTGAAATAGGTCAAGCACATGGTTCGCAGAATCTATTCCGGGATCGGATTGGCATATGTCGAACCCAACTTTGGGTTGATTCCAGTCCACTTCCTATTTCCCGCTGGAGTCAGCCAGAATCAAGGATTCAGATCCGGAATCGGAATCGGTCAGTATTGATCCGATTCGAATCCGATCGGATCGGTCCATTTCCGATCGATTCTCAAGAAGAGAAACCGATTTGGAATCGGGATTTTTTAAAAAAAATAAAAAAATCTGATTCCGACCGATTTAGGCCGATTTGGTCCGATTCAGGCATATTCGGTCTGAATATTTTTAAAAAATCTAAAAAAATAGGATTCTGATTCCGATCCGATTCGACCGATTCAGGCCAATTCCGACAAAATTCAGGTCAGAATTGGTCCTTCAAGCAAGAATCGGATCGAAATCGGCCAATCCAATTCCAAAATCGACAGATTCCTATCCGATTCGACCAATTCCGCTATCTATGGCCAGAATAGACTGAATTGGTATGAATCGGGGACCGACTGGGCTCGAATCAACCAATTCCAGACTGATTCCGGCAACTCCTTGTTAGAATTGGCCACCAAGCCAGTGACACTGTCTTTTCCACCTGAAGATGGTCTCCTGGACTCACAGTCAGGGAAGATGCAGCGGTGTCATTGCCCCGCCACCTCATTTTCTGGTCGATGCCAGCTCTTATTCCGGTTCCAAAAGAGCTGGATAGGACCAGAATCTCATGGGAAAACTTATTATAGAAATTTATTTTACATTTTTATGTTTTTGTTTTTGTTTTTGAAGAACTGATCCTGACTGGTTCGAGATTGGTTTTTCTCCGGTTGGACCAGATGATTTTTACTGATCCGATACGGATTGGGATCAGAATTGGCACCCACCAATCTGGTGGCCAATTCTGGTGGGTGCCAATTCTGATCCCGCAATCATTGGTCCACAGGCATGGTGACCAAGATGGAAATAGGTCATGCCACAGAGGAGAGACCTGCACAAGCAGTTAAACGTCAGGAGGGACCTCCAATTTTTGGGAGCCTGGATTGGTCCAATCATATGGACAAGTCAGCATCAGTTAGAATGGAAAGTTGTTACGGACCAGAAAGTAAAGGGGGAATGGTTCTAAAGGCTAAGGATGGTGTACCTGTCAGCTGTAAAGAAGGTATATTCATAGTTTCTTACTGGGTATAGTGGATGTTATTGGTGCCTGAAAGGAATCGTGCCAAGACCTAACCTGAGTTGAGGTAGCATGAGAGTAGAAAGAAAGGGTCTGAAACTGTCATCATTGAAGAATCAGAGACTTGTTCCAGATGGGTTTGAGCAGCTGGCAGGTGGCAGGCTTGCTGGAGATTGGTCTGGAACATGGAGAAGTACCATTCAAAGATGACTTCCTCCCATCCTTTTACTATAAATCTGACTGAATGGGAAATAGTAAGAGTTGAGAACTGTCATAAATACCCACATGAAAGTGAGGTTCCCGGACATCCTGTGTTGAAGTCAGCCACCACGTGTCTGAACACTAAGTAGGGCGTCTTGTTTCATCCATGCAAATTGTGCCAGATAAAGTTAATTGTCAGAAATCTCTTTCATCGCATTATGTCATTGGTCTCCAGTGTCATTTGAAATTTTGAATTAAAGCAAGATGGATGAATTGAAGATTGGCTGCAAGGGTCTTATGCGACCTTAACATTCCACTCAAAGAAAAAAGAATTTATATTTATTACTTTTGTGGGATCTACGTTTTATCTTAGTATCCTGAGAATTCGTTAGCATAAAATAGAGATATTCTTGTTCATCTTCAATTTTTTGTTCATTTGATGACAGGTGACTATTGAGGACCATCCTCATTTACCAGGGAAACATGCTTCAGTTCACCCTTGTCGCCATGGTGCCGTCATGAAGAAGATTATTGATGTTCTAATGTTACGTGGAGTTGAGCCAGAAGTTGACAAGTGAATATCTTTGACTCCTACTTAATAATTATTTTTTCTTTCTTTTTTCAAATAAAAATTTATCTACGTCAATGTGTTTATTGGCGTTGCTGTGTTTTTTTCTCTCCTTAAGTTGAAATATTTCCTTGTTCATATAATTTTGTATTGTGATTGATTTTGCCAGTTCTTCTTTCTATCAGGTATCTTTTCTTATTTTTGAAATTTGTTGCTTCTGTAATTCCCACAATTGAGTACGATTACACAATGGATTTTGATGTCGGAAGCTCCAGCCACTGATCAGAGGTACATCTTGACAATCTCTTGATTTGCATGATGTTGCATAGAATGTGTAATTTTATTCGTTTATGTTGTATCCTTTTAGTTGTCACCAGGGAACGTAGTCTGTAATGTCTTCTTCCCCTAATATTCTTGCTGTTAATTTGCATGGTTGTGATTTGAACTATTTCAATTGCTCATAAGACATGGCCTACTTTAAGTTGCTGGCTGTGTTCATTCATTATGCTGCTTTTTCTTACACCTCTCAATCCTGCTTCAAGAGATTTTTGGCAACCTACTGGAAGTGAGATGTTTCAAGCTCCTAGCTAGGGCAGCACAAAATCCAAAAGGAAAAGGTACTCTTGGATTTACATGTCCACATCCGAATCATGTTGCTATTCAATTTTTACATTCATTCCTTGATACATGATCTAGCTTCTGCTTTAGCAAGAGGTAAAAGAGTATTCTATCAATACCTGAACCTAAATCAAGGATGTCCATCTTGCATCTTGCTTTCGTCTCAAGGTGATTAGAGAGGAGATCTTAAGAAAATCTCGAGAGATTGGATCTTGGTATGTTAATGTAAAATGGCATAATAATCTCTTTAAAAGGGGGCATGAGACTTAAGGACCAGGAGGAATCAAGACAAATATAGGAAAGATGATCTTGTCAATAGAAGACACATCAATACGTTCTGATTTGGGTTTAGGTTTTTTTTCTCCAACAATATCTAGAGAAGAGATCTCCGTAAAAATTAAGAGATTGTGTTAAAATTGAATCATTTTTACATACATAGTTATATATAAATGTTAATTTACAAAATATAGTAGAAAATGGGTCAGATTAGACTTTATAGATGCGACAATAGAGTTGTTAGCATGTGGAAATTTTATAAAGCCATCTAATTGAATTAATAATAGGAAAAAAGAATGAGAGATAAGGCGGATGATATAGGCAATTTGTATTAATATGAAGTTTTAAAGTTGGAGTTGTCAACATATGGTGGAAAATAAATGTTAATATATACACGCATCTTTCATCGGTGATCTCGTTTCTCTGAAGCATGTAGGGAGAGATTCTCAAGAGATTGTATTCCACGCCCTAATTACCCTGGAAAAATCAATTAAGAACTTGGACTGCATGATAGAAGCTTAACGTTAAAAGTTGCCATGATGTGAATCTGATTGCTGCTAGTTAGGAGTTCCTGAAGTCAATGGTTTCTTGCACATGCATGACTCCACAATTTTTATGAAAGAAGATTGTGGTGGGTCAACGCTGGCACATGTGAAAATTGTGGTGGGAGACACCGGCACATGTGGACTGCATTTATCTTGTAGCAAAAATTTTGCTTCTTTTGGTTTTTCCCAGAAGGGTAGGACTAGCATTCTTCTGCTATTGGAGCTGCGTTTGGCCACTCCTCGAAGGAGGGACTGCACCCTCTATAATCCAAGAGCTATTTTGGATTACAAGTACAATGCTTTTTTCTTCTCTATCTCCATGCAAATAGTCTCACATCACTAATGTGCAAAAAGACCCCCATAATAAAACTGCCATTTATTGACGTTTTGTCCCATCCCTAGATTATCAAAAAAATGCACACCAGCAAGCTCAAACAAGTCCTTGATTTTCAATCCGGTCACATATCCTGTTTGGCTGACTAAGTGTTGACATGTTTTGATGTGGTTCAAGTAGAACCTCCGTGCTATATTCCCCGTCATAATCGACCATGGGCATGGATCCTTGTTGCCTCGTGTTTTCCAGTGCAAGCAGAAGCAGCCAACAATAGCATCTTACAACCGTATAGTTCCTGTGGTGTTATTCTTTTGAGAAGTTTAGTGTCGTGAACTGCGAAAGTGAGGTAAAATAGAAAACTCTCACACCTGAGGGTCCGTTTGGTTGTATGTAAAAGCAAAATCAATGAAAATGTTTTTCACGGAGTACTTTTTCCAAAGAAATTGATAACACACCTATTATTTGGTTTCTTGTAATTCATTTTCCTTGAAAACACTTTCAATCATTTGGTTATTCGTAAATTAGTTTCCCAAAAACATTTTCGACCATTTGGTTATCTGTAAATCTATTTCAATGATTTCATATATTAAAATTTGATACAAAAATTATAAAATAATAAAAAATAACTAAAAAATAAAATTTATAACAATTAACTATCATATCCATGGTATGCCGGGTCGCGACCCGGCCCCGACCCGGTCGGGTTTAGGCCCGACCGGCTCGGTCGCGACCCGGTCGGGGCGACTCCCCCGGCCGGGTCGCGGAGTCGTGGCCGGGTCGCGCGAGTCGCGCGACCCGGCCGACCGGGTCGCGCGACCCGGCCGGGTCGCGCCGGGTCGCGCGACCCGGTCCGGCAACGCGCCGTGCGTTGCCGGACCGTTGGCAACGGTCGTATGACCGGGTGCCAACGGTCTGGGGGCGCAACCCCCATTCAGCCCACTGGGGGCTATTTAAAGCCCCGAGGGGCTCTCCTTACTCCCACCCCCCACTCTCACTCTCGAACCTCTCATTTGTGCTCTCGTTGCTCTCATTGCTCAAATTTTTTGTCTCATTTACTTAATTATTTCATCAAGCATTGGATTAGTTCATTTAGTATATTTATTTAATATTAGTTCCATTGATTAGTGGGTTAAGTAGTTTATTCTTTTTAATACTTATTTGCTTACTTGCATACTTAGTTAGCTAGAAGATTAGTTAGATATTTAGTTTAGTAGTTACTTAACACATCATTAGTTGGAAGGTATAGTTAATTACTTATTTAATTATATAATTAGTTAGTCATTTATTTTACATAATTAAAAGTTTACTTAGATTAGTAGTGACTAATTAACGTCATTAGTTTTTTAAATAGTTAATTACTTACTTAAGTAATTATTTAGTTAAAAAATGTCTTCTCCAAGTCAAACAACCCAAATTATCGGCGCGACCCGGAGTGATCCGGCTTGGTTGCATTGCAATTTGATCTCCATGGCGGAGAGAAAAGTGCAATGTAAATATTGCGACAAAGTAATATTCGGCGGTATTTATCGTTTAAAATTTCATCTTGCACGCATGAAGGGAAATGTTCTTCCTTGCACACGGACTCCGCCGGAGGTCAGAACTCAATTTCGTAGGCACCTACAAGCGATGGAGCAAACGAAGGGAACTAGCAAAAGACATAAAGAGACCGTCCGAGAAGAATTGCAACAACCGGGGAGACGATCCGTACACATTTACGGAACCGGACAAGAGAGGCCGGATATTTTTTGGAGACGAAGAGTACTATGTGTATGATTCATCCCAAGACTCTTGGTTCCCTACATACGATCAAGAGTACTGTGGAATGAATTATGTGGAGTCATCGGATACTTCGATCCAATCGACCTATAGTTATGGTGACTCCTTTGGATCAAGTCTTAGGATAGTTTCGAGGGACGAGACGAATATGATCGTCTTGTTTGCATGTATCAAGCTTTGTACTCAACCCAAATGACATGGGGAGAGTACATCAACTACCTACAAAGTGTACAACACATCATGTTGGAATAAAATTGATGCATTATTCATTTAAATCATGTCATTTAATTTATCCAATTTTTCTGTATTTTTTAAGATTTTTTTTCGCATTTTTCTTATTTTTTTGAATTTTTCAAAAAAAAATTATTTAAAAAATAGGGTCACGACCGGGTCGGCCTGGGGGTCCCGCGACCCGGTCGCGACCCCCGACCCTACCCTCCTTGATCATATCTATTATTATAAATTTTATATAATATAGTATTATCTTAAAAATCATAGATTATTATTTTAAAGTTTAAAATACCACGATAATTAAAGTAAACAATATCCTACGTTTGAAATATGTGTAAGTGACTTATTAAAAATTATAAAATCACTTGAAATAACCTAAACAAAAGTGATAAATATAAATAACATCTCCGATGCACAAAAGTGGATTTGCGTCAAAACTCTGTACAAAAGAAATAATAGAAATCAGAAACACAACATACAAGGTACTCTGTTGTCGTCCGCGTGTGGCCTTCCTTGCATCTATGAGCAGATCAAACGCGTCCGTCACATCTGCATCGACAGCGGAAACAGGCGGAGGACCCGGCTAGGGATGGGAATCGCGCAGGTATTCGTATGTGCGGATGGCCGCCTGCGGCATTCCGGCACGGGCATATCGGCGGATGAGCGCGACGAAGGCATCGGAATGGGGAAGGGGTTCGGCGCCGGCGGTGCCTGCAAGGAGGACGGACCAGGCGGCGGAGAAGGAGCGGGATTTTCCAAGGAGGTCCACGAGGGAAGTTATCAGGAAGCGATTGAGTCGGAATTCGGAACGGGCGCGAGCCCAGCGAAACAGGACGAGGGTGGGTGTCGGCGAGAGCTCGGAGGCGCGGAGGACTGCCTCGAGGAGCGGAGGGGAGGGGTTGATGCCCGTGGCATCAAGGGCGGCGTCCAGATCGGACGGCTCCGCGAAGGGCGCCGTGAGCACGCGGGCGATGGCCCCAGCCTCCCGCTCGAGGACGGAGAGGTCCGGTTCCGCCTCTCCGGCCGCCGCTTCCGACGCCGATGGCGGCGGCTTCGTGGCCGCAGCAGCTGCATCTGGTAGAGGCGGCGTGGGGGTCAGGGACGGCCATGGGAGCAGCGGCTTCCCCGGGCCGGAGAGCGACGTGTGTGCGGGGGAAGAGAGGAAGCGGGCGCCCGCCGTATACGGAAGAGGAAGACGACGGCTGCCCGCCGTATACCCTGCATCAAGTGCGAGGACACCATCTCCTGCCTCTGCCCCTCGCGAAAACCCTCGCCTCCTGGCTCGAAAAGGCTCTTCGCGGAAAACGGCGTCCGCTCAAAATTTCCGGACGCCGAAATCCCCCAATGAGATGGTCATGGGAAAAAGTTTTATGTTGACCCTATGTTTTACAGGTAAACAAATAATGCGGTGGAAAAAGAAAACGGGAAAACTTGCGCATGAATCCGGTTTTACATGCAAACAAACGGACCCTGAGTGCGTTGACATTCTCTTGGAGAATGTCTACAGCATATTGAGCCACATCTAATACGAGAGTTGGGTAGTGACAGATAACTGAGTACATATCTTCGTGTCCTAAACCCCCCACATTGTGGGAAAATGGACAGATGCATTTTATATGATGAGGACATTTAGGCCTGTAAGTGGATCTATGGATCCGATAAATTAACCCAAATTCGAAAAACATTGTCGGTCCTGAACTTTTAGCGGCAAGCCTGATTTTGATAATTTTCGGGTTTAAATTTCTCTTTTCGGGAGTAAACCCGAAAGGCTTCCTCCGGGTTCAGGAGAACAACAACTCGGGTTTCCTGAAAACCCATTTGTGTAGCGAGGCTTCGGGGAGGCAGCTCCTCCGAGCAGCTTCGTTGACACCGACTTGGGCTCGATGTCAGCGCGGTGGAAGGGTGCTTGCAAAGAAGACTGGAATTTTCGGAGAGGTCAGCATCCTCGTACTTCCATCTGATGAGTGGGGTGGTGGGGCGGCTTCGCTGCCCGCCGCTGCCAGCGACCACTCCCCACCTCCTGCCAGTGCCAGGGATTAATGCGGTGGCGGAGTGGCCTGATGATGCAGCGTGAAGGTGGCGACGGCGGGGCTCGGAGGAAGACGAAGGGGGATAATGGTGACGGGGTGGTAGGTTGGCTCTGCTCGATCTCTTCATGGCTAATCCGTCAAGGGGCCCTCGACCGCCATTAAAGCATCCAGAGAGAAGGGGGAAGAGAGGAAGTTGGAATCTTTCGGCCGGTTGGGGGGACAGAAGAGATAGGTGAGGGGTGACGGGGATCCGGTCGGAGTAGGCGGTGATGGGGGCAGAGCCACACGGACTCAGCGACGGATGACGAGTAGAGCAGGAACCTCGACCTGGACCGCGCGGTGTTGTCAACCACACCGTGGCAGCTGGACGACACGCAGCAGAGCTGGTTGCTGGCCAGGCCGGGTGACAAGGGGGCGACGAGAGGCGAGCAGGGAGGAGCACAGGCGACGGGCAGATCCGAATCCGAAGCGTATTTCGGATTCGGGTACCGATCCGGATTTTCAAAACAACATTTTGCCAGATCTACAGCAGGATCTGGGTTTCATTTAATGGATTCGGATTCGGATTTTGAAAAATCCGACCCGAATCCGGCCCATTTACACCTCTAAGGACATTCACCATTGCCCCTGCTCTTGGGTTCGTGCATCAGTTATTTTATGGTCAAGGAATTTACCTCCACTTATTGTAATGCTCCTATCTTTTTTAGCTTTGAAATAAAAAGGGCCTGGTCCATACCACGCGAGAAAATCCACCCCTTGTAGGCTTTATGCAACCCCTTTGCTACAAGTTGATAGTGGACGGTACCATATGTTCGTCCTCGTATGGTCCTGCTGAATCGGGACAGCAGTTGCTCGTTGAGCTTCTTGTGCTTTGCTTGGTTCTTTAACCTGTTGTTACCTGAAATTGCGTTCCCTTTCTCTACGCATCCATTGTGGGCTGAACAGGCTGCTCCGTTGCTGCAACAGGAAAAACTGGAGGCCGGAGAACCAGGGAACCGAGGTTCACTTCTACACCAACCTGCTTGGGTAAAACTCAAATGTTACGGTCTTTCTTTTCTTTTCTTTTGGAACCGTTTACAACAACGATGTTGCAATCCGCACTATCACCACGCCTTGTTTATAAATCAATGGGTTCATTACGTTACATCGGCTTGCTCACACATCCTGCTCATTGAATTGATTGACTGTGTTGGGCCACCATGGTTTTAGTGCATTACATGTATCCGTCCGAGACTCTTCCACTCGTACGAGATGCACCCTACTCGACTGGATGCAGGGCAAGTTCAAAAAGCATTTTAGGCCTCTGTGGGTCCATTTAAATGTTCAAAAAAGAAAGTACAGAATAATGAGGTGTTTGGTTGCATGATAATTTTTTGTACACTTTCGTGATAAAAAATTGTATTAAAATAAAAAGTGAACCAACTCATGACATAAAATTATCATGTTTGGAGGGACGTGATTACAAAGTAGGGTAACTATCACACATGACCAAACACAGTGGGGGGACTACAAAAAGAAAGAGACGAGATCTTCTTCTTTTTTTTAAGAAGAAAATCACTTTTAAAACATAAAATTGTCATGGTTATCAAACACCTCTTTTAACCAGTTTTCATACAATTTTTAAAAATTAAAATATAATTCTTCATTATCGTGCAATCAAACGTCCCATAATGGGGTGTTTGGTTGCATGATAATTTTTTGTACACTTTCATGATAAAAGTTTGTATTAAAATAAAAAGTAAACCAACTCATGACATAAAATTATCATGTTTGGAGGGATGTGATTACAAAAAAGAGTAACCACCGCACATGACCAAATAAAGTGGGGGACCACAAGAAAAAAAAAGAGGTGAGACCCTCTTTTTTTGTTTAAGAAGAAAATCACTTTCAAAACATAAAATTGTCATGGTTGTCAAACACCTCTTTTAACAAGTTTTCTTACAATTTTTAAAAATTAAAATAAAAATCTCAATTATCATGCAACCAAACACCCCATAAGTGCATATTGATATTGCAAGTTTAGTAAGAAGCTTCGTGAGCTGCATGCAAGCGGCGTGGAAGAAGGTTCGTCTCGACGTTCAAACGAAGTAGAGGGTAAGCTTGTGTGACAAGTTTAATGAAGGTTCACACGTTACATCGAAGTTTGGTAAGAAGTAAGTTCACCAGGGTATTTAAATGGGATGTTCATCTGAAAGATATGCCGAAGCGCCAGATGATGTATCCGAGTATGATGCTCAGGATGTAAAGAAATATTTAGAAAATGTCAATTTTCATCGGAATCGAGTTGAAATGGCGTCACGTCTGCTGCTTGCACCCCTGATCTCATGCTTTGGTAAGCTAGGATTTTGAGTTGAAAATAACTCGAAGGCGAGAGGTGATGATCTTATTATATCTTCACGGGAAGATGAGACGACCGGAGGAGCGGGCGATGTTGGGAACCGACGCCGTCTCGGTGGGTGATATGCAGCGTACGTCTTCTTCTTTTTCAATTCGCTACGAAAACAAAAGTAAAAATAAAATGTGCCCGTAATATAAAAAAATTTGCGCCGTTGCCGGGGATCGAACCCGGGTCACCCGCGTGACAGGCGGGAATACTCACCACTATACTACAACGACTTGGTTGTCAAAGTTCAGGACCCACTGATAAAAGGATTTTTTTTTTCTTTTCGTCAAGAATGGCCACTCATTTTTGATTGCAACAGCAACAAAATATTCTTTTTCATACTAGATCTCTAATTGGGATTATTATCATCATAGGTAACTTTGTAACATGTACTCTTCGCCACCTTGCAATGCACTAAATTGTGTAGCCTCAATCCTTCAATTGTGGGTTAGTGCGAGTCCAAAATTCTTAGTTTAAATGTCATCAAAAATTGGTGCCAATTAGTCGAGAAATCAATTTGCAATAACTTGATCACTAGAGCACGAAGAAAAGCAGCAATAGAAGTTCCAACCGTGTATTTTCAGAGGTCCCCTTCAATGAGGAATAAATGGCTCTGTTAATCGGCCAGGTCCTCAAGCAAAGAGTGTAGGAACGAGACCTTGTGTTATTTCAATTTACCTTATCGGTTGAAGTCGGACATCTTATATGTAACGCTGCATAAAACAATTGATATTTGATATTTCTATTCTGAGCATTGAAGCTAAATATATCTGATTTTGTTATACGAACAAAAGATCCAGTTGGCACCTGCACATAACCATTTCCGACCCATCACATATCTATATTTCTATACTATATGGAGCCGGTCAGTTGGACCCCGACCAACTTGAGTCTCACGGGGTCGGTAATCCGGGTCGACCCGGATAGAAATGAGTTAGCCGAGATGACCTGAAACCATTAGGTTATAGTTCAAGCCGACGTCGCTCAGTTGGCAACACCCTGCGCCCGGAGGGGCACAGGGCGGGACTTCGCTTCTCGGAGGCAGCAAGCTGGGCGACATGTGGGGATTGAGCTGGGGCTCGATCCCTCGATGGCGTGCGGCGCTGCGCGCAGTTAGGCCACTGTGCCATCTAACCCAAAAAAAAAGTTCGAGCCGATTGGACGGACCTGTTAGACCCAAACTGAATCGACTGATTTGTGTCTCAATCAGATCGGTTAGGTTCAAATCCAACTGGGTTAGGCCGGATCGGCTGACCCGACCCCGACCTGACATTCCATGCTCTAAATACAACAGTAAAGACAACTAAGGCTAACACAACGAAACGTCGTGATTGATTACGTGCACCGCAATCTTTGATCTTTATATTCTATCCAGATGATTTGTTCAAAGATATAACGAAAATTTTATTTGCAAGCTGAACAGCACTTTATATAGTTTGAAACGAACTCCACCACAATGGTATAAAAGACGACACATCTATGTTGGACACATGGTTACAATCATAACAAATATAATAGTTGTGTTTCTCTCTATTTTCTTAATGATGATTTCATTATTTTACTCACATTTTACGTAGATGATACACAAATCTGTTGGAAATTGTCGAACTGAAATATAAACTCAATCCAAAATCTGAGATGAAAAGAGATGCGAACCAAGGACATCGTTTGATGAGGATCATGAGAACTTTACATAACTTCTATCAGTTATTTGCATAAAACCTGTGGAGCAATTCAAAGGGCATGTAAAGAAAATGAAACAAACAGAATCTAGGAGAGAAGGAAACCCTCCAAACACAGCAGTAAAACCGCAAGGACCGGCAATGAAATAAATATATGTAACAACTCCCCTCTTCAAGGCAACAGATGCACGAGCTGTACTTTAAAGGGAGAAGACTGACATGAGAACAGGGCGTAGATCGTCATCACTCATCGACTACAGCGCATGCATCTCCAAATTGTCATGTTCTTGGCCTTGGTGGACACCATTCTCGGAGGAGGCAGATCGGTGGTTATCATGTGAAGTCATTTCTTGAACGGCCGGTGGGTTGATGATGGTCATGGGCATGACCACATCATCGGAGAGCCTCTCCTTCATTTCCCGGTGTTCTTGGCACAATGCACACCAGTGCATGCAACAGTGAATCATGCAAGGGTCGCAGGGAGAATTCTGCACAGACCATAGATTTCTAATGGGGTGTTTGGTTGCAAAATAAATTGTATACTCTTTTGTGATGAATTATGTATTAAAATAGAATCTAGGATAGCCCAAGACAGAATTATCATGTTGGGTGAGGAATGAGCATGATGACAAAATGAAACTATCTATATCTGGCACGCATATGGAAAACAATGGAATTTGTCTCTCTAGGGCACCAGATAACTACTGGAGACGTTGTATAAAGGTGTAAAAAAAAGGTGAAATCCAATGATTTCATAGTCAGAAAAATCAAAGATGTAAAGAACTGACCCAATTATAAGTATATACTCCCCGTTAGAAAAAGAAACTACAAGTTGAAGCGGTGGCAGAAATGTCTCTGACTAGCACAAGAAAAACAAATGAGTAAACAGCAAGGATCACCTTGAGATGATACTTCTTCTGCAACGATTGCCTGAAAAGTCCCGTATAGATGCCACACATCCACCAGGTAAACAACAGACCTTCACCAATCAGAAATGACGTCCCAGGATCTATACCATGAAATAATGCTGTTGCAGCAGCCAGTGCCATGCCACCCTCAACAAAGATTGCATGGCAAACACATGGCCTGGTCCAAGGAATATCTTCCTTCATTGCCTCAACATTGCGACCGAATAGAACACATGGGCAGAACAGCCCAGTCCAACCTATGAGAAAGAATTGGAATATTATTAGGGGTGCAAATGAACCAATACACTCAGACAAGTGGCTACAAACTCGGCTCCATAAAAACTCGACTCGATTCAATTATTATTTTAAATGAACAAGCTTGAAACTTGCCCAATTCAATAAACAAGTCGAGCTTGAACAAACTCATGCTCAACGCGATAAGGTCATGAGTAGCTCGATTAAGTACTCGATTAAATATTTATTTTAAAATTTTAAATTATGAATATTAGTAGTTATATATTATCACTTAAATATATAAAATAAGTAGAAATAAAATTTGATTTGAGTTTAAACTATAATCGAGTTTCATAAATGAGCTAAAATTATAGTTTCGCAAATGACTTTTGAATGATTAAGTTTTATAAACAAATCTGTATCGAGTTTGAACTTGAATGTGGATTGAACTTGAGTCAAGTTGCTATTCGAGCTCGAACTCGAGCTCAACTCAATTAAATAACAAACCAAACTTGAACAAAGGTTCAACATACTCGTAAAAGCTCAAGCTCAAACTCACATGAATAAATGAGCCAAGCTTGAACAATATTCAGCTCAGCTCGGCTAGTTTGTACCCCTAAATATTATACTTGCAGAATGAAAAAACAAGTACCCAGAAGTGGTGAGAATAAATTTGAAAATGGCTGCAGAGATGTTATACTATATGCTCATTGCCCACGCAAGCATTTGCCAAGAAAGTCCAGTAAGATGATGTGAGAATTATTCAGATTGGCAAGAAACTTAAAATTACAGAGGAACGCTTTTGTAGAGAAATTTGAATACACTCTTCAATGATTCCAAGACCAGAGCAACTTTATGGTTGAATCATACCACCATAATAGCATTCAAAAAGAAGCAAATAGCAAAACCTGGGAGTATAAAGCTTTAAGAAAAAGCCATACAACATGATTATTGGTGCATGAATGGGTTAGACATTCAAACCCCTCAAAGGAAACTAAAAGTTTGGAGGTTCAATTCAACGTCACTGTACCCATTGTCCATCCCCTTGCCAGATCAGGAAAGCCTAAGCATGAGCCATATAAGGGCCTTTCTTATAAAGATCCTGAAATTTGCCAACAGGCTACTGCTCATGGTAGAAAAACAGACCATGTTTTCCTGTTCTATTCTCTATGAAATGATTGTATTTCAATAATCATTTGCACTGTGATCATTATTTGCTACTTAATTTCTATCTTCATATGTAGCAAAGGTATCCTGAAAATTGATAACATGACATGAATCCTCATAGAAAAAAGATGCATTACAATAAAAATAAAAAAATCTGGCAGAAAAAACATGCCTTTCCTACTTTGGTTCTTGGTCTAAAATTGATTTCAAAGAGACTAGCAATAAGCCACATTGGAGAATAGATAAACAACCATCTATAGGCATCTCTTAACAGTGAGAGGCACCAGAATTATGATCTCAGCATCATGAAAGCCAACACATAAATGAGTAAATGACAGATCACGCACTGAAAATTTTAAATTGTTATATTGATGGAAACATCTATTTTTTGCATAGACCTTAGTAGAACCGTCATGCATAGACTACATGGATGAACTTTTCAGGCCACTAAAGTCCAGAAATTTTAGATGAGTAAGAAATTTTGATATCATAGGGTGTCCAAAGAGAAGTATACTTCATCAGAGAGAAAAGAAGAGAACCAAATCTATAGAAATATCTCCTATCATACTAACAAAAAAAGTTCGTAAATCTCGCATTTGGTTAACCTAGCAGTCCAGTGGTAGTTTTAATCCTAGAAGGTTGCCACTCATCAGTAGGATTAGCATCATTTATCTAATCTAAACATCGACATTAACAAGGCAAGGGAATTGTGTAATTATATATATATATATAAAATCATCCCCTTAGATGTACAAAGTTTGTAAAATTGCTACATCTGGACATCAAACAGATGAAGGAAATTATCAAATGCGCAAAAAGCATATACATTCAATGTTTCCAATGTGTTTACCCTTTTGTGAGATTTGCTTATGACCGATGCATCTCATTCATCACCTAAGTCAGTGACTTGAACACCTATAAAACATTAGAACATGATGAGGCAGCTGAGGTGTTTAAACTCTGTTTCACCCATATGACAGTCTGTGTGAAATCACCTCCCCTAGACGAATAACGCAGGTTGCAAGGACATATGTGTAATACTATTGTATTTGTATAGTATTATTTAGATTATACTCATAGTGTTTGTGTAATATTATTGTATTTGTATAGTATTATTTAGATTATACTCAGTGTTCTAATTATTTATGTAGTGTGCTTAAATTATTTTTAAGGTGCCTATGTAGGTAAGTAGGTGTTTTTAAATTAATTGTAGAGTGCCTTCTTATATATAAAAAATGCTTGTATTTTATTTGTATTAGGTGTTTATTCTAGAGTTAGAAGGTGTGTTAAGTTTAATTAATTAGTGTGTTTTAGCTCACCTTTTATTGGCATAATCTTACCTTAGTTAACCCTTCCCAAACCCTACTATTTTCCTCTCTCCTTCCCTCTCTCTCTCCCCTAACCGAGACCCTCACCCACTCCTCCCCTTCCTCCCTTCAGTCTCCACCTTTCTTCACCTCTCTTTTCCTCCTTTTTCTCCTCCTTTTTCCTCCATCTACCGTGTTCTCTCTCTTTCCCTCTCTCTGTCTATCACCAGCTGGAGACCCCCCCCGCGAGATGACGCCGAGCAGCATTGACTGGCGACTGCCATGCCAGCCCATTGCGCCGATACCACCTGCAAGCCACCCAGTCACCAGGCCCAAGCCGCCAGGCCCCCCCCCACATATGCAGCTGCCACCGCTGTGCACACGCCACCACGGGCCCCCACCTGCCATGCGCCACCCAGCCCCACCTCTCTGTTGCCCCCTCCATGCGCCGCTGCACTGCCCGCCATGCGCCGCGCCCTCTGGTGCGCCATCTGCACCACCATTGCCTTTCTCCTCTTTATCTTCCTATGGTAAGTCTTTTTAACCCGTTTTTCTTTCATTTTTCTTCCTCGCTCCCATCTGATAACCTCCCATATCATCCTCTCTCATATCTCCTCTCTCTCTCCAGCATGTTCTCTCTCTTTCTTATCTCTCTCTCTCTCTCTTCTCTCATATTTAACAAGAAAAGAAGGAGATCTTGCCCGGTTTGGTTTAGTGCGTTGGCACCTTGTCATCGTCATTCAACCTTTTTGATGCTGATCTTAACATAATTTTAAAACGCTAATCCAGTAGACATCCTTGATGTGTCTATTATCATTAAATTTATTTGTTAAAAATCTTCCATGATATGTATAGCTATGTAGTAGCTGGATTGTAATTAGCATGGACTAATTTATTTAATTGTTACTAGAATCATGTTGTAAGTTGTAGTTAGTTTATTGTTAGATATATAAATATATATATATGAGAGCATGATTAGTGGTATATTCTCTTACAATCATCTTATATCTAATTAGATATTGGTTTGCCTAGTTATGCTATCATGTTAGTTATGTTATTGAATCTGGTTTTTTGCTATCTCGTCATTAAAAATCGGATTGCTAAGGTCTTAATCATGTGAAGTTTTCTCTTGGCATATCTTGTGTTGCTAGCATCAAGTTAGTGTTTGCTTAAGCATGTTAAGTGATGTATTGGTATCATGAGCATTGTGTCTAGGTGATGTATGATAGATGATAAATAGTATTGTCCGTGTATGTGTTCATTTGGTTAGCATGATTGCATGGTGTTCATGTTATATGTGGATAACAGGTTATTGCATGGCATTTCTTGGCATCCTGTATTGTGAATAAAATGATGTGAATGGCTCATGGCAAGGCATGAATTGATGTGAATGCATGTGCATTGAAATAAATATGAAAACTTAACTACACCAAACTACTTAGTTGTGTCCGTTGGCAGAGAAGATTAGAACAATCTAGTGCATCCATTGATCCCGAATACCGTAGTTTGTCATAAATGCCACCATGGGATTTAGTTTAGCTATATGATTACTACCATATATATAATAAATCTGGTGATAGTTAGTTGAGATTATAAGACGACGCTTTCCTTACAAAAATGAAAAGATGTGTATATTCCATTAAGAGAATGGACGTATTAGTGGTATGTATGATTCATCTAGTGGTTGATTGCATCAGTTGTATTGTGGTTGTTGATAGTTCATCGTATTGTGTACTTTGGTTGATCTTGAATACATGGTGTTGCATTGTATGCATAATAAGTCCCAATCGTATGTGTTTCGTTGCATTAGTTCATTGGGAAGTTGTATCATGGTGTGATATCTTCATTTGCTTGATCTTTTAATAGGTTGTGGTTATGTGGTTGATAAATTGTGAAATGTTGAAAGATTAATTATGGTTTTGCTAATTACTATTATAATACAGGTGTATGATTAGATACTTATACATTATTATCATAGGACCTTATTGGTTACCCAATCTGACGAATGATGTCAACTGAGTCTTTATGAGCAACCCCGTGGTCTAAATATTTTAGTAAGTCTTGAAAATGTGGATGTAGGAGTTAGACTTGAGAAGGATCCCGACTTTAGGTTTTAAGAACATGTGTAAAACTAGATTCTGTGGATCTGGGAGATATGTGACTTCATTTTATTTAAGTGTTTTGTTATGTTTCCAATAAAGTGATTGTGTAGTCAACTATCAATTGATTGTGGTTTTATTTTGATGTGGCACTTAGTCTCTTGGTTTGTTTTAGTTGGAACTATATTGTTTTATTTTGGCGGTTGAACTTGTTATCTTAGAACATGTTACTTTCTAAGTGGTTAAACCGCATGAAGTTGTGCAAGTGAATGTGTTTTATTTAATTGTGCTTTTGTTGTCAAACCTCTTTTATTCAGAATTTTATCTCATTGTTGTATTCCAGAAAAAAAATCCACTGCGTTTTCTAGGGCGTGACAATATGAATCCTACCGTGATCCAAAAAAAAAAGACAATATGAATCCTACCGCATAACAGCAATGTTTTGGTTTCAAAACTCATAACTAACATCTGCAGCTGCAGGTTCATAAGTATCAAAATATACAGTCTTCCCCTTCATGACATGTAAATCAACTGGTTCATTTGATTCACATTATCGAATCACATGTTTGTCAAGAAAAAAGAGCATAGTTACAAGCTTTTCACAGAAAAAGACCCGTAGAAGGTTTAATTTCATTTGGTCCCGCACCACGCCTCATGAAAACTTCATATCAACCAACACCCGGCAGCTAATAAACAAGGACTTACAGCTCTCAGTATCTTCAGCACATCCAAAAATCCCCGTCGTCCACGGCTCGTCCGCCGGGGGCGAATAACTCTCGGGAAGCGGCTGTCCACACTCATTGCATCTGTGGACCTCCAACTGACCAAGCAACAAAACACCACCATCACATCCACGCCTAAAACCCGGAATATATTAGAGATAACTTCCAAAGATGCGAAGAAGCGGTGCAAACAGAAGCTCCATTCCCATCGTAATCGTAAACAGACGAACCACACTAAAAATAAATCTAATTGGTAAAACAGCAAACGCCGGAACTGACAACGAGCGATATTCTCTCGAGAAAAAATTGCTGCCGACGGACCTGGGGGACCTGTACGGGTTGGTTAAGTTCGCCGGGGCGGATCTCCTCGGCGGGAGCGTCCTGTTCCTTGGTCAGCTTCACGTACCGCGAGTTCACCGTCTCCTCCGCCATTTACACCTCCAACCAGCGACCTTAATCCAGATCTACCTCCACTCCACCAAATAGCTACACAGCTCTGGAGACCTGCAGACGGCTGATCGAGATCCGACCGAGAACCCTAGCGTGGATCTGCCGGAAGCACGCTGGCGCACAGGAGCAGCAGCAGAGCCGAGAGGAAGGAAGGCGGGGGTGTTTCTTCCGCGCAGCCGCTGAAACGTCAAAAAAACGACGAGAAGACTGAAAACTTATTGGATAATTACATTTCTCTTCCCAAAATTTAATAAACTTTACTTTATACCCAACTGTTATTTTTCTAGGCGAAGCAGATTCTAAGGATGTATGCGCAATTATCTTTTGCTTCTGTCATCATGGCAAGAACGTGTTGTCGTCACCAACTGCCACGATGACGCTTCATATCCATTGACTATAAAGGTAAACTCTTCCGGATATTTGACTTTGACCAGAACCAGATTCAGACTAGATAATTTAATTTATTTAGTTTTGATTGTTTTGTAAGTATTTATCTCTGTAAAAATCTCAAAAAGTACATTTAACTCCCCGATAAAAAGTCAGAATAACTGTCAGGTTTAATACGTAATAAAAAATAACTCAAAAATAATATCTTCAGTCGTTTAAGAACTCACTTGCTTTAGACATGGATCATTCGTACCATCAAAACAAATAACTTTTGTAGACTTAATTATCCAAGTTTTTATCCTCTTTACCACCCATATATGTCTAAGTTTGGTTAATACACATACTTTTATTTTAAGTGCCTTCATTAATATTTGAGCGTAAACATGAAAGATAAACCCACCAATTCTATTTTTTATATGGACAATCAAAACAAAAATATGCTATGAAAAATACAAGGAGGAAACTATTGTATGAACGTAAAATCAGAAGAGGGGCCACGTAAAATTATAAGATAGAGCAAGCTAATCCAAACGTGATTCAACCATTTACGCCCTGTTTGGTAACACTATTAGGTACCTCTATCACTATCAATTTTAAAATTGATATTGATAGGAACCATTAAGAGGTGTTTGGTTAATTGTATCAATTTTAAAATTTATAGTGCAAACAAAGCATATTATCTAATACAAGTGTCCACTTGTATTACTTTTGATATTGATACTCCAACATTTGAAAATATTAATATCAATATTGATATAGTACCAAAAATGAAACTCTAACCAAACAGGGCATTTACAATATTGATATTAATATTTTCAAATGTTGGAGTATCAATATCAAAAGTAATACAAGTGGACACTTGCATTACATAATATGCTTTATTTGCACTACAAATTTTAAAATTGCTACAATTACCCAAACACCTCTTGATGGTTTCTATCAATATCAATTTTAAAATTGATAGTGATAGAGGTACCTAATAGTGTTACCAAACAGGGCGTAATGCAGTGTTTGTCTATAAAAAAATTTATTAAAAAAAGGTATTTGGCAATTATTAAGATGTATATTTTTATAGAGAATTTCTTCTTGCATGATATTGTTTTTCCTCATGGTTCTTTTATAGTCAACATATGTATCTCGCTAAATGTTATCTTAGATTTTATTTTCTCATAAAAATATATAAAAATTTATCATGCATCTAAACACCTTATGAAAAGATAATAGCAAGCTGACTTCTCATTGAGTAGACTTCAGCTCAGATGAATCAAAAGGACCAAAGAAGAAAGAAATACTAGGGAACCGACATGTTTGGAAGAAATCATGCTCAAGAAAATCCTGGTTTTCTTGTTGAACGCCTCCAGAGTTAACCTGCCTTGTACCCATCCTTTTATTTATTCCGTCATTGCCCTATACCAGATAACACGGCATTTTCCATCCTAATACATGTAAATGGCACTTGAGATTCACTTTCTTAACAACGCGATTGGGATCGCTAAGAAAGTGTTTGTAAGTAGGTATTTTCTCTCGATTCACTTAAGGGTTGTGCCTTCAATTTGACAACGAAAATAAGCTCATCTTCTATAACAATATCATCTAAATATAACGGACTAAATCATGAACGAGAAGTAGGAGATGAAAATATATTATTCCTGTCGCGGCAAGTAAAAAAGTCTGCTGGTCATTACTTCGCATATAACGAGCCAATGAACATTATAGGTGGAAACTCGTGACTTCAAAGATGACAACTAATGGTGCGTTTGGCAATGGGACCGGAGTACTTCTATTAGAAGGATCTTTTTTTTTCAGAAGTCACTTCTTCTCGAAGGTCTTCTCATTTAGTGAAGTTGAAGGTGTTTGGTTTTATTTTTCGTCTAGAAAATGAAAAATAGACCACCACCACCCCCCGCGCCGGCACTCGCCCTTGAGGCCACAGCCACACCTGATCAAAGACAGCAGCAGCATGGATTTAGAAGGTTATCAAGGGAATAGTGATCGGGAGGAGATTTCGTGGAGTCAAAACGAGAAAAAAATCTCTTTCTTCCTTCTGTCTTCAAGTGAGAGGAGAAGTGTAAATAATTAACTATCCAAACAAGTCCGTTTAAATAAAAAGTACTTCCTTTCGAAGAAAAAGTAAAAAAAAAAAAGAGTGCTTTCAATAGGTTGCCAAACGGACCCGAAGGTGCTATTTGATTGGCCTTGACCCACCTCTGAGCTCTAACTGAGGTTGGTGAATTCAGACCATTTGATTCAATATCTTAATTAACCTCTAATAACAACTCTTGTATCTTAATAAATTTCTTAAAATAAGTTGTATAGTGTAACTTTTTAATTTCCAGACAAAGACAAACTCTTAACGGAGATAAGATATAACGTAAGCAAGCATATTCCCTTCTAGGTCTAAAGCGAGCAAGTTTTTTTCCTTTTTGATAAACCAAAGCGAGCAAGTATCATTCAACCAAACAAGAGAAAAATACAGGAAGATAGAGAATAATATGACCCATTCACAGCTTTCCTTTCATAGGTTACGCGAGGTGTTCCTTCTTTCCCCCTGAATGAATCAACCTAGATGAATCAATAGACCTGTCCCCTTGCTCTACTTACTAAGTGGGCAAATGACTACGCTGATCTCTTAAAGCATGTAACTCTTCAGTAATTTACCTGCTATTTCAGCATCCTTCAGGAGTGCACTTGTTATTCCCAACTAAAGATGGTGTTTATAGCGCTGCGTAGACAAACATGTCTCGGAGATCCCTTAGATCCTTGTTCCCTACTTCAGTAAAGAATCCAAGTACATAGAAACAAAAGAGCATTATATAGGTCTAAAGTGCAAGGATTTTCATGCCATTTACAAGACACCAACCACCATTTGAGGGGGGAACAATCAAGAAGTAGATCTTAATAATGTTGTGCAAGAATAATGCGGTATTACATTCCAAGAGGCATATACAACTGGAGAATGTTGTAGTGCCTGCAATTCTGAAGGCATATATAAACCAGTGCAAGAGACCTTCTGAAATATGCTGGATAGGCACTCAGGTTTTTCAATGAGAAAATATAATTTAAACAATCCATTACATGTCCTCATGTTCCTCCAAAAGATGTTTTGAGCACTTGTCGTGGGGAGATGTTTTTACCATGATGCTTCCCCTGATGATATGCTGCGGGATGTTCAATGAGTTAAATATAAGGATACCTTAAAGATGCAGGTTTTCTCCTTAAGAGCATGATCATCCCTTTCAGTGTATTTCATCTTTTTGTTGGTTACTCATCTGTCTGAAATTGCCTGGGCTATTCCTTCCAAAACTCACTTTCTTTTCATGTATATGCAAAACTAAAGCCCTCTTACAGAAAATAAGAAACACCGTAAGAGTTTAAATAAAAAAAGGCAGACAATGCTGAAGAAAGATACCCATGCATGTCATAGGCGGAAGAACAAGCAGCACATAATAACATCACCTTCACCTGCATGTGAAGACACGAATGATGAAACATATGTGCCCTTGCAACGTTCATTCTCTGCCTTGTGAGTTGTGAGATTCTTGCTCATAAGATATCAGAGGAAATCAGGTGTTAGGGCTCAACAAGAAACGGTCTCAAATTACAACACACAAACCAGCTAATCCCCACAGGGCACAAGATATCAAGAGAATCTGGATCACGCATATACCACCAATTAATCACGGTATTAACTGTCTTGATATTTTCTAAACTCCATTTAGAAACCACAATAAATGATCATACAAACTTAGTCCCTAAAATGACATCCCAATTAACTTGGCGTCACATATCCAAAATCCAAAGGACATCACAGGTAACAACTAGCAGCAGTCTAGATAAAATAGATTACACCAGAAGGAAAATATCAGATGGTGTATTGCATTGCTGTAAGCTTGTCCATTTCTCTTCAGGCGGCAGAGAGAAGTCTCATCAGCCTCATCATCCTCTGAAAGTTCCTAACAACCACCTGCTTCTGCATCTCAAAAGTAAATATTCGGTTGCAAAATCAATAAACATCCTGTCGACCACTCACGTGGTTTCCTCTTCTTCAACCTCCCGCTCAACACGACGCTGTATCAGATCCAGCGGCCCGTTGATCTCCTAATCAGTCAGCTATTCCTGGTTTCAAAAAATGAATAGACGTCAACACAGTCTCGAAAAGAAAGACGAAGAACGTCAAGCCAACAATCGGCAAGGAAAATCCAACACGAATAGCGCACGGATCAAATCGAGTAGGCGGAAATCACCTACGTCTGCTTGGAGAAGTAGGACGCCGAGGGAGGTGGCCGCCGGCTGCGGAACATCATGTAGGCGAGAGGAAGGAGGACACCCGCCACCATGACCAAAGCGCCTAAGGCGTACCTGAGGAGGCCCGGCGGCTCCACCTCCATCAGCGGCCAGGGGAACGGCGAGAAATCGAGGGGGAGGAGAGATCCGAGGAGGTGGAGAGCGGAGACTTCCGAGAGAGAATGCGTATCAGAAGAGGCAACCGGATTCTGGGGCTTGTCGGGTCGGATCGGACGCCCTCTTTTGTCGATCAGGACGATTCGGTATTGACGAAGATCGCCTTATCGAATATCTAACTAAAATGACAATAACTTTCAGAAAATAAAAATTAGATAGTCTCTACCTAATTTCATTTATATCTAATTTAAATGTAAATTCATCAATCACCACGAGAAATGAAACACGTGACAAAAAGTTGATAGGGTGTTCAATGTTGTGATAGAATATATATTTCACTTCAAAATATCACTTTTGTAACAACTATCTTAAAATCGAAACCACAATAAAATTTAAAAATATATTTTGATAAAACTTTCTTGAACGAAATAGTCTATTATTTTATTGTGGCTACTCCTTTTATTTGTGTTGTATCACACTTTTTCTATCATCAAAAATAATAAATTTATATTTTGAGCTTTCTTGGAATTTATTAATATATTTTTATCCCAAACATGTTTAAAATTTATTTTTCAGGAAAATACCCTATACGAATTTTAAATAAGTCAAAATTAAGCATTTAAGCTCATATCTAATATAAAATTCTTATGACTGCAGGAAGGTTATACTTAAAATACATAAAGATAATATATTTTATCTAAAAATAATACATAACATTGTTATGTAATATTGTATGATCTTGTATAAAGTCTTGTTCACATGAATGCCTCAAAACTGACACCAATGCAGTGACTGCAAGTGTGCAAGTGTATTTATCTGTCAAGTCATGTGTACCTCAAAGTTGTCAACTCATTTTAATAAAAAAATACCATGACTCTATATTATAATAATTCCCACAAAAATTTGGCCACTTACAAGGACAATGTGCATCATGGATAGAAATCTAATTATGAGATATATGATCAGTAAGGGCATATTTGGTGACAGTGCCAACACCTCTATCTATATTAATTTCGAAATTAATATTGATATATGTCATAAACAGGTGTCTGACTGATAATGTTAATATTGAAATTCTTAGTACAAATAAGACAGGGCATGCAATGGGATTAGTCACATTATCGATTTATTATTGATTCCATATCATCTAAACCTATCAATATCAAAATTGGCATGGTACTATCAATGTTGGTATTCTAAGTATACATGGCATAAACTAACTCAAATCTATATTTTTAATGATTTACAGTTCACAACAGCATTATCAAATCCTCCTTTTGTCATGGGCCTCGATGAGAAAATTATGTGCTTATGGGGTATTTAGTTGGGGGTCACAATTTGAGTGCTTATTGTAAAAATATGTTTTTGCGATAAAACTTGTTAAAAGATGTGTTTGACGATAATTGTAATTTTGTATTTTTAAAAATATTTTTTATTTGGAGAAGAAAAAATGTGGCACTTTTTTTATTTTGTGATCACCTACCTATTTTGGTCATATATGGGTCCTACTCTTTTTTATAATCAGTTATCACATTGACGACAAATTTATCTGATTGACTATCTCATATGCTATTTTAATATATTTTTGTCATGAAAGTCTAATGGGGTGTTTGGTTGCATGATAATGAAGGTTTTTGTTTTAATTTTTAAAAATTGTAACAAAACTTGTTAAAAGAGGTGTTTGGTAACTATCATAATTTTATGTTTTAAAAGTGATTTTCTTCTTAAACAAAAAAAGAGGATCTCACCTTTTTCTTTTTTCTTGTGGTCCCCCACTTTGTTTGGTCATGTGTGGTAGTTACTCTTTTTTTGTTTAAGAAGAAAATCACTTTTAAAACCTAAAATTGTCATGGTTACCAAACACCTCTTTTAACAAATTTTCTTACAATTTTTAAAAATTAAAACAAAACCTTCATTATCATGCAACCAAACACCCTATAAGAGTTTATTGTGCATACGAAAGGTATAATACCACATAGGAAAAAAAAAAGAAATATCATTTTTTTGTCTGTGAAGAAATCTTTTATAAAAATGCATTTTTTTGTAACGATGGTTAAACACCCTTTTAACCATTTTTGTTACAAAACTATTTTGTTTTTGTAAACAAATTCCTCTTGTCATGTAACCCCTCACCCCATAAAAGGTATGAAGTTACCATGTGTTGGTGAGATGTGAATGTGATGAGTCTGATGACAAAATTATAGACTATATACATAACAATAAAAAGTGGGAGATCACCAACAAGGATGCCTCTCCTTTTTCCCCCCTCTAAAACATCATTCTTAACAAGTTTTGTTGCCAAACAAAAAAAAACTGATTTCGTAACAAAAGCTCATGTAGCCAAACACCCCATTAGCTGACCAAAGCTTGTTCATGTGATTTATTTCTGTACGTCAGTTCTGCTGATATTCTTTTTCATCATGATAGTTCTTCACATGCGCTTATTTATATTAAATGTGGCAGTAAGATAACCTAGGTACTGTAAGATTAATAATCAAATTAAGGTCCATGGAAATCCATCAAATATAAACATTTTTTGTAGGATTGGGAATATTTTTTACGGGTCGTTGGTCGAAAAACAAGTTGTTATACACTTGTTGTGATAACCTATGAATTAAAAATCTGAAAATAACTATAATCATACAGTTATCACATTTGGTGAGATATAATGGCAAAGAGGTGTGGCCTATACATAACTAAAAAGGCTGGCATTTTAACAATCTTTTATAAAAATACATTTAAAAAAATATTTTATCGTGCACCCATACGCTATACTGATAAGGATGGAATGCGGGATCGTGACCTCGGTCGCGACATGAGCATGATCCGGTTGATTTTTGGGTAAACCGACACGGTTTGACCCTGAGACCCTAACCAAGTAAATATTTTAAAATTATTATTTTATTATTATTGTCTGGGGACCTCGACCGACCTTAACCAGACCCGGCTTGGTTTGGGCCAAATCAACCCACTCCCAACCCCCGATCCCACCTACCTTGACCCAACTTGTGTCTCGACCCCAGCCAACCCGGGTCAGTTTGGGCCAAACCGACCCACTCCCGACCCGACCCCACCTACCTTGGCAATAAGTTGTTACAGTTGGAGTGGGAGAAAGTGTAGCTTTCTATAATTTAAGTAAGCCATAAGGTGTTTTGCTCTTAGAGCTTGCTTGCTTTCTTGTGATTCTCATGTTTCAAAATCATTTATTTATGTAACAAAGAGTTTTTTTTTATTTTAAGCGAGAGTTTTTTTTTCTGGTTAACTTCACAAATGGTTAAGGGGCGAGGATTTGACAACTATAGCATATTCTTGATTTGGTTTCCACTTCTCTCCTCGCGTAAATTTAAATCAGAAGAATTATTTTAAAATACAATGTTTTTAAATTAATATAAATAATTAATAACACAAAATAATAAAATAAGTATATTATTTTACAAATTGTTACATTAAAAAATGAGTTCTTAGTTCGACTTTTCCAAATAGACATGAAACTTAAAATAAATCATATAAAAATCTCAAGACTCAATTCTATATGCCATGCTAATCTTAGCAAAGATAGAAAAAGATGCAACTCTCATAAAATAGGGCTGTATATGATTCGCACACGTTCTAGATTTGATATTTTGCTATAGTGAATATCTAGATATTAATATTTAACCACAGTAGATAAAGAAATACCCCTCTCCACTTCATTTACCATCAACTAAAATTAAGTTGTTTTACACATAGATACAATATATATATAATTTATATATATTTAATTTTTGTATTTAAAATATATTTAAATATTCGTTAACATACATCAATATACTTAGTTACATTAATAAATATATGCTAATTTTATATTTTAAAATAAATAATTATATATTTTTTTATATTATTAAACATATTACTCAAATAGAATTTAATTAAAATTTCGAATCAGATATTATCTACATAAACTCCGAATTGAGAGACTATATATGTAACTTATAATATGTTATCCGTATTCACGTCTAACTTGAAGCCTGATAAATATTCTGGCGGGTCTCTTACTCGGCCCATATTGGGTCCGAAATCGGATCCAGAGCAGGCACAAGTGGTGCCCAGCCACCCCTTAAACCCTACGGGAGGCCCGTCCCCGGTGCTACCGCCCCTCCCTCGGCTCCAACTCCGGCGATTGTCGTAGGGCCGCCGCCCTCCCCATGGCTGCGGGGACTGATTCCATGGCCTTGAAAGTGGCGGAGCTCCTGAAGGAGGTCCTGCTCGATAAATCTGCCGTCAAAGTCATAGACCAGGTGATCTCCCGCGTCGTGGACTCCATCCGGAGCATAGGCGAACATAAGGTGGGCGCTGACGCCGCCCCGGGCTTCGTTAAGGACCTCGGCGTGCCATCCAAGAAGACCGAGTTTACATTCAGGGCCCCGGAATCCATCGTCGTCGGCGGAAGTCACTCCATAAGATGGGCGGCCAAGCCGGATGTCAATGTCGATTTGCTGGTTCGGATGCCCAAGGTAGAAGAACGAAGCGAAATATCTTCTTGTTGGTGCAAAGTTCTCAATTTTCTCGTCCAAGACATCTTACCCGCGCGAGCATCGAGCTGTTACTCCTTTGCTTTCCTGTTTGGCAGGAATGTTTCTTCGAAAAGGACTATCTGAACCATCGATACCACGCCAAGAGGTGTATTTATCTGTGTGCGATTGAAAGGCACTTGAAGTCCTCTCAGACGGTTCGCAGGGTGGAGTGGTCGACCTTCCAGAATGAGGCGAGGAAACCTGTGCTGCTTGCTTTTCCAGGTTCTTTCCGGTGCTTAATCATTGTTTCTCCGTACCTCTATCCCCCGTACAACTTTTTCTGTTGCTTTTCGGGGAATTGCAACTTCATTATCTTATTGTATTATTCGTTTGGTCGTCGAATGGTAAAAAAAAAAAAATTTCGTTGGACTTCGTTACGTCGCGAGAATGGAATTGACTCCGGGGCCTGTCTTTCAGATGTAGAACTTCCCGAGCTTTCTGGATTTTTTATAAGGATAATTCCCACTGCGGCATCTTTTTTTAATGTTTCAAGACTGAGCTTTCTGCGCAACAATGTTCGCATCCAGACCCATGGTAATTCACGGGGATCCGCTTCCTCTTCCTCCTCTCATCTTTCCTATTTACTGGAATTTCTCTTTTTTGTGGTGTTTTAATATGGCATCTGTGGATCGTTTCTGGTTTCTGTAGAAGGGATTACAAAAGCCACACCCAAGTACAATTGCAGCATACTGGAGGATATGTTCTTAGAAGAGAACGCAGAATTTGTTAAGAAAGCTTTTCATGACTGGCGGAGTTTGGGAGAGGCTCTAGTCCTGCTTAAAGTAAGCCCCGGTTTACTGGGTGCATTCTGATTGATTGTCTTGATTCTGCACGATGCAGCTTCATTTCCAGCAGTTTGCACAAGCTAACTTTTGTAAGTTGGTTCCTTGTAGGTTTGGGCACGAAACAGAAGCTCCATATACACACACAATTGTTTAAATGGATTCTTGATATCCATTATCTTGTCGTACTTCGCAGCAGGCAATGGTGGTACCTATGTCAACAAATCAATGGATGCAATGCAGATATTTCGAATCTTTTTGAAATTCATTGGTATGCCTGCCAGCCGTTATTTTATTATTTCATGCCATGTTTTTTAATGTTCTTAACTTTTCACCTTATTTAAAATCTTTATTGTCTATTTTGATTTTTTTTCCTTTTAGGTATTGACCCACCCTTGTTCCCAGTCACATGATTTCTTGTGTAGGCTGAGTTAGCGGAGTGCCAAGGAGAAGCTATGGTCAAGCACACCCTATTATTGAACTGGAAGGGGGTTGGGAACCAGGGGTGGGCATTAAGCCTGGAGTACCAGACACTTATTTTCACCTTAAACTCAAGGGTTTGGAGTTGGCAAGGATCATAATTGTCAAGGCAACACAGTGCCCAAGGCATCCAAAGGGTCTTTTACCGCATAGGTGACAAAGGTGTCTGCCTCATAGATCGCGGAATCGGCCGATCCGGATCGGAATCGGCCGATTCCTGGATCGGATCGGCCATTGCCGATCCGATTCTTGGCTGAAGGACCGATCCGGAAAAAAGTTCCGGCAGAATCGGTCGGGATCGGCCGGATCGGTCGGGATCGGATCGGAATCGGATCGGAATCGGAATCGGATCGGCCGAATCGGTCGGGATCGGAATCGGAATCGGAATCGAATCGGGTTTTTTCATTTTTTGCTATTCCAGTCGGATCGGCCAGGATCGGCCAGAATCGGTCCGAATCGGCCAGGATCGGTCCGGATCGGTCTGGGATCGGATCGGATCGGAATCGGATCGTTTTTTTTTTTTTTTTTTTTTTGCTTACCGATTCTGGATCGATTGTCTTCCATTGGATCGGTCGGAATCGGTCCGATCCGATCCGATCCGGATCGGATCGGTACCCACCGATCCCGATTCCGATTCCGATCCCGCGATCCTTGGTCTGCCTAGGTGGTTAGAAGTGATAGTCCTAAACAAGACTTCCATCGCATAAAAAATACATGAAAATTTATAGGAAAATTATAAAATTTGATAAAATTGACATATGGTAAGGACAAAATTTGTATAGAGAACATATTACACTTACAAAGTTGTAAATATAAGACAAAATAAAGTAAATTTACTTACCAAATGACAATGATTTTTGTACTTCCTCCTCTAAAAATATGCAAAATACAATATGCAAGCAATTCACATTATCGCAAGACACTAAGGCACAAACTAATAAAAAGTTTCAAAATAAATTAAAAGACAACTGATACCTGACCACCTCTTCAAAAAAGACAACTAATATCAAGTACATAAGTAATTAGCCACATCACTTAAAAGTTAAAACACAAGAGAATACTAACAAATTGTTTAAGCCAATAAGGAAATCACAAAGTGCTCAAAATTTGAAGCCAAACATAGATCTTTCTAAACCTCCATGTTGTAGATTAGCCTTCTTATTTGCATGGTCTTCGTCTTGTGTCTCCTCCCATGGTGCATATACATCACCATTGTTTGCATTATCATCCTTGGGAAGTTCTTCATTTCTATCTTCATCCTTCTCTCTGGTAGAATGCAACATACTTGTTTCATTTGATTGTCCAATGACTCTTTATGACATTCTCTCATAAGCTCCCATTGCATTATATACATCTTCTCATGTAAGATCTTCATCTTCATGAACTAAATCTTTCATTCCCTTTACCATCCACTCACTCACTTCCTCGGTCTAAATCTTCCAAACAAATATATTCATATTTTATGGGTCTTTACTATGTTCTATGAACCTTTCATGAAGACGATGATTGTATTGCATATAAACCAAATCATTCAACTGCTTATGCTCCAACTTGTTTCTCTTCTTAGTATGCAATTGAAAATAAATAAATGTAAATCATGAATTAAAAACTAAAAGATTAATTATAGATCATGTATCGTCATTTTTTGAAATTTACAAATTCAAATGTACTCCAATTACATTTACAACTGGATGAGCTACAACAAAGACTTTAAATTTTCAATGCAAAAATATTTAATTATGGTGTCTCCCCACCATATTGCATCCAACCAAGGACAGATCAGGGGTTGGGTTGACTCTAGACCAATTGGGTCTGGTCGGGTTGGCCAACCCAATTGGATCAGATAGATTAGGATCAAATCTGAGTTAAGAAGTAATTTATATTTAAAATATTAAAATCATAAAATATTATTTTTTATTAAAAGTAAAAACAATTATTCAAATAGTTAAAATATATCTATTATAAATATTTAAAATAAATAACAAATTTTTTTGAAATGCCATCATTGCGAACTACCGCGTCAACATTCCCACTTTCCTGTGGTGAAATTGTGGCCAATTTTTCCGCAGGAAGGCTCTTTCATACCAGGCTAGGAAAGCATTGGATAAAAAATTGACTTGGTTGGGTGACTCAGCCCGACCTAATCCTGCTTTGGCAAACCATGCACCCAACAATCAGCTGTATTGACATAGAAACATAACATATATTAAAATATCTTGTAACGTTAAACAAATAATTGACATAAGATAATGAAAGTTGTGACATTACTTAGAAGTTTTTTCATCGTGTGATTTTATAGCAAATGAGATGTGGAATGTCCCTCTTGAATTTATATACATTGAAACTTGTGAATCTATCTTGTCATGTACTTCGGAATCTGTCACAACTTCCCCCCTTCACGTATAAAAGACACTTTCATACTTTCCAATTAAACTTGGATCTTTAGCTTTAGTATCAAAGTAAAATTTGGGATTTATAAAAAAATCATGTTAAATATAGAGGGTGTTGCATCTATATCTTTCATTGACATCCACAATTTAAGATAAGAATATATTTTGTTTTCTTTCCTACAAAATTTTTGATAATTTTTTGTTTGCAGGTTTGATGTAACCTCAAAATCTAAAAAGATTTCTTTTGTTGTGGAAATTCATTTTCCATTTGAATTTGAATTAGATTTGATTAGACCTTAGCATTGACTTCTTAGGAAAATAGATGGTATTCCATAAAAGTACTAGCTAGGGTCAATGGTACGTATAAATTGAGGTTGTTAGGTTCTTTGAAATTTATTTTGACCTCTCCCCGTCGGATGGTGCGAAGATCCGACGTTAATTACATCGAGAATACTCGAATACCCTTGATTATCCGTCATAGCGACTCATTGGATAGAAGAATGATGCATCCACAAAAATAAACATACACATACATAATAGGAGAAACAGAAAGCTCCATGAACTTGGTGGAAGGCAAGCACTTAATGTGTTTTTAAATTTGGTTTAAATTGGTTTGAATTTTGTTTGATTTGGTTTGAATTTAATTTGATTTAAGTTGAATTTGATTGATTTGTGAGTTATTCTGTTTGAGTTTGAGTTTGTTTAATTGAATTTGACAGTTCGTTTATTATTTGATTTTGAATGGGATTTGGGCTTAGCTTAAGGAATATGGTTCGTTTGGGATGAAATTATCTTATTTAATCTATTTGATTTATCAAATTTCAGTTGAATCTGTGGATTTTAAATTGACAGCTTATGGATTCTTTCTCATGCAACTTTCAGATTTATGTGAACTGATTTAGGATTTAGTTGTCTTGAATTGAATTTGTTGATGGATTATTTATTAATTTAAATTCAGTTTGTTTTAGGTTAATTTTGTTTAGTTAAAGTTAACTCATTTAAAATTTGATTAATATGCAGATTTCACGGGGTTCGGATTAATAGTTCATTTGATTGATTTAACTTAATCTGAATTAAAGTTGTCTGATTAAAATTGATCCGGGTTTAATTTAAAGATTTTTGATTTGAGTTTGATTTAATTTAATTAATTTGACCATGTTTGGAATGGAGTTGAATTTTTTTGAGTTTGGTTTAGATTAAAGCCTGGCAGGTTATTAAATTTGTTTGGCTTGTTTGATTTGAATTCGGATTAGGTTTGTTTGATTTGAATTGAATCTGTTTGATTAAAACAGATTGGTGCTTGATGGTTGGTTAATAGATTGGAAGTTATGTGAATTGTGGGTTCTACTTGGGCATTATGTATGGATTTAAATTTCAGATTCTAGGCTTAAGAGTTAAGAACCTCTCAGATTTATGAGTTTGCTTGGATTTCAGATTTTACGAGTTCAGATTCCGCACTTTTCCATTTTGTTCCAGGAAACATGAATCGGTTTGTTGATGTGATTTAAATTTGTCTTGCTTAAAAAAATATTTAACTTTGACAGATTATAGTCTTCGGATTTTATATTCTGGCTTCTGATTTCAGGTTTGTTTCAAATTTCAGACTGTAGGTTTCTTAAATGGGCTCTACACAAATTCAGATTTCAGATTTTATGGTGTATTCAGATTTCTGGTTTTCTGGGTCTTGTGCGCATAAATTCAGATTTCAAATTTTTGTTTTGCTTCAGATCTTATACGCTCTCACTTCCAGATTTGGTATTTTCAGATTTGTACACTTCAGATTTTTATATGTTTCAGATTTTTATATGTTTCAGATATTAGACTTTGATAGATTATAATGGGTTAATTGCATTTTTATTTGAATTTGGAATATTCAGATCCTAAACTTTCAGTTCTCAGATTTTCCTTTGAACGTGAGGTTCAGATTTTGAACATTTCAGATCTTCAATTCTCAGCACCTTAAATTCCAATCGATTCTGGACGTTTTCTTAGGATTTTCTGAACTATGATTTTCTGTTAAGGTTCAGATTTGAGTATGATCGAATTTTGTTCACTTTGATGGTCTTTGCATCGCTCCAAGTTCATAGGCTCACAGTAGTTTCCTATAACATTATGCCATCATTCATACAAATTCCTCGTTGCCTTGACATGATTTACATAAAAAACAGATTTTGAACTTTTCTCATCCTTTGATAGGCATCATTGAAATTGAGCATGTCCCGGTCTCCAATAGACTTGTGGGAAATTAGCTCACGTCGATTCCTTCGACTCCTTCATGAATTGATGAGCTGTTTGTCAAACCGGTGAGACATTGGGGTCTGTTAACGACCTTTATATGTCCACCTTAAAAAAGAGGGTCAGGAGGTGGGTTTAGAACCGGCCTCCTGGTTTCCCTTTGTTTTGAATTCTTTTAGGTTGAGCCGAAGCCATGAGGTGGGTTTAGAACCGGCCTTATGTTTGCCTCGGTTTGTTTGAATTAGATGGATTTTTATTTAATTTAAATTGATTGTTTGTTTTATTTTATTTTTGGAATTAATCATGGGTCAGGAGGTGGGTTTAGAACCAGCCTCCTGATTTCCCAATTAATTTGAATTCTTTTAAGTTATGCCGAAGCCATGAGGTGGGTTTAGAACCGGCCTTATGCTTGCCTCGGTTTGTTTAAATTAAATTGATTTGAAAATTTAAATTTCAATGCCCCGGCACTGTTCATCCAGGTCAAATGGGCTTCATGGGCCCGGCCCAGCACATCTTGGCTCCTGCGCGGATCTCCTCCCTCTCTTCTTCTTATTTTCCTTTTTTTTTAACAACTTTGAAGGTGGGCCCCACCGCCTTGTTGACCCGCGGGTCAACAGGCTCACGCGGGCGGCTGCCTTTTCACGCGCGCGGCCGCCTCTTTTTTTTTTTTTATCGGCGGGGCCCGCGGCGTTTTCCACGCTGGACCATAGTGGGGGGATATTATCCCCCCCCCTACGGGGCTTCTCCCTTCGGCAGTAGGCGTCCGGGCGCGTCGGCAGCGGTGTCCGGCGACGGCGGAGGCTAGGCGGCTGCGGGCGTCCGGCGACAGCGGAGAAACGGCAGCGCCAGAGGAGGGAAGGGGATCTGGCAGCGGTGAAGGAGGAAGAGGGAGACCTCCGGCGTCCGCGGCGGCTTGCGATAGGAGGCGACGGCGGACAGCTTCTGCGGGGACAGCTCCGGCGGGAAGAAGGAGAGGGGGGCAGCAGCTCCGGCGACTCTGGTCCTCTCTCTCTCTTCTCTCTCGATCTCTACCGTCGCCAACTCTTTTTTCTCTCCCCCTCCTGGCCTCTCTCTCCTCTCCCACACGCGGACCCTCCCGGCTCCCTCTTATAGCCGTCCGTGGGCGCGGAGGTCCTCTGGAGGTCCGTGGGAGCCTGGAGGAGCTCCCGGTCGGTGCAAGGCACCGTCGTAGGGTTTGGTAAAGGGGCTGGCCCCTGTTCCGGAGATCCCGCAAGGGGGATCACCCCTCCTGCACACCCAACCGCAGGTCGGCTGCGGTAAAGCAGCCTGTCGAGCTTCCGTTTGCGTTCGCCTCCCCTGCTCCTTCTTTGTCCGTTGGTCTTCATCGTTTTCTCCTTCTTTTCTTTTTCTTTTTTTTTGAAATTCCAGGTGTCGACAAGGTTCAATTGCAACATACAAATAGCCCATGGTTGATTTTTCATTCTCATTCACGAACCTTAAAACTTGTAAAATGGGCTTAGTTACTCTTCAAATTTCTTCAACACCATTTTAGAATTTTGCTGGAAACATAATGGAAGAAACGTTTTCCTCTATGTTTGTATTTGCCCACATCGTTATGCTAAGCATCTGAAGTGAACAACCTCCTTGATCATCTTTTTACCACATCATTGTGCAATCTCTCCAACGTAAGAAAATATTTAGCTAATGTTGTCATTCTACATCTTATAAGTTCTTTTGCTTTTGTTTCCTTTTTCATAAAATCTAGCGAACCCAAGTGATTATACAAGTAATTAGTCACATTTTTTACTTTTTGAGATGGTACCTGCCTAAGCTTTCCTTTTTCCAACATCCTCCAACATTAAGTCGCGACAATGCGCATCACAAGGTGTTCAAAATAAATGTTCTAGGAATAACCATCCAGGAAGGACCAGTTATCAAAGACATCTTTTCTTTCTGTTGATCCTGGCTTTTGAAGACTGAACCGTCTTGCTTGATTTCATTGCATAGGGGTTATTCTCTATTGCGATTTTTGCATATATTGTATGCATTCTATTTAATCTTAGAAATCTGCTCGGCAGTGAGTCAACAACAGCCTTAGTGACTAGGGCCACCTATGTCACAAATTGCACTCTTCAAGTTTTAAGTGACATCCAGCCTAGCAACTAAATCTCCCTTTAAGATAAATTTGGTGAACTGAATATTCTTGAATTTAACTTTGAATCAGAACATACATTACTCCAATGATCGTACTTCTCTACTATGAGGCAATGGATATACAATTTTTATTGTTTACTGTCTTCAGATATAACAAATTTAAAACTATAAGCCAAGAAGAGGTATATCTATAGACAATGGCACATTCTTCCTATCACATTGTTTACCACTAGTAAATATAAAGAACTGCATGAGTTAGTCTTTGAGATGATACTAATGCTTTCTTTTGCTACTCAGTTTATTCAGATAAAGCACATCCATTATCTGTGAAGACATCTGTGCAATTATATATTTGCACTAGGAGAAAGGCTGATAAAAAGAACTGCCAGTAAAAAAACCATCTATCTGGTTGACCTATCCAAATTGCCTTGTGGGCTGCGTGATCCTGGTGGCCTTTTGTTCTGATAGTAGTTTTGATAAATTTATTGCCATAAAATTGGATGTCCTGCTTGCGGACATGTTCAGAAATTTGGTTTCTTAATATTAGTATATTACATAGGGAGATTCTTTCGCTGCTATGTGAAAATGAGGAAAAGTAAAAAGAATAGTGGACATTGATGTCCTTGCAAGGGAAAGAGAGACCAAGAAAACAATTAGATAATCAAGTTTACCATTTATTTACATTAGTATGCCTTATTTATGTCACTGGAAGATGTTTGGTTATCCGCTGAAATAGGACATTGCATTTCTTGCAGCCACTTCATCATCATGGACAAAAGGTGTTTCACTTGAAGTCTCCTGTCCGCACAAACTATCAAAAACTGTATGTTTCTTGTCTTACACTAGCTGCAATCTTTTGGTGTTAGTTTTTTGTTTCACTTGATATAGTGTATATATCTCATGTTCTTTTGCTCTAAGTTTCTTAATTGATTCTGTGTGCTTGCATTCTAATCTCTACACCATCTGCATACATTGTTCACATGGTAAGGCAGCCTCATGGTTGTCAAAGAGGCTGCTTAGTTCATTTTCACACATCAGCACCAGAAAATGGACAGCCATTTCTTTGGATCCCATCCATTTTTTCTGTATTGTGTTTTGCTAAGCATGCCATGGCTTTTATATTGATGCTCCTTTGTTTCTTTCCCTTTGCCTCTCCACCTTCATTGAAGAATTTTTTTAGTTAACTTTGTCTTCGTTTGTCTGGTGTGAGTTTCTGCCACTGTTTGCCTGTAAGCTTTTGGTCTTCAATTGTCCTAGTTGGGTTGAAACTGTCACCTTGTTTTGCACTTGGGATCTTTCAGTTGAAGTCCCTTACTTTTCGTCATTTTTTATTTTCTTAATTTCCATGCACATGCAAGAATGGCATTCTAGATGATCAAAATTCTCATATGATGTTTGTTTTTTATCTTTTAGTTCTTGCTACATCTCTTGTTTGTCATGTCCTCATCATTGAGAATTATCCTAAGAATCCTGATATTGCTTCAATGGTTAGTGTGAGGACTCCCTTGTCTTTTTATTTTGTGCAAAGAAAATTTACAAATCTGGATGTGCATTCTCGCTTTCAATACTTTTGATCCTATTCATCTTTTCCCTGTTTTGTTTCTGTGTTTTACTATTCATTCTGTACAAATTCTTTATTGGTTTGACTTGTATATCGATGCTCCCTTTTTACTTTTCTCTTTGCCTTTTCCTTTTCTAGTTGACTTTGCTTTCATCAGTGATAAATATCTATTGTCTTTTGCTTGAGGTTTTGGTTTTCCACCGCTTCATTTATGTTAGAAGTATTGTCATATCTTTCTTTTTGATATTTCCTTGTGCAAGTGCTTTACATATGACATTTTCTTATTTACTTATGGATATGCGAGAATGGAGTTTAGATGATTTATGGGCTCTGAGATGTAGTTGTTCTTTGAGATGTGCTTGTCAGAGCATCTCCTCTTATGTTCTCAATGTAAACAAATATTTTGGATTTGGTAGTATTTTTGCTCTTTAATACTTTATAAAGACTCCATCTGTTATGCCTTGTCAAAAAAAAAAACAGGAGATGAGCCAGCATCTGCAACTATTTGGTTGCATCATATATGATGCATCTGGCTATGGAAACTTAGCATTTCGGATGTCAAAGTCAGCATTACTAGAGGTAGTTGTCAATTGCAATTTTTGGAATTGGATAACTTAGTAATTTACTTGGGATAGTCCATGAAAACCATACTTTTGTTTCTTATCTTTATTTCTTTGAGCATGCAATGTTTGAAGTGTATCTCAGGTGCAAGATGAAGCCAAGTTGACACTTGATTGCATGAGTCGGTGTAGTGATGGTGGATTCGAGGAAATATTCATGACTAAAGTTGACTTTCCTTCAAAGTTTGATCTCTTGGTGAGGTACTCTTTGTTGACTGAGATGCATTTCTATTTTTATTGACAAATAATAACATTGATCAGTAGATGTAGTCACTTCGCGGCTATACGTCATCCTATATCTATCTGGGTTATACAATTGAGCTGTTCAGTTCTATTTTGTATGAATGAGGCACACTCCCTATAACTGAATCTTCTGCTAGTCAGCACTTCATTGTATCTTGTTGTTTGACTTTCCTGATAATTTTGTTGATATGTAAGGATTGCACAAGTGAGAAATTATGGATTGAGGGGATCATTCACAATAAAAAAACTAAAATTACATCTTCAAAAGCATGGAATGCGATCTCCCGAGAATCTCTCGAGATCTCCCGATAATCTCTTTTTTTCCACGCATCCAAGAAACGAGATTGCCAAAACGAGAATATCTATGTAGTATCTATGATTCCTAAATTTCCTCTGCCTAGTACTATCCCTAATTTAGCTCCATATTTGATAAACTACATATATCATATATTTTCTCTTTCATTCTATTTTCCATTATTATTTTGATTGGATGGCCTTGCTAAGCTTGCTTCATATATTGCCAACATTTTTATGAAATCTATCCAAAATTCATTTAGACATTGTTGTCTAATAAAGTTTTATAATTTGATAATTTATGACTATATATGTACAAGTGACCCAAGTTGTCATATCAATCTCATCTCCATATTGTTCAAAATAAAGTTTAGGCATGACATAAGATCCCTTGTATATCTCCTGTTAACATTAGTTCACCCTCTATGTATTTCGCTTTTAATTCTCTATTAGCTTATTTTGATATTTAATTAGAGTTCCCTCTTTATTTTCGAAAAGATTACATGACATTTTACACTTAACATGCACTTTGATTGGCAATTTTTAGATAAAATCGAGATGTGAAAATGCAATTCTTGAGAAGTTAGCGGCTTGTGCGAGTCCAAGTCCGAGCGGAATGGCATATGTGGGTCAACACAGATGATGTCCTGTTAGGGAGCTAGAGTGCGGCCAACTTTGGTAATGTTAGTCGGCCTTAGTTTTATTCGTGGGAGTGGGAGCTGCATGGAAGGTGGAAGGGACATCGCTCACGAACTGTGGAGGGCTCGTGATGGTTCAACTCACTGTCCGTTGGTGGTCTGGGGTGCAGAATGTGAGGTGGGAGGACTCCATCTAGTCGCAGAGCCTGTGGGCACAAAGGGAAAGTGAGAAGAGACTGTCAGATGGTTGGGGTGGGGGTGCTGCTCCCAATTGGTGTTCTGCAGGTCGTGAGCACACAGGAAGCAGGCATAAGCACCTGAGTAGGGAGTGAAGAAGAGAGTAACAGCAAGAAAAGAAGGCCTTACAGGGGAGGCAAGGGGAGGTAGTGAAGAAGAAAGCCTTCTTGCTGAGGCATGAGAGATTAGCTTCATTTTTATTTCTTCCCTCAGCCTTGTTGCTTGGGGTACAAGATGAGGGGACTCTTATAGAGCCCTGATTTTACACTGTAGTTCCTATGAGATAGTTAAATCAGAAGTTACTCTCACTTTTTATAAAATATGACTCAATGACAAGATTTTACTTGGACACTGTTATGACTAAAAATAAAATAAAAGATACGTAATAAAACTAGAACAAATTAAATTTTATAAAATTGGCATTGATGTCGTTTTGATCCAATAGCACCGCAACTTCTTGAACCCACATTCCATACATACAAGTCCAATTGAAAACACATCAGAACGGATTCAATCTTCTACTCACAAACTGGGATTTTTTTAAATAGATTAGTATACTGCAAGAGAGGAGTGGACTGTTTAGATAATCCACTTTCTCCTTACCCCTGAAAGTATTTCTTCAATTTGTTGCAACTTGGTTGGGTATTTTGAGAAGGAAAAACTAATATAAAAGATAAAAAGGCATGTTGTGGATCCTTACAGTTTGATTGAAATAGAAAAATCCTTTATTTTCTCAAGTCCTACTCCTACAAACACTAGTAATGGCTCCATCTCACAAGTCTTAACACTTGTCTGCTCTGTTATCAAAGACAAGCGAGGTGACTGCCTAGGCAATGATCTTGCCGTTTCTGGTGTTGAAGCAGGGCACCTCTGATTCTCTGTTTGGGTGTGGAAGATGGGGAACGGGATCCGTTTTTGGATCCAGCATACTTAAGAGGGTGGATCTGCAACTTATGTTGTGGATCTAACATCTGGGCCTGCTGGATCCGAGATAAGATGCACGGGTCTTATCTTCTCTGCCCGAACAAGTCACTTCCCTGGGCCATCTTTGCCAATGCCGCCCTGCTCATCCATTTTGATGGCGCTAGAGATCGCCTTCATCATTGGAGGCAATGGACTGAGATGAAGGGTCCCTCACCTCAACTGCCTCATGCCTCTAATACCATATCTTGTCTGTACCTAATAAGCACCTTTTAGTCTTACACTTACAGCAGAATATCATATGCATGCTTTTCAATGCTGGAGGTTTTTCAACTCTTGCACTAGTAAGAGATCTCTTGGAATTCGATAGGTTTTTCAAATCCATGAATATCATATGCAGGTATTTTTGCATATCCTTGTATTTCTTGACAAGTCCCCAATGAGAAAGATAGCTTCTGCAGTCTACCAACTAAGCGTCTGTTTGTTTGTACGTAAAGCTTGCCGCATGCACTAGTTTCCGGGAAAATGCTGTCAATCAAATTATTTGATTGCAGGTAAAACATAAATCGCGTAAAACAAAATCTCACCTCTTCACGTAAACCTGGATTTTGGCATCCGCTGGATTACGGCGGATGCCATTTTCGGTGGTTTTTTTAAGTATATATTTATTAAATAAAATACTATGAAATAAATATTATTAATTTTAATAACTTAATTTTTAAAATTAATTTTGTAATGACATATATAAGTAGATAAAAATTTTATTTTATTTTTATGTGTTTGAAAAATAATATAACTTCATTGAAAGGTTATTTTATCATAGGAATTAATTATTTAATAAATTATTAATAAAAATTTAATTGAAATTTGAGTTACGTAGTATATATTTTATTTTAGTGTATTGTAGATTTACAAAATATAATTTTGAATAAATAAATTTTTATGAAAAATTTTAGTTTAAAAATATTTTACCATATACTTAATTTGGAAATATAAACTTGATATTAGTTATTCTTTATAAATATTCAAGTAAATAAATGAGGATACTAAAGTAAAACTTTACAAGAAATTTAGGAAAATAATTTATACATATTCTCTGAAAATAATTTATACAAATAATTAAAACAACAAAATAATTGATTTTGTTTTCCAAAAAATGACTAATATCTAAATAATAAACTATACGTTCAATTTCAATGAAAATAACTTTATGTCAAATAATTTACTTAATTTATTTGTATATCAAGATTTTATAGTAAATAATAATTTAATTATATGAATATTAATTAAATTATTCATGGCTGTTATGCTGTTGTTGAAGCATTTGATGACTTTTTTAGAAAAACAAATACGAACAACCAAATGGCCAGCGTGGTTTCTGGTTTCCTTGAAATTAATATCCTGGGAAAGACATTTCCCTTGGTTATGGTTTTAAATGAAACCAAATGGGCCCTAAGGATAAAACTTAATCTAGTTGTTGAGATAGTCATAAAATCACCCAAGGATCACTCTGTAACTGCCCCATGCAACCTTGTAGTATGACCCATGAGCTTAATCATTTTTTACAACTTCAGCAATTTTCACCGTTCTTTAATTTTGAGATAGGTACAAGGATGGCTTTCCTTCATCTATCGGGCATTTTTATGCTTTTCCTTTATTTATTGGGCATTTTTGTAGGCACTAAAATCTTGCTAGTAGTTAGATCAAACATTTGACTTCTGCTTCCTTTCTATATTTCCAGACTTCAAGGGATTCTATTGGGCAGAATATGACCTTCCAAAATCTAATCCAAATGTATAATTCAAATTAGGTCCTATTGATTTTGTGTTTTTTGCTACTTTTATCTATTAGTATCTTACAAAGATTCTTGAAATAACTTCTCGACCACTCTTATTTCATCATCTTTCATCAAAATTTTTTTCCTTCTATATCCATATGCATCTAGTTTGATTAAGATCCTACTGTCTCATCTGACTCATCCTATTTTTGAAGGTGGCAATTGCCACAGGTCATTTATTGAAGAATGAAGGAATATTCACATAATTACAATGGATACTAAATAACAAGAGAGGAAAAGAAAACAGACTAGCTTTAAACTCTACCGAGGAGGTGAAGTTCAGAAAAAAGTAACAACAAAAAATATTTCCAACAACAAAACAAAGGTTTGAAAGCCCGACACTTCAGATAGTGTCCAAGATGGGCAAAATGCCGATCCTGAACATAAATAGGTGTGAAAAAATGATATCGATTATTGGCTGGAGGGAGAAACAGCTCCTTGAATCGTCTTTTATTTCTCTCTCCAAATAGCCCATAGCATAACCGGAAGTGTGAGATTCCACATATTGCACGTCCTTTCATGAACTTATCTCTTTCCAAGAAGTGAGCAGGCTAATGATATCTCTAAGAGGCTCCCATGAACAATTCCAGTTTCTAATTACTGTGCTCCAAAGAGTGAATGATACCACAGTGAATAAATAGATGGTTGATGTCCTCCTTAAAAACCCTACAGAAGCAGCAAACTTCTATCTTTTTGCTCTTCCTTGATATCAAGGTTCCCCTGCATCTTTCCATGGTCTCATCTCTTACACAGCAGTTTTCTTTGTTATTTTTAATATTTTTATTTTGTTTTGTTCGTAAGGTTCATTTTCATCATGTTTTGGCTATCCAATGATATCATAGTCTTTTAAAGAATTGAACCGTACAGATTATCTCTACTTCACCAGTGTAATGTGTTGGCTTTTTGTCCCACAGAATAAATATGAAAAGAAGTCAAAGGTTTGTTTCATCTAAATATTGCTTGGATGGTGAATGCTGGGGAAACTGTGAAGGAGAGTTACATTCTCTTGTAGAAAAAGCCTTGAAGGATAGAGCCAAGTTGGTCCGTGTGACTTGGAAGTGCACGCCAGCTAAATGGGAAGTTGGAAATGTATACTTCTATCCTGTGATATATAATTGTTTTATTCTGTTTATATTCATTCAAAAGGAAAAGGAGTTTTTGATCTTATTTTTCAGGGGTTCTCAGAATTTGGTGATGAGTCAATGCTTGCTGGGATATTATTCAGCTCCTTTGAAAAGAGCACTGGAGTCGTTGATATTGGTCCACATGCTGATAATAAAGTGGAGGTATCATTTACACTACATCAAGAGTATCTTTTCTTGTTTGTCAAACCAAACCTCTTCAAAAATCAGGAAATTTCTTCCTGACACGAAGATGGAATTATTGTTTTTGTCTTCATTGAATTCTTGATGTATTTTTTTTTCTTTTAACTTTTGAACTTGCCTCACATGACTATAAGAAACAAGTGTGCATAATTGCATAGGTCAAATACTACCTCTACTCTTGTAGTTGGTCAGTTAGAACTCAATAGATTTTGTACCGTTGGCTCTAACGTCTAACCACCTACCACCCTCAGATTAGTGGTATGCGGTAAATAAAGAGGGTGACTTTAAACCAACTTTGCTGAATGTAATTAACATCTGATTCAGGCTGATGCATTCAGAGATTTTTGGGGTGAGAAAGCTGAACTTCGCAGGTTTAAGGATGGGACTATTGCGGAGAGCACAGGCAAGTTTTTTTCCTCATCAGCATGGTGACTTTACTTCATTGGTTGCATGAGTCATATTAAGCATTCATTTGTTTCATACAGTTTGGGAATGTGGACGATGGGAGAAGCATCTCATTATGAAAAGAATAATACAGCATGTGCTTTCCAGGCATTTTCTCTTGTCAAAGGATGATATGGTGCTGGTTGTCGATCAGCTAGATTTCTCTCTTCTTCATGGTTCTCATGGTGATGTGAATCAATCATAGTTATATGCCATTTTCTCTTATTTTTTCTATATGTTTTCTATTTCATCAGGTTGATTTTTGTGATATACTGTTCATGTTATGCAGATCCCATAATGTTTTCTGGAAATCTAATGGGATCATTTGAAGCTTTATCAAAGCATTTGCGCTTACTGAATGGACTTCCTTTGAAAATATCCAGCGTTCAGCCATTGGATGCAGGTACTTGATTCATGCCTTATTAGACAATGGTAGACTAACACTTCCATCCACTTTTTTCTTTCATCTCCGTCCTTGCTGTGTCTGAATCAAGATGACTTAAGTTTTCAGATGAACATAGTATGCTCACAAACTGGCCAAAACATGTCAGTGAGGCAGTCATATATATTAATGTGTCGGTGTACTCTTCTATACTCATATTTTTTATTTATTAAGAAATAGTGTACTTGCCCTTCAGTGCCCATATGCTTACAAACTAAGTGTCATGGAACAAGGTTAATAGAAATAATGTGCAGAAATTTATCCCACTATGAAAATTATGCCAAAAATCAACATGTTTTGACAGGATTCTATGAGGGCAGAAGCAAAAACAGATAAAGCCGAGAAAGAGGCACTATGTATTTTTGTTTAACTTTTATATGACCGGTAAACATTTTTTTGCATTCCTTAATGTTGCATTTGAATTCAAAATGATAAAAAGTAACCTTGTTTTGACTTTTGACAGGATAAGTGAACGAGAAATAATTTATTTCAAGGCATGTTTGCTGTGATTTACTTCTCTTATTCAGATAAATAAATCACATGCTCGTGAAGTAGTTAGTAGAATCTTGAGTTCTACGCAATCAGTTATACGTAACACAAAGTAACATCCTATGCCCACGCTCTTTGTCAGTGTGAGTTGCTAATGGAGGAATCACGACAGTATCTGCAAATCTGCATTTGTTGAAATATTTGATGATGAAGGAAGATCGGATATTTATAGCAGGGTTCAAGAGTCAGGATTGTCACCTAATCATTTTGAACCAGAAGGGGTCAGATTGGCTAAATCCTGATTCAGGATCAGTCAATCTGAGCAATCTCTTGTAGGGTGTAAACGGATCAGTTCGGTTCGGTTTCAACCCATTTTTTTGAAACTGAAACTGAACCGAACCTTACTGAACTGGTTCATTTGAACCCTTAACAGATTGTTAACTGAACTGCTCGGTTTGGTTTGATGGTTTAACATATATTTAAATAAAATAAAAGTTTAGTTATAATTAATTAAGATTAACGTGAAGATTACTACTTTATTTATAATAGATAATTATATTTTATATTAATTAACCTAAAGTTATAGTAATATATTCAAAATTAATGTAATATATAAATAAAGTGGGTCAAACTGAGTCAACCAGTTTAGCCGTCTGGTTTCATTTGGAGAGGTGCTGAACTGAATCAAGCTGAGAGAAAAAGTTGTCGGTTTTCTTTCAGCCCTAATCTCTTATCCTGGCCAGGTGATGCAGGACAAAGACGAACAAGCCGCTGTCTGCATGTGTAAACAAACCCAAACTGATCACCAAACCGCTGACATATACCTGACCTGACTGGAAATGGGCAAAGCAGACCTGAAATGATTTGAAAATCCATTGAACCGGCCCTGAATGGTGCTGAACTGGCCTGAAATGCACTGAACTGGGCCTAAAACAGTTTGAACAGGTCTGAACCGCCCTAACCATCCTAAGGAGCACTGAACCCGTCGGTTTGGGCCCTGATCTGGCTGAACCACTCGCTAGTTGGACGGGCCGGTAGGACCGGCTGCGGCGGAACTGGCTGTGCCTTAACCCCTTGGGGGGAGTGTCATGGTGGCATTGGGAGTGTGCACGACGGTGTGTGAAAATCCCAGTCCACATGAAGCTGACCGTTCCAGCTGGCGTAGGGCCCATGGGGGTTGTGGCGACTCCCGGTGGTAACTGGGAGTGGGGGGGGGTTGCATGGCTGCGGGCTTCTCCTAGAGGGCACTGTAGCTCTGTGGATAGCCCGTGAAAACCTTCATAGCATACTGTAGCACCCACATCGTAGAAACAAGGGAAGGAGGGTGGAGGAGGAGTCAGGAGAAAGGGGGAGGCGACGACAGGGCCTATGGTTTGCTGACTGAGGGGGAGCTGTGATGGTGGAGGCTTGGGCTGTGGTAGGGCTGCGAGGTGGAGAGGGAAGAGCCCAGGGGAGATCTGGCCTCTAGGCTTCCATAGAGGGGGGAGGGAGCCTTCACGGGAGTCAGAGGAGGAGGAAGGGGTGTCAGGGGGGTGCCTGCAGCTGGTGGAGGGGATGGCGGTGTGCACTGGACCAGGAGGAAGAGGAAGGGGCGTCAGGGGTGTGTGAAGAGGGAATGGAAGAAGAAGAAGATGCAATAGAAGGGGGGGTCTGGAAAATGAAGAAGAGGAAGAAGAACAACAGGGGGGTTTCTCAGATGCAGTAAGAGAGGAGAGAGAGAGAGAGAGGGAGATGAGGGGATGATCGAATGAGGGGAAGAATTGGGAGAGGAGAAGGATCCAGATGAGAGAGAGAGACCATGGGAAAATTAAATAAATATTTATATATATACATCATATTTTAGCCCTAAAATACTTTTTAAACTCTTAATTTGACTTTGATATTCTTAGCATAGAATGCTAATTAGATAAAACCCTAATATTAATAAAATAACATAATTGACGTCGATGTCGATCATATCTCATTGATAGCGCAGGTCTTCTTGGGTCCATCTTTCTTACATGTTGTCGGGTCGAAAACTCATCAATCCCTTTAGATTGCAAAAAACTTGTCATTGAGTTTTATAATGCCGTATGATTCATAGTCACTACAAATGCAAATGATGATTTGACGTAATCTAAATGATGATAAGACGCAACAAAAATCTCCATAGCAGTGGCAGAAGTCATTTCGAACAGTGTCATAATGTCCAAGTGTCAAATATGAAAACCTGTAGTGTCGACTGTGTGAATCTTTTTTAGTTGGCACCTCATATTCAAAACTGTCAACAAATAGTGATGTAGTCAGCAAGTCAATCAGAAACTTAGTAAGTTGCTCAATCAAATCAACTTCAATGACTGTCAGTTTCATTTTCAATGCATACTATTGCTTGTATTCTTCTGTGGCAAGCTCAGGATTACCCTTGTAGCCAACTTCGATAATTATATCAATTTGCTCATTGATAATGATGGACTAGTTTTGCCAACATATATTGGATCTCTGAAGAAACTATATTCCTCGACTTGTAAAGTTCCTGGACGATAGCATCCAGATCAGTGTGTCGATCGAGGAGCTAATCACGACCCAAAATTATACTTTATTCATATGTAATAATTTCAAACTAGACATCATCCACGTACTGGAGAGTCTGTGATGCTACTCTGTTTTTGACACTTCATGCAAATTAAACGTAAGCATGGTTGTCCTCGATCTCAATCAAGCTCATAGCTTCAAAGTGATAGACTCGAGCGGTGACTACGAAATATAATTTCGCAGGTTGCTTGATAGAAGAGATGTAGCACACACAACATGCAACAAAGTGATGTTAAAACTGAAATGCTGATGTCCCACACAGAAAAAGAGTCTCAACTTGTTGAAACAAGTTTCCATCATCTCTAATACCAAACTAATGTGGGATAAGGACGAAGAAGCCGCCATTTGGATATGTAAACATGCCCAAACTGTTCACCAAACCACTGGCATACACTTGACCAGACCACAAATGGGCGGGACCTGAACTGATCTAAAAATCTACTGAACCGGCCTTGAATGATGCTAAAGCGGCCTGAAAGATGCAGAGCTGGATTGGAAACAGTCTGAACAGGTCTGAACTTTCCTGAATAGGCTTAGAGGAGCATTGAACTGGCCTTGGACCACTTGAATTGATCGGTTTGGGCCCTGAATTGGCTGAACCACCCTGAACTGGGTTGGACTGGTTGAAATGAGTGCTGGACCGGTTGAACCGGTGTGAACCGGGTTGAGCTGCTGAGAACCGGGCCGAACCGGAAGTGGATCCAGTTGGACTGGCTGGCTGGAGTCTGGACTGGTCACGACTGAACTGGCTGCGAGTTAACCCCTCAAGGAGTGTCGTGGTGACACTGCGAGTGCACCCGGTGGCACATGAAGATTTTGGACCTGTGAAGCTGACTAGTTCAGCTAGCACAAGGACTTTCGGAGTCGTGTCAACTCCCTGTGGCACCAGGATCGAGGAGGGGGGACTGGTGGCCGCGGAGTGGAGAGGGAAAAGTCTGGGGGGATCTGGGCTTCCGTAGAGGGTGGGGGGAGTGCGCACTGGAGCAGGAGGAAGAGGAAGGGGCATCATGGGGGAGGGAATGTCACGAACAGGGCACGGACGGTGATGACGAAGAAGAAAACAGCCTAGGAGGGGTCTGGAAGAAGAAGAGGAAGAGGAACGGCCTGGGGGGGTTTCTCAAAGGAGAGGAGGAGAGAGAGAGAGACCGAGATTGGGGAAACTTTTACTTTTTTTCATCATCGTTGCCTTCATGTACATGGGCAGGAGTCCTTAAATAGACTCAATGACAAATTTTAAAAACGTCATAAAAACCCAATAAAAATACACATATCTTAGATTCGATATATTTTAAATATATCATAATTTTAAGCCTAAAATACATTTTAAACTTTTAATTTGACTCTGACATTCCTAACTTAAACTCCTAATTAGATAGGACTCTAATATTAATAAAATTATATAAATTGATATCGAGGTTGATTGGATCTGATTGATAGCATGGGGTCTTCTCAGGCCCATTTTTTGTACATGTTGCTGGGTTGAACACTCATCACCAGGCGAGGTTCACTTGGCCACCTTAAGGAAAACTAAGAAACAAGTAAAAAAAATGTCAAAATTTTTGAAGCACAACATTTCCATTAACTTATGCACTGATCCAAAGCAGAAAACTTGCATCTTTATTTAGTTAAAGAATTTGGATGTTAACAATTGTTAAGTTTGTTTCTCATTAATTTACCATGCATATCAGTATAGTTATATGTTATCTACATGTTATATGCTAAGAAACTTATGGCTGCCGGGGTTGCAATAGGGAACTAGGGATGCAATGCATCCTATGGAGGAGGCTGCCATGATAAACCCAAAGTGCCCCCCTATGGAAAGACGCTGCTATAGGTTTGTGACAGCACCGACTCTCCTGGATCTGCCTAGGGCTTTACTGAGAATATGGGTTAATGACCTTCTGTTGTTTTTTTGAAGGTGGACACGGGACCTATGTAGTCGGAGGCGAGAGTCGACCGAGGCGAGGGAGGGCTCGCCTCGCCTCAAGTGCTTGAGGCGGGCGCCTAAGGCGCCCGAGGCGATATTTTTTTTATTGAATCTCAAAAAATTTATATATAACATTGAAACTTTTGAAGAAGAACATAAAAAATACAAAAAATTCACTTCTAGGACCTACAATGCATCAAGATATTGGAGTCTCAAGGTGGAAGGTTGGGCATTGGGGGTTTTGAGGTGGGGAAGGAGGATTTAAGTTACAAAATTTGACTTTCACAGGATCCTCACCCGGGTGAGACGAGATTTGCCAAGGTGAGGCATTTTTGCCTCGCCTCGCCTCAGCGCCTAGGCGCCTGAGACGAGCGCCTCGGATAACATAGCACGGGACAGTACCATCATAGTTCCAGGTGTCTTGTCAAGGCCTAGGCACCCGGACACTTTTCTTGGGAGTCAATCCGTGATTTGTGGCCGCCTATTTAATGATGCTGAAATCATATTATTTTTTGTTACTATCACTTATACTAATATATTTAATAGATTTACTTATAAATACATACTTAAAAATTATAAGGTCTCTCTCAACCCCCTTTCCTCTTCCTCTCACTTAGTCTATGAACATATATACCCGCACCCGCACATGCATAGTTACCTTGGTTACCTACATAAAACACATATGTATGTACACATAATACACATTCAATTATAATATATAATTATGTATATGATGATTTGTAAAACTCATTATACCTAAACCTTTTAAGTTTACTTTATCTTTTTCCTAATTATTTTTTCTTTATATATATTATATGTATATATGGTATCAACATATAAAATTTTGCTACCTAGGCAACACTTAAAGTGACCGCCTTATTTCCTAAGTGGAAATTTCACCTCTGGGCACCTTGTTGCCTTGACAACTATGAGTACTGTTAATTGTATGAAGTTTGAAATAGAATGTAATCCTGTTGATGGTCCAAGCTAATTTGAAACTGTCACATCACCACTGTCACTATGTATAGATCAATCAGATGATCACTGACCATCAAGGACCAACTGGTTGATTGTGCTTTCATTGTCATGATACTATCTACTCTAAGCTGTCAGGTCTGTAGTCTCCAGCCAACTAAGAGGTGCCACGTCAGGAAAAATCTCTAGGTTGGATAGGGAGTGGCATGTGCCATCATCCTGGATGTCAACTCAGTTTGGACTCCCTGTCAATGTAGATCAGATAATATTCTCCAGGGATTTTTTTTCAAAATTTTAGGTCAATGGTTTAGAAGAATGAAGAAGAGAGTGAACTTATGGCATTGCATATGCCAGCGTGCATGAAGGCAAGAAACGAGTGATTGAGTTTTGGTTGGATTGAAATTTATTTTCTTCAACCTAACCAAACCGACTATCAACTCCTTAGTTCTAGTATGGAACATTGTCTCAGCAATTATAAGTTAAAATGTGGGAGACTTTGTTGCCAGCTATCTTGTGGACCAAATGGACTACATCCAACAAAAGCTGATTTGAAGGCTCTTAATCATACTGGGCAGATTGTTAGTATGGTTTGTCATTTTCTTCATGATTCGGAAGAAGCTGGAAATTGAGATAAGCAAGAACTATCTTCTCTCCCAAAAGCTGAAGAGTTATTCTGTCTTTTAACCGATAGGGTGAGATTTTTCCATGCCATTTTTTGTAAGGATCTATGGTCTAAGAGTATTTTCGTATGTAAGGGTTGATCATCTTCTGGATAGATCTTTTCTGCTCTTGCCGTCTGTAATCTACTTTTTTGAATCAATGAACTTCTCCTGGTTTTTGGGTCGCTTTAAAAAAGCTTGGAACTTTGTCATGTTTATGTGTACTGTTTGTGCATTTATTGAGTTGTCTACTTATGTTCAGCATTCCGACATACATCTGTCTTCCCTCCTGAACCTCATCCATTAGCTGACAAAAAGACTATCAACAAAAAGATGGTGAATTTTGCTTCTACTTGTATTCAGCCACTTGATGTCATGATTCAGGTGAGACAGGCACCCTGCTGTCCTCTTTATTCTACCTCTTTTTCCTTTATTTTGTTTTTTATTTGGGGGGGGGGGGGGGCTTTTATCTCATTGACATGGTTTCTTTTTTTTTCCTCTGAATTTGTAGTTGGAGAGTTCAGGACTGTGGCCAGTGGATGAAGTAGCCATTGAGAAGACAAAAACTGCTTGGCTTCTTGAAATTGCAAAAAGGTACCCAATTATACATACATACATTATATATACTTGCCACATTCTTTTAACATCCACTCCAATAAAAATATGTTTCTCTGATGCCAGGCTTCAGGAGCACTTGGGTATATTCTATACTGCCACTGAGGATGATGTGGATATCCTTACTTCTGGATATGCATTCCGTCTTAAGGTTTTACATGAGAGGGGTCTGAAATTACTGAGCAATCAAGGTTTGAAATTTGATGTCTATCTACTTTATTGACCTCCACCATGTAGCGACTAATTTTTAATATTTTGTAGCTGGAAATGGAGCAGTGAAAGGCATATCAAGTTCAGACAGAGAGCTTTTTCTTCGAGGACAGCATTCTAGTATGATTAATGGTTTGCAAGGCTGTTATCCTGTGTATGGACCAGTTGTGCGGTAAGAACTTGAATTTTGTTCGTGCAACACTATTTTCCCATCTTTCTGTCTATAGGCATACTCTTCCAAGGCCTCTCAATGCTCATTGTTCATTTTATTTGCCACTTCTATTATGAAGGCTTGCTAAGAGGTGGGTTTCATCCCATCTATTCTCTTCTTTTCTGGCCGAGGAGGCAATTGAGTTGCTAGTTGCTTATCTCTTCTTGAAGCCATTTCCATTTCATGCCCCATGTTCGAGAATTGCTGGTTTTTTGAGGTACTAATCAACTGCATGTGCTCCCTTATAGTAATATTTTTCTTGCACGCAAGTGTTCTGGTGTTCCCAGTTTTACTTCTGGATCCTACATGCACCATCTTTTAATCAATATACTTCAGGTTTTTGCGATTACTTGCAAATTATGATTGGACGTTTGCCCCGCTGATTGTCGACATAAATAATGATCTAACTTTGGAAGACAAAAGACAGATAAATGTATGGTCCCAATACTTTTTTGTCTGTCTTTTACAAATTAAATAGTACTTGATTACTTTTTTACCAATCAATCAGGAGAAATTTATTTTAAGCCGAAAGTCTAGTGAAGAAAATAGTTGTGATGTGGAGCCTGCTATGTTTTTAGCCACTTCTTATGACAAGTTTTCGGAGTCCTGGACAAAGATGTCACCAAAAACATTGGTACGCTCTTTCTTACTATTCTTGATTACTGGTATATTTTTCAACTATATCATTCGGACTCCTTTTTTCATTTTCATGAAAATGAGAGCATCAGTGGATGGGTCTCAGAGAAGTGCTAACAGAAGTTTTTTTTCCTTGTCTTTGAGGAGAGGCACTCAGAGGGTGAAGAGTGGGGTGGGACTGGTGAAATGTCAAGTAATCCATTGTATTTTTTTTCCTTCTGCTAATTGCCCACACAAGATCTTGAAGTCTGTTATTTTTGTCTTTTCTTTTCTATCTAAAGACGGGACAAACCCTTGAACTTTGCTTCTTGAATTGCCTGAATTTGGGATGATCGAGCCTCCTGTTAATTGTCTCATGCGTCCTTAATTCCTCGCTACCAAGCCTCCAAGATCACTTAGCACCGACTACAGAAGGTTTGGCATAAGAGACAAATGTATCTAAATTTCTACATAATCAAGTTTTACTATGATTTAGGTAATGTTTCATAAAGGCAACTTGTGTTATTGCATGCCAGGTAAGTTAACGAATTGAGTTACATGCAATATGTATGAAAAACATAATTTGGTATTTGAAATTATTTACTCGCTGTCTGTCTTTGCCTGAATACACCCTTTATTTGCCTAGATATGCTATAGCTATATAACATCATTTTCTTTGCGTTGGAAAGGTCCTTAAGCGGTTGATACGCTATGCTCAAAGCAGTGCTGACCTTTTAACCAACCTAATGTTGCTTGGTCAGACTGGTCCTTATACCTGGGAGGTAAGAACATGCATCATTCATTTACGTGGACTTAATAGTTCATATATCTGAAGTGCTTTGTTCTCAGTGCCTGTTCCGGACTCCTTTAAATAACTACGACGCAGTTGTACTTTTGCATCGAGATAAACTTTGCTATCCTCAGCGCCTCCTTTTCCCCACGGACGCAATGCACGGTATGTTTTTCATTTTTATTCCACTCTGTATATATGATGTCTTCCAATGGAACTCACCTTGTAGCATAGCAGGAAAACATGTAATTCGAGGAAAAGCAAGCACCGCCTTTGAGCCCTATTTATCCCTTGGGCATGCAAAAAGCTTGGACGATGCAAGGAGCAAGCTGATGGTTGGTTTTGATCCAACCGAATGTTTTGTGGAAGACATAAAGGTTGACGCTCACTGGCATGAATTCAACTTCGTGAAGGAAGAAGCATGATATTTTTTTTTTTTTGTGTGCAGAGAGAGTTAACAAACACCTTCAAGGTGTGGTATGATTCCCTTGGTGGTGATGCCATCGGCTTAACATGGGAGAACCAACAATCAAAGGTGACTATCTTTGGATCCACACTTCCTCTTAATTACATAGTAGTTCAAGCTTCAAGGTTGTCTTGATATTGGCAGTAGCTGAACATGTGGAGCTTTGGATGTTTAATGGGCACACTTCTGCTAATATGAAATTCAAACCATTCTTCGTGGTTCACATTGCTGCAGAAGCGGGTAAGAGAAGCTTCGGATGATGATGATAAAGGGGACGGTACGTGTATGCTTAAAGAAGTGGGAAAAATCGGTGAAGGATTGGTCAGAAGTGTTTACTCCACCAAGGTTTCAAGACTTAAGCTTTAGCGTATTAGCCTCTCCTGGAGGTATAAACATTTTTCTTGATTGATCTGTCTGTGTAAAGTTGTAAACACTTGCAAGGCAGCTCACCTCATATACAAACACATGAACAGCTCACAGTAATCCTTTCCTTTTCTTGCTTTTGCAGCATCTGCCCGATGTCTGGATGAATGCAGAGACTTCTAGATTGGAAGTTCTCATCATTCACAGCAATGAAGAACGCAAAGATAGTATGGTACCATGTTTGGTTCTTGGCGCTTCCTTCGGCTGGTCAAAGCTTCATTTCCCATTACTGGGACGTTGACATTTTTGGTCTACGCTGTAGATTATATATATTTTTTGGCCTGAACGTTGTAGCTTATATTCGTTAGTCTTGGCGTCTCCTCTCCCATGGGAAGGGTAGAAGCTGTACAGGTCTTGATTTATGAAAATTACATCGCATGTACTCATTTTATTCTATTTACTTTGTCCTTGTATCATGATGTATCTTAATTGGTCCTTTTTACTTAGGTGATCGATCAGTGAATGGTAACAGATGGATGCTCTCTCTCTCTCTCTCTCTCTCTCTCTCTCCGTGCAGGCTCATGTTACTCAAGTTTGGTTCTATGATTATAATTGAATTCTGAGTTTTTTGACCCATGTTTTAATTCGACTCATTATTCATTTACTTGGTTAAGTTTGGCTTTACGTTTGAATAGAAATTTGTTAATTCTATGTGAACTTATTTATGAAGAGTGGTATTGGAACAGAATCAACGAAAGCGAGGAACTGCCGCCGACGAACGACAATCGACTTATTTAACACCGTAAAAATATCTATTGAAACATAAACTGTTTTAACGCCGTAAAATATGCAAGTAAATCTCCAAACTAGGTGTGTGTGGGGGGGGGGGGGGCTTGGAACACCGTTGATTGTCGTTCGTCGGCGGCGGTTCCCTTCCGTTTTGGAGATCTTATTAAGGTTGCAGAGAAGTCGGCAACAAATCAAAAGTAGGGGTGTCAATGGGCCGGGCCCGGCCCGGCCCGAGGTCGGCCCGCTTATGGCCCGGTCCAAAATATATCGGCCCAACCCGACCCGCACTATATTGTTGGCCTGGCCCGACCCGGCCCGCAAAAATTATTGACTTGGCCCGACCCGGCCCGGCCCAACTATATATTTTATAAATAAATATTTATTAAATATGATAAATTTAATTATTTAAGATAACATTATAAAATTAATAATAATTTAATTAAAATATATTTTTAATAAGTAAAAATGATGCTTTTGACATAATAAATTGAAAGTTATTTGGCCCGTTTTAGCCCGCGTTGGCCCGCTTCGACCCATATGTCGACCCGACTAAAGCCCGCGGGCCAAAATCTTTGACCCGTCAAATGACCCACAGCCGGCCCGGCCCGCGAACCCGTGGGCCGGCCCGGCCCATTGCCGCCCCTAATCAAAAGCTTTGGACGTGGGGAGGAGCAGGGGTGCTTAGGAAGGTGGTTGTGGTGTCAGTGGTGAACGATGTGGCTTGGGCAGGCGTGGGCATTGAGCAGAGCACGTCGCATGTGCTAGTCTCCAGGCAAGATTGTCGCCGTCCGGGGCATAGCGGCGTGCATGGTCGTGACGAGACCTTGGATCATAGGATGCACCATGTGGCGAAGGTTGTCTTTGCCACGAAGGAAACTCCAGTCCGGGGTAGATCCTACAGAGCGGTGGTCTCTGTAGGTCTTGGCTTACTTGAAGGGCTCGGACGTGTGGATGTTGCTATGATAAGGATCATGAGACTAGAGATTGCAGGCATGGTCTCCGCTGTAGGCACTGTTGGGGTGTGGGACACCGAAAACAATGCTCCCCTACCGCAGGCAATACCACGTTGGGCTCGAGGAGGGGGTTTGTTCTTTGTTGAAATGACCTGGGGGTGAAGGACAAGAAATCTTTGTTGAAAGAGTGTAGGGTGGTGACGATCTCTGGGGAGGCGGGGCAGGATGAGAAGCAGTCGTTATTGGATCACTTCCTTGGCCAAAACTGGCCACGTTCTCAGACATGGTGGGTGAAGTCTTCACAACAGAGTGTTTTCATCATCAAGAGCAACTTGTTGTATGGCTGGCTTAAGTCGTCCACCGGCAACAACTTCTATGTGCTGGCTGCGAACGGTGGAGTTGTCATTAGTGATATATGGTCTTGGAAGGATGGGGTATCCGTTGTGGAAGCGTCAAGGGTCCCTGGGGATATTTGGATACGTGAGTGGCCTTCTGACGTTTGCTAGGTTGGAAGGGTGCTAGTCTTAGATTCTCAATCCCTTGGGCTGACTCCTCTTTGTGGATAGAGAGAAGCTCTGGTGGCCAAGGACGAATGGAGTAGAAGTTTTCTTGGCTAGTTGTTTGGTCTTCAATGGTTGCCTCTCTTTTCCTTTGATCGTTGATGATGAGTTATTCATGATTGCTCCAGAACCTCTTCCACAAGCCGGGGAGTCCGGTGGAACCAGATCAAGTAGCACCTTCTTCAGAATTGGAATCAATCCAATTTTGGCAAGGTTCCCATGGTTAGTATGGAATGGTATGGAGCTTAGTCTAACTGGAGCAAGTCTAAGAGTGATTTGGGGTAGTGGAAGCTAGTTTTGGAAGGAGGCATTCTGTCACCGTTGTTTTTTTTTGGGGGGGGGGGGGTGATGACGGTCGCAGAGCTCGTCCAAGTCTGGATTTACTGGTTTCAGCTGAACGAGGCGAGGATTCAATTAACTTATGTTAGAGCTGGCCGGTTCATTCTGTTTCATAGTCTGAGCAAGGGGGGGGTGGAGGAGGCCTGGTCCAGGAGATGGGTCTGTTGCTTTCATTGGTGGCTGGTTCAGCTCAACTGAGAAGGTCCTTGGCACTTCCCTTGAGCCCGGTTTGGCAGAATGTAGTTAGTCAATTGGCATTGCCTAACCTTCTTCCTCTACTTATAACACCATAAGGGGCCAATGGGTCCTGCTCCCAGGAACATCTGCTGACAGATATTGCTGAGGAGAATTTCAACAGGTCCTCCACCTTGGATGATTTTTGCTCATCGTTCAGAAGCAACCTTCAAGGTTCAAGAGGGTTCCAAATCCAAGCCAGAGGATGAGGTTTCGGTAGACTTAAATGCTATGATTATTTCCCTTGATGATGTTGCTATTGTTGAGTTGAGTTGAGCAGGGTAGAGGAGGTTGAAGATTCCTCAGCTATCACTAACGAAACTATGCAAGCAGTCGGTGAACTTGTAAGGTTGAGTTTCATTGGTAAAGAAAGGAGGTGAGGAACTTCTTTGATAATACACGGGTGTAATTTCTTTTGGACATGTTTGCATCACGGCTCCAAGACATGTTAATCAACAAAAGGTTGGAGTCAGATAAATAAAATTTCTCCTTAGCAAATGAGGTTATGGAGTTATAATAGAAGAAACAAACAGGTTGGGAAGAGTATTGTTGTTTATACATGACGACTTTCATTACATGAAATTGTAGAGAAATTGGGGAAGTTGTAAGATAAGGGAGCTTCGTAACATGATAGTTGCTCACAAACCTGATGTGTGTCTATTACAGGAAATGAAGACAGAATTTGCTAACAACAAGCATAGTGAAGATTTGAGGATTGGAAACTTGATGGATATCTCTTTTATTCCCTCCAATGGCAAGAGTGGTGCTTGGAAGTTTTATGGGATAAAGACAATTTTTTCTCAAATTTTAAACGAAGTGATTTACAGCTACAACAACAGTCCGTGCTATGTATGTGGTGACTCTAACGCTATCCATAAACCAAAAGACAAGTCTAGTCACCGCACCGCAATTGGGCTCATGAATGGAGGTTTTTAGTGCATAGGTCAATAATTGCAGGATGATTGAGGTACCTTTCTCTTTCAACAACTTCACATGATCTAATTCTAGAGCCAAGTCTAAGCTTTTGCCATATTCTTCATGTCCCCATTTTGGGTTGAGGCTTATGGTATCTTGGCTTTTTTTTATCCCCAGAATGGTCTTTGATCATACAGCTTTGGGCATTACTTGATTTGAGATGGCATGGTGCATGGATCCTGAATTCAAAACCTTGGTGAAAGGGTGGTGGGAAAAACATAGTGTCAATTCATTGTTGGCAACTTGGAGGCTTGTGAGCAAACTAAAATGGATTAAAAGGTATCTCATGTATTGGGCGAGATCGACTTTCAATTGCTCTGCTGAGGTAAGGAAGAACTAGCTATCTAAAATTAAACATTATGAAAAACTTAATGACAGAGTCCATATGGATGATGCAAACAAAGTAGAGTGGGACACAGATAAAGATGAATACAAAGAATGGTGTCTCAGGGAGGAAATCAAGTGAAATTAGAGGTTGAAAGAGTTGTGGTTGAAGGTTCGTGATAAAAATACAAAGTTCTTCCACAATATGACATCTCTTAGGAAGAAAAAGAATACCATTCACATATTGAAAGATAGTGGCATTGATTATGCAGGTAATGACCAGGTTGGCCATTATGCAGTTGTTACAGAAATCTCTTCTCAAATGATAAAGAGTGGTCACCTTTTCTTAATTTCAACATGTAGAAGATGTTAGAGGGAAGGGAGGCAAAAACTCTTTGTGAAGCTTTCTCAGAACATGAGGCCTTATGTGCTATTAAAGATATGGACCAACTTAAGGCACTGGGCCCTAATGGGTTTTTAGCTGGTTTCTACTTTCATTGTTGGGATATAATAAATTAGGATTACTTGGCTCTTATCAAAGAGTTTGAGATTGCTCCAACTTGCATCGAATTGCTGAAATCAATGTCATTGGTGCTCATTTCCAAGGACAATGTAGAAAACATCAAGGATCTTAGACTAATCAGCCTGTTAAATTGTAGCTACAAGATCATTACTAAAGTCCTTGCAACCAGACATAGTAAGTATATTGGCAAGCTAACTAGTGCATCACAATCTACTTATATTCCTAGTAAAAATATACTTGACAATATCATGACTGCCCATGAATGCTTACATGACCAAAAAAGCATGGGAAGGTGATGCATCCTCCTTAAGCTGGACTTTGAAAAAGCATATGACAGGGTTAAATGGTCTTGTCTTCTTATAAATATGCAGTTGTTGGGCTTCAGTGACAAATGGATCAGATGGATAAAATGGTGCATTTATATTGCTATTTTCATAGTTGACATCAATGGTAAAGGTTTTGGCTTTTTTGCTTCAACTTGAGGTCTTAGGCAAGGAGACCCAATCTCCCCTCAGCTCTTTGTTCTAATTGATCAGATTCTAAGTTTGATGTGGAATAAAGCCGATCAACACTATGTTATTGACGGCATTGAAGTTGGTACAAGCAATGAAAGAGTCACTCATGTCCAATTTGCATATGATACTTTACATTTTACTTCTGCTAGACTTGATAAAGGTGTGAATTTGAAGATTATGCTAGCTCTTGTTCAATCAATCACAAGACTAAAGATTAATAAGGAAAAACACGAGCTCATTGAGATCAACTTGAATGATGAGCAGCACAATCAGTTACCAAACATTTTTAATATATCGTGGACATCCTTTAATATTAAGTACTTTAGATAATCTTTGTCAGATAAGGGCACCAAGAGTAAAGAATGGCAATGAGTTGCGCAATATTTTGAAGGAAAATTACCAGGCTAGAAGAGCATGATGTTATCCTCTAGTGAGAGATGGCTTCTCTCCAAGACTGCTGCAAAGTCTGCCACTTTATTTCTTTTCCATCCTTCGTATGCCCAACTGTATTGTGCACAAATTGGAAAGCATCAGAGCTAACTTTTCTGGAATGGGACTCAGGACAAGAAGGGGTTGCATCTAGTCAAATGGAACTATGTTAGTAGACCTATTATAGAGGGCGGGATTGGAATGACTCCCCTCGACACTTTTAATGATGCACTACTTTCGAAATAGCTATGGAAACTTAATCAGTTCAAAAGACGTTCTTTGGGTGAGGGTTGTTTGCTCTAAGTACTCCATAGGAATGAACAGGGAATGGATTGAAGGTTTCAGGAATGCCAATAAACTTTCCAATGTCTGGAGAGGTATTCTTCATACATGGGACTTTTTCAACTCTACGACTTCCATCTGTATGGGGGATGGCAGGAAAACTTCATTTTGGGAGGATAAGTGGTCTGGTCAGATTCCACTAAGTTGTTTGTTCCCTCCTTTGTTTAATCTTAGTTGCAACCGTAGTGTTAGGGTCAGAGACTTTTGGGATGTGGACTCCATTTGATGTGTACCATTCATAAGGAACCTCAAAGATGATGAGATTGATGAGTTCACAAAGCTTTATGCTATCCTCAATAATCAAGGTGCATGGATCACACTGAAGATAAGTTGCTCTGGCTTCCTTCTAACATATACACTTTTTTCTATTAAGACTGCTCTTAATAGGCTGAAGAAGGGTGGGGTGGAGGTAACTTGGTACCAGGATGTTTGGAACCAACCTGTTTCAAGTAGGATCAAAATTTTCTCATGGAATATCAGCAAGGAAAGACTCCCGACCAGACTTTACCTTCACTAAATCTTCCCTACAATTACTACTAGATGCGTGTTTTGCGGGGGTATAGAGGAAAACATAGATCATATCTTCTTCAAGTGTGGATCATTAACTTTTTGTGAAAGATAATGTTCAAGTGCTACAAGTCCCTTGGATGGATCATACTTCTATTATATCTTTGTTGCAGGTTTGACCTAGTCTTGATCCCTGACCGTCTGATGTTGTCCTGCGAAAGCTTTTACTTCTGGTTATGCTCTGGTCTATTTGACGTACAAGAAATACTCGTGTCTTTGAATACAATTTTGACAATCCAAAAAACATCTTCCATCTGTTTACTACCTCTATTGTGAATCGGTCAGTGGTTCACTTTGGGAATCAGGAGATAGCTAAGTTCAGGGATTTGTTCTCAAAGCTCATGAGCTAACTATTGTAATGCTGTTTTTTTACCCTTCTACCATCTCAGTAGCGGGGTTTCTTTCTCCTTCTCCCTCCTGTTACTCTGTTTTCCTTATTTCTTTCGTTGTTACCTTTACAAGCATTAATGATACTTTTGGTTTATGGACCTTACTCAAAAAAGATGAACCGAGAACATGTTACATGACGTAAACAAAGCTCAAGGGAGAAAGGGTAAATAGCAAGATAGCAACACGACATAGGGCTCGTTCGGCATAAATTTAATTTGGGGATAAAGTTAATTTATCCCCAAAATTTTAGGGATAAATCAGATTTATCACTTAATTAATCTTGTACCAAATGGTACACCAGCATTACAGTTACATACACAGGTCAGGCAATCACTGTTTAACTAGTATGGATGCTGTTGAAAGTTACATATGACCTTACCAGAGATGTTGAAAGCTAGATCTGGCATAAGGATATAACCAGAAGTAGAACCCCCAGTTTTTTTGTCAGTGCCATCTTGAGGCCTCACACACTTGATCCTTTGCAAGGTTGCATGTCACCTTGGTAAAGATGTTGACAACTAGATCTTGTGTTAGGATCTTGCTGGTAGTAGAACCCCAGATTTCTGTCAGTGCCATCATGATATTTGGCATGTCAAAATATCTCTAATATCTCAGCATTTAAACGTGAGAATCACGTGTGAGTTTAAAATTTTGTACCCCATGTTCTTTGCTTGTCATTAGATCTTCAAAATTATTGTTGATAATGGAGACCTGCTTCCCTGATTACTAGCATCATTTTTCCTTCCAGCAATAGGGTGCACGATCAACAACTAAATAATCTCCTCGGATGTCCTTGGCAACCCGAATATCTTCGTCAAGATAAACTGATTCAAACCTGAAAGTAGAAACATCCTAAATAACAAACAGAATAATGCATGTTCATACTTGTTTCCATATGAAGCATTTGTTATGCACATACTGTAGCTATACACATTAATGAAGACTAACACCATTCCCTGTTATACTACAGATGATTTGGTAAAAGTGTTAAACACCTCTATCATCATCTTGATATTGATATAAATCATCACAAGTTGTTTGGCTGTTAATATCAAGTTTGAAAATTTGTGGTACAAACTTACAAACGAGACATTAACAGTTATAGATGTGTCCTCCTTTATAAATTTTGTTATTGATACTCACATCTTCTAGAAACATCAATATCAAAATTGGTATGATATCATTTTTAATACTCTAACTAAACGATGTATTAAGTAGCATTTATATATGGAAAAGTTAGGAATGGAAACAAGTTTAGACTGATATTATAGGAAAACAATTGCTTCTCAAATCATTAGACTGAAAATCTACAAAATAAGGAGGGTTACATTATTTTTAAAAAATGAACTCATAGGAATTCAACTTCCACGGGTTTAATCATATTCATTTTAGCATTTATCAAGAGAATCATGGGCAACAAGTTGAATTTCAGACAGAATTTCATTAGCATCATCCTTGCAAAAGACATTACCAACTATACATATTTCTATATCTTCCAAAGACAATTAATCTAAGTTTATATGGTCAAAATATACTCCCTAGACTTCCTGTGAGGAAGATATTATTCTCAATACCTCTCCATGATCTTCAACACCCATGCTTCACCTCACCACACACATGAAAAAAAAAAGAAAGGCACTATCACATATCATCAAGAAATCATCTTTGTTATTTGTTAGAAAGGTGATCTTGATTGTAGTTTGTCCTTGGTCATGTCTTTCAATGTCTTATATACTTACTGCCATCAACATTACTTTTTTGGACTATTACGCATCCTAAATCATTTTTCTTGTGAGATAAGCCAAGCATTACAAGATTGACATACACGTTGAGATGAAATTATCAACAGCTTCATCAAGAAATATTATTGCCAAAGTATTCAGCTCTATGGCACTTACGAGGTAGAGGAACTTAGCAATCCACTAAGGAATGTAGAAACTCTTGTATTCTTAGAACCATGATGTAGATATGCAAACATGCTAACTTGTAGATCCATTGATCATAGGATTGGATTGGTCAATTCTCTGAGAGAAAAACCGATCGAGAATCAATCCGGATTGGTTCTTCAAAAAGTCTGAAAAAACACAAAATTAGAGCCTAGATCGGATTCTGATATGATCAGGCCTCTTTTGGGACTGAAATCAGCCCCAAAATGGGCCGAGAATTGCCGCCGCCGCAGTACTATACCTCTGTGGTCACCGTGGGGGCTAATTCCTACGAGGAATCATCCACATCGGTCAAGAATCGGCCAACTCAACCGATTCTGATCCCGATCCAGTTGGATTCCGATAGGAAATCAGCTTTAGATCAGGTCTCTTAGCCAAAATTGGATTGTGCTGATCTGATCTAGGAATTGGCCGCAACCAATGTGCAAAACTTATTGTAAATGGCTAAAATGGTTCACCTTCATTGAAACATTATTTACATTCTTAGCTTAACTTGATGGTAATATCTAGAACATATCATCCAAAAACAGCAATAATACCATGTTCACAACAGATAAATTTACATTTAAAGCACTATTTGCATTCTACATTACCAGATGTCCAGGAGATGAGCTTTTGACAAAAGAAAGAAATAACTACTCAAAGTATGCCACAAGTTTGTAAATACATACATATGGTGTAACATAACGTAAGGAGAAAAGCAATTTGGTTTCAGTTATGTATGTTCACATATTTTAGACATCATGCACCGGTTTGGCACATGCTTCACTGATGATTATAAGCAGATTCTTATAGGAAGAGATGCTATGATGTGTGTCCATGCAGTCTTGCTTAAAACATCATACTTCAACAGTGTTTCATACTTTCAACAGCACTGGCAACTAGGTGCAAGCTTAAGTTATTGCATTGTTGCAGAATCTGCCCTTCAATATCTATTAGACAGAAAAAGCACACTCTTAGAATTAATCGTGAGTGACTTTACCAGCATTGTGCACCATCATTCTTTCCAGTTGTAGGGTGCCCGGTCAACAACTAAATAATCTCCTCTTATGTCCTTAACAACCCGAATGTCCTGATCAAGGTAAATGGACTCAAACCTGCAGAGAAGCCTAGATATCCTCATATTCTGAGATTATACAATGTTCCTATACTTTCTTTTGCCATAACAAATATAAATCAGAAAAGTTTCTGGAGCATGTGAAACACAGATCAGAAACTAGATCAAATGTTTGTATGAACAGAATAGCAGATATGCATAGAGAAGGGCTGTTGGCGTACATTTTTTCAAACAAAAAAAAGGAAGAAAAGAAAAGAAAGAAATAAAACAGGTGGCCTGGCCTAGGAGCTGGCCCAATAGCCCATGAGATTGGCCACAATTGGGCCCAATTGAGCACCCCAGCAGGGGCCGGATTCATTCAGCCCACCATCGGCACAGTTAGGCCATGTTCAGGCCATGTGCGCAGCCCACAGGAGGGCCTGGGCCTCTTCTCAACCCGTTGGCCCAGAAGCCTGCCCAATTGGACCAGGCCCACTTCAGTAGCAAGGCCATCAAGGCCATCAAGGCCCAGCCGCACCCACCTTGCCACCTCAGCTCCTTGGTGCGCACCCAGCTGCCAGCACAGCCCCCCCCACAGTCAGTTGAAGGAGAGGGAAGATGAAGGGACAGCCACTTAATCAATAGGATTAAATGAAATAACTCCCATGGGGAGGTCAAGAGACACCAGCGTGCTGCACTTGCCATGTCAGTACTGCCATGTCAGCATCTGCCATGTCAGCACTGCCACGTCAGCACCTGCCATGTCAGCACTGCCACGTCAGCATCTGCCACATCAGCATCTGCCATGCCAACACCCGCCATGTCAGCACTGCCACGTCAGCATCTGCCATGTCAGCACCTGCCATGTCAGCCTGCCAGTTCACTTCCATCTTGCGCACACACCTGCCACCTCAGCCTCCCAACAGTCACTTGAAGGAGAGGGAAAGCCAAGAGACAGCCACTCAATCAATGTGATTAAGTGGAGTAACTCCCATGGGGAAGGCCAAAAGCCATCCACGTACAGCACAGCCTGGCCCTTCCCTCCCCCCCCCGGCCTCTATAAAAAGAGGGGGGCGCACCAGCCAGAGGGGGGGCTGCTTCAGACGCCGGGAGGCTGCCAAACTGCTGCCTTCACCCTGCCACCTGCTGCACCTGCGCCTGCACCTGCTGCTAGGAGAAAGAGGGGAGACTGCTGCCTTGCGCCCTGCCCCCTGCTACTGCTGCCACCTGCTGCACCTGCCCACGTGCATACCTGCCAACAGCCAAAGAAGAAGGAAAGAAGAAGAAGAGAAGAAGGAAAGGTAAAGGCCAGTTGGTGCGCCCATGTAGCCCTTCAAAGGGCCTTCTTTTCTACCTGTTCTAGGGTCCATCTCCACCCTCTGGTTGGTCTGCAAAAATCATCTTCTACAGCCCACGTTCGGGACCTAAACCAGGCCCCTAAAAGCCCCTTCGCGCAGGCCTATTTCAGTCCAACCGAACACCCCCTTTCCAAGCCCAGAAATCTGGCCTCTCATGTAGCCCATTTTTGGCCACCTGCAGGCCCACTTGGCCCAGCCGAACACTCCCCCCACAGCAGGAGAAAACTCTCTATTGCAGGCCCATAACCTGACCTCTGTTCAGGTCCATAACCGGCCCATTCCCTGGTCTCTACCCAGACCCATATACAGCCCATGTTCGGCCCGCCTGCAGGTCCATGTTCAGACCCCAAAACAGGTCCCCTTATGACCCGGTTCTGGTCCCCAAACAGGTCCATTCCTAGCCTCAAACTGACCCCAATTGCCTGCCCTTCTCGCAGCCAAATCAAGCCCCTATGTGGCCCAACCGAACATATATCCTGCAGGTCTGAAATAGGCCCATATTCAGGCCCACCTGCAGCTCCTTCGCAGCCTACCAGGAATGGTCTAGTGCAGGTCCAAAGAGAAGCCCATGACCGGCCCCAACACAGCCTGCTATCAAGGCCTCTCTGCGGTCCATTTAGCAGACCCCCTGCAAGCCCACTTTCGGTCCAGCCAAGTGCCCTTGCGCAGACCCATTTCGGCCTCCTGCCCAGCCCACAAACAGGCCGCAGCCAGGTCCATCCCCAGCCCACGTCTGGCACCCAGTCCAGGCCTTCAAAAAAGGTCCACTTTTCAGCTCCCTTGCAGCAGGAAGTGAAAGAAGCAGTTGCAGCAGCCTCTTGTGGCATGGACCGGCAAAGTGAGGGATGAACCTCAACGGCCCTTTCACGGGTCCGGTTCTCCCCTCAATCTATCAAGTGAGGGATGAACCTCAACGGCCCTTTCACGGGTCCGGTTCTCCCCTCAACACATCAAAGGAGACGAGAGCCTCAACGGCCCTTTCACGGGTCCGGCTTTCCCTCCTAGAAGCTGCCCTCCCAAATTCAAGCAAAAAGTGAAGCCCGGCTTTGAACGCCGAAGGAATGGACCGGCCCGAAGATGCCTTCATAAAATCAACCAATAAAAATCAAAAAGGCGAAAGCAACATTAAATTAAGGACTTCACCCCTACCGGGGGAACTCCACCTTGGGCGGAGGCGCGGGCATGCATCCCGTAGCTTACGACCCGGACGTCGGCACGGGCATGCTCCCGTAGCCGATGATCCTTCCCCCAATTTTGGCTAAGTCATTGACTAGCCTTATTGGATGGGTAAACTTCATCACATTAGAAATCTGTCGGTATACCGTTGTAATGCCGAAATTTTTCTAAGGTAGTGAAGAACCTAAATTGGGGGAAGGGTCATCACTTATTGTACACTGATGTACCCCATTCATACTTCAATGAAATGAATTCTAAGTCAATTCGATGCATGGAAATGGGCACCGATTGGCAGCCCAATGGGCCCGATCAGATGCAAACCGCCAAAAATCAAATGAGCAGAACTCTTTTACAAACAAAAAAAACTAATAATAAAACAATGCAGGTCTGAAATGGAATTTTACTGCCAGCCCGCTGCAAACCCTGTCTAGGCCCATGGCTGCCCACCTGAAACCACCTGCGCAGACTTCAGTCCAGGCCCATGAACAGCCCCCTGTCCGGCCCATCTGCTGCCCTTTCTTCAAGTCCAATTTGAACCCATGCGCCAGGCACAAATCTAGCCCAAATCCAGCCTGCGATCAGCCCCTTCTGTCTGGCCCATACCGGCCCATCCACAGGCCCATGCCCAGAGCCTAAAAAACAGTCCCCTTATGACCCAGTTTTAGTCCATCAAGGACCTCCTGAACAGGCCCCTTTGTAGCCCATCCAGCCAACCTCCAAACAGGCCCAGGAACAAGCCTTGTCTGGTCGTCCGATCAGACCCCAATCGGGCCCTCCTGTCCTGCACCCTAACCAGCCCACGAAAAGTCCCTTGTGCAGGCTCTCTTTTTTCCCTGAACAGAAATCCTTAAACAGGTCTTCAGGCGGCCCATTTTCGGGCTCATGATCAGCCCATCTAGCAGACCTCCGAATAGGCCCATATCAGCCCATTTGCAGGCATATGTTCAGAGCTTAAAACCAGTCCCTTTGCGACCCGGTTTCAGCCTATCCAGGACATCCCAAACAGGTCCCCGACCGGTCTATTCAAAGTCATCTGAACAGACCCCTAAGCAGGTCCGACGATGCCCTTGCTCAGCCCACGTTCAGGTCCTACAACCGGTTCCAAACCAGCCCTCTGTCCAGGCCCATCTCGGCCCATCTTAATCCATTCACTCCGACCCTTTGTGTGGCCCGGTGAAATCCCAAACCAGTCCTTAAACAAAAAAATCAGATTTTGATCGAATTTAAAGCAGATGAAGCTCGAAAAGTCAGAAAGAATCAAAGTCATCCAAAAATGACAAACAAAACGGTTTGCATCTGATCGGACCCAAAAGGCCGCTGCCCTTTTGAGTTCTTTATTTTATGTTGTGGATGTGCATATCTCCGAAAACAGGTTGCCGCGACGGTTAATCAAAGGCGTTCGAGCCGTTGCTCGATGTAAGTTAACGCCGGATACTCGCACCATCCGGCGGAGAAGGGTCAAAAAATGAAAATTTCAAAGAACCCGAACCTCGGTTCTAATATTTTTAAAACTATCACCGGACTACCTAATATTTTTAGGATATCACATATTTTCCTAGAAAGGTCCGGAGATGTCTTTCTTTCTAAAGAACAGACGCAGAAAAAAGAGGTTCACACAAGGGCAAAATGCACAATGCTCCTCTCTCTGCAGGGTCCATGAAGAAACAACCGTACTCATGCTTATTCCATGCTTTAAACAAGGTCATTTCCATTTTCAACCAATGTTACAATTGAGTTACCAGAGAACACTGGAAAAATGTGTCATTATACACAACTAATCTTGGACCTCTCCTATTTTTGAACATTAGGGATGTAGAACAGTACTATTTATCCAACCAACGTCAATTTGCTCTACCCACACCAGCTACTAGAAACTATCTCTGCCTCAGTATATTGAGCTCAGCAATCTAACATACAACAACCTGATTCATTCTCCGTAGCACTTCAGCAGCTCAGTTTTCTCATGGGATATTGCGCTTCCTAGGAGTGCTCTGGTAACCTTTTCAAAAGGAGAGAAGATTCCTACATTCGCTAGTCAAAGTGAGTACATTCCTATCCAGACACATAAAAGTGGGATCCACATATCTCCTTCTTTAAGCAATTTATTCATTATCCTTGTGGATCCCGCTGGTTTATATCTAGCTGGAGTGTACTCCCTCCAACTAGGTGACTGAGGAAATCCCCCCTTTCAAAAGACCACCTCAGCAAAATCTGGATGATTGAAAGGTGCGACATCTGAGGATAACACTATTTTCAATTTCCCAACTTATTCATCTAATACTAGAAATTTGTTCCCTGCCAATTTATGCTTTAGTTTTGTAAGATACATGAAAAATAAATGTATGCCTACTTCCTTTTCCTACCGTTGTCAATGGAAGAATTCTCTAAAAATGTTCCAGAGCCTTAAACATAACAAAGATAAAAAAATAGCAAGAAAATTCCTCTCTACGAGAGTTCTCTTGTGGTTTGCCAGGTTAGCTTCCTTGGCAGTGTCCGTGATTACGGGAATTAGAAAGATAATGTTTTCGCAGATATAACAACTACTGAAAAACAATAAAGTCACATATCGTAAGCCTTACGACATAGCTTACTCACCAACCCCGCCCGAAAGGCGGCAGTGGAACCTCCCAATTTTCACCTCGCAGAACTGCACTGGTAAACCTGACCCCACGAGCAGCGCAATTTTAGCACCTTATACAAAATTTATTGAATACATGAACTTACCAACTGATCTATTTACCTGAAGTTCACTCTCTGAGGAGACACCGCCTCGCAGGTTGACCTCACGAAGAAGACCCCGGACGGCGGGAACGTGATTACGTTGTTGAGGAGTCCATTCTCTATGTCGATCACCTGAAGCACATCCCCGGTCTCCGTCCCGAAGAGACGCGCGTTCTTGATGATAAACAACTGCTCCTTCTCCGTCGTCCACAGCATCCTCCACGTCCCAGACAGCGATGGACCCGTGGTGACCATGTTCTCGCCGTGATGTGCGAGGGCATCGATGGCCCGCACAATGTCTGCGCGCCTCGAAGGATCCTTTTCCGTCCGGATGCCTCTGCCCTGGTCGGAAATGAGAGCCAGCAGATCGGCCTTGGCCTGCAGCACGGATTCGCCGGCGTTGGCCGACCGAGCGGCGCTCGGGGAAATGCCGGAGCGGCGAAGGTTGAGATCGCGTGGACCGTGTAGTCTAGCTATAGGGTAAGCAATCGGGCGCTCAACGGGGAGGGAAGGAACGGAGAACGCGGGAAGAAGGGAAGGGATCGCCGCCATGGCTACCCTGCGCGGCTTATCTGTTTGGGATGGTGCTGTAACGTTCCCTTTAATACAGAGTAGATATATCATATATGTAATACAATATACAAATCTTTACATTTGTGTATATTGCCACATATATTATTGTAGCAAACATATATAAAATGATAGATATGTATTTATTTTTTCTCTTTTTACGAGTTTGCTCATAAAATTATTAACTATTTCAACATATATACATAATTAAAATAAAAAGGGTGAATAAAACGGCTAATATCTTTATCTCCGTAGATTTTTGTGATTTCGGGGAAGCGTCCCGCGGGGTTTAACAGGTTCATCGAGCCCTGGAGAACTGGCCGTCCATGGCGTCCGGAGGGCCGTCTCTTCTACTTGTCCAACCTCTTCCTCCTTCCTTCGCCTTCCTCAGAACGCACAATCCTAATTTTCTCCGCTTTTGGAGCTTCTCTGCCGAACCCAAGCGGCCGGCAACCATCTCCTGCAGAGCCGATGAATCCCGTGACGTCTCCACCTCGCTTCCTCTAGTTGACCCAGAGGGCACCGGCGCGGCGGCGCCTACACGAGGAGAACTCTTCCTTGAGAAGAAACAGGCTAGGTATGCGGCTGCCATTGTGCTGAAGAAGGATGGGAGAAAGAAGCAGCAGCAGAAGAAGCCCGACGTCGGGACCAAGGCGTCGGGTTTGGTTGCGAGCTGCTACGGTTGCGGCGCACCGTTGCAGACCATCGATATTGATGCACCTGGTTATGTTGATCCCAATACCTATGAACTGGTAAAGTTTTTTGTCCCATCTGCTATGAACTGATTTATCTTCGCGTGCCAAGTTCTGATATTGAGTTTTTGATAATAGCTATTGCTTTGTGATTCTGAATGCAGAAAAATAGGCATCGGCAGCTTAGAACTGTGATTTGTGGGAGGTGCAAGCTCCTGTCTCATGGTCATATGATAACAGCAGTTGGCGGAAATGGAGGCTATCCTGGTGGTAAACAGTTTGTCACAGCAGAGGAGCTTCGTCACAAGTTGTCACATCTGCGACATGAGAAGGCACTGATTGTTAAATTGGTAAGCAGTAGATAATTAAATGTCTTTTTTATCTGTTGCATTGCTCAATGTGCACATCAGAATAGTATAGCGTTAAGACTGAGGGCTTCGACCTTCGTGGTTCCGCGATGCTAATTTCGTTTACTCCAACAAGGCATTGCGTGATGTGCTTAACCAGTCTTCAATATGATATTTGAAAATACTCGATGAATCCATATATTTTAGTTAAAAGATAAGTTCCTAAATTAGCACAGGCATCAGGCAGTGCCTCAGTCGATTGAGGTAATCCATGCTAATTCACTAAAAATGATGGTTTAGGTATATAAAAATGTAATCATGCTGGTATCCATGACAATTAAGGTACCTGAAATTTGTTTTCAGATAATATGTAAGAAATATGCTATGTAAATTATTGTTAATGTTTTAGACGGGGAAAATAGCCATGTGGTCAGTTAAGCCATGCACATTAGGGCTGAACATAAAAACCGGTGAACTGGTAAACAGAACTGATATGTCCGGTTCTGTTTGGTTTAGAAGAATACTTGTTTGGTTTTTCGAACTGAACCAAACCGGTAAGAATTAACTGGTTTGGTTTAGTTCAGCTTCTCTCAAAACTGGGTCGAACTGGTAAACTGGTTGACCTTGTCCTCCTCGCCACCTCCTTCTCCTTGCGATTGTGAGTCGTGACTGCCCGTGTCTCCTCCTCGTCGCCCCCTTCCTCCTCGTCGCCGTGAGCAGCCTGCTCATTGGCCATTGCCACCCTCCTCCTCCTTGCTAATCACCATTGCCTGGTCTACCCTCCTCTTCACATTGCTGTGAGGCCCACGACCGTGAGCAGTCAAGCCGCCATCGGCCCTCCTCCTCCTCATCCACTCCATGCCGCCGCAAGGCCCATGACACGACTGTGAGAAACCAGTTCAGTTTGGTTTGTTCTATGATTCGGTTTGGTTTCAGCTTTCAAAATTTTGGTCCAAAGTGGACCAAACTGAACCATTTACACCCCTAATGCACATGCCTCAGTGAGGTGAGGCATGAGGGGGTGCCTCGCCTCACTCAGCATCTAGGACAGTGGCTCAAGCACCTTAATGACATAGATAAGTTGATGTGTCATTCCATGTATCGTAGAATGTCCAATTTTGTCTCGTGTTTCTTTCAAGACGAAGGAGTCATATGGTACGATGCTAAAATGCAAATGCAATTGTGGTTGATGATCCCTCCCCCACCAAATGTTGGTGATAAATGATAATTTCTCAGGCCAAGCACAGGATTAGTTGTCATTGGAGAGCACACTAGCTCTGAGGAGGTGAGGCTCTTGATGTCCTCTGCCTAATTCACTAAAATAAATATAATCTGATGCTGCTAAGATGCCCCTAATAAGTTCACTTTAGCACCAGCTTGGTTAGTTATTTGTTAGCTGGTTTTTGCCATTTATTGATCCATCTAGAGTTCATTACCCCTGATTTCCATGATTGATTGTATTTGTTGTTCTCTATAATTCATAGTTGTCAAGGTGACCAAGTCGACCGAGTGCTCCTTGTACACTGAAGTCACAAGGTACCGACTTAAGTGGTAGGGTCATATGACCCAAGATAATGAATCCCATTTAGACTTTCGGTACACATATTCACACTCAACAAAATATAAAGTTCATTACATTAGACCCAAGTATATATGGAGAAGAAAAACTATTTTTTGTACCTACCTAAACATGTCTCATTAAGTTGGGTGACGAAGAATGATTTCTCTCACATTAATAACTGAAACTCAAGGTAAACTAAAATAAACAAAGTGCAAGACATGGATGTGTGTGTGTGAAGAATTGAGGGAGAGGGGGAGCTTGGAAAAAAGAATGAGAAAGATACGCTGACTGACATTTCGTTTGACTAATCGTGGGAGACATGCATTTTAAATAGGATAGCTGGTATAGTTGTTCAATGACCTTGAACTGGTCGCAGCTTAGCATTGGTTAAGCGCTTAAGAACCAAGGAGGTCTGCTTAGAGGCGCTTAAGTGAATGCTTTAGATGTTTTATTGAAGCCCAATAAAGCCATCTATCGCCTTGGGCTTCATAAATTCATAAATGCCTTGCACTTACACACCCACTTTGACAACTATGTTATCATCTTTGTATTGCTTCAGGTTGGTGTTTTGTGATTTTACTTCCATGTATGCACGTGATCAATTTTGAATCCTCTTGAAGGCAAAGTTTGCTATTTATTTTTTCTTAAACTAAGTTGGAGACTAAGTTTTGTGAATTTTATGGATTTTACACTTTTATTAGGTTGATATCATCGACTTCAATGGAAGCTTTTTGGGTCGAATACGTGATCTTGTTGGTCCAAATCCTATTATACTGGTTATTACAAAGGTCACAGTCCATCTTTTTGTGACATTTTTCATCTATTAATCAATATATCATAGTGTTAGATTGTAACTCACTGGTTTTCCTGATTTTGATTCTTAAGATTGACCTCCTCCCCAGAGGAACAGACCTGAACTGTGTTGGTGACTGGGTTGTAGAAGCCACCATGAAGAAGAAGCTGAAGTGAGTTCAATTTTCTCTTTGAGCTTGTATTCATCATATCCTTTTCTGCTTTTGTGATTTTTACCTTTCAGGCTATTTGCTTTTGATAGTAATAAATAAGACCCATTGCCTGGTGAGGCACCCATTCTAGTGGGTCCAGGATACAGGTAATGGTGTAAAAGTGGACAGTTTCTGGTTTAGTTCCTGTTCCATTGTGTCAATTGTTGGATTTATATCAATTTGGTTGTTTATTTGTTGCTTGGGGGAGCAAAACCTTACCATCAAAATTAATGGGAAAGCTCTTTAAGACATTTAGATCCATCAATATAATAATCAGAAATAGACCAAATATATATTGGACCTGTCTACACCAACTGGTCAAGGGACTGGACGATGTGACCTGAGACTTAGATGATGATACCTGCAAGTTGTTGCCCTCATTGTACCTAGGGATGTTCACTCTTTGGTTCAATCCATAAAAACTAAATGAAACTAGTGGTTTGGTTCAGGTTGGACTTGTCATTGGTTACTTGGTTAGTCTTGGTTTCGGTGGTCCTTCAAACCAAATTTAAACAAATAAGCATAATCAAGACTAAATGTTTACATTTTCTTAGGTATGTCCAAATATTATCACATTTTGATTTTTAAGTGAATATTTTATAATTATTAATTTAAAAATAGTAATAGATACAAACATATTTACTATATTTAATAAAATATGACTTGAACGAAACCAAACCGATTAGTTCAGTTTGGTTTGGAGACAAATTTTTAAAAAAACAACCCAATCAAATCATGAAAACCTCCTAATTGTACCTTTGATCAGGCAAAAGTAAGTGAAGCTTGAAAAATCAATATGACCAGCCATTTTTTGCTTTATTAGCATTGGAGCCAAGCACAACTGTCAGAGGCATGAGGCACCTAAACCAAGGAAGGATGATCATTTTAGGTGATGGTGCAAACCAAGTGGGAGAGTAAAGGAAGGGGGGATTTCAGGTTGCTAAAAGCCATGGGAGTTCTTGGGAGATTTGGAGGCAATAGCATCTTTAGGGGCCAACAACACCTCTGGAGGCAGATTTCACTCCATGGTAGAAGTGAGGGCCCTTATCAGGCAAGGTGATGGGACCGCGAATCTCAAGGTTCAGATCCCCTGGCCCAGTATGAAATAATATTTTTCCTGACTCCGGCAAGGCTCTCAAATCTCTTGAGACCTCCGTTTACCTCTCAAATGTCATCTGAAACACACATGGGACATCTTGATACCTGCCTTGATGGCAGTGGCAGCAGCAGCAATCACTTGGGTGATTTGTCTTGAGTTGAGTTGGGGAGGAGTTACTTGGTCTTGTCACCTGGTGGTGGTCTCCCCTTGATAATACTTGATCCAGGTTGGTATCCAAAGGGCTGTTATAAACTAACACTGGAGTCCTCTGTTGTGTGATGGAATAAGGTTCAAGCCCCTTGTATGGATAAGATGGAAGCAAGGGTAACACTGAGCTAAGCTAAGGAGTTCATTGACCCTTGCCCTATATGGTGTGCCTGCACTATATGCGGTCTGCATGTTGGTTGGATAGACAAAAATGATCTAAAAACGATATTACTACTCAAGGGAAAGCAACCCTGATATGAAATTAAGGGGGGATGAGCCTTATGGGAGATATGGGTTGAAGAAAGAAGTTCAAGTCCTTAGTGAATATTTGCTAGAACTTTCCAAATGTTAGTGGTCTAGCATGGTCTGATTGACACCTAAATTATAATGTTTTAAGGTGGCTCATCCATCCGCAATTCTTGTTTGGTGTGGCCAGACAAAGCTACGAGACTCTGGTGTGCCCAACCACATTAAAATTGACTTCACATTATTCAAATAAAAATACTATATCTTTGTCCAATCTAGTTCACAGTAAATGGTCATTTTTAAACATATTTTTTGCCTAAGCCATAGGTGATACATTTTTTTCTCCATTATATGGTGAGATGTATGTTATGTAGAATGATACATCTTCACTCCATTATTACTTGTCCTTCATTATGGAACAATATTGCTCTACTTTAGGCTTGCAGGCCAAACAAAGTTGGAAATGGTCTACTATAGACCGTGCTACAAGCCTGCTGGTTGGCATGACCCTTTGGCGCCTCTGATCTTTACCTTTGCTGGTTACTTGGTACACTCAACTCTGCTTATCCAGTGTGGAAATGGATTCTACTTGTCTTCATTCAGTCATTGTCATTAGACTGGAAACCTGATATATTTTTATGATTCGTACATATCATGGTTTGTAGAATCAACCAGAACGAATCGGAATCAGCCAATTCTTGGTCTCGATCCGATTTTCACCTTGAGCACTGATCCATACTCAACTTTAAGAGGAAACAATCTGGATTGGTGGAATCAGCCAAGAGCCTTTGAATCTATCGGAATTAGTCAATTCCGATGATTCTGCCAGGACAAGTTAAGTCTCAGTTTGAAATCGATATTGGGCCTGATAACGATCCAATATCACTCATATAACCTTGAATTATCAATCCTCTACTCCCTTCTAGGGCTTGACAATTACAGCAATTTTCCGGCACGATTCCTTCGATTTGGCATCGATGCAACATCAATCCGGTGATTTAGGTGTGATCTTGACTTTGTAGGCTGATTCCATATCGATATGGTGTCGATCCTTCCATTTCTCTGGTGATTTAGTGTTGTGGAGGGGTGATTCCCCTTCTCCCAACATCAATCTCCCCCATTCAATGAGTTCTCCTCCAAAACCCCCTTAAGGGGGGCTATTCTTGTCCCTCCCCTCCTCCTCTTGTGCCCCCTCCCAGCCCCCAATTTTAGATCTCAAACAGTCACCCAAGGGTGTTCATTTGACAAGGTTTATCCTAATATGTTGAAAAAACATGTTCTATAATGATATTTTATATTATTATGTGAGTAAAATCATCTTTTTTTACAGTTAAGTGGCAGGTACAAGTGAATGAAATCCACTTGCTATAATTGTCATTTGGCATTTGAGTCAAAGCACAAGTTTATTCTAATGCAAGAGGAACTTAAGCACATTTAGTCTAATCCATACTAAGAAAAGGAATATGCTAATATATGATAAGTTGGATAAACTTATGTTCTTACAACATATGGCTGAGGATAAAGAACATCAAACAACGTAAAAAATTGTAGAATAGAGATTCACAAGATTTACAAGTGGACAATATGAACAAAAATCTGAATACAAGCACATGAAACCACCTACTGAAGATGTTGATGTGGATTACCTTTTCTAAAAGGAGCACTTACTTGTTGCATGAGTGGAGGAAAAGGCAGACAACACCATCAGAGTTCAATCCTAAGGATCATACATGGGTTGAGGAGAACTTATGATGTTCAACTTGGAGATCAAGAGATGTAAGAGGAAGTCCTTGCTATTACACCTCTAGCCCCTTCTTCAACTCCAGTTCCAACTCCAGCACCAACCTTAGGCCCAGCCTCAACCTCACAACTAACTCCCATTAAGACAAAGACAATGACCATGACAAGTAGATTGTGGTGCTTTTCACAATTGAAAAAAAGGTATATTAATGTGGCAAGGGTGATGCGGGACAAACCGGCTAATCCGGGCTAAACCGAACGAAAGCGAAATAAACTGGCGCTAATCGCCCTAAACAGACCTAACGAACCCAAAATAGGCCCAAATCGGCCCGAACCGGTCGAAACAAGCCCGAACCGGGCCCAAAACGGTCTGGACCGGCCCAAACAGTGCCTAAACCGGATCGAACCGGCCGGTTGGCTGGTCTGGGCCGCGAACCGGCGACCGGGCGAACCGGTTCCGGCCGCGCTCGCGGGAGCGAGCGTCGGGGGGTTCGTGGCAGCCTCCTGGCTCGCCTCCGCCCTGGCCCGCGGTCGATTCTTCTGCCGACCGGGTGTCGACGCGGGCGCATCGCCGCGGTCCCGCGAGGGTGAGGGTCGCGACAAAACGCCGAGGTGGGCGGGCCGCGCGTCGCGAGTGCGGGTGGTGTCCGCGGCGTCTTCGGGCAGTGCGCACGGGCCGGGCGGGCGTGTGGGGAAGCGGGGCTCTCGGGCACCGTCGGCGCAGCGGGCGAGCAGAGGCCTCGACGCCCACGCCGGCGTCTTCTTCTTCCCGGACGCGTCCCGCGGCGAGAAGAGGATGGCGGAGGTGTCGTCTCCCTCGCGATCGACGGGAGAAGGGAAACGGCGCGGGAGGCAGCCCACGGGGAACGGGGGGTACGCATCCGGATCGCCGGACCGCCCCTCCCGAGCTTCTCGCCTCTTCTTCCGCTCCTTCTCCTTCTACTTCTTCTTCATCCACATCCGCGAAGGGAATAGGAAACCTCGCACGGCGCCACCGTCTTCGCGCGGACGGGGCCACCAGATCTGCTGTTGGAGGTGGCGCTGCATTGTCCGGCAGAAACTTGAGCACGGAGAAGGCGCAGGAAACGCCTAGGATGAACGGTGTGTCATTTTGATCCGCCGGCGGCCGCGGAAACAGGAGAACCGGCCGTCGAACGCTGGTGCGCCAGATCTGCTGGAAGAACTACGCTATCACTAAACTAAACCATAGTTGTCAAGGCGACAAGGCGCCCAAGGCGTTGAAGGGTACCGATTCCGCTTAGGCGACAAGGCGGCCGCTTAGGCGTCGCCTAGGCGGTCAAGGCGGTATTAAAGGAAGGCTGAGTCGGGAGGTTGTTATATATAAAAAAACATAAATATAATTATATTTGTTATGTTATAATTGAATTTGAGTGTTTTATCAATGCACATAAGTAAATATGATGTGTGTGTGAAAGAGAAGAAAGTAAAATAAATATTTATAAAATTTAAGTATATAACTCATTTACGATTATAAAATTTATATACGTGCAATAGTATAAGTGATGGTAAAATATTGTTATAATATTATTAAATGGGGGGGGCGAGAGTAGTCGCGGATCGACTCGCGCGGTCGAGTCGCGGGGTCCGCGCGCGCCTCGTGGGTTGGCCGGGGCGAAGCCCTCCCGAACCCAAAAAGTATGTAATAGTATAAGCGAGACAAAGAGAGAGAGAGGAAAAAGTTGAAAAAGAACTTAATTAAGTATATAATATATGTTTATAATCATAAATCTTAAATACGTATGATAAGATAAGTGATAATACAATATATTAATATATTCAAACTATCATTAAATAAGTGTCCTCATGCGTAGGGGTATCGCGGAAAAAAATCTCTCAAAAAATTTTTTTAATGATGTAAAAATACCCAAGGCACCTTGCTTGGGCGCCTTGGGCGCCTAGGCGGGCGCCTTGGGCGCCTTGGGCGCCTTGGCGGGCGCCTTGGGCGCCTTATTGGCCCCAGACAAGGCGCCCTGGCAAGGCGCCCTTGGAAAGGCGCCTTGCCGCCTAGGCGGCGCCTAGGCGCCGCCTAGGCGGGCGCCTTGACAACTATGAACTAAACTATGCTAAGCCGCGCTGGAGAGCTCCGAGGAGGAAGTGGGAATGGCGCTAGTCGCCGGAGGAAGAAGACGATCTGGCTAAGCCTACACTAAGCTACGCTACGCTATGCTACGCTACGCCACGCGGGAACACCCGGGAAGACTCCAAAAATTCTTACCGTTGATTGATCAATATGTACATCGGACCCCTCTTATAAAGAGGATGGACAAATTTTAATAAAAGACTCCTCTAAATTGACTATTTACAGACTAGTCCTCACAAGGACACAATTAAAAGAAAAACTCTAAAGTTACCCAAAATATGTCCCCATCAAAGGGATTAGGAGTTTTTCATCACAAGGCACAAGCAGAGGAAGCAACAAAAAAAAGAAAGTCGAAAAGTGGGCGAAGACTGTCGGTCCAATAGGCAACACACATGCGCCTTCCTCAGATGATAACAATGATAAAATCATTCCTCCTACCCAACAAAATGTAGGATGTTCGGGTGGAGGTGGAGATGGAGATGGAGGAGGAGAAGTAGGTTTTTCCAATAGTGCATATACCACTGGGGAAATTGTCGATGATGTAGTCTTGAGACAACATTCGAGTGGCAAAAGTCAACGTTAGAATTAGAGATTTTATGATCAATACACAGTAGCAAACTATCGATAACCCTTTGAGGACTTCCATCCATCTATCTTGCTCACATCTTTGGTACATGACATTGTCTATAATTTTACTCATATGTTGATTCATTATTCTCATTTGGATACTTACCACTCATGACAGATAGCTATCAATAGAGCATCCAAGAGAATATAGAGAATGAGAATAAAGGTCAATTCCAAAAATGTTAGTGAAAGAAAGGTATAATATTATGTTGTATATCAGAACTATATTTATAGTATGTTTTCTTTGTTTAATTGAATGTTAATTGTCATTAAAGTATATCTAGTTATTTTCTTGTCTTAAACTCTCTTAATAGGATATGAAAGTGTGTTAGTTGTTATATTTTTAACAAAATTTCTAGAGGGTTTTCTTTTTTAAGGACTTTTAATGATTTTTATGGATTTTTACAACAATTTGTTTTAAAATACCTATCCAGACCAATTCTGGATTGTTTTTCCTCCCAAAGAATCGGTCGGAATCGTCCAATCCTATCCAATCCGGATACCTATATATTCATTACTGTTCTTGGTCTTGTTTCTCATGCTACCATGGTTCTTGAGTTCGTGCTTTTGATGCAGCTTGCTTTTTTCTGCATTCAATCATTCTCATTAGACTGGAAACCTGGTATATTTATATTTGTTCATTACTATTCTCGGTCTTGTTTCTCATGCTTCCATGGTTCTTGAGTTCACACTGTGATGTTGCTTTTTCATTTAATTCATGTCAGCTAATTTCTTTTAAAATGCATAAGCACGATGCTCTAAAGATGTCTTTTCAATGCTCAGTGTTACGAGTGTCCATTTGACAAGTTCAAAGTCCTTGGTTGGCATGGCTGGGGTAATATCAGAAATCCAAAAGGAGAAAAAGGTATACTGTATACAACTTCATCTCATTGCCCATCTATTGTCGACCTGGTCATGTTTTAGGAATTTTGTTTCTTATATACTTTTGTTAAGAAAAAAAAGAACAACAAAAGAGCAATTCATTTGATTTGATGAACTACTATAACTTCTTTTATGCCGGAGTTTTTTGCTGCATGATGCCCTTGAGAATTAAGATTTTATTTGGCCCCAAAAAAGGAAAGATGCATGAAGTCTTTTCTCGTATCTCGCTGGATTCTCTGGATTGTCAAGTGACAAGTGACCTGATGGTTCTTTCTTTATCATGTATGCCTCGCAGCTTGCTCTGGAACTTCTTTGCACCCCCAAATGAATGTCTTCATTGCTTACGATGGGCTACTCAGCCACATGGATGTTTTCGGGTCCTCCAGCAGGTGGGTGGGTGAGGTTCAGACCTTGGTTCACCTTGTTGCACTGATTGCAAAAGAGGCTGGAATGGATAAGGAACAACCATCCTGGGATTGGATCGGTCAGTCTCGATCCAATTTTGGCTTGGAGGACCAATCCAGACTGAATTCCTAACGGAATCGATCTGGATTGGTGGAATCGGATCATAATCGTTGGATTCTGTCAAGAGGACTTAACTCCCACTATGCTCCCGGAATTGGACCAGATATCAATCCAGTATCACCCCGATAAGGGTAATATTGGCCCTGCTTTCCCCCCAACCCTCCCCATTCCCGTAGTGGCTTCAGTGATTCCAGCAATTCTCTGGTGAAAGTGGCGATCCGATCCCTCCTCGATCTGGTGATTCTCCAGCAATATATACCATCTAAGGGGTGATTTCCCTTCTCCAGCAGGAATTCTAGGGCTCCTCCCACCGGTGATCTCTCCTCTCTAGTAAGATTTGGAGGTCTGATAACCCCCTTCTCCTCTAACCCCTTGAAATTTCAACGGCCTCCCCTCCGGCTCCGGTCCCCCCCTTAAAGGGTTAAACAACCACCCGAAGGTGACTGTTTGAGCACCAGAACAAGGGGTTGTTCTCCCCATCCTAAACTCCCTACCTGCCCCTCTTAAACAATCAGCAGCCTCCTTAGGGGTTGTTCTCCCATATTCACCCCATGGACCACCCTTTAACCGGTTAACCCGGTAATGTTGTGAATCGTGATAGATTCATCGGATTAATAAATTTTTCTAATGTGTTAATGATGCAGAGTTTATAGCAATGGTCGATCAAGAATATGATGTTGATGCATATGCTTTCTGTGATATTGGGTTGGAACATGACACTTTGGTGGATGTTGATAAGAAGAGGGTATAATATAAGTGGTGTGGAAAACAAATGAATGACATAGTATTCTGTTTAACTTTGAAGCAACACATGTGGGGTGGGTGGAAATGTAAAGAAATATGATAAGGTGCTTAAGGAAAATAGTAAAGCTATGAGTGCCTACCTCACAGAGAAAAATTTGGATTAACAGTAAGAAGACTTGCATCCAGAGCTTCTAGGAAGAAGAGGTACATAGTCGAGCAAAAAAGATAAAGGAAAAGGACGAGCTGAAGCAGAGACATCTACATCTTTTGATGAAGTGATAAGAAGAGCTATGTATGCCAGCAAACAGTCACAAAGAGAAGAGGAAGAGAGAAAAAAGGGAGCAAGAGGTTGTGGAGTTGGAGTCGGGATTCAACATTTCATCAATCATAGTCGACCTGATTCACTGAGGATGCTAGATTGGGAGAGGTGGCATTTCGTCAATCTATTTCTACACGACCCACTAAGGATGCTCATATGTTTTGGAGATAGAATAGTTCGTAAAGAATAGTTAAACTTACATTTAAAGGGGTTAAGATAGCCACTGCACCTGCAAAACGAGCAGTCATACATATCTGTAAGTGGCTTTTACATGTAGTTAACACTCTAAAATTGAATATCTTGGATATATGCATTATATCTATTTCTTGAGTTTGGCAATAACATCTTTTCTCATGTTAACTTAACGTAGGCATTCCGGCTCATGCCATCACTAGCCTGTACTTACAGACCATGGTTGATGCAATTGAAGAGGTTGAATTGGAATTACAAGTCCTAATCAACATGTATCTTTACGCTATCAGATTAGATGAAGAGGTAGATGAGCAGAAGGTCTGGATAGATGGATTTAAATTGTTCTAGACGGAGAGAGGATGTATAGTGATGTGTGATAGGTGGACATGTATAACCAAGAAAAATATGATTAACTTCCTTGTTTATTATTTTGAGGGCACAATATTTTTGAAGTCTATTGATGCTTCAAAACAAATAAAGAATGTTGCATACATCTTTTCTTTAATGGATGTCATTGTAGAAGAGATTGGGGTGGAGAATATTATGCAATTTGTCACCAATAACGAGCCCTCCTACAAGACACTCCATTGACCTAATGTTGGAGGATATTGGCAAAGAGACTTTAGTTTCTACTTTCTACACTTGTCAGCTAGGCTTAGCTAATCACATTCTTCATCAATTCTCACCCATGTTTACTCCATATCATGAGAATTCATTTTGAGAACATAATCTTATCGGGCCCAGACCAACCAGATTCGCCACAAACTTCATTGCATTGGAGAGCTTACATAGACATACATTCACTAGTCTAATTTATAGCGTCGGCTAAGTACGTCTTGTATATGGTTGACCTACATAATATGATGGATCATTTGGAAATCATTGCACAGATGAAGCGTTTAATAATGAACTAGCATTTTGGGATAGAATTCAATATTACTTATCAATCATTGAGCCACTTGTACTAAGTGTTGAGAGTAATGAACTCAGTTAAAAAGAATCAGATGAGATACCTATACAATGTTACGGACAAAGCAAAATTGAGAATGAAGAAGAAGCATCATAAATGTTATAAGAAGTGGAAAATAATTGATGGGAAATAGGACAGGACATTACACTGTGATGTCCATGTAGTAGGTAATTCTTGTTATTTTTTTTCTTTTTATTTTTTATGCTTGTGGTTGGGAAGAATCTTCCACCTACCTATTCAATGAATGGGAATTGAACGATGATCATTAAGGATAAGTACGAGTTGGTCCATTGTCACCCTAATTTGTTGAAGCAATAGGTGATGGTTGGAATTATGGGCAAGAAATGACAACTATTCAAATGCTATCAATTATCTCTGGAATATTTGGCTTATATGGAATAGAAGGGTTTTTGAAGAGTTATTGGAGAGCCCACGATTGATCCTCCTTTCAATGTTTTCTTGTGTTAAGGATTGGACTATGGCTCATTTTGGCATTTCCCTCATCTCAGGCTATTGTTACGGACAAATTGCAATATTTTCTTTCATTCTTCATGTGGTTTCTGCCCATTTACCACCTTGGTAGATTGAGCTCCAAAGATTGCCATCTCGCATCTCGACTTTGTCTCAAGGGGGATGGAGAAAATAGATCTTATAGAGATCTTGAGAAAATCTCAGGAGACTAGATACTAGATTTCAAGGAGGGTGAGTATTGTCCACAAGGGACATATTAAGGAATTTGGCATACTAATTTGGATTTAGGCTTCAACTTGACCATTTTTATATGGATGCAATAATAGAGTTGTTAATACATGGAACAACTTAACAAGATCATTTAACTAAAATAATAATTTAAAATAGAATGACAGGAAATGGAACAAAGAGACCATTTACATTAATATGGAGTTGACATGTAGAAATTGCATTAAGTGTCGAAAAAATTATGGATCGAATCTATTTTATATAGATTCAATCTCAGAGATGTGGAGAGAGATTCTTGAGAGATCACATTCCATGTTGACCCCCTCCCCTTCTTCTTTTGGCTTGAAGAGTTGTATTTTTTTCCTTGCATTAAAGACACTTTGGCTATGGCTATTTTCAAAAAAAGAAATGCCAACATGGATCATGGCTTCATCGCGGGTATCATGGTGGGAAGGGATCTGGAGAGCTCTTTAAAATCTCAGGAGATTGTCAAAGTATCTTCAATGCATTTCTATGCATGTGATGTAACCTCGAATTTAACAAAAGATTAATTCTTTTGTTTTTGGAAATTCATTTTCCTTTTGAATTTGAATTTGATTTGATTAGACCTTAGCATTGACTTTGTAAGAAAATAGATGATATTTTATAAAAGTACTAACTAGGGTCAAAATTATGTGTTGAGATTGTTAGGTTCTTTGAAAATTTATTTTGACCTCTCCCCGTCGGATGGTGCGAAGATCCGACGTTAATTACATCGAGATAACTCGAATACCCTTGATTAAGCGTCATAGCAATCCATTGAAATAGAAAACATGCATCCACAATAAACATTCACACATAGGAGAAAACAGCCTCATGAAATCAGTGGAATGCAAGCACTTAATTTGTTTTGAGTTTGATTTGAGGTTCATTTGGAAATTTGATTTTTTCATTTGCAGATTCGGTTGAATTGAAGTTGAGTAGGATCTGTTTTAATTGATGGGTTGTGCTTGGGAAATTTTAGTTGGGGTCTCACAATTTTCAGTTTTAATTCTGATTTCAGAAGTTTTACATTTTTTATTTGTTATCTTTGTTTGTTGATCCTCTTAGAAATGACATTCAGATTTGAAGTTCGGATTCTAGATTTATTACAGTTTCCTGAAATTCAGATTTTTGAAATGGGCTGACCTTGTACAGATCACAGATTTCGGATCTTTACAGTTCCAGATTTGATTTAGTTGAATTTGATTGGTTTGGATTTCAGTTGATTCTGCAGATTTTGTATTTCATGAATTTGACAGTTTCTGGATTTTCTTGTCTTAGATGTGAGGTTCAAATTTTAATCTTGATTCAAACAGGTTTATGTTGGGACTTTTATGTTCTGTGAATTATCTTCAGATTTCTGCCAAGTTGACAGATTCTGCATGTTGATGGATTTCACGTTTTGTTTTCAGATTTTTAGATTCAAGTTATGTTTCAGATTTTGGGTTCGGCAGGCTTCAGAGTTTCAACTTATGCAGACTTCTTTTAATTTCTGATCTTTTGGCTGCAGGAGCCTCAAATTTCCAGATTTTTATGGTGACGACAGATTTGGATTTCAGATTTTTACAGTTTTCTTCAAATTTCTATTGTCTTGCCTTCCAGGAGTTTCATGTGATTGCTTTCTCCTTGTAGCATCAACATGTGCACCGAATATGAATCTTCATTTGTTTTTTCTCAACATGAGACATGATTTACAACTTGACCAGCAATCCGGTCCCTTTGAGTCCTTGATGGACATGGAACTTGTGTGATCAATTTGAGATGGAAAAACACCCGGTCTTTGATAGACTTGTGGGCATTCCTCTCACTGATTTTGAGATTGAGCATATCCCGGCCTTTGATAGGCTTGTGGGGACTCATCTCATTGTCTTGAGATTGAGCATCCCGGTCTTTGATAGACTTGCGGGAAATTAGCTCATCTCTATCTTCATGACTCCTCCATGAGTTGATGAACTTGTCAATTCGTGGGCGGCATGTACCCGGTCTTTGATAGACTTATGGGCATCCCCCACTGTTTTGAGATCGACTACACCCGGCTTTTGATAAGCTTGTGGGCAATCAACTCACTGATTTGAAATTGAGCACACCCGGCTTTTGATAAGCTTGTGGGCACTCATCCTTGGTTGGTCATCCTCATTAGCCTATGGTTTGGGGCATGTTGACATGTTGATCGTACACAACCTCTCGGCATAATGGGCAAAATAACTCCATCGCGAGGGATGGTAAGACATTGGGGTCTTTTAACTAGACATTTGTATGCCCCACCTTAAGAAGAGGGTCGGGAGGTGGGTTTAGAACCGGCCTCCGGTTTCCCCTTTTTTTTGAATTCTTTTAAGTTGAGCCGAGGCCATGAGGTGGGTTTAGAACCGGCCTTATGCTTGCCTCGGTTTGTTTGAATTAAATGGATTTTTATTTAATTTAAATTAATTGTTTATTTTATTTTTTATTTCGATTAATCGCGGGGTCGGGAGGTGGGTTTAGAACCGGCCTCTCGCACCCAATTATTTTCTTTTAAATTATGCCGAAGCCATGAGGTGGGTTTAGAACCGGCTTTATGCTTGCCTCGGTTTGTTTAAATTAAATTGATTTAAAATTTTTTTTTTTGAAGCCATGATACTGTTCATGTGGGGCAAATGGGCCCTTGCGGTCCACCTCCTCCTCCTCTTCTTCTTCTCCTTCTTTTCCCTTTTTTTTAACAACTTTGAAGGTGGGCCCCACCGCCATAGTTGACCCGCGGGTCAACCCTCCTTCGGCCACCCGCGCGCGGCCGCGGCATCTCCTTGCGCGGGCTTCTTTCCTTTTTTTTATTTTTTTTTTGAGTGGGCCCCACCCCTTCCACCGTGGACCAAAGTTCCGGGGGGGTATTATTTCCCCCCCGGCTACAGTAGGCGCTCGACGCCTTCCGACATCCGACGGCGGCGCGGCATCATCTCCGGCGGCTCCCGGCTTCCTTCGACGGCAACGGCCGGCGTAGGAAGGAAGGAGAAGGGTCGGTCGGCCCTAGGGAGGGGGAGGAAGCCCTCTCCGGTGTGGGAGGGAGGAGCTTTGAGCCCCGACGGTGTCCGCTGCGGCATACGGTGAAGGCTGCGGCGTCCGGAGGAAGAAGAAGAAGAAGAAGAAGAAGAAGAAGAAGGATCGCGCGGTCCCAACGAGGCTCCAAGGGATTGACGGCCTCCGCGGTAACCCTCTGTCTCTCTCTGCTCTCCGCCTCCGGGTTGCTCTCCGCCTCTTGGCCCTCTTTCGATTTCTGTCTCTTCTCCCTCTTTTTTCTTGAAATTCCTCCTCTCCGGCCCCTTGCGACTGCCCCGATGGGCTTTTTTATAAGCCCCCAGTTCTCCTCTTCTGTTAGGAAGTTCACCGAACGGGGCCTCCTGCTCCGAGGCAAACTCGGGGAGATCCAAGATTTGCGGGATCGACTCCCGTCTTCCTCTCCAACTCCGTTTTCCATCAGAGGATTCTCGCTTCTCCCTTCCTCCGTTGGGGGAGATCCGCCGACTCAGGTATCCCGGTCCGCGGAGGACTCGGAGGGGATCCACCGTGCGCGGGATGGACTTCCCTCCAATTTATGATCTCCCCTCGGGGCCTCGACGTTGAGGTGGATTCGGGAGATTCCACCCTTCTAGGACTCGATAGCCCCCGCCGGATCTCCTGCTTCTTTTATTATATATTTTTTTCTTTTCTGCCGAGCCCCAGATTTGAGCAGGTACGCGGGCAGGTTCCTTGTCCCACTTAGAAGACTGTCCGGCCCCCTTCTTTGAGCAGGCCCGTGGGCTATGCTGGGTGAGCCGTAAATGGACTTTTCAGTAGGCCAACTTGAGTTAATTGAAATGTCATTTTAAGCTCTATCGATGGGCACTTCAGGTGGACTAAATTGGGCCGATCAAGGTCCTGTTATGAGCCTGGAGATGGACCGAATTGGGCCTGTTTGGGCTTGTGTACGGTGCCTGTACATGCTGTACACAACCCAGCTCCTCAGGGAGACCGAGCATGCCATTTCTTTTGTTTTCTCTTTTTTTTTTAAAAATTTTTGGTTACAACAGCATGCAACGATGTTCTATTAACTATAGTTGAAAAAATGAGATGAAAAGATAAGGCATGGAAGGTAAGAATAGATAGGCTTACACAATGTCTTTGGACTATACGTATGTCTGGAAGAAGACAGAAGTTGAAGCTGTCTTCATGCAAGATTGATCGGCTTCAGATTTTGTTATATAATTCCTTTACTTATTTATTTGTCTTTGTAGGACGTAGATGGAAATTTCTGAGTGTTTGGCATCTTTTTACAGACATTTTGCATAGTCTACGAGTATTTTCTATGTCATTTTTAAGGATTAATATGAAAAAGTGGTCTTTTTAAAAGACTCCATCATGTACTTCAAGGAAGAAGAATGAAGTGAAATTTTGGAGCTCCAACCATACTCCTTATCCTCCTCTTTGGGTGTTGATCAGTTGAGGAGGCCTTCATCATTCTCCATCCCCTACTTCTTCCCCTCCCTGATGGTCTTACCCTTCTCTCACACTTCTTCCTTCTTATAACTGTGCAAAGTCCCAAGACCTGCAATCCCCAGCACGGCAGCACCCGACACCCTTTCTGCTTTCTGCACTCTCAAGTCTCAACCTGCATCTGAATGAGACTTGGCACCCCACTTAACCCATCTTCCCTCATGTGTGGACCAGTCTGAATCATCCTGATGCTCCCCTGCAAAACCATGCTACTTTTTCGTATGCAAAACTCACCAAGATCCACATGCGCTCTCTGCCAATGCCACACCCATTTGACTGCACTGCCGCATCTCTGCCAACCACACCCACACGTGGACCTGCACCAGTTGTGTGCTGCAGCTATTCTAGCCTTGCTAGGCTGCAGCCACCCACTCTTGCTGATATGCCTAACTGCCACTCTCACCACACCTCTTCTGTAGAGGTGAGAAATGGGTGGATCCGGGTAGATCCTACCCCACTCTATTTAGGTCCAGATTCACATTACATGGACAAGACCCAGATCCATATTTATTTTGCTATTAGCAGGTGTGGGTGGCCCATTTTTTATGATTTTTTCATGGTTGGACAGGTTGTTCTACTTCAAGCAGAGGAATATTAGCGAGCTAAGGTTGGAGTTGGGGTGGATAGGCCCAAGAGAAAGAAATCCCATAGGTGAGCTCGTGGAAGAAGACAACGTCTAGATCCATTCATCACTACCACAGAATGTTGTGGCCACCAAGACATAGCTTCTGGAGATTGGCCAAGCCTCCAACTATTTCCATTAAATTAGGATTTCTCCAGTCCAGACTCAGGGAAGGTAAGGAACACCAATGATAGGTGGAAAGATCCAATGGCATTAGACCCTGAAGGCAAGAGATGTCAACATGGATCTGTCTGGAGAATCCCGTGGTTGACAGATTTAGACGGGTGAGTTTATTCAGCATCTCAAAACCTATGGAAGGAATCAAAGCCTTAAAGAATGCTTTGAGTGAAGTACTGGACATGAAAGAGTGAGCAGAGTGAGGTAAGATTAAAGAGAAAGGGGTTGACTGTACCAAGATGAAAGGGGTCGATGACCCAACATGAAGACTCTTGGGTGATGCCCTCCCAGCCCCAACTTCCAGGAAGTTGCTTTACACGGAAGAGCAGTTGAATGAGAACATTGGACCGCTGTGGGAAGTGTTAGGGTTCCATCAGGCAACTACTGACAGCGGTACAGCAGGAGGGAGTGAAAAGGTGTGTGCCTTCGCCTGAGCGGGTTTCAAACGGGTACAAGTACCACATGGCACCTGTTTTCTAATATATGGGAAAGTGAATTTCCTGCATATGCATATCTTGGGTCCAAAAATCATGGATTCAGATTTACCCGACCCATTCTTCACCTCTACTCTTCCGCCACTACATCCTGAACCCAATCTTTGTTTTGAGAAAGAAGAAAAGATGCCCTCCTTTCTCCCTCTCTTCTTCACGAGGGCTGCACCATCTCTCCCTTCTGCCTGCTCCAGCTGCAGCAGCAGACCTTGCACCCATCTCTCTTTCCATGTGTGCACTGCCCTGGAGTCACCTGCAACACAAGATATTCCTTATGAAGTTTGCCGATCTCCTCTCCCTCCTCCATCCAGGGCTCCCCTGCAATGATGTGCTTCTTATCTCCTCTCTCTCCAACTGCTGTTGTTGTCAGTGCCTTCCATGTGACTATGTGCCACCTCCATTCCCAGCAGCCATTACAACCCAAAGTTTTTTGCAACCCACCATTGGGCTGTGTACCCACCTGATCCACTGTCCTCCTTGCATCATGGGCCTTCTTGCTCTGGTTTCTCACCACTAACTCCCCTGCACTGGACCTGCTGTGCTGGTCCCAGTACATGGTTCCCATCTGTGCATGAGCAACCGTGACCCTCCTCCAATGTGCTCTACTTGGCCAGCATCATCAAGAGCTTTTGCCACTTCTTGCTTCCACTCTGAAACTGCCACTTGTTGCTTTCATTTGTACATTTCTGACATCGTCTCTGCCCATCACTGCCACCTTCTGTGCCCACAGGCTTTCGTGATTGTTGTTCACATTGGTTGCCACTCAAACCAAACCAAACAGCACAGTGGTGAGTGGCCTGTGGCAACACTTCATGCAATGCCAATGGAATGGCTCTAATCTATCCACCTGCCTCATATGTTCAACATGCCTGACAAGCTTAGCAAAGCCATCGACCAAAATAATAATTAGGTAAACTTAGTAGGATGGTTATGGGCAATAGTCACTTTATTGGATTTTTCGACTCAAATAGATAACACTGAAATGTGGACAATTGACCAAGGACATAAAATAGATTTTACTATCTCAGATATTTTGTTTTCTGGAGACATGAAATAGAGATTCTCAGGGGATTGTGTCCCATGCTTCTTGGATCCCCCCTTCCTTCTCTTAAGTTGTTTCTTTGATTTGTATTTGTTGGCTAGGAAATCCGAGTTGGAATCAGCATTGGGATCGGATTGGCATTCGGGCTGATCCGAGGGAAGAAAAGCCAACCCAGGATTGGTGCTTCAAAAATTGAAAAACAAAACGATTATGGTGAAAATCAGTTTGAATTATCCCAGGTGGATCAGTGGGCTGTTTTTTCTGATTTTCAGCACTCTTGGTGGTGGCTTCTGCTTGATGTAGGGTGGGGAAGGTGGTCCGTATCTGGTCTACAAACCCAATATGAACGTCATCTGCCAAGTTAAGTTGGTGGATCAGGCATATCGGGCCCAGAGACCTGATACGAGTAACATTCTCTGCCTGATTGGGTAGGGAGAATTTCCATGGACTATTTCTTACCATCTTGTGATAGAAGCAAAATGCAATTCTAGCATGTCTCTATTCTAAACTGTAGATGAAGTTCTTGTACAAAATGTTCATACTGTACTTGTTCCTTTATGGGAAAAATGGTGGTAAACTGGTAATGATCATTTACCTTTTTTATTTTTCTTGTGCAGGGAAGGGATGTGTATATTCTGGTTGGTATTTCTTTCCTTCAATACTTGGACTTTTGTTTATCTGGCATCATTATTTGGTTCAAATTACTAAGGCTATTTTCCTTTGAATGAGCATGTTATTTAATTCTACAGTACTTTTTTTAGCAACTTACCTGTTGTGTTTTTTCATGTTAATTGCGTAGTATATTGCATCAGTTTTTAGATATTCTTAGGCACGAGTCGAAATATTGTAACATATTTGACATTTGGGATTTGGGTTGGGGGGGAGTGAATAATGCACGGAGATGAAAGTGATTATGGCTATTTGTCAGTTTGGGCAACTGATCTTATTGTAGATAAATGGAGTCACAACACTAAAGTTTCACAAGCCAAGCTTCCCAACACAGTCAAAGCATGTGATAATGCAGTAAAAGAGTTTATGGTTCATCTCTATTATCGGCAAACCTTCCATCATTGTGTGTCTTTCTATGCCTTGGAACTTCCATTGTCTTTTCACATCATATCATGAAGGACCTAATCCATGCCTACTTTCTTTCAACTTTTTAATTTGTATCCATGAACTTTGACCTAATACATCCCTACTTTTTTCAACAAAACAAACTCTATTAGGGTTAAGTGGCTTCGATTTTATTTCTAATTAATTCAGAATCATGTAGTTCTAATTTCTCTTTTATTCTGATTCCGTTATCAGAATCAAAACCAAGCCCAATAATTTCAAAATGTGTAAAAATGAGCTAATAAAGCTCATATTACTATTAAAATATGATATAATAACGTTAAAGTTTTATTTTTACTTTCTTATTGCCTTACATGCGATATTTTTATAGTTTGTGATAGTTTTCAAGGCGACTAAGGCGACCAAGGCGACATAGTACCGCCTTACTGCTTAGGCGACAAGGCGAGGCGTTAGGCGATGCCTTTTTTCATATTATAGACGCAAGAAGTACAAATATACTCTTGGTAGATATGACTGGACATATAAACATAAAAAAGAAACCATGACCGATTTTACATAATCTGTATACACATTAATACATTATATACACAACAAGTCCAAGTTGCAAATATGCATATTACATACAATCTTTCAAGTGGAGATTGTCAATGATTCAAAGAAGAAACTAAAAGATAGATTGCAATAATGTTAATGATTCTAATAAATGTACAAAACATTGTTTTACATTGAAAAAAAATATGACAATGAGCAAACAAACATAATGTGTCAAAAACTAGATTGCAACAAAAAGAATAAATATAATTGTAAAAGAGAAAAACAAACGTACCATACAGTTCCACGAGCTTTCCTTTTGATAGGTGACTAATTATTTCTTGTTGAAGTTGTCAATAAAAAGAGAATGAGATGATATGTCACAAAACCAATGTCACAAAACCAACATGATAGTAATAAGTCAACAACAAATGAAAAGAAAGATAATAACATTTTAGATATTGACAAAAGTCACAAAATGAAGAGGTCATCAAACACTCATATGATATGTCATTACGTTCATTGTCCCAACATTCAAAAAAAGAGAAATAAAAATAAACATCTAAATTCTAATCCCAAAACCAACATCCTCATTAAGAGAAGCTCCAACAATTGGATCCCCATGATTTCTCTCCTCATCATCATTGTTATCTTCATCTTCCTCATTTTCAGCCACATCATTGTTATCATCATCAATGTCGTCTTCAAAGTCAACTAAATAATCTTCTTCAATCTCTTCCTCATATGTCATTTCCAAATCATCCACTTGCATTGTAGAAGTTTGAGTTATTACACTACTTGTCCCACTTCTACGTACTTTAGACCTTCTAGCTCGATTTATACCTGTAATAGCATCCGATGCTCCCAATGCGTGTCTACATCAACCTACGTAAGATCATCAGTGCCTTGCACTAAGTCATCTTGTAGCGGCCTTCCTGTCATCCATTCACTTGACCAATCCAACTCATCAAAGCATATTTGATCATATTTCTCCGGACACATCTTTCTTTCCGTAAATCTCTCCTTCCAGCGGTGATTGGACTTGAACATAAACAAGGTCATTTAACCTCTTTTGCTCGAGCATATTCTCTTCTTTTCGTGAATCTGAAAATATATTGAATTAAAACAAAAAATGCATCTTATAAATTAAGCATAAAAAAGCACCTTAGTAATGTCATACTTACAAATTCAAATGTACTCCATAGTTTCCGCATGCCGAAGAACTACAACAAAGACCAAGAATACGAAATGCTAATGCACGCAATTCAGGAGTTTCGCACTAAGTACGCCACCATTCAACTAAATATTTAAAATTTTAATGAAAGTGACATACAAAATGTGAGTACTTTAACAAACTTATAAAATAAAAATTTACACAATAAAGTTACCTGGTTGTTTTTTATCTTGATTTCTCTTAGCTAAAGGACTACCAAACAATCCTTTACAACCCATGTATACATCCAATTCGTCACTTATCTTGTCTTGTACGTGTTGATCTTTAACCATTCTTCAAGACAATCAAGAAATGCCAACTCAAATTTTGCAACCATTCGGTATCTCCCTCTTTTCGCATGATAATATTTAGATGGATCGAGAAAAAACCCCGCCGCATGTAATGGACGATGCATCCGTGTCTCCCAACGCCTATCAATGATGGCAAGAATAGGTTTCGTAGTCCCTTTCTTTACTACCAAAGTTGTCAATGATCTTTTCTCGTGCCTTTTCCATCGTTAAAGATAAATATATCCCATTGCCGAATTTCATCTCCATCAACCAATCTCAAAACTTGAACTAAAGGTTGAGATGCCCTCAAAGAATCTTCAACCCTATGCCAAAACTCTACCGCCAAAATAATGTTTGCTATTCTTTTTCCCCGATTTCGTTTCGACCACATGCTATTGTTCCAACTATCGAATATTGGCCAAATAGTTGCCTCATTTCGTCCTTAAAAGTATATAAGCTTTGAAGTGTAAGAAAAGGTGAGGCAAATCTAGTTACACCACACCTAACAAGATCTCTTCTATCGGTCACCTTTCTCATTGCCTCAAGCAAACGCGAGTGACCGTAGATAAATGTTGTGATTGCGCTTGCTTGAGAGATTGTTTTCTTGTATTTCTTCAATTTACAAATGTCTTCTAACATCAAATCCAAGCAACGAGCTGCACAAGGAGACCAATATGTTGATTTTCTTTTCTCCATTAAATAGGTTCCCCGCACCACACCATTCAAACATCATCATAAGAATAATAAGTTGTGAAGATAATAGATCAAACATAATTAATAATAAAAAAATAACATACCTCGCAAAAGACAACATTAGCAGATGCATTATACGTGACATAACTCAGACCACAAACTCCTCTCCAATTTCCTCAATATGTTTGTCGAAAGTAATTGAAATATTAACTGCGTCATCTTCTTTCCCCGAAGCATTAAATGAGTCTATAAAAAAGTACCATCGTGACAATTAACAAGAAAGTTGATTAAATGCCCGCTCTCTTATCAGTCCACCCGTCACACATTAATGTACATCTATAAGTCTTCCAAGATGCCTTATATTCATCATACAAATTTTTGTACTCTTCACTTCATTTTCCAAGAGGGGTTTTCTTAATTTACGAATGTGGAGGTTTGTATCCAGTGACCATATTGTCCAATAGCTTCTATCATCACCTCAAATGATTTTAATTTCTTTGTATTAAAAGGTATCCTACCCATATAAAACCATCTTCGCAACATATTCATCCACTTTCTTTCTATCTTCTTTGTATCGATTTTCTATTGTTGTCCGATGCTTCTCAATTTTTCCTTCTCATATTTACCACTTCCGGATTCGGTCTCACAAAAGAATCAATTTGGGCCTCGTATACGTGACTTTCTTTTCTTACTCAATTCAACTACTTTTGTTGATTTTGTAGTTTCGATCTTGCTCATCATCACTAATATCTTCTACTTCCTTTTCCACTCCATCTAGAAAGTCAACTTGCGGTTTTTTTTCTTGTTTGTCATCATATAATTATGTAATTCTCGTGGCAATAGCCGAGTTTGTGTTGGCACATTTCGCAACATCTCCAAATCCTCCAATCGTCGTCTTTGTTTGTCTTTTAATTCCCCCTTTGGAGACAAAACCACATAACTCACATTGCACCTTATTTTTATCATTCGTATCCGGCCAAAAGGCATACTTCCATCCCGGGTCAGTCGATTTTGCCTTTAGCTTTATTCTGACTTTCACTAGCATATTCATTGGACATGTTTTCATGACCCTTGAAGTTGACATTGTAGATAATCTACATTAAGTAACCAACGCATGTTAGGAACACAAGCTTACATAAATTGAACTCAAAAATAACTAACAACAACATTACCAACTTAAATAAAAATAATTTAACTTAAGTAAACAAGTTAAATAAGATTTAATTAAGTAAAATAACCAAACTAGATAAACTTATATTACATTAGAATAACTAAGTTAATTAAATAATTTATTTAAAGTTAAGTTAACTAAAATAATCAATTTAGATAAAATTTAACTTAAATTTAGTTAAATGACCGATTTATATAAACTTAATTTAAGTAACTTAAGTAAACAAGTTTTGAAGTTAAATAAAAATGATATTAAGTTAAATAATCAACTTAGATCAACATCAACTTAGTATAACTGAAATAAACAAGTTAAATAACAACTTAAATAACATTTAATTAAGTTAAATAACCAACTTAAATAAAAATGTAATTAAGTTAAATAATCAACTTGCATAAACTTAGTATAACTGAAAAATCAAGTTAAATAAAATTTAAACAAGTTGAATAACAAGTAACAACTTAGTATGTACATAATCTTTATTTAACTAATTAACTTAAGTAAACAACTTAAAAATGTTGTAATTAAGTTAAATAACCAACTTAAATAAAAATGTAATTAAGTTAAATAATCAACTTGCATAAACTTAGTATAACTGAAAATTCAAGTTAAATAAAATTTAAACAAGTTGAATAACAAGTAACAACTTAGTATGTACATAATCTTTATTTAACTAATTAACTTAAGTAAACAACTTAAATAAGATTTAATTAAGTTAAATAACCAACTTAAATAATTTATATTACATTAGATTAACTAACTAAGTTAACTAGTTTATATTACTTAGTTTAACTAACTACACTGTACAGTATAACAGTGATTGTACAGTGTAGCCGACGGCACCCCCATCACCAGGCAGAGAACAGGGGAGAACAGGGGAGGGGGCCGAGGGGCTCCGTACCTTTGCGCCGCGACCGGTGGTGTGCCGCGGTGTCCCCCCGAAGCCGGAGCAGTCGTCGCGGTGTCCCCCCGAAGCCGGAGCAGTCCAGACGGTCTCCCACCGAAGCCGGAGCAGTTCGCGGTGTCCCCCGAAGCCGGAGCAGTCCAGACGGTCTCCCACCGAAGCCGGAGCAGTCCGGAAGGGACCGGAAGGTCCGGAACCGACCGACGACGATGTCCGGCGTCCGCGTCGTAGAAGCCCCACACCGCGACGACGGATGATGATGGAGTGCCTCGTCGGTGATCTTGTTCTCCAATCTCCACTTCTCCTTGCAGGAACTCGTCGAGACGGGGAGTCGGGGAGTCGTAACGACGTCGGGAAGTCTAAACGTCGTCGGTCGTCCAAAAGGCCAGCCGAAAATGTCGTCCATACGCGTCGACGGGACTAAATTTTATAGTCCGAGGGTGTTTACCTAGGCGAAGACAGTTATCGCCAAGGCGGGCTGGGCGGACCAAGGCGGGCTGGGCGGCGGCAAAGCGGGCTGGGCGGACGCTTTGTTTACATGGTCGCCAAGGCGTTCGAACGCCTTACCAGGACTGCAGCGCCTTGTCGCCTAGGCGACGCCTAGGCAACGCCTTAGAAACACTTATATTTATTAAAATATTAATTTTTAGATATATATTAAAATTTTATCAAAATCGGAAGGACATACTGAATTAACTGACTCCAATTTCGTTTTTGATGAACTATCAAATGATTCTGATGGCTTATGGTATACAATAATAGGTTCCTAAACAGTTAATATCGAAATTGTACTGGAATTTTTAAGTTTCGGATTCCATTTGCACTCCTACTCAAGGATCGCGGGATCGGAATCGGAATCGGGATCGGTGGGTACCGATCCGATCCGGATCGGATCGGATCGGACCGATTCCGACCGATCCAATGGAAGACAATCGATCCAGAATCGGTAAGCAAAAAAAAAAAAAAAACGATCCGATTCCGATCCGATCCGATCCGATCCCAGATTCTGGCCGATTCGGACCGATTCTGGCCGATCCTGGCCGATCCGACTAGAATAGCAAAAAATGAAAAAAAACGATTCGATTCCGATTCCGATTCCGATCCCGACCGATTCGGCCGATCCGATTCCGATTCCGATCCGATTCCGATCCGATCCCGACCGATTCTGCCGGAACTTTTTTCCGGATCGGTCCTTCAGCCAAGAATCGGATCGGCAATGGCCGATCCGATCCAGGAATCGGCCGATTCCGATCCGGATCGGCCGATTCCGCGATCTATGCTCCTACTCTATGGATCTTGATCGCTTAAAACTACTGCTGATGTATAATGTGTAAAAACTTCCATCTGTGCTTTCTTATTTCAAAGGGAGTATTAATATTCCTACCATTTCTTCAGGGGGCAGCAAATGTTGGAAAATCTGCATTCATAAATGCAATACTTAGTAAGTTCACCTTTAACCTCTACTTTTCAAATAATAGCACATTTTCTCTTCTACATGAGCATCACTTCTTTTGACATTGTGTTTCATGATAATGGATGTTGGAACATGGGATGCATTCTTAGGGTTATATTTAAAATACAAATGAACGGCAAATTTTGCTATTTTTCTAGCAATTACTTCTTTGCAGAAAAGTCATGTACATGTTCTGAGCCCCATAAGTCTCTGTTTTGCCCAACGTTTAGTGGTTGCTTCACTATCTTTTTTTCATTTTGGGTCTGTGATTATTATTAGAAAACATAGATTTCATTTTTTATTTTTCCTTGGTGAAGAACAAATGGAAATGCAAAGTAGCATTGGAGTTAAGGTGGGTTACCGAAGGCCTCTTTCCCCACCTATCAGGAATAGCAGAAAACAGTCCCACGGGTATACTGAAGGAGCTGCCCAAGACAACGATACCTAACTATACGATTGACACCATGCATAAAAGCCTCATTATGTCGGTAATCTTTCAGCACTTGGAATTGGTGAAGAAATGAGTTTTGTCTCTGATGCCAGCTTCCATAATTCTTTACTGCATTATGAATGCAGCCAATTAAATGGCTATATATTACCTAATATTCTCATGTTCATACTCTGAAATAAGTCTTCATGTGATGTCATTGTCAACCGGCCTTAAATTTTAGATTTATATGTGAGTTACACAGTTGCCTGCTTACCATCTTCAAGTAGTGTATAAATGTGTTGTAACTGATCTTAGTTTTTCTTGGTCAACTTCTCTTAACTACCTTTGCTCAACAAATGTGACTTTTTTTGCCTTTGCGATGATAGAGATGATGGCTCATAAAGATCCAGTGGCTGCTGCTGCTCGGAAGTACAAACCAATGCAATCTGCTGTCCCTGGAACAACTTTAGGACCTATTCAGATTAATGCATTTCAAGGCGGAGGGGTACACTTTCAACTAAGCTTCCATTTTAAATTTTAGATAATCATAGGCACTTTGGTTGATGCATGACAAACTACATGTTTGGTGTCTCGTGTAACGTTTGAAGCACTATCATCTCATTTGACGTGGTACATCAAAACAGAGTTTTCCTGAATGAATGAAAAGAAAATGAAATGTGGAATATAGTATTGAACATATAGGATACTTTTTGCATCTGATCTGCATGTCTCTGATATCTTGGTCTTAGTAAGGCATGTTGCTTTCCTTTTACTTTTACAGAATATTTTCATTTCTTTTCCCCATTTTCAAATGAAACTATCAAATTCCAAGCCAATAAAAATCAGCCTGTATTTTCCTTCTCATGCTGTGTATATTTGGTAATGATGATGACTGGTAGCTGTTTCTTTTGGAATTCTGCAGAAAATGTTTGACACTCCAGGAATACATCTACATCATAGGCAAGCAGCAGTTGTTCATGCTGCAGATCTTCCTCTCCTTGCTCCTCGGAGTCGTCTTCGTGGCCAGTCCTTTCCTGTAATTTTCCATAATTTGGCCCTTTCAGTGTTTATCATAGACTGGTATGTAATCATTCTGCTCAGTTATTTGTCTATTATCCAGCCAATATCAGGCAATACAGTAAGCAACAAAGCAGAACCTGGTCTGAATGGGTTCTCAATATTTTGGGGAGGTCTGGTCAGACTTGACATCCTAAAGGTTTCATTCTTATTCACCTCAAGGAACCTTATCCTGATGCTGTTTGGAGTCCTTAACCTAGGAAAAGTGCTTTGTGATCTGCAGGTTCTTCCGCAGACTTGCTTGACATTCTATGGACCCCATGCCTTGAAACTTCACATGGTTTCTACTGTTGACGCAGATGCTTATTACAATGTAATGACCATTTTTTATCACGATAAAGGGAGCATTACGTCCTCTGCTCATATTTGTAGTTTTCTGCCAATATATTTTGTATTTTCTCCAGTCTCACTTGGTAACTGTTAATCCAGGATGAACTTGGACGCCTTCTGACGCCACCAAGTGGAGAAGGGGTGAAAACCTGGTCAGGGTTTGAGATAGAGCGGCAATTGCAGGTCAAGTATTCTGATGAAAAAAGGTACACTACAGAAACACACGTCATCATAGAAATGTAGGATACAAGTGTCACATTCGTTTTTACTGTTGTATATATGAAGATAAGGAATGGCCATGTTTAGTGAGGGCCAGATGGAGTGACTTACAGGGCAAAAGATTGATTTTGGATCATTCTCTGTATTCATCGACCAATGGTGGTTGGAATCAGGCTGGTTCTTTTCCATATGCTGAAAGTGAACTTTTGTTGAGAATGGGGGACAAACCCACTCTGGTCTCCACTAAGGCACTAACTATTAGGGACGGGTACTTAGCCCAGAGCACTAGATTCCACACTATCTTAAGCGTAAGAGTGTGGTGTTAACAAGGATTGAAACCCTGAGCTTTTGGCTGTCCCTAGTTACCCTTCACCAAATCCTCCACCCTTGCCCCCTAGTGTAGAAAACTTGGATCATTGGATTTAGTTCGCAGGGTCAGCTGAAACCTCAGGTTTCGATAAGGGATTCAACGTCATAGCAACTAATTCTTTGTTTGAAGTTTCTTGAGAAGATTTGGAACAAAACTCTGCCACTCTACATTGATGCCTTTTGGTGAAGTTAGCTTGCATGTGGTCACCCACTTGTAATTTGTTGTGCCATATATGCATATTGTATAATCTGTGGCACTTTTCAGGGCCCACCGTGCAACCTTTGGGTTCTGGTCTTCAGTGGGGTCTGTTTAGGGCCAAATGCACAACCCCCTCTTCCTCTGGCTCTCTTCATCTGGAAGGTTGGGGGGGGGTTCACAACTTTTCTGCTCCTTGGATGAGGATTATACTCAGCCAACAGAGATGCAGCTAAAAAATTTTGGCAACAAGTGAAGCAAGCACCTCTATTTTTTTCAGATGGTTATTTTTATTTTTCTCATAATATTTGACTTAACTTCAAATATTACATTGACCCCAACGATTGAAAATTTCTATTGCATGTACCCAACACTCCTACATTGTTGAGAAAGAAACCTGTAGGACTTCTTAATCACCCAGAGGGTAAAAGGAGTGAGGGTGTGCAAGTGGCGCACAACTGTCCCTGACATATCCTGGTTATCTTATGGCCTGTTTGGTTAGAGTATCAAAATTAATACAATATCAATTTTGATATTGATATTCTAAGAAGATGTAATATCAATATCAAAAGTGACGATATTAAGTTTGTTTAGATGTTTGGTAATGTTATATCAATATTAAAATTGATATTAGATATTTGATAATACAGGGGGCGCCGCGGCGGCGACCGGGGGGGGGGACTCCAGCGCTGCGGGAGAGGGGGGTTCTCTCCGCAGCGGGGGGCGACGGGGGCTCCGGCGGGGCTCGGCCGCAGCCGGGGGGGGGGTGCCGGGGTCCGCCGCCCTCGGGGTCTTGGTGCGGGTACACCTTCTTGGAGAAGAGCTCCCAGCTCTCGTCGTCGTTGAGAAACCGCAGTTCATAGGGAGGGATGCGGGGGGGCGAAGGGGGACGCTCTGTCCGCAGCCGCGGGGGGCGGGGGGGACTCCGCAAATCAGATCCCTAAACACGCTACCACGAAGGAAATTAAATGGAGAGCAAATGCCGCTGGGAGGTCGCCGCGGAGAGGTCGCCGCCGCTGGCAGTTTGTTGCTGGGAGGTCGCTGTCGCTGGGAGGTCGCCGCCACTGGGAGGTCGCCGCGGAGAGGTTGCTGCTGCTGGGAGGTCGCTGTCGCTGGGAGGTCGCCGCCACTGGGAGGTCGCCGCGGATAGGTCGCCGCCGCTGGGAGGTCGCCGCGGAGAGGTTGCTGCTGCTGGGAGGTCGCCGCGGAGAGGTAGCGCCGTTCACCGTTGGGAGGTCGTCGCGGGGAGAGTCTCCGCGAGCTAGGGCGACTTGCAGATGAAGTGATATCGATTTTAAAACAGGTGTATAGCTGTATTGATTTTGGGTGTTTTTTTGACTATTACTTTTAAAAGTAAAACGGTTAACCAAACACCTAGTATTAATATTAGTTTTAAAATTAATACTGATAGAGGACTTTAATACTGTTACCAAACAGGCCATTAGTGAATCACGTGATAGAACAACTCTCTTTACATTTAAACTCAGTCGAGAAGAATGAATAGTTATTCAGTTAATAGTTATTCAATTAGTTACCCAACTGTTTTACAGTGTTATACCTTTACGGTCAACTTCGCAGGCCAACATGCGATATAGCCATATCTGGCCTGGGATGGATTGCTGTCGAACCAGTTGGCAGAGTGAAATCAAACTCCGAACTAAATGCAAGTGCCTCCAAAGAAGTACCTGGAGAACTGTACTTCACCGTACATGTTCCGAAACCAGTTGAGGTATTTGTCCGGCCTCCGATCCCCGTTGCAAAAGCAGAAAACTGGTATGAATACCGAGAATTGACTGAGAAAGAGCAAGAATTGAGACCTAAATGGTATTTCTGACACGGGACGTGCTACGTTTGGGGTTCCCCCGTGTGTCTTACAATCAATTTTGTAAAAAGCAGTGGCTGTTTATTCTGTTGATATTTTGATGTAATATGCAGGATATGATCTTCTAATATCATTACCCTCGTTTTTAGCTTACACCCTGTTTGGTAACACTATTAAGTACCTCTATCACTATCAATTTTAAAATTGATATTGATAGGAATCATTAAGAAGTGTTTGACTAATTGTATCAATTTTAAAATTTATAGTACAAACAAAACACATTATGTAATACAAGTGTCAACTTGTATTAATTTTGATATTGATACTCTAACATTTGAAAATATTAATATCAATATTGATATAGTACCAAAAATGAAACTCTAACCAAACAGGGCATTATGTAGTGTAACTTCTGTATACTCTTGACCATACATTGTTTCCTTAGATTTTTTTTAATGAGATCACGTGTCATTTGAAAATAAGTTCGCTGCCTTCTAAACCCCAGTGTTATCAGAAAATCGCTAATTAGGTTTTTTATGTTTTTCTTGACAAATATGCTTCTCTGTTCTATTCGTATTTCTATCTTAATTTTCTTTCTACGTATCTAGATAAGATGGGTAGACAACAATGTAGGTGAATCGACTACTTCTGCATCCGCTGCTTATGTTGCACAAACCCTTTGTGGTACTAATTAAGTACATTTCAAGTGAGACATCGGATGTCTCGTTATCCTTTGTTTAGTCTTAGTCTAAACATTCTATATCCCTTTAATAATAAAAATAGTGGTACATATCATAATTTTATGTATCTCGAGTCTAGAATTATCTTAAATATATTCAGAGTGAAGCAAAAATACACATCATAATAGTGCTTGGCCGGTTGGTTGTTTCTGACTTATACGCATTTCAACCATTGAAACCTTTCAGGATAATAAAGACAGAGATTTCAGTTATGCTTTATTTTATTTCTTGTAGACTCCGAGCTTGATCATACTAAACCCTGCCAATACAAAGCTCCTTGAATCCTGTAGTATCCCTTCTACCCCGGTGTAAGGAGTGAACAGTCTTGAGGTGTGCATCCTTACGGAGAAACTCATGGTATTCTATATATCATCAGGAGGATGATCAGGTTGAGCCGCCCCCAAAATTTGTAGGAAGTCGAGCTCTAATTGAAGTAAAGACAAGAGACAAAATCAAACAACATACTACGTACTCAACTCAAGTCGTTTGCACCCCTACTTGGGGTGGCACAAGCAAAGGTATATTGATAACCTTTATGATTGTATAGAGGATAATGTATTTAATGGTTAAAAGCTTTTAATATATTTTAAGCTAAACCCCAACCTGAAAAGCCTTTGTTGAATCACCTATTTTTATCATCCTAACGTAAGAAATCGCCAACGATTTCGAACTAACCGACGAGACCTTTGCCACTTGTTGAGAAACAGTATCTTTTGAAGTACCTCAAACTGCTTTTATCACGGGTGCCTGTTCAGTGTCATAATGGACGACTTATTGACTACATTATTTAGCTGGCTGTGTAAATTTAAGCAAAAAATTGTGGGCGCATTACATATATTTTTAAAATAAAATATGTTGAAAGATGTCTGACAGCCGTGTTTAAATTACATCTCTGCGGATATTTCTTCTCAGATAACAAGATGAAACCTGCCTTTTCTTATCATGTGGCCCATCTTATAAACTGTAGTGCACCATTTTCTTATCATTTTGTTACAAAAGTGTAATACAAATTTATATCATAACCAAACACCTCATTAAAAATTAGACAGCATCTGTTAGGACTAGAGTAATGTACAACATCTCCAATACGAGGCTCCAACATCTCCTTGGTAAATGATATCGAGTGACAGACGGATCTCCCCGCAAAGCATCGCAAAAGTACCGCTCAAGGTCCACTTTCAGGTATCACATTCCGCAGAATATGAAAGATCTGCACAAAGAACAAAAAAATGATGCTCAAAAGGTCAAAATCTCAGGACAAGTCGGTGAGATATGAACCTTGAATTGGCTACAAATGTTTCCAATATCCTTTTGGAAAATGATACCAGAACGGGATGGCATATCAAAAAGAAAAATTCTCATAATGCTTCATGAAAGAAGCAAGCTACAAAATAATAATAAAAGAAACGATCCTTGATCAAGCCTGTGAACCAGAAAAACCCTCTGATTCTCCTCGATGGACACAATGCGTTCCATTACTATTCAGTTTTGGTGTGACAAATTCAGTCAAGAATAAAAAAAAATGTAAAATCGTGCATATTTCTCAAACGTCTAGCCAGATAGATAGATTTCATCACTTTCCCCTCTTCCCTCAGGAAATCTGGGCATGAGATGGCGCAGCACTTTGGCCTCGTATGGTCCTACACCACCTACAGAACCTCATGACGCACCTTTTTTTCCGAGGAAGGTGTTAAAAGGCCAGGCTTTTACATCGGATGGTTGCACGATAAGACTCTGGATAGGAAAGCCCCACAAAAGAACCAATTCCAGTATGTTTTACGTTTTCTTCCCCCTGGTGCCTACCCTATTGTTTGGCTGAGAATGATAGTAGCTACCGGTCAAACATAAATCATTTTAGTTTTGGTTACCTTCCAAAAGAAACCTTCTGTTTCATTGGGCCATCTTTATTTTCCCATTCGACAAATCCTAATATTCTGTTATTTCCATCTAACCCCATGCTTTTCATCAACTGAAATGCCCAAAAGTAACTACAGCTTGTTCTTCGGTCTTCACCATCCTTGGGTGTCCTCTTGATTCCCTTTATTAAGCGGTACTTATAGCGAGCACACGATCTAGTCTAGTGCCAGTCTCTTCACCTTCTAATATGCTCACAAACATATGAACTGTATTTTGGAATGGTGAAACTAAAGAATTGCCAGGGCATGAATGAATCAGCATATCCTAAAATGCATTCAACTCTCTATCTGTAAATATAGGCTCCAAAGATATCCCATGGGCTAGAAACAGAAGCATGTCTGGGTTTTGAAGACAATACTCTTCTCTCAGGTTAACACTATCCTTGCGTTTGGAAAATGCTACTTAGTAGCGGCTCTTATTTTCACTTGTCAAAAACGTGAATATGGTAGTACTTCATCTCAACATTGTTTTTTTATCCCATCAGAAAAACACAGATCTTTATATTACATCTGTACCCTTATCATTTACATTTATCTAAACAATTATTATTGGCATTATAATTTCATTCATCAAATGCGAGCCACGAGATCATTCTGATACTCCAGGATGTGACAGTAACATGCATCAAACTGGCATGTTTAGCATCAACTTTAACTTAATTAACAAATGAATACAGGTTAGGGATATAGCCAGAAAACCTAATTGATGCTATACTGTCATTAATGGTCCTCTCTCCTGATGTTTGGATGATAGCTTGTCATTCACTATTCACCTACCTGCCTCTGTATTCTACAGGTCAAGAAAGGTGACTAACTTGTATCAAATGCAAATGTATGTCTAGAGTATGCATGCATATACATACAGAAACTATTGTCACTCTTGAAAGATTATTTATCTTTGATTGGGCATTTGGCTAACAACTGAAAAATCCTTTCTGAAGGTGACATGGGTTAAGCTCCTGTTCACCATTGACTAACGGTTCTATAGAAGTGATGTATCATTACAAGCGTTCATTTATACATACACATCAGAGGTGGACGCATAAATTATGCTCAGGGAGCAAATTCAAATGACCACTCCATGGGAAGGCGGAGTTAAGAAGTATAAATAATTATGATTTTTCTTATTGCAAAACATAAAAATGTATGTAGGCTGTTAAAACTCAGTTAATGGGCAGGGTGTCCACAACTAATACGCATAAACCTCTTAAACTGATCTTGAGCTTGACATTCTGAATGATTGGTGTTTGGGGCCGAATTTTCCATCAACTGTCCAATACAAATAAGCCTTCTATTGAATCTAATGAAGCTCAGGTAAGACATTCTACACAGGCTTTGAAGGGATATCATCTCAGCATGCCTACACACATTTACGTGTGCTTCCAAGGTGGCAACAGGATATGGAAAGAACAACAGATTCTAAAAAGGCAAGTGGGTTGGAACAGCCTCTCCAATCTATTTATCAGGCATTGTTTGACAAGACAGCCCATCTGGAGTAGATGGTGTAAGATATGTGACAAGGGAATGCCAACTCAGCTCGGTGGGATACCACTTTCCCTAGAAACTGTTTGATGAAGATTGTGGATCATGTGTGCAACCTCCTCCAATCTCTGCAGGGGGTAACCTTGAAGGAGGATCAGGAAGGTAGAAGAGTTTGGGAGTGGAGCAAGAATGGACTCTTCTTGATACTTTCTGTTTCCAGAGTGTACGAAAGGGAATGTACAGTGTCAATTTCGTGGTCTAGAGTGTAACTCCTCTTTATCTTTTGAGTATCCAGTTTTGTAGCACCTTCAGTGAGACCCAAGACCATGGAATACGGGGTCGCAACCCCACCCCGACCCGGTCGGTTTTGGGGCCGACCAACCCGGTCCCGACCTCAAGATCCCAACCCCATAATTAATATTTTATTATTATTTTTGGCGACCGCGGCCGATCCGGGTCGGTTTGGGGCCAAACCGACCCGGCCCCGACTCCCGACCCCACCTTTCTTACCCAAGAGCACCTCTTTGTTTAAGTGTGGTGTCACCGGTATGGCAAGTTCTTAGTAGAGTAACAGAAGTTCAATTTCACCTGGATGAAGATGCCCTAGCATGGATTGTCCTGATGGGATGGTAAGTGGCTGGGAGGTATGAAGTATGTTGTGTGGGCAGCCGTAGTCCCCGCCTGCCTTTGGGCTATCTGGCATGCACATAACCCTCAGAGATTTTAATGCATGTTTCTCCCCTCTCAAGAATATTTTTTCGGCAATTGTTGTATCTTAAAGAGTGGGCCGTGGTGGGCAGTTGGAAAGCTCATGATAGGACGATTTCAGGGTTGGTCAATGTCAAACAAGGTTTAGTGTAATATTTCCTTTCTTCTCCCGTACCATCTCTAAGCTGATAGAAGGGACTCATTGCCTTTATGCTTGTTTTTATTGGATCTATATCACCTCGTTAGGCCTTAATGTTTGCTGTTTCTTTGGGCTTTTATGTTTGGTAGTCCTTGCTTCACTGATATATACCTTGTATCCTTTTCCTTTTACCATCGATGAAGTGCATCCAATTTTTGGGGCATGCCCTCAAAATAATGGGCAGAGTCCCCGCTTGCAATGTGGTTACTGGTGTTCTTATAAGAGATACGATACTTATTGGATATCTTCTTGTCTACTCATAATAAATGGATTCAGCGGAAATGCTATGCTAAATTTAGTTGTATAATAAAATGATATCTTCTGTTTATTTTTCTAACTCACATACATATATATGACTCATAAGCTAGTGAGCTTGTACAATATGATTAAATTTTTCCAAACTGGATGATATCACAACTCAACTCAAATCTTAATCCCAAATTAAATGAGTCATATAGACTCTTTCTCAATTCATGTCGATTTTGAGTTATTTCCACAGATATTTAACTCATTCAAATAATGTCAAATTACCTTCTCATAAGTTAACTTGGGCTACCACATCTTTTTTTTCGTTTCAATTATTTTGATATTTTTTACTTCCCTAATTGAAGGTTCCTTGGGTCTACATTTAACATGTACAAACTAGCTCAATCGCCCTTCTTTCAATTTGTCTACAATTGATGCTACTATCACGTTTTTATTAATATATTTATTACATATTATATCTAACCTTTTTTTTGGTCACGTGGCCAGGTTGGCAAACTGCCCGCTGCGCGCGCGGGTCGATGAGGGATCGGCTCGATTCCCACCTGCAGAGCCCTCCCCCCTAGGGGATGGCCGGACGCGTCCTCCGGCGCCCTCGTACCCCGCCCTCCCGCAAACCCGGTGGGAGGGTGTGCCAACCGAGCTATGCTCGGCCGGCATATTATATCTAACCTAGTATGACTACATTTCCATCTTAACATTCTCATTTTAGTAACACTTATTTTGAAAGCACAATTTATTTTATTATCCAACATTCATTACCATACAACATTGCATGTCTTATAACTATACAATAAAAATTTTCTTCCAACAATTTCCACTTCATCCATTCTATTTTAATCCTATGATTAATGTCCTCGTCACATTCTTTTTGAATAATTGAGCCAAGATATTTAAATTGAGTACTTTAAGATATATTACTCCATCCAAAATAATTATCTAGTCTTCTTGCATTTGACTTTCATTAAATTTACAATATATATTAATTTAGTTATATTTTTTTGAAATCATTAGATTCTTATGTGTTTCTCCAAAATTCTAGATTCTTCTTAACATGCTGTGTCTTATCTAATAATACAATATTGTCCATAAATATCATACACCACCATGTCATCTTAAATATTCTTTATTATTTTACCCTCAACTAATACAAAAAAGTAAGAACTTAATGAAAACCATTAATGTAAACCAATCGAAATAGAAAAATCTCTTGTTTCTCCTCTAATTGTGTAAACACTAATGGTTGCTTAGTCATACATGTCTTTTATCACTTGATATACCTAATGAGTATCATATTTTGCTCCAACACTCACCACAAAATATCTCTTGAAATTCTAAAATAATATTTTTCAATGTCAATAAATCTCATATGCAAATCTTTTTTCAATATTTATTCATCAAACTTCTAATAAGAAAAATACCATGCACAAACCGGATGATATATGTATTGCTCTAGATCCAAGGACTAAGTGATTATCTTGAAGCTTTAGTCCAAAATCTATAAGATTAGCAATATCTATATGAATTCTTATCTCCATTTTACACAACTTAGAGCTATCTTCTTAGAAAAATTTAAATCATCAAAGATATATCATTTATGTTCCATATTATTTTGGGCCCTTTTTTGTCATTATAAATTATTTTATTTTCTAATAGAGCATCCAATTTGCCATATCAAACGATCTGATTGGATCTGGCAGCTTCCAAACTGTGGCAGGGGCGGCCCCATTGGGACCAAAGCAGCCATGGCTACAATGGGCCCTGGTTGGAAGAGCATTGTGAAATCTTTTTTTTCATAAAAATATAAATCAATGTATTTTTTTACATGGCATGGTTTAAAAATTCATTTTATTTCTATTTATTTGAGAAAAGAATTTTCATCGTCTTCGGTTAATATATACTAGTTATGAAAACACATGATATATCATAAGAACACTAACCAAAATACATGACATGCATGAAAATATAAATATATCAAAGTTTGGGGTTCATTAAAAAGTCTTTGGACCTCTCCTTTGGCCGGTGCAAATTTCCAATGTTAATTACTTCGAGATACTCGAATACTCTTGATTAATCGTCATAAGTAACTCATAACAATGAAAACATACATCCATTAAACATACATATGTGAGAGCTATAACCCCATAAATTCAATAAAATGCAAACTTAGTATATTAAATTTGATTTGAATTTGATCTATACATAGGTTCCAACATCTTAAGGTCATGTTCCTTAGTAGATTCTTAACATATTAGCATGTTTTATGTAGATTTAACATTTTTAAATCAAAGTCATAGCATTAAGATATGTTTTGAGTTAATTTGGATCCAATGTCAAAATGCATCTTTCTAATCAAAGTCGTAGCATCAAGATATGTTTTGAGTTAATTTGAATCCAATGTCAAAATGACATGATTTGGATCATCTTTCATCGTGTGTTATGTATTTTGATTTTATGATTTTCATTTTAATTCATCATTTTTTTTAAGTCTTAACATCTCAGATTTAGTGACATCAAATTCTGATTATCATGTATTTCACATTAATTCAATTTTGAATAGTAGAGTTCATTAATTATAAGGTCTATTAAACATATGTTTCAGATTTAATTCATGTTGGAGTTATGATCCTTATCTTATTTCAATCTTGACATTTTAGACTTAGCGAAATCTGATTTTTATGACATTAAACATGTTCATTTTTATTTCATTTATTATGTTTGAAGTCTTTTCATTATGTACATTAAGCTTAGGATTCATTATGAATTCATTTTAAATCTTAACATTAGACTTAAAAATTTTATGGATCCGAAATAAGCACTTCAAAATCTGACTCGGAACATTTCTAATGATCGAGGCCTAGGACTTAGCATGTCTAGATGTCCTTATTCTGACCATCCCTCATGTTGGGGTCATTGAGACTTAGTGAACTTTCGGGTTACTTAACCATGATAATCCCTTATTTTTAACATCAAGTTCTATATGGACATACAATATTCTCATATCCAAAATCCAACATGTCAGAAATCTGGTTTAAGACCTGATCGTGACATACAACACCCCTATTTCAATCCTTAATATGTGGGTTATCCCATCATCAAATTCCTAATCATTATGTGTCTTAGACTTAAGACATGTTAAGTCCACACATAATCATGATCTCACCCAAATTGACATGATATCATGCATCAAGTGTATGATATATCCTTTCCTAGTATCGTCACTTAATCTAAGGGTTGGTATAGCATAGCGACATGCATAACCTCCCTGCTAAATTAGTGAGATCACCCTCCCTTAGTAAATAAAGTTGGATATTCCCTACTTAGGGGGGAAAAGGATCGGTATAGAATAGGAGACTTGCCCATCTATCCGTCCATGATTGGTACATGCCAAGTGCTTACCTGAGTGTCCATCCGCCATTATGAGAGAGCTTAATTTAATAGGTTGACCTCTTAATAATCTGATTTTAATTTCACTATGATTATGATGTATTTGTCCAATGCCATCATAGGCCAATTGTTATCAAAGTCACATCGGCCATGAAAGGCGCATCTTCATGTCATCTTGGGCCCAATGGGCCTGTCATCATGTCTTCTTCGCTCTGATGGCCTGGATCTTCAAGTCTTCACGGCCTAACGAGCTGCCATAGCTTGAGGAGCTTCATGTGTTGCTGTCCAGCATTCTAATGAGCATGTAGACCCACTGCCATCAGATTTAGGCCATGTAAGAGGAGCTGTATAGGCAAAACAGGAGGCTAAGGGGCTGTCTTCAGGATAAAAACAGATTCTTTTTTGAGGGTATAAAGATAGGCATGTGGTCAATTATGGAGGGATGAGTATAGACATGATCCAGGCCATGGGAATGGGCCGATATAGGCCTGTTTTGAGTCATGGAACATGAGCAAGTCTTAAACCATTAAACATAGAGTAGGTATGGGTATATCATAGGCCATAGGGTGTGTGAGGTATAGAGATGATATGCAAGTGGACCAAGTATCCTTAATCCCAGTGGACATTAAGGGAGCCGATTCCTCCTTGCCCTACAGATTTAAGTGTATGCCTTAAATGTATACCATGGGGTGGTAGGATATATTTTTAGCCATAGACATGTGTAGGATAAGGAATATGGGTAAATAGACATGTGTAGGGGATGGGATGGGTCAGAATAAGCATGGATGGAGAAGACTTCGGTCCTCCTCCTCCACTTCCTCATCTTCTTCATCCTCCTGCCGTGCAGCATTATAAACAATAGAGCTGATATATGAGAATGGGCATTAAGAGGGGGCTGTTGGCTCCTCCTTTTGACCTTCCATATGGGCAACAGCACAGCCGCACAAGAGAAAGGCAGCAACATTGGAAGGAACCATCGGCAGCAGAAGGGGGAGAGGATGAAGCATCGGCAGCATCTCTTTCTTGAACAGGTGACAGCATTAGTAGCATCTGCCTCTTTCCCCATGGGTGCACAGCAACCTGTAAGGCAGCGGATGCATCATCTCTTCCTGGTGCAGGGGATAGGAGGAAGGGGAGGTGATGACGACAACAGCAGGTAGGAGGGTGGTAGCCCTTGGCTCCCCCTCCTTGGGCAGGAGGCAGCAGCAGGTCACCAGCAGCATCATGGGCTTCAGCCCCACTTCTTCATCTCCTATAGGTGCAGCTGCATGGAGAAGGAGATGGGGTACCGTAGCATTAAGAACACCAGGAGGGGTAGTAGGAAGATCATCTAGGAGAAACCGATGGGGTTGACTTGTCTTCTTCCTCATCTCCATCTTCTTCCATCCTTGGTGGTAGCAGTAGGTGCTGCAGAAACTATAGGAGGCTTTCTCTTCTCTTTTTTTTTCTTCCATGGGCATCAGGACCATCTCGGCAGCATGGGCAGCAAGCGATGTAGAGGGGATCACAGCATGTTTTTCCTTCTCTTTCTTCATCTCCTTTTCTCCTCCTTGGAGCACAGTAGCATTGGGAAAAAGGGCATAGCCCATTTCTCCATCTTTTCCCCTTCCTTGGCCTTGCTTGAGAGGTATGCAGCAGGGGGAGGCTGGCCAATGGCTGCTTCTTCTTCTCCTTATTTTTTCTTTCCTTTGCAGGTCGGCAGCAGCAGGAAGGGTTGAAGACGCTGGAGAGACCTCTACCAACAGCCTCGTGAGGACTGTTTTTTATGAAAGACAAAGGAGTGGGAGAGCATCGTGGGAGTAAGTGGGCACATGATCTCCTAATTTCCAGGAGTCTCCCGATGGATAATGTTTTGCATCCTTGGCTGGCAGTTGCTGACCTGGTCAAGGATAGCACCGTCGGGAGAGTGGGGGAGATCCGATGAAAAACCTCCTGTTTTGTAGGAAGGACGTGGCAGCCTCCTTGACCCAATCTCCAGTGCGGCAGTGGGCAGGAAGTTACGGCAGTCCTCTTGAACTAAGATATCATCAAGCATCACACAATCCAAGGGTGTATATTGATCATGACTTATAAGATTCATATCCAATTAAAGACCCAGTTAGAGTAGGGTCTGTAACTTGAGTTATAGTAAGATCTCATCCATTGGATCCATAGTTGTCAAGGCGCCGCCTAGGCGGCAAGGCGTTTTTCCAGCAATGCCTTGCCAGGGCACCTTGCCTGGGGCCAAAAAGGCGCCCAAGGCGTCCAAGGCGCCCGCCTAGGCGCCCAGGCAAGGCGCCTTGGGTATTTTTACATGGTTAAAAAAATAATTTTGAGGAGTTTTACCCTCTTGATACCCCTCACAAGGAACACTTATTTAATGATAGTTTGAACATATTAATATATTTCACTATCACTTATAATATCATATATATTTAAGATTTATGATTGTAAACATATATTATATACTTAATTAAGTTCTCTTTTAGCTCTTTCTTTTTCCTCTCTCTGTCTCTCTTAAGTCTTAATTTATCAAGATTAACTTCTTATCCAAAAATAAATACTCACACTTTCATAATTACATATATAAGATCACTTATATTATTACATACTTTTTTGGGTTCGGGGGGCTTCGCCCCCCTTACAACCCCCCACAAGGGGCACTGCCCCCTTGACTCCTGTGACCTGACCGCACAAGTCGATCCGCGACTACTCTACGCTCCCTATTTAATAATATTATAATAATATTTCACTATCGCTTATACTATCGCACATATATATAAATTTTATAATCATAAATATGTTATATACTTAAATTTTATAAAAATCTATTTAACTCCTTTCTCTTTCACATACACATCATATTTACTTATATACATAGATAAAACACTCGTATTCAATTATAACGTAAAAATATAATTATATTTATACATATTTTTATGTATCACAACCTCCGACCCAGCCTTACTTGAATACCGCCTTGACCGCCCAGGCGACGCCTAAGCGGCCGCCTTGTCGCCTAAGCGGAATTGGTACCTTTCAACGCCTTGGGCGCCTTTTCGCCTTAACAACTATGATTGGATCTTATACTCATCATCCAATCAGGACCATCCATTACTTAAGTAGGATCCGATTCCCAATAAGGACCCAATAAGCTGAGGATCCATAACTTAAGTGATAAAATGATCTTGGCCATTGGATTTGGTGCCGATATCATCTCTTAATCATAGTTATTGGTGCTTTAAGTAGGATCTGGACCTTGTCAAGGATTCATTACGCCCTTGATGAAAATTGAATTATATTTAATCACACCCCATAGAAAATGAAAAATTTCGGTGCCAACAAGCATCAACCCAATCTGAGTTTTTCTTTTTCTCTTAATCATTATTTTATTTAACTTTTCTTATTTTTAATATAGATATCATTTTAGGAAATTTTATAAAAAGTTATTATCTTTCTTTCACTAGGACCCGTTCAGCTGCACAATCTATGCTAGCTTGCATAAATTTACACCTAATGTACTTAAACTACTCAATTTTTCTTGCATAAGATCCTGAACATCTTATGAGGGTCTCTTGCATTCCTTGGTTACAAGCTCCATACGTTTTTCTACAAGCCTCATCACCTCAATTTTTTGCTATCTAGTACTAAAAACTTTTGTTAGCATCATATTTTGTAAATTTTGTAAGACCATTCTCTTTTATTCTTTGCCACTTTCTATTTGTCCTCATTCTGCCATCAAGTTTTTTTTGTTAAAAAATATGTTTTTAGACTCTCCATGTGCTTTTTTGGCACCTCTTTGGTCTTTGAAGCCTATATATCCTTATAGCCTTAGCCTCCATATATGACATAGAATAACTCGTCCTTAAAAAGTTATCCTCAAATTTACTTGTTTCATACTTTTTATTCCCGCCATCTTACTCTAACAATATTCCTTCTAAATAACTGTGTTCACCTCTTCACTTTGATATCTAAGACCTAACCTATATCAACTATTTAATACCTTTCCAAGGATAGCTTTACAACTTATGCAAAAAGCAATATTTATATCTCTTGTGGGCTGATTTAAATTTTATTTTGCACCAATTGTTAATGTTACCAGATGATGTTTCAGAGTATAACATATTCTCCATACCTAAGTCCAACTCAAAGCTGATATGAATTATTCATTTAGATTAACGTAGTATATTCCTTGTATCCACTCCACTTACAGCCTTGGTCAGAATTTCTTTTTGATGATAGCACTATCATTAAAATTTAAAAGTATACTATATACATGAGAGGGGGGGAGACTGGCAGCAAGAAAAAGTGGCAAAGACAGATCCAAGAAATGCCTTATTCAGAATAACCATTGGGATTCCCCCTCAGCTGCATTTACTTGAAGGCATCATGGGCAGAAAATTGCATGCACTACAACCAAGCAAATGGCTGATGTTAGAACAAGGTTGGAAAACATTCACTAAAACTTGTAGCTCTATCACACACGAGACTGAGCTTACCTTATTTGTTCAACTTTGTACAGAATGTTTATTCATATCCAGGGTAGACAGAGAAACACCTCGTTCAATACACTGCCAAAAAAAGACGAAGAGCTTATGATGCTATTGAACCTAAAAAAATAAATAAGCAAAGGTCGAATAAATCAAATATTAAGAGAGAGAAGAGGAGAGAATTTAAAGTGATGCCAACATTTACTGCCTTTGAGTCAACTTTGACACGCATGCATGGGCACAAGCATACAAACATACAAAAATTATGATGGGTTATGGTAAATTTTGTGTAAGTGTACAATTCAACTCGCCTTAATCTAAAATTATTTGGGATCAGACATGATTGGCCATATGTATACATGTGTACCAATACACAAATTTACATATAGAAATAATTATTGGCTGCTGAAAGTCGTGTGTAACTGTGATAAATCTTCTTATCTGTGATCAATTACTAAAAATTATGATATAAAAAGAGAAGCTGTAGAAAATCAATCTCATTGACAAAAAAATAGATCAGAATCAGTGCAAGTATATGAAAAACAATAGTGCTGAGATAGAAACATACACTCATACAGAGACACCTAAATGCTCAGATCAGAATCAGAGAGATGGATGAGATTCCAAACAGATGACAGTTTAATGAAGAAACAGATGGCTTTTAGGTTAACTTCATAATAAGCTAATCAGAAGATATTGAATTCCACAGACCAAGAAATTTTTATGAGATGTGTTCCTATCACTAAGTCTAGCATGCATCATGCATATGTAGTCAACAACGTGAGATGGTTGAGGCCAAAGACCCCTCGCCTTGCCCCATAGTCTCCAACAATGGAGGCGATCAACCCCCCCCCCGACCCCAAACTTCCGCCATTTGTGTTTGAGCAAAGAAGAGGCATACCAATGTAGGGGTGGGTCGCCAGAGATAAAATTGGCATCAGGGCCTAGATCTGCCATGGTCTGGCAACGAGTCCTTTGGAAGGGGAAAAGGGGATTTCGAGTTGATCAAACCCAATAAAGGGGATTCGTTAACTTAATAAACCACCCCCTTAACGTTGAACCATCTAGTTAGTCCAATCAGGCAGTTTGATGCTCTCGTGACAGTTCATGTTAACCTGTTAATGGATCCAAGCATATGGGTCCAAGAAACCCATCTTCTCCACCCAAAATCGAGTAAAGACAAGTTCCAAAGGGACAAACAGCAACCCAGCGGCAAAATGAGGGATTGCATAGGCAATCTGGGCCAAAGAGAGGCATTTTACGCCTACCTCACCCATGGTTTTCCATCTCGCTGAGATCTCGCGAGAATCTCAGTCTCGCCAAGGAGCCAAGAAACGAGATCGCCGAGATCTCACCCTAGGTCAATCCATGACTACTCTCTGCCCCGTTTATGATAGTGTAAACATATTTAATATATTTCACTATCACTTGTACTATCACATAAAAATGTGTTACAAGTTTAATACCATATTAGTATTTAAATAAGATTCTATACAAGTTTAAATCTTTTAGAAGCACAAAGATCATCTTTTTGATATTGAAAGTGCTTTGTAATTGTTCATTCACAAAGTTGATGTACAAAATGTGTTATATATTTTAATGTAAATTCATTGATGTACTCCTATCTTTATAAGATATTATGATATGTTACATACATATATACATTTTGATCCAAGAATCCGAGATCTGATCTCCCGAGATTTTTCTGAGATCTCTCCGAGATCTCCTCTTTCACCCCCCTCCCCCGAGACGAAGCCAAGATCTGAGATGGCAACCCTTGATCACCTTGTCTTGCCTCACCTTTGATAACATAGCATCATGTGCATAATTAAAACAATCACCATAAATATAGGAAAATTACTATATTTATTGAGGAACAATAAATGCACCTTTTACTGCTAGATAATTCAGTCAATATCAAGAAACATCATAAAGATATCGTTACAAGTTAAATTAAAACAGTCATCATAAATAAGAAAAAATTACTACATTTATTGAAGAACAATAAACGCAGCTAGTACTGCTGTATAATTCAGTCAATATCAAAAAACATCATAAATATATCATTACGAGTTGAAATAGTTTATAAAACCAGCAGTGCCACAAAAATTGCAAGAACAATTAAAGAGGCAAAAGATACCTGAAGAAGATAATTATGAAGTCGGTCTAAAGTTTGAGGGAATGTTGTGGCAGAAATATTAACCACCATCAAACCCTGATCAAGGAGCAAAAAATGGCAAAAACATCATGCTATATAAGTTGCTGAAACACCAAGAAGTTCAACTTCTGAGTTTGTTGTCGGTTATACAAGTGATGCTGAAACATTTTTTAAAGCAATACAGAAAAGCAGATATATTAATTAAAATCATGGTTGTCAGGGTGACAAAGCAACTAAGGCAACCAAAGGGCATTTGACCACTTAAGTGACAAGGTGTCAACTTAAGTGGTAGGAGTTGTAGAATCAACTAATCAAAAGTTTCTAAGTTATATACAATATATAAATGCAAATTTTGACATTCCATACAACAAAAAATGTACAAAAGTAGTCTTAGTGTGATAACTTGAGAGAACAACTTGTGTATGTAAATAAAAGAAAGAAGAAAATGATTTGTCAAATATTCTAAACATCTTCCTTAAAATTCTGCAAAAGATTTATCCACAACATACAATATGCAATCCTATAGTTACTAATTGACTGATTGTTTGGCTGGTGATTAATTGATTGTTGAGTGTTGATAGTTGGAGGGCGAGGTCAGGGAGGAGTCGGAGGGCTGAGGAAGGAGGGCCAAGCAGGGGGGACCGCCGGACTGGAGAGAGAATGGGACTGTTACCAAACTGGGAAAAGAGAAGGGAGACAGAGAGTAGAGAACTACTGGACTAAGAAGGGAGAAGGGAAACTGCTGGCTAGGGAAGAGAAGCTAAGAGCTCGGGGGCTATGAGAATGGGGAGAGAAAAAGAGGACAGCTGGGTAGGCCGACAAAAAGTTGGGTGGACCAGGGAGGGAGGAAGAAAGGGAGGGTGGCCGACAGCATAGAGAGATCAAACTGGAAGAGAGAGGGATGCTTTGCAGAGGGGGTTGAGGGGAAGAACAAGACCAGAGGAGGGAGGGAAAGGAAGAGTGAAGCGGAGGAGGGAGGAGGGTCAGACCATTGGAGGGTGAGGAGAAGAATGACTGGAGGGTTATCTGTTTGCGGTGGCACGATAACAGCTGTGACAATGCTCTTGTGGCGGCTGCAGTGCTACACAGCGGCAACTGCAAACACTAGCAAAGGCCCAGAGGGTGATGGTGTAGTCTAATGGCAAGGAGAGAGCTATTGCAATGTCCGATTGAGGGTGGGGAAGGAAAAGAAAAGATGAAATGGGTTATCATAGCTGTATACAGATCCAGATTGGCTTAAGGTGCAAAGCGCCCACTTTGGGGCAGAAACAGCCACTTTGCAAATAAGTGGCCCAAGCAACCACTTTATTGGGCCCAAATAACCTGCCCAGTCACCTTGCCGATCTTTGGTGCTTGAGCAGTCCTTAAGAGGATGCTTTGACAACCATGATTAAAATGACTGATATAAAACATAAATGAATGCTCTTATATGTGGAAAACAAAGAGCAAGACATGCACTTAGCCAATTGCTAAAATGAATTAATTTTAGTCACCACTCAAATTCATCATTTGCCAGGCGTAGTTACACAGACCATTTGTTCCAATAGGCTTAGTTACACAGACCATTTGTTCTAAAATTACATCATTTTGCAGTGTCTCTTACACGGGATTTTTTTGTTTAACCAATATTCATGTATAGAATCAAAGGTTTAGCTCATATACAGTCAAATGCCAGCCTCAAATGTTGATGTTAAATGGTAAACAGGAAGTAGAAGTAATGCTTCTGTTTCTGATATGGAGACAAAATGTATCGGTAAAATCAGATAGTTATTGCAAAGAAAGTGATAGTTGACTTTTGCTTCGACTTCAATGCTCAATGCCTCGTAGAACCCTTTAGGCACCATTTTGACCATGAGCATGACCTGGATTCCAGTGCAACCTGATATTTTTATAGCTAGGAATTTGCAATATTCTTTCAATTGTTCTGTGTTGCCATATGCATCAGTCGTTATGTTTCTGAATTTATCCAGGTATGAGCAATATATTTCCACAAATGAAAAGCAAACAGTTAGATGTATTCAGATTCAATGGATAGATTGAAAATGTTTTTAAATATATATAACCACGAGTAATAAAACGTAACTTGGAGTTGTTCCTGAAATAAGTCAACTCAGTCAAAGATGATGTTTAAGCTATTTACCTGTGCCTCAAAAGAGCAAAGATAGTCCTGAATGGTCTTGAGATTATCCATCAATTTGTGCTGATCCTGGTGTGTATAAGCACAAAATATCGAAATAAGAGCATGCATGTAAACAAAAAAAAATAGCACTGTCATCATTCTGGCAAAGGCAAAAGAGTCAACTATCCATGGTTTATTTCTTGTTTATGTGTTCCATAACTGGAGGCAGGCTATTGGGCGACCACTTGCCACAATGCAGGAGATGTAGGAGTTGCAAGGGATTGAACAGAGAAACCAGCTTGATAAACCAATGGGAGAGACACATCCAACCACCTTGGAAGCATTGGTGGGACCACCATTAGGGATGCAAATTAGCGAATACACTCAACAAGTAACTCAAGACCAGGCTTAATAAAGGCTTGACTTAGCTTGTTTATTATGTTAAACGAGCAAGCATGAGCAAGAAAAGAAAAGCTTGACTTGTTAACAAGCCAAGCTTGAGTAAACCACCACTCGACTTGATAAAGCTTGCGAACAACTCCTTCAAACATTCAATCAACAAAATAAAATATTTATTTTGAAAAATAAACCAAGAGTGCTTAATAGTTATACAATGTTAATTAAACATAATAAATAAATTAAAATTTAGCTAAATCTGAGCTTTAACTCAAGTTTGAGCTTCATAAACGAGCTTAGGCTAAGCTCAATTTTGAGCATCATAAACAAACTCAGATTGAGCTCGAACTCAGCTGGATTGAGTAGCTCAATGAGCTGAACTCAAACATATCAAAATGAACAGAGCTTGAACAGATGTTGGGTCTGCTCATTGAGTATTGAGCCGAGCTCAACCTTGAACATAAATAAATGAGCTGGGCTTGAGCAGTTTGTTTGCACCCCTAACCACAGTAATGGTGATCAGGGGAATGATGGGGGCACCATGGCACACGGACAATGCATAGAGAACTGCCTTTTGGCAGACTTACAAGGATGAAGAGGGAAGGGAAGAAGAGGCTATGGTTCCTTCCTTTGTAGGATATGGCTGACATCATTGAACTGGTGAATGGTTCAAGTGTTGAAGTGATGTTCATGATAAGGGCGTTAAACTTTGGCCATTGGAGGCAAGATTTGCTGGATCAGGCAACCTGGGTTGGACTCAGTTATGGCTGTCCAGTAACTATAGTTACAGCTGGAATCAGCCAATTTTGTGCTGGAATCAACCAGACCAGATTGGATTGGCAGATCCAGTTAAACCCAGATCTGCCAGGCTAAGATCAGCAAGGGTCAGCTGACTTAGGGCCAAGTCAGCCCGGGTCAGGGCTGAATCGACCCAATTTGGCCCAGTACGGCTTCTGCAGATCGGTCGACCTGACCAATCCTAATCAGGATCAGATCTGGCCAATGCAGGGTCTGATCTTGATTCTGCCTTTCATGTTTGGAAGACAGCTGCGGATGGTAGGAGCTTCAGGTGGAGACAATTGAGAATATACCAAGTGGACAAAGTGCCAACTATTCCATCAGCTGAGGGATGGACAAGTAAAAAGAGAGAGGATAAGAAAATAGTCGATGCCAGTTCACTGTGAAGTAGTTGCTCCATAGATTCTTCATTGCCATCTACCCAACCTTCCTGTGAGCAAGGGAGCAGATGGAAAGATGATCGCATTCAAGAGGTGGTTGCCAGAAATGGGGGCATGCAAAGTGACAGTCAATGGGACATGTGCACCCTCAAAGGTATGCTGCCACACCTCTAGAATAAGGAGACTTTCAGATGCATTGCCGAGAGAGTATGCTTTCAGGTCAAGGTCAATGCCAACAGTTTAAAGGTTTTAAGGGGGCAAGAGTAAAGATGAAGCTTGGTATGAAGGAGATGCTGGTCTGGATGACCATTGCAAATGAATAAGAGTCAACGGCATGACAGTAGAAGCAGGCACGGACATGGAAGATGGGAGGAGTTAGGAGTCTCGGTCAGGATAGCTTGTATGGAAGCAGTCAACTGCAAATTCCCCAAAGCAGAGGCTGGAAGAGATTGGCAGTAATGGAAAGGGAACACAAGCAAAGCGTTAATGTTGCCAGTGACGGGCTCAAGCAGGATTTGATACAGGTGTCAGATGATCTTCAATCAGCTAAGATGGTTCTAGAGCACCCGTTAGATGACAGTAAAGTTTTTTCAGATACCGCACTGGAATAATGATAGTATGAGGTTTGCTATGGTGATCAATGTGGAATCGTCAGTTGAAAATGTGCAAAGAACATTGCAAATGGGGACATGCATCATGATGGGTGGGAACAAATGGGATGATGAGGATGAAATCGGATCCAATATATGGAGAATTTGGAGTCAACATCGTTCAAGTTTGGAGAAGACAGCGCATTTGTATTTTTTATTAGTAGAGTTTAGATGTTAATTCTGCATTTTTTCTGTTAATATGCATTGGGTCTATTTTGTAATTAGGTTTTAAGAGCAGCTAAAGAGTAAAAGATGGACTCCTATAAAAGCCAAAGACTGTAGAAAATCAAGGCAATGAATGAATAAGGAAAATAAAGTGGAGTTGAGCGCGCGCTCTCTCTCTCTCTTCCCCGTTGCAGATGCTTGAACTCCCAACTGTTCCGGAGGTTCTGATGGCCAAGGTGCTCCACCCTACTACTCTGTAGGTAAGCCCTCACCCCCTCCGCATGGAGTGATGGAGGTCTCCAATCTGCCCTCACCCCAGAATTGTCTGGTTACCCATTGACGCCAAAAATTTACACAAAAAAGGGGGAATCTTCACCAGGATTTTTAAATTGTATCTTAATTGGGGTTTACACTGCAATTAAATTCTAAAACCTAATTTAAATGTATATTTACCATTGTTTTTTCCATGATAAATCATAACTTCTTGCCAACTCAAGCCCAAATTGGGCATCCCAACCCATTGTTCCCAAATGGGCCCACTTTTCTAAAAATCATATTTATCATATTTTTATTTCATAGAATTAGGATAAATATCCAAAAATCAAGTAAATTTCAATAAGCTCACCAAAACCCCTTTAAAATTCATAAAAAAACATCAAAACATATTCTAACCATTTTTTATTCCGCAATTAAATTCTACTATTATTCTCTTGATATCAAACAGCATGGAAACAACATAAGGTAATTAGATTATCTTTTACCTACTCTAACCATTTTTTATCCCAATACCAAACCAGCCATTAAGTTTTTAAGATTTAGGCCTCATTTCTCACTTTCATTTCCATGTTGGCAACTGGTTTCAAGATATTTTACCTACGGCCTTTTGGTTAAGGAAGAGAGCAGGGGGCTATCAGGTTCTTCCTTTATTAGGCCTCCCTCTATGACATTACACACCTTGCAGTCCAATAAAAATAGTGTTGACTGGAGTTTGCAACGAATTTCCATTATGGGGATGTAGCAATGGCTTGTCTTCCATACTCCTGTAATAATGAACAGAACATGAGTTGCATAACCAACGGCAGCGGCTGCCATCTCCCATCTTTTTCCAGTCAACCACCATTTCCCTCTCCACCTCCAACCAAGGATTGCCATCTCGGATCTCGACTTTGTCTCGGGGGGATGAAAGAGAAGAGATCTCGGAGAGATCTCGGAAAAATCTCGGGAGATCGGATCTCGGATCAAAATGTATATATGTATGAAATATAACATAATATCTTATAAAAATAGGAGTACATGAATGAATTTACATGAAAATATATAACACATTTTGTATATTAACTGTGTGAATGAACAATTACAAAGCACTTTCAATACCAAAAAGATGATCTCTGTGCTTCTAAAAGATTTAAACTTGTATACAATCTTATTTAAATACTAATATGATATTAAACTTGTGACACATTTTCATGTGATAGTATAAGTGATAGTGAAATATATCAAATTTGTTTACACTATCATAAACGGGACGCAGAGTAGTCGCAGATCGACCGAGAAAATTTTTTTATGGACCAATCTACATGAGGTGAGATCTCGGCGATCTCGTATCTCGGCCCCTTGGAGAGACCGAGATTCTCGCGAGATCTCGCGAGATCTCGGCGAGATGGAAAACCATGCCTCCAACTGCCATCTACAGAACTATATAGTTTCTGAAATTAGATAAGGCAAAGTATCATGAGTGCTGGAGTGAGATTTCCGTTTGTTTTATAAACATTGGGCATGAACAACATGAAGATAACGAACAGCCAATACAGAAAAAAAAAATCATTGTAGAGAGTAGGGAAAAACATACAATAGACCACTGTTTTTGGATACATGATTGCACAAGTACCTGCACTATGTATTTATCCCCAAATGTTCGGGTGGAAATCCATTCTTCCAGCAATGCCTAAAACAAATTGAACCAAACAACAGATAATGCAGCTCAATGTAAATAAACAGGAAACCTAAAAGGTCAGGAGAGAAGCATCTAACAGTAGTTACACACACAACCTAAGGTTAGTATGCAGCACCTCTAAGAGCAAGCTGAACAAATGAAACTACATTCTATAAATACCTAACAGAACAGTTAACTGCATTTAACATTCTTTTATTTGCTCAAATCTGTACCAAAATTTGAACAGCTTCTTAAAATGTGCTTTCTGAGAGATGTCATCATAGCAGCCTTAAGAAAGAAAATCACTTCTTGGGAGAAACCATTCACAGATGATGCCTATGATGATGTTGAGCATGCATGACAATGATGATGATTGCTTTGGAAGGCTATAGTATTCTTGATTTATTTTGCTGCAGAAATTATGACTTTGGAGAGATGACAAGAGGATAAACCAACCAATAGGAAAGAATATTAAGAAGAAACAATAACATGTTAAAAAAAATCCACCAACAGTACCAAATGAAAAATCAGTGCAACAAGTCATGAGAAGGTATAATAACAAATGCAAAGACAAAAAACAAAAATTATAATAATAATGTATCGGTATCTCATATTATACCATCTAATAATCTTATTCAACAAATGAAGGGTCCAAACAGAATCCGAGTTGATTTTGATAATAATTAACGGATTTGGAACCTCATTTTGTATCCAATAAGCTATATAAATCAGATATTCCCATAGCTTAGCAGAATTGGAATTGGAATTGGAATTGGAATTGGAATAGTCAATTCCGTATCCATTTTCTCGACTTTGATAACAATATATACCTAAAAAACAATGAAAATTATATAAACAATATAAATAATTAAAATTACTATATATAAATAATAAAAGTACGATTTTAAACGTATTAGATCAACTTTTGGTATTAGATCAAATTAACATAAAATAAAGATTTCAGAAATTATCGGATTGTTTTGGTTCCAATAATGGAATCATAATTGGAACAAAATCATAATATCATGATTCTGATTAAATAATAATCAGATACGGGATGGTTATCTTATCAGAATCAGTAACATGCGAATTCACTACCAAATCCGACCTGTTTGCAGCTTTAGACAAATGGTTATCAACTTCCAAATTGATCAAATTGAAAAAGATCACGACCTACTTGGAATTTGGATGCTATGGCCCTCAATGAATGTAATAATGCAGATAGTTGTTATAGTAAAAAATATTATAATTTATGTTGGGCATTGTCTACATAGGAGGAAAAGCAGCAGTGCCTAATGCAGAAATATGCACTTTCCACGAAGCAAATAAATATACCAAAACCCCTAAAATAGGCTCCACACTCTTTTAACTTAGGTTTGCCTAAACGTACCTTATGATCAAACTCAGCCATCTTTAAAACTATTGGTACAATGATTGGTTCAGCAGGAGGCTTCTCAGTCTTAGCTGAACTAGTTGTTGTTGACTCTGCATCTTTTGAATTATCACCTGAAAGTTTTCATGAAATTTGGCTTCAGGAATAGGGGGAAAACCTTACTTTAATTATCACCTGAGTATGCTTGAAATAAGCAAAATGGAAGAAAATAAGAGACAATTTCCAATAAAATTTCCTTTGTATTACCTTGTTGAAATTCAAATGTTTTCTCAAGGCTGTCAGTTTTTGAAGAATATATTTCTTCTGCGACTTGGCTAGATGTATTATCTTGACTAGTCTCATGGCCATGTCTATCCTCTGAATCACATGCATTTGTTAGAAGAGACCCATCAACTACAAATGGTATACTATCTGCATTTTCTTCTGTTTGCTTCACCACAATATTCCTCGATACGTCAATCAATCCATTTGACACCGTGTTTCTTTTAGGCAAATTAATTCTTTGTCTGTTTTCCTCATCCATCAAATAGATACTTGGATCCAAATGTATCCCCTGTCATGGGCAACGAACATGAACAATATAAGTTTCCTCGTGCAGGCAAGTCAATCAGTAATTACTTAAAATTTAACAAGCAAAAGTACCATAACTTATTGAGGGCTGTTTGTGCAATCATACTTTTATGGGTAATGCCAATTCCAAAAATGTTTCAGGTAAATAGGTTTCATCAATTTCCTAAGATGCCCAGATAGAAAATGGATGGGAGTAAGTTCTTATATAACCAGAACATATAGAATGGAAGTAACAGGTCAGGAGAAGCCAAACTACATTTGCCTTTTGAAAGAACAAGAAACCTGCTAAAGGCATAGCATGCTCCCTCAATTTACTTTTCTTTTTCATTCCCCTCCATCCATCGTTGATTTTCCTTCTTCATTTTTATTTTTGCTGGTTTTGGTTAAAAAAGAAATTATCTCTTTCCAGGTCAACTCAACATGGTAATTCCAATAATCTAGGGATCAGCTGCATGGATTCTCTTTCCCTCATCAATTTTGAGTTATTTGTTCAAATTGGTCTAAATCGTAAAATTATACTAAATTACCTTCCTCCATGTTAGCCTAGGTTTACCACATCCATTTTTGCTTCCATAATCAAAAAATTCTTCGCTTTTCTAGCCAAAACTTATTTAGATATATGCTTAATATGTCTAAACTATCTCAATCTTACTTCTTTCAATTTTGTTTGCAATTGGCACTTCTATTTTTTTCCCAAGACTAAAGATAGGTTATAAATTCAATACATAGTATTATATATTTTTATTGCATGTTGGCAACGACAATTTCAAAAAAAATTGGATAAGGATCAAATCCAATCCAATCCCTAATTTATCCATAACGTTCAATTCTCAAATTCAAACCCATCAATTGAGCTCACTTTACATTCAATTCATTGAAAAATAACCCAAGATTAATCCCGTTTTCACAAGTCATCTTCTTTATATTTCGTGGGCTACATTTTTCCTCAAAGCGGGTCCATCAAATGTCAATTTTAACCCAATTTAATGTCAATTTGCAGCCCACCTTGTTTGTATCTATTGAGCTATGTATCACCTTATAGATGGGCCCATTTTTATGTTAATTGAAACTCATCACTTGCCCCTTGCCCGACCTCGTTTCATGCATGTATTGGGCTGAATTTTGATCCCAAAACGAGGCCCATTAAGAGGTAATTTTGGCCCATTCATTAACTACTTCCCATCTTTTCCATAGCCCCTGCCACCTCACAACCCATCAGAGGAGGGCATCTTCATTAACTACCTCCACCGAACTCTCCTTTCTGGTCTCATCCCAAAACAGCATGACCGCAATCATAACCAGCAAAGCTAACCGATCCTACTAAAAGATAGGAGCTTCAAGAGGCAAGGAGGACCTGTGGGGGGCTGATTCTTTCCTACAGGCTACAAATCAGGGGTATGCGATAGCAAGGAATGGCCTATGCAAAAAGATGACACCGGGGGCTCCTACAACATAGCCAGAAGTTGTTGGGAGATTCCGCCGAGAGGATTTAAGTCCCAGGCACAAATCATATTCGGGACCGATTCAGACCCGATATTGAGCCGATATTGAGCCGTTAAGGTGGGAACCGGCGGCCCGATTCCCCTATACACACCTCGAAACCCTTAGGGCTTCAGCAACAGCAGTGTTCTCCGACAATTCCATGACAATTCATCAATGATCTAGTGATCCTTGGTCAATCCTCCAAAGATTCGAGGATTTAGCAGCGATCCTCCAGGGATTCTGGTGTTTGGTCAGCGATCCTCCCGTGATTACAAGCTTTCCACCAACAATTCAACACAATCTGGTGAGGTTACTCTCATTCCTCCTACTCCTTTCCCCTAGGCTCCCCCCCCCCAATTTGTTGAAAGGTGATTGTTTCGGTTTAAGCAACCCCCTAGGGGTATGCTCTATCTTTCCGATAGCTGGGGCACTTCTCTTCCCCTCTCAAATTAGTCATCTTTAAGTGGTGAGGTTAACTTAATAAATTTTTATTAAAGTGTTAATGTTGTAAACCAAAGACAATGAGCAATAACCAAACAAGAAGATAGTGATGCTATCTGTCGTATCGCACAAGAACACGATTTTTTTTGTGGATTTCAATAAGAAGGTACAACATAAGTGGTGCGGTAAACAAATGAACGGGGAAGTGTTTCACTTGAAGCAACACATTGATGGGATAAGTGCAAATGTCAAAAAATGTGATAAAGTGTTGAGGGAGAGCAATGAGTCTATGAGGGTGTACCTCACCAGAAGAGTCTCACAGAGGGAAATTCGTGTGGAATAGTGAGGAGTTGCTAGAAAGAAGAGGTGACAAACCTAGCCAAAAAGGCAAGGGGAAAGGGTGAGCTCAAGAGGTTGAGATATCAACCAGGTTTGAGTCTGATAAAGATGAAGGTTTGATAATAGTACCTCATGCAAGCAAACAATCCAAAAGAGAAGAAGGGGAGAGAAGCAAAACAACAAGAAGCTATGGAGTCAGGATATCATTGGTCCCACTCGACCCGACCCACCCCAACTAAGGATGTGGGTGTAAGTGAGGAAGATGTTCGTCGATCAGTTTCAACACAACCCAAACCTAGTAAGGATATTCATATGTTCAAAAGACATAATAGCTCGCAAAGAACAATGAGACAAGAATTTAAAGAAGCCAAGGAGACCACTTCAGCTACAAATAAAGCAGTGAAACATATTTGCCACTGATTTTTACATGAAAGTAACAATAAGTTATTGTCATTGCTTATCTCAATCACATGCTACATTTATTTTCTTCAATGGGTCAATAACAATTATTTTTTATGTGCTAAATGCAAACATTCGAGCACATGTCATCACTAGCCCCTACTTCCAAACTAGGGTTGATACAATTGGGGAGGTTAAACCAAGATTAAAGGTCCCAACTAGCCAGTATATCTACACTGCGAGTCTAGATGATGATGTAGAAGAGCTTAAGATCTAGATAAATGGTTTCAAAATAGTCTAGAGGGAGAAGGGATGCACAATGATGTGTGATAAGTGAATAGGCATCGCAAAAAACTTGATGATTAATTTTATTGTTCAAAGGACACAACATTTTTAAAGTTTATTGATGCTTCATGTCATATCAAGAATGTTGACTACATCTTTTCACTGATAGACAACATTGTAGAAGAGATTGAAAAGGAGAATATCATCCAGCTTGTGACAGATAATGAGCCCTCATATAAAGTAGCAGGGAGGAAGTTGATGGACAAGATGCGACACCTCTTCTGAGTTTCATATGCAGTACACTCCATCGATCTGATGTTGAATGTCGCAAACAATGAGGCTTCAGTTTCTACACTTGTGAACTATGCAGAACTGATCACATCATTTATCTATTCACATCCGTGTTTATTGCACATCATGAGATATCGTACAGGAGGGCACGATCTGATCAAACCTAGGCCGACTAAATTTGCCACACACTTCATTATCTTGCAGAGTTTGCATCGGCACAAACATGCACTTGTTCATTTTATAGCATCGGCCAATTATATTTGTTATATAACTGACCCACACAAATGATAGATCAATTAGAGATCCTTACTCAGATGGAACATCAAATAATAGATGAGCAATTCTAAGAGAGAATTGTTTATTACTTGTCCATCATTGAGCCACTTGTAAATATATTAAGATTAGTGGACTCAGATGAAAGAAACCAAATGAGAAACATAGATGATGCCATGGATAAAGTAAAGTTGAAAATAAAGGAGAAACATTTTAAAGGTTAGAAGAAGTGATGAAAGATAATAAATGTCAGATGGGATAGGACACTACATCACGATATACATACTACATGTAATTCTTGTTATCCATAATTTAATTATTAATTGATGCATAAATATATGTTGTTATGTCATATGTGATGAATGTAGAATACTTTTCAAAGCCCCAGATGCAATATGGAGAACAAGTATGCAATGATCAAGAAGTTGTGGAGGGTACTTTGTCTATAATATAGTGGCTTTCAAGAACTCAGCAGGATTGATGTGAAGTTGAGTTAAAAGTGAGAAAATTATATTTTTTTGATATTTTTACATTAGAGGACTAATAGTCTAATAATATGACGATTCTCAATTTTCATATGCAATCTTATATAATGAGAACTAGAGTATACTCAGATCTAAATGTGAGGTATTCATTTGACAAGGTTTCTCTTAATATGTTGAAATTGAAATAAATCTCATTTTGTTTTATGATATACAAACTCTTATTGTGACGAATCCACTTGCTGTAATTGCGATTCAAATTCTCAATTTGAGCACAAATTCCTTCCAGTGCGAGAGGAACTGCAGTACTTTTAGCCCAATACATACCAAGAGAGGAATAGGCTAACATATGGCAGATTGAAAAAACTAGCGTTTTGCCATTACAACATGTAGAACAGAGATTCGTTGAATTTACAAGTGGGCTATATGAACAAAAAACATACATAAACCACCTACTAAAGAAGTTGATGTAGATTATCTCTTCCATAATGAGCACCCACTTGTTACATGGATAGAGAAGATGAGCGAAGTACCACTAGAGTTCAATCATGAGGATCGTACATGGGAGGGGAGCTTGATGATGTTAAGGTTTAAGATGAGCATATACAAGAGAAAGTCTCTGTTACTCCACCTCCGATCCCAACTTTAGCCCTAGATCCAACAACATCCCAAGGCCCAACCCCAACCCCAACTCCCACAAGGACTAAAACCATGGCAAAGAGATTGGAGCAATTTTCATTGTTTAAAAAGGTACATCAATGTGGCATAAGGATTAGAAGTTCTTTATCACAAGTAGAAGAAGATGCAAAGAAAAGAAAGTTAAAATAGGACGAAAACCTATCAATCAACATAAAATACACCCTCCTCAGATGATGATGAATTAGAATTCATTCCACCAACTTAACAACAAAAGGTCAAAAGTTCAGGTGGAGGTGGAGGTTGTAGAGGAGAAAGAGGATCTTTCAATAGTGTGTACCAGTGGAGTAGGGTATGATGATTTGGGATGGAGATAACATTCGTGTGAAAGAAATCAGCACTGAAATCAGAGATTGTTTTATCAATATGTGGCAGCAAATTATCTAGACCCTCTCAGGACTTTCAGCCATATATTCCAACTACATCTCCAACACACGACAGTGTCTATGATTTTTCTCAGATGGCCAATTCGTTATTTGCATATGGATACAAGCCAATCATGACAAACAACTCTCGGTAGAACATACAGGAAAATCAAGAGAACGATGACTCTGAGTGTCAATTCCATAGATATTGGTGATAGAAAGATATAACATTTTATTGCATGTCAATATTACATTCGTATCGTGTTACTTACGCTTAATGAAATGATCATTGCTAAAGATATATCTACTTGTCTTAAACTCTATTGTAATGACATGAAACTGTGTTAAATAAGTAATATTTATTTTAACAATTTTTAGAGGTAGTCCTATTTTTTTTAGGATGTCTAATGATTTTTTTCAACTTTTTACAAAGACAAAAAAATAAAAAATTGACCGATCTGAACCGATTCTGGATTGGTTTTCTTCTCAAAAAATTGGCCAATTCTAACCAATTCAATCCAATTCGGATAAAATCGGTACCCATTAATTCCGATTTTGATTATGCCATCCATGTACAACATTGATGGAAGGGAATCAATCTTTCAGCAAGACATTCCCTAGCCAGGTATCTTTTTCAGAAGGTTGTTCCTTTGCCATCTCCCAGCATTGAGGATATTTAAACTTCTAGATGTAGTCCCAACCTACTCCTTCAATGCTTCAACCCTAAAGTAGCTCCATATTTGCTGCGAATGAAAACTCGAATCTCCATATCCGCTATCTTTTCTCCACGACGTTCCAGTAAGAAAGGCTATCCAGGGGATCACACCCATGGACTGCACAATCGGCAAATCCGGATTGGGATCGGCCAATTCTTGGATTGAATCGACCATGGCCGATCCGATTCTCGGCGGAACTACTGATACGGATAAAAGATCGATCCAGATCGGTGTTTCTAAATGGAATCGGCGCCGGATTCGACCCAAAGACCCCCGTGGCAGCCCTCTTCCCTGCCCGCTACCCAGTCCATCAAGACCCGGTAGCCAAGGAAGTTACCGGATCCCAACCGCTTTAGCATATCAGGTCCCTGGCCTTACTGGGCTTGACAGACCCGGTAAGGCCATCCGATGAAGCAGTGGCAAGCTGCCACCGCGGCGACACTTTCAAACCTATTTTGGGCCCGAAATCATCCCAAAAGGAGCTAGATAATCAGATCTAGCTCCTTGTTTAGTTTTTCTTTTGTGTTTTAAGGTCTTTTTAAAGATTGATCCAGATAAAATTTTCTTCCGACAGATCAGACCTGGCTGATCCAATGACCAATTCCGATCGTACGATCCTTGATCACACCCAAACCCTTCCGCCTTCAACCTACACGCCCAACTCCATCTGTAGATGTCCCCCTTAACTATTCCAAACTTTCCCTTCCAAAAGATGGCTATAATTTTTCCACAGATATTGCAGCATGCGTAAAGGTCTTGAAGATCAATAAGTAGAGGCTTATGAGTACTGCCTTGAGAAGCACCCATCTCCTTCCTGCAGCCAGAAGTCAACTTTTCCGTCATTGAAGCCTCTTCTTAAACCATCACATAGTTCCAACGCCTGTTTGAGGGCTCTGTCAGCCAGACGTAGTCAAAATATGAGTTAAGCAGATCCCAGGGAGATCCTTAATGTATGAGACTTCACCTCTTCCACAACTGCAAACGATAGGTGACATCACCATATTGCAAATGAATGGCCTGAATACACGCCAAACCCACCCTAACCCTTCTGATTAAACCTTCTCCAACCGTGTCCTTACACAAAGTTCAGTACCTGACCCATCATTTAATCTAATGCATACACATCCATCTCAACTTTTTCATTCCTGCAACGCTCATTTTAGATGGATTTTTTTCTCCATTGTTTAGTACTAACAACCATAAAACATTACAAGTCTTATTGCCAAATGACAATTTTTCTTTCAACTTCAATAGAATCTTACATTCATATCACTTGTGGCCATATCCACTTCATTCATCCTACTTCGATCGTATAATTCAGCACTTTGAGGTAATATTACTCCATCCCAACTAAATCTCTCCTCAAATGTAATTACTTTTTTCCAACTCAAAGAAATTGCTAATGCAGTCAATATGCATTAAATGACAAATAGTAGTAAAATTACAAACCAATCTTTAAAAGGTAAACGATAAGATCAAAGCCTTTAGTAAATGCCCATGCACCTCTATTATGATAGGCTTTCCATCTTTCATTGCCTTCTTCAAGTCGCCAGCCAAGCCTGGTGCATTAGAATTTATGCAATAAATAAATGCAAGAAAATCAGACATTATGATATCAAATTTTAAAAATAATAAATTAAATTAAAAATATGAAAAGATGGAGAATCTGTTATTCTACGGTTTTCTTTGACCATCCTAGACTACAAATCCAGGGATGTCTTCAAAACAAATATCCCTAAATGTCCTCGCTATAAACTTTAACCAGACTACAATACAATATAAGATTTAAATGTTAGGAAACTTTTGTTCTTGATTCCTGCAAACTTCACAAATCACGCATCAGTATAAAAACTGTGTTTCCATAATAGAATCCATGTAAAATTGTAAAGTTTAAAGTTAGATTTAATCCCTCTCATCAGATTCCACTAGACTTTTGAATGTTACCAAGGTTGATTTTAAAATTAACAGTTGATCATCTTTAGGCAATCTTCTCTTATCTACTTAACTATGCTCCCTGGCTGCTGCTCCTTCCCTTATGCAATTTCCCAGTTCAACTTTTTCGTCCCTTTCACACATGCAGGCAACCAGCAGGACATGTTCACAATTTACCCAAGCCTTCGGTGCATGTCATGCCCCAAATTCTTTTCCCAATCACACTACCCCCTGCATCTGGTTCCACAGCTAAGGGTGCCTCACCTACTCATTGGCACAGAGCTGCAGCAGCCAGCCATCCTCCTAGTGGCATCCACCCATGACCACCTGCTCCATGGCAGCCTCCTCCCAAGTCCCAACAGTCTGCTATTCCCAAAAAATTCAAAATTTGGAGGGATTGGACTACATAATATAACATAGCATATATTTTATTAATTTATTTTTGTAGTCCAATCTCTCCAATTTTTCATTTTTTGGGAGCCCACTACGGTCCCCTTTAAAAAATTCTTTAATTCTTTTTTATTCATAACATAAAGAAAGAAACCTTCATTTTCGGGAGAAAAAGTGGCACGAACACCAGTTTTGGCACTGAAGCTGGGAGAAAACTTGATAGGGGACTGTGAAACCTCGAGATTTATATATAAAAATAAAAATATATGCCCTATGACATGGTTTGAAAATTCATTTGACTTCCGTTTATTTGGAAAATGAACTTTCGTTATCCTATCTTTGGCTACTATGAGAATACATGATATTTCATAGAAAATATTAGCCAAAATATGTGATAAAATATATGTCGAGGTTAGGGTTCATAACGTTTGTCTTTGGACCTCTCTCTATCGGAAGTTGCGAATTTCCGATGTTAATTACACCGAGACTCTCGGACACCCTTGATTAACTGTCGTAGCAATTCGTATATGAAAGAAAACATTCATCCACAAAATGTCAACATCTGGGGATTATGACCCATAAAAGCAATGGAATGCAAGCTGATAATATAACGACCATATAAGGTCAAACTTAGTGCTTTGCAAGAGATTAGTCTCTCAACCCGATGTCTTATATTAAGACATGAGTTGGATTATTGAGGCTAACCAAGATCCGAGCATATTCAGATCAAAATCTATATTGATTTCATATGAGTGAAATCTGTCCGTATACAAACCAAATTTATGATCCAAGTCCCTTTTTAAGTCCTTTATTCTTAGACTTAGTAGGTGTTTGAGAAATGGCCTTACCCACCAAATTCGAAGGGTCCAGGTATGATATACATCTGGTTTTGAGAAGAGACTATATTCTCCTCTCATAGGTTTCTCGGGTTACCCTAGATTGAGGTAGTTAGACAACCCCAAATTCCAAGCCTTGATATTCTAGACTTGGTGAAATGGCATATGCACCTCACTGAATCACAATCAGATTCAAACTGCACATGACTATGTCCAGAATCCAAAAGGTCCTTGGCCCCTTATACCTTATATGCTCAGCCCCTTCTGGTTTGGTCTAAATCATGCACGGGATTTTGTCATATTCCCAGGTTGTCCCGGATTTAAATCTGGTTTATGATCCAGATTAAACCGGACCTAGGACTTGATATATATAGGCATTATTTTCATAACCTATATAGGGTCAGACGATGAGCTGAGGTATGGACCATGTATGAGGTAATAAGGGACTGGGATATGACCTATGTATGGGGTCGATAGATGGCTGAAAAGGTGACCTGTTTATGGGTCAGTAGAGAGTGAACATACGACCGGTTATGGGGCAAATATGGGCTAGATACATAACCAACTATGGGGGTTGATATGCCTCTAAACAAAATGTCATGTATATGGGTCGATAGGGATTGAATAGGTAACCGGTTGTAGAGTCATTATATGGCTGAAAAATGACCTGCATATGGGTCAAACAGGGGGCTGTCATGTGGTTTGTATATGGGATGATGAGGGGGCAGGTATGTACCATGTGTGTGGGGCCGATATGGGTTGATAGGGGCTGATTATGTGACCTGTATATGGGTCAATAGAGGGGGGGATAATATGTGACCTGTATATGGGTCAATAGAGGTTAGAAAATATGACCAATTTATGGGATTAATATAGGCTAGATACATGACCAACTGTGGAGTTGCTATATCTAAACCCAATGACCTGTATATAGGTTGACAGGGGCTGAATAGATGATCCATACATAGGTCGGATAGAAGGGACAATAGGTGGTCGATAGAGGGTTGTTATGTAATGATGAGGGGGATTAATAGATGACTTATGTATGGGTCGAGGGAGGGGTGGATGAGTGACCAATATTACCAGGCTCTGGACCTGAATATGATCCCAATACTGACCTTAGGCTGATTGGATATCTGCACTGAAACCTGTCTCAAGTTGAGACTAGCCCGGGCCTGAGATATCCATCTTTTATACTACCCAAATCCGGCCAAAAACCTGCCATATCAGACCCCTTTACATTGGTTAAAAGACATATGCCTTAGCCTCTACCACAAGCTGTCTATGATCTGCTTATATTCAGATCCAAGACCAACCAAAATTTTATCCTCATCTACCTCTCGGACTGGCTAAACTTAGAATCAAAGTCCCAGAAGCTAAACCATGTTACCTAGAATATAAACCTCCGGGATGGGGGTCTCAAGACTCAGACAACTGCCCCTAGCCCTGTCTCATGCTCTGTCTATTGACGGAGGTCGTATCTATCCCTGGTGGGGTGATCATGGTTTTATGTTAAACCATGCCCAATCATTTTAATTCAGAGCTGGGGTCTCCCTATGAAATCTGAAACTTCCAAACTTGGCTATCAGCTCTATTAGAAATCTGATTATATCCAGATTCAAGGCCAGATGACTCATTGTTGAGATGCCTATTTTGTCAAAATCAGAACTTGGACCTTGAATCCCCAATGTGCAGATCCCCGGGGGTGAAGACCTTCCAAGCCTTAGACTAGACATCAGCACCAAGTTATATACATTAGGATCTACCTTATGATAGGTATTGAATTCATCCTATTAAGATAGCTAGGCCCGGTTATAAGTCTGCCACATAATACTTATGCAAGTTACTCCCCTCTCGGCCCTTTGCACAGTCCCCAAAAACAGTAGCCCCTTCTTTTATCCTTGCTTTTAGGCAAGTTGGAACCAGGGCTGGAAGCCCAATATTTATTGATTTCTACATATTAGAAATCTCCCAACTCCAATTAGGATCTTAAGGTTTAAGATACTTAGAGTAAAATCTCCTGGGATTCTTTCCAAATAAGGAAATGGCAAGCTATATTCATTTCTAGATATAATTCAACATTCAAAGGCCTAAAATCAGGCCCATGAGCCTGAGCTCCAAGGATTGAGATCCGGTCCCCTCAGTTTTAAATTATTCCTATGTTCAGATTTGACCTTCAATTGCGATGGTATTTGATCATCACTCACGCATAGGCTATTTATGCCATAAAGTGCAAATTTTGCTTTTATTTTCTCGGGACCACTTTGTATCCTATTTGGGGGTACGGGTTTATATGTGAGACACCTCCTCCCCTCTATATAATTAAGTCCTATTAGCTCCCTTTCCATGTAGATACAGCCGGACTCAATCATATCATCAATCGGATATCATATATACATATATCCAATTGCAATGGTGTGATCTTTCTATTACAGAAAATCACCCTTCATTAACATAGGGGTTCAGTCCATGATTGACCCCCCTCTTGCATGGAATTTGATCCGATAATGAGCTGAGCTCATATGCATTAAAAGACATGGGCATATTGCCTCTCTTTTGTCCAAGATAGGTGGACTGGATTATTTTTCAACCCACCATGCTTCGGATTGGGAATTATCTCCTATAGGCCTTCCCGGCCTTAGTCTCCAAGCCATGATGTACATATATTGGAGATCAACTTCCTACCTTGTCCAATTATGTCCGGACTTGGTTCATCTCCCCCCTTTTTTTTTGAATCACCTATATGTATGAGAGGGGAATCCTTGATCACTACCCTATATTTGGATGAAACCATAGAATACATTGGTGAGATTGAACTTCAATTTTATCCTTTTTGAAGTCATCTCTCCCTCTTCTATGTGGATCTGCCTCATAACCGGCCTTCCCTTATTATGAGATAAGCCAAAGGGCTGTTGATTTGGCCTAATATTAGGCACCCATAATGACTTGTCATGATCATGTGATTCTCATCTTTCTATGAAATTTGTCATATATTCGGCAATACATCCTCATATGGTGAGGTATACATGTATTCAAAGCCTCTTCACATCAAGGCTCTATGCCGCAAAATCCTTTGTTTTTCTTCATTACAAGATAGATCAGAATGACCCTGTATATATTTGATCTTGTCCGGGACATGTTCATGGTACTATGCCCAATATTGGGCACCAATCAGTCCTTTGATATCCTCGGATCATGCACTGTATGTATCCATGATTGGATGCCATGTCTTCATCAAGGCCCGGTTGGCCCTCTCTCCTCCAAGTCCTTGCTTAATGTAAGGCTACCCGGGGGATCCTTGGTCCATCATGTGGGTCCCAAGGAGGCCGGGTATAACCTTCATCCTTGCTTGCTTTACTGTACTGCTGCTGGAGTAGTTGGAGCTTGGGGGACCTTCTCCATGAGTTCAAGGCCGGGGAGGATTTCTATGGGGGAGGAAGGGCAGATCTGTCCAAAAATAGAGGGTCTATAGGGGTGATGTAGGAGGGGATCCGGAGAGCGATATGGGCTCAATTATGGGACCATTTGAAGGTTTAGTATAGGCGTAAGCTGTTGATGTAGCTCATACCTATACAAGACTCGATTTCAGGCTCAAGATGATTAGAGGGGTCTGCGGAATCCTAGCATATGTTTAGGAATTCCAGATTTAAGCAAGAAGATATCATGCTAATATAGGAGAGGGAATTGGGGAATTAAGCTCAAGATGGGTATGGCATCTAGAGGAGGGGATGGCTTAGGCAGTGGCCATGATATCTTACCTTATACCCCTCGGAACCTGCCCTTGATTCTCCTGCAGAACCCCTTCACCCACTGCCTCCTTTATGAGCTGCGCGGCTGTCCCCTTGGTAGAATTTCTGCAGAGCCTTCTTTCTTCTCCTCCTGTCCTCTCTCCGCCCGACCCCTTTCCATGTGCGGGGCTGGCCCTATTTATAGGCCATTGATGGGTGCTGTTCACCCAAGGAAGAGTGGGCTGCAAGGTAGTGTGCGCATGGGGGAAGTGGGGCCATGTTCTCCCATCGTGGGGAGAGTGGGGCTTGACCAAGTCTTTGGCTGGAGGAGATGCATCGGAGGGTGTAGCTCAGCTCTGATTTCCTCCTTGATGTATTTTCTGATTATTCAGAGGATCCCGGCCACTGATTGGCCTCAGTCATGGGCATCCCTTCCCTTGATCCAATGAACTCTTTTAATGGGCTCATCGCATAGTAAGTATGCATCTCCACCCTTGATTGAGTGTCCCCGGATCCCCTCTTGATAGCTTAATCCCAGCCCTCCATCCTTGGGTATGTCGATGGCAGATTATTTGCCATCCGGGGCTTAGTTGGAGCTAGGCTTTATTGCCTACGCAAGGGGGATTAATTCATCTCAATCAAATATCCAATTAAAGATGGATCCAATGGATATTATCCTATTAAGGATCCAGTTAGCCATCTCAATGGACCGGGGAGCATCCATGCTCTAATAATCTTGACAATTGGTCAATCTCGGCCCTTGATCATATGTTATCCCAACCAATCAAGACCCTTGATCACCTAATGGATATTAATCCTATTAAGGATCCGAGAGGATTTATCATCCGGTAATCATCTTTGCTTATGGGCATCTACCGGATATCCCATTATGGGGGATCCAATGGATATTATCCCACTAAGGATCCGGGAGGGTCACTTCAATGGACCGGGGAGATCTATGGACATTAGCTTGTTGATTGGCCAATTCTAGCCATCGGATGGCCTTGATTTATCTCCCGGGCTTATTTTGAATTGGCTAAGCTGTTTTGTCCCCCGCGGATCATCCTCTTTTGCCTTCTGTTTAGACTCCCTGTTGGAGTCTAACTCCTTCACCCGCGAGCTCCTAATAAGCAGGCCCTCTGTCCTCTTCTGTCGCAGCCTTCTCTTCAACAGGTTCCTGTCACAACTTGGAGATTGCCCAAGGGAGATCAGTTCCCTGCTGTTTGGAGCTCCCGAGTGCCTCTCTTCTTCTCCTTGTGAAGGTAGCTTTCTTCATGCCTTTTCCTCTTCTTCTATTTTTTATCGGCAGTATCTCCAATGTCCCATATTACACTTGCATTTGCATATGTGCATCTTCCTGATTTGTGTATAAAATCTAGCTCCTCCATGCATCATCTTCAGTCGGGTCTCCATCAATTATCCCTTATATCTCTCAAGTATATGCATATATGGATATCTTTGAGGATCCGGCCTCTTCTCATGCTGAATTTAATCCCATTGAGTAGGTCTATTATCTGCCTTACTCCTGCTGTCTCCTCTCATCTGTTTTTTGTGCTGATTTGAGCACATATGTGAAGACCCGACTTCTCTATGTACTGATTGGGCCTTCTCTCAAACCTTGGGCCAAATGGTTGTCCTCTGCATGTGTCTAATCCATGGACAGCATGTCATTGGAGTGGTTACTGCCGGACTTGTTAGACAGGAGCCAGTTTGGCTTGTATTGGCTATTTCCGGCCCTCCCCTCTTCAAATTTCTGTGGGGAGCATGTCTCCCTACTTCTCACAAGCATATGTTTGCGGGTCTGGCCTCTCCATGGGCCATCATTTGCCGGGGTCTTTATCATATCCCCCCTCCTCTTTGGCTAGACAGGACATATGTCCTTAGATATGTATATATGAATATGTATATATGAAGATGAGGACCCGGCCTCCTTATGTGTTATAACCAATTGGGTCTCCCCTTAATTCTGACTCCGTAGAGGGTTTTTTTAGTTTCCCCCTTTGAACAAGAGCTCAGCGGCATCCTGTACACCATTTCCCGGCCCTTCCTTCTGTGGACAGCATCCTAATTGTCCCATATATGTGTTGCCGGCTGTTTTGGGAGGTTTTGGCTCTCAATCCCCTATCTGTCTGTATTGAATTGGGCCTTCATTGACCGGGGTCTTTATTGCCCTCGGTGTATCCTCATATATTTGGGTGTACATGCCTAGTTTTGTCCATATCATCACTGATTTATGCTTTGATGCTCTGGGGGGGGCAGCTATTGGTCCCTCTCTTAGTTGGCGGGGCAGGAATACACATAAGAGCCTCATGACCTTGACTCCTCCTTGATTCATGTGCCGAGGGTAGGCCATAGGGAGTTGAGTATTTTTATTCCCCCATTGTCTCACTTCACTCCCATCCATGCCCTTATATCATGGTGTCCGGGTGCTGTAGAGGGTGTTGATTGTGGGCCTTTTTCATGCCCATTGCCCTCTATCTTTCACTTGGACATGTATGTGCCAAACTTACCCGGGCCCAACCTTATATGGCTTGGCTTCTTTCATGACTTGGCCATCCTCTATTTCCTGGATTCTTTGAAATTCTGCCCATATGTGAGTTGAATTTCATGTATTTGCATCCATCTTAATTTGTTCCATGTAATGGTATTGGGGTGGGGGGGAAATTAAGCATTTTTAATTCCCTCCCTCTTATGTCTATGTCTCTTGTGAAATTTTGAGTGCCAACAGGGACCAACACTACAGGGTCACCTAGAGGCTAGAGCTCCAACTGATGCAGGTGGAACTGAAAACTTGACTATGTGTCACCTAATTGTTAAGCCATTTTATTTAAACATGCAATCTTGTGCCAGATTTAAGCAAATGATCTAGCTCTTGTGCCAGATTTAAGCAAATGATCTAGCTAATTGACAGTGGTTGCAGTATTATTCCCAATTTCCAAATATAAAGCAACAGCTTACATTCAAACAGTCCAGACAGGCAATCTTGTGCCAGATTTAAGCAAATGATCAGTTGGAGCTCCAACTGATGCAGGCGGAACTGAAAACTTCACTATGTGTCACCTAATTGTTGAGCCATTTATTTAAACATGCAATCTTGTGCCAGATTTATGCAAATGATCTAGCTTTTGTGCCAGATTTAAGCAAATGATCTTGCTCTTGTGACAGATTTAAGCAAATGATCTAGCTAATTGACAGTGGTCGCAGTATTATTCCCAATTTCCAAATATAAAGCAACAGCTTACATTCAAACAGTCCAGACAGGCATCTGATCACATAAGCAAAGACCCTTTGGGAGCCTTTAACTTGAGCGCACCAGATAAAGTTGAATGCAGACTGCTGTGTCGAACTTGAGTAAGGTGGGATGGCTGGTTCTTGGAAGCCACCCCATGGTGATGAGTGACAAAGATGGGTGTCAGGCAACCCAAAGGACTCCTACAGGCTTCACCGGAAGAGGAAGGCTTTGGCAGGAGGTGAGGCAAGGATTGTCGTCTCAGATCTCGGCTTTGTCTCGGAAGCATGAAAGAGAAGAGATCTTGTGAGATTCTCGAAAAAATCTCGGGAGATCAGATCTCGGATTTCATTTATGCAGGGTATACTTTACCCAATGATTGCCATCTCACATCTATATTTTATCTCACGAAGATTGAAGATAAAAGATCTCGAAAAAATCTCAAGAGATTAGATCTTAGAAATATCAATCAATGTGCATGTTTAAATGTGGAATGCCATATAATCTCTTTAAAAAGGACAAGGGAACTCATATTAAATATTAAAATAAGTTGTGAGAGAATTAAAAGCGTAATACAGAGATGGTGAACTATTGTTAGCATGAGACATACAAAGGATCTTATGTCAGACTAAAGTTTCATCTTGAACAATATGGATAGGAGATTGAAAACATTTTGGATCAATTGTACATATATAGTCATTAAAATATTAAGGTATGAAATTTTACCAAACAATAATGTTTAGATGAATATTTGGATGGATTCCATAATAAAATTGACAATATAAGAAGAAAACTTAACAAGATCATCTAACAAATTGGGAATAATAATAGGCGGAGAAGATCAAGATATCACAGGTACTACATAGATATTCTTGTTTCGGCAATCTCGTTTCTCGGACGCACGGAAGAAAAAAGATTCTCGGGAGATCTCAAGAGATTCTCGGGAGATTGCATTCCATGAGGTGAGGTAGAGGAAAGAAGCAATAGCAGAGGGGCTGGTAAAGTGTTGTGTTCAAATTTTCTTATTAATGTTTAGCCATGAATTTTTTTATTAAATATATCAAGATGCCAATCGGCATATATATATGCCTAAGTTGGTTCAATCCATAGAAATCCTCTATCCCAGTACATGTTTGGGTCCGTCAAAGCCCATGGGTGATTGGACTCAATAACAGTAATTAATTATTGTTTAGTCCATTTGGAGTCCATTTGTCCATGTTTCAACAGCTGTTTAAGCTAAACAATAGTGGTCATTTGTAGAGCTTAGATGATCAACACATTTAAATATTTCCCTAAAGAAGCAAAAGCTCCCTCCGGCTGAGAAAAAGGGGGAGAAAAGAGGGAGGACCCAAGCCAACCCAGCGGCATTTCTGCACACAAAAGAAAAAAAACTCGAGGAAGACACCAACAACCGCACACCAACAGAAGAAGAAAAAATAATAAAACCAGAAGAAGACGGAGACATCAAAGCCCCTATGCAACCGGCTAGCTGTTGTGCACCAGGCTGGGGAGGAAGCAAAAGCCACAAAGAATAAGACCATTAAGACCCAGAAGGTTTGACAGCCTCAGCAGGTGCACCCAGATGAGGAAGATGTGAAGAAAGCTCTCTCGCAGCCACCCAGCATGGCCTGCACAAATTGCCATGCGACAGCGACAAAGGACACAACTCCTGCACCCAAAGATTCTCAGGTGGGGTGAGGAGGAAAAAAAATAAAACAAAATATGAAAGGAAAGAAGAGAAGGTGGCCAGTTGCTCCTTGTGCACGACCGAAAGGGGACAAGAATACAAGAATGAAGGAATCAGTAGGATCTGGAAGAAGCCAAGGGGTAAAAAGAGTCCTGGCTGTCATTGCAGCACATGGCATCCACTGCCATTGCCGCCACCGGTGCCAATGAAAAAGGGGAAGCTGCAGAGAGGATAAAGAAAAGAAAATTGAAAAAGGCACAGAAGCCCCCTGATCACCAGTGGAGGGAAGAAAAAGAAAGGGAGGCACTGAAGCCCCTAGGAGGTCACCCAGCTGCTGTGCACCAGATCGGGGAAGAAGCAAAGCCGCAAAGAAAAAGAAAAAAACGAAAGGGAGGAGGGAGCCTCCATGCACTTGTGAATCTTGCCGAGGAAGAAGATGAGACCCCAACCGGAGCAAAGGGGTGGCTGACCACCCCTACACACCAAGTGGAAAAGGCCGAATGCTGGGACGGCTACCTTGGCTTTAGGAGAAGGATAGCAGGAGGTCCCAATGTCATAACCCCGAATAGAAATTAAAGATATCTAATGATTTATAAACTTGTGCTTGTCATTATTTAAAAGTTTGTTAGAAGATGAGAATAGAATTTTAAACATAATCCAAAATTTTCATGAAATTTGGATATCATTTGACTATGAAATAGAAACCATCAAAGTTACATGTGTTTTTGCTGAAACCCATAAAATAGGAATTTGAGTCTTGTGGAAGCGTTACCAAAGAACATGGAAGCTATAATTGGTCCTAAATAGATCATGGTATTTGATTAATGTATACTTTAGGAAAGTTAAATAATGAACGTTCGTCAATTGAAAACCAAATGGCCAAAAGTCGTGAAAACGACATATGTTGGAAATTGAGTAAACATCTAGGATTAATTGAAATATGAATTTATATATATTAACTTAATTTGGATAAAGTATATTCATATTTATAATTTTGGTGCTTCCAAGACACTTTTTCAAATATCAAAATGTTAATAGGTTTATATGTACTTGCATAGTGATGAGATGAATTGAGAAGGCTTTTATGAAAACTTACCAAGAGCTAAATATAAATTCTCTTCAAGCCATGTGGCGTCTGAGGAGTTGATTTGGATGCAAGAGAGGTGGTTGTAGATTGAAGGCCGCTTGAGGTGTTCAAGTTGATAACTCTAATGCAATATATTGTTATCTTACAGAATGCATTTATGAAAACTTGATGTTAAACATGGATGAATATGACACACATCCATCCATTAATAATTATTCTAAATGTTCTCAATATAAATGTTCACAACATATTGAACAACACTTACGAATAATTTAATGAAAAGTTAAAATGTCTATTGAACACTTGTAAATAATTTGGTGAAAAATTATATTGTTTTTATTGAGTTTCACTACGTTTCTAATGACTAGACAAGGATCATTATCCGGTAAACAGAACTTGCATTGTTTTGAGATTTCACATTTGTTATGTGCTTACGAATACAATTAATATATGGATTCTTCGTAGAAGTTATTTCTGATATAAAATATGCATATGAAAAATGGTTTTGGCATGTGGTTCTGATAGAAATAGTTATGCGGATATTCAGTGCCAAAATTGAATGGAATGTATGTATTGTGCAAAATTGATTATACGTCAACCTTCACCCTCTCAAAGAAAGAATGAAAGGTTATCTAAGGCATTATGAAAGGCTGGTCAAAGGCAGCATTGAAGGAAGGGGAAGTCACCAAACCCGGAGGCTGTCACCATCAGCACAAGGCAGATTAGTGGATCTTTGTAGCTGAAAGGGGAACCAGCAGCAGGACGCTCGGCAGGGAAGTGGCTGCGACAGAGCAGTGAAAGGAGGAGGCATCGTACGCTGGTGGCTGGAGAGCTGGCAGGTACAGTGGCTTTGTTGGAAGCAAGGAAGGGAAGAAGAAGAGGCAGGCTAAGTTGAGCACTGGGGAGGTCCAGAGAATCCATATGGCCAACCAAAAATAATTTGGGATAAAGAATAAAGTTTAGTTGAGTTGATAAAATCCACCAAATCATCTCAAGAGCATTTTTATTCTTCCATTGCATGGTTGTACTTAACAATGCTTTGGTAAAAAGAAGGAACATAACTGGATAAGAGTGTGTACTCAAGATAGTGGGCAGGAAAGAATTTCTCTTATGATTATAAGATGTAAGAGTGACAGTTGTGATATATAGTAGGCGAAGGTGATTACTATGAAATTTTCAACAATAAAAAATAAGCCACAATAAGAAGTGGGACTACCTTTCCTGACAATTCTACATTCCCTGCAGAATTCAGTTATAAGTTCTTCAGGAGTATTGAAGTCTCTGGCCCAAACTGGAATTGATGCAAGTGGAGCGCTGCATAAAACAGAAAGATGCACATTTATATGATGCTCAAAGCATAAAAGAATAAGTTCCTGAGAATGTGTAACTGTAAAAATATGGCATCAGAATGTATAGATATACAATTCTTTCAAAGAAATCAAAACCAGCCAACCAGATCAGCCAGCATCCATCTTGATCTGCATCGGCCTTGGCCTGGAATCACCGGGATCAATCAGGATCACGGTTTACCAGATTGGGATCGGCATAGGCCAATTTGATCCAAGGGGAAGCCAATCTGACCACGAACTTCCAGACATGAGGTGGCAGTACACATGCGCTGCCCTGCCACTGATTTCCAGCACCAGTCCTACTGGGTCAGATCAGACAGGAATCAGCTCATCTTTAATTGTGAGTAAAAAATTTTTGTATTCTTTTTATGTTTTCCAATACGGATCGGGATTGTCCAACCTTCAAGATCAACTCCCAGCAAGAGAAGGGGGTCTCAGTCCCAATCCAGATTAACTGATCTTGCAACCCTTTTAGCACTTTCTTTAAAGTTTGAACTTCCCATAAGATAAAATAAAACATAGCAAACATAACGGCACTTGAAGACAAATGAACATGCTAGAAAGAACATATGGACCTCTTACGAACACTGGAATTAACATGAAGTGACTCCTTTTGCCTTAGATTGTTCTCATATGCATTTACTGCTTTTTGTACATTAAGGTACCAACATATCATATATAGCAAAAATAATTTAAAGGATTTATGTCCATTTAATAGTAAGTATTCTGTCCTTCATGGAACTTGGGTTACTTTGATTAAGTGTCTATTTTTTATTTTTATTTTGGGGGGGGGGGGGTTACCTACCTCCAGGCATATATATCATGAAAAACTTGGACAAGCAAGAGATGAGACTACCAAATATATGTACGAGAAACTTGAAACAAAAGATGAAAAAAATATTTATAAATTAACATATTTATAAATTAACAAAGAAGAGAGAGAGAGAGAGAGAGAGATCTCAAGATTTTAACCAAGTCAGATATTTTAAAGATAATGAAGAGAATTTTTTTTATCAAAGATGAAGACATTAATAAATATGGAAAAGTTATACTGATACTATTTTTAATAATAGTTTTGCTACAAGCATATAAGACAGAGGATATAACAGAACAAAATATAAATTATGATAGAAGAATTAGATTTTCATAAGTTAATGAGGCATCGAAGAGGATGAAAACATACAAAACATGTAGTACTCATAAAATTTGTATTGAACTATGAAAATGTTTGAAGAATTTAAAGCTAGAATGGTTAGCTTAACTTTTTAACAAAATCTTCCAAGAAAATGTCAAATGAATAGAGAAAGAGCATCATCATACCTACTTTTAAGAAAAAAATATACAAAATAGCTCAAATTATAGAGAGATCAAGCTCATTCCTCTTATGAAATTGTGGGAGTTATCTACATCACTTACGGAATATTAAAACCATTTCACTCAACCAAGTTGGTTTTATGTCTGGTCGGTCTATAAAAGAAGCTATTTTTCTCATTAAAAACTTAATAAAGTAATATCAAGTTATGAAGAAAGACTTACATATAATGCTAATTGAATTGGAAAAGATTTATGATAGACTTTGTAACTTTCAAATGATATTTTGTTATTTTATAGTGGGTGTTGGAGCAAAAAATAGTGCCCACTAAATATATACAAGTGAATAAAGATATGCATAATATAACAACCATTAGTTTATGCATCAAGAATAACCAATAACTTATTATCTTAAATGATCCATTTGCCCATTAGAACAAACAACATTGTTCCTTCCGACTGCAATACCTTCAATCAATTTGGCTTGTGCTGCATTATTCCATAGAATAGTCATCACGTGTCCCATTAAAATAAACAACATAAGAAAAATATGATCACCTTGTCGCAGACCACTGAGTTACCAAAATATCCAAAACTGTCACCATTTACCAAGACCAAGATTCTAACAGTAGGTATGCACCTCTTGAACCAATCCACCCATTTAAGGTCAAAACCCATAAGCTACACCAACAAGACATCATGTAACTTGTCAAGTATTGAGCCGAGTTTGAGCTCCGATGTAATTCATCAAGCCAAGCTTGAACAATACCCTACTCGGCTCGGTTCCTTTGCACCCCTAGTTAGAAAAAAAACAACAAAACAATAAAATAAAGGAGGACATGAAAAGCTCTCTTTATTTATGCTGTATTCTTGTTTTTTTACGAGCCAATCACTTTCAAAAATAAAAATAAACAACTTGACAGGCTCCAGCATTTGCATAACCTGTGGAGAGGAACCTTGATATGGGTTTGACCTTAGAGCTTTGGAACAGCGAACATTTGATCCCAAATATTTATGGCCTTCTAACTGTCGCCAAGAGTTACATAAGTGGGTTGCCAAGGTGTTAGACAACAAAAAGTTAAAGAAAAAGGCATCCCATGGGATATGTTTATCTATACAAGTGGCTAAGGTTGGCTGAAAGAAAAATAACCCTCATCAAGATTATATGAAGTCATGGTCTATTAGCACAGCAAACCCTATCTCAAACTCTAGCTTAAATGACACAATGACTCCTTATTACACAACTGAACATGATGCAGATCCAGAAACTGGTGATTTTTTGCAACTAAGAGGTGACAGAAACATATACAGAACAACTACCCCATGGGTTTTTTTTACATTCACTGCTATTGTCTACAAGTGATATTCATATTAAGATCGTAATAAAGGTTCAAAACTTAGTGCAAGCCCCACCATTGCATAATGTAAATAGGTATAGCAACTTCCATTTGAGTTGTAAAATGAACACAAAATGGGATATTTAATAGGTGCGGACATGGATGTTCATTGTGGTACTCATGCACGTGAAAACTTTGTACCCCTTACATCAAAAGGTCCAAACCTTTTGCATTATCATAAGAGAAGCCTTAACACGAGAAGAATTTCAAATAGGATATTTTTACATATCAATCCACACTATTATTCACCTCTTCTGATATATGCCTATTAAGTTTAAAAACTAATAAATCATTGAGACCTTGTGTCATTTGAAAAAAAAAAAACTTGCATCCAAAGCGCCTAAAAAGTCACCAGTCAGGTCTTTTTTTAAAAATTTTGACAAAAAAATCTCTCTTCTCTCTCCCACCCAGAAAGAGAGAGAGGGGATACAATGTGGTAGAAAGAAAGAAGAGATAAATTGGATAAATTGAATTTTCTAATCAATGAATTATTACAAAGAACTATTTCTGCCAAGAAAAGTAAAAAACATCCAACAATTGGTGTTTTAGGGGGGTTTTCAGACAGCAAGAAACCTTTTCAAATGGCAGAACAATTTAGGGACTTTGAAGGATTTTTTATTTTTTGTGAGATAATTGGAAATATAAATAGTTATAAGGACTAATATCCAAATTCCCTATAGATATTCATAGCAAAATGTTTAGCTTTGAATATTGCCTAGGGCTTAGACAGCAGTAAACCATGAGTGGCAGTTCTACTGAGGTGCTTTATCATTTGTACTTTACTAATAAAGAAAGTTGAATAGTCCCAGACATAGCATTTTGAAGCTCTCAAACAAGTCTAGCATCAAAGCTCAAGGATAGCGTACTCTGTTGACGTGCGTAGAAGTTCATATACCATATCAGTCTGCACATAGAAACACAAGGACTTGTTAAAAATTAAAGGCCACAAATGTATTAGAAATTTAAAAATTCAGCACTAAAAAAATTAACTGTAGCTGTAACAACTTTTCTTTACCTGTAAGACATTTGGTAGGTTCAGCCTCTGAGCCAGTTGAGTGGCGATCGTCGATTTACCGGTGCAAGCAGTTCCACAAACCAAAATAACTAATGGTACCCGTTGATGGTGAAATCTAAGGGATAAATAACAAAGTCATATGACGAGATGTAAGGCTGCAAGTTACTAAGTATGCATTCAATGAAACACAATGTGTGAACCTCTCTTTTTTTACGTCTGTTCTTTAGAAAGAAAGACATCTCCGGACTTTTCTAGGAAAATAGGTGATATCCTAAAAATATTAGGTAGTCCGGTGATAGTTTAAAAATATTAGAACCGAGGTTCGGGTTCTTTGAAGATTTCATTTTTTGACCCTTCTCCGCCGGATGGTGCGAGTATCCGGCGTTAACTTACATCGAGCAACGGCTCGAACGCCTTTGATTAACCGTCGCGGCAACCTGTTTTTGGAGACATGCACATCCACAAAAAGTAAAGAACTCAAAAGGACAGCGGCCTTTTGGGTCCGATCAGATGCAAACCGATTTGTTCGGATTTGTTTTATTTGTTTGTTGGCTGACTTGAAAGTCAATTTTTGAGGGTTTGAGTTTGAATCAATTTGTTTGATTGATTTGGTTTTAATGTTTTGGTTTAGTTTTGATTTGTTTTGGATTGAATTTGGTTGATTCAAGTTGTTTATTTTGATTTCAGTTTTGATGTGCTTAAAGTTTTAAGCAGTTTTGGTATTTGTTGCTTGATTGATTTGTTGAATTTTCAGATTCATTTTGAAATGGTTTTATTTTTTGTTTGGCGGTTTGCATCGCCTCCGACCCATCGGGCTGCCATCGGACGCCCGGTTTCATGCATTCCAAATTGACATCGAACTTCATTTCATTGAAGGTGAAGTACATCGGGGTACAATGAGTGGTGATCCTTCCCCCAACTTAGGTTCTTTACCGACTTAGAAAAATTTCGGCATTGCAACGGCATGCCAACAAGTTTCTAACTTGGCAAAGTTTACCCATCCAACAAGGCTAGCCAATGACTTAGCCAAAATTGGGGGAAGGATCATCGGCTACGAGAGCATGCCCGCGCCGACGTCCGGATCGACATCCCAGGACGTACCCGGGGAAGCCGTCCATTTCTTTTTAGTTTTGTTTCTGTTTTTATTATTTTAAAATGCCACTCGGGCCAGTTTTGAGTTCCATCGGCGTTCAAAGCCGGTCTTCGGTCTTCTTAGGCCGGAAGGGCTGTATATGGACCTGTTTGGGGTCTGGTTTGGAGACCGGTTGGGGCCTGATTGATGGGGCTCTGGTTGGGCCGGAATGGGCCTGGCGAGGGCCTGGTTTGGAGCTGGTTTTGGGGTCCTGGTTTGGGCTGGACGGGGTCTGGTTTGGAGACCGGCTGGGGCCTGATTGATGGGGCTCTGGTTGGGCCGAAGCAGGCCTGCGCATGGGCACTTTGGGGACCTGATTTGGGACCAGATTGGGGTCAGGCGTGGGCTGGTTATGGGCTGTCCTGGTGGGCCGCAGAGGGGGGCTGCAGGTAACCGAAAATGATCTGCGTAGGGGCCAGATTTCTGGACTTGGAGAGAAGGCCGATGCAGTCCATATCAGGGTGGTTTAACCAGGCCGAAATGGGGCATTTTCTGCAGACAGGGCAGGGGCTGAAGGTGGTCGCTGGAATAGGTAGAAAGAGGAGCCCTTAGAGGGCTATACGATAAGCATACATATATTGCCTCCTCCCTACCTTGTCTTCTTCTTCTTCTTCTTCTTCTCTTCTTCTCTTCTTCTCCTTTCTGGTCGCAGGCAGCAGGTGGCAGCAGGATGAGGGCTCAAACCAGCAGCCTGGCGGCGTCTTCAGCAGCCCCTTTTAAATGCTGGTGCGCACCCCTCCTTTTATAGGGGTTGGAGGGGAGGTGAAGGGCCAGCAGGGGGCTGCGCATGGGCCTGGGTTGTGCGCAGGTCTCTTGGCCTCCCCCCATGCAGCCATTGCATTTAATTGGCTGCCTCTTCTCCCTCCCCCTTTCTTGAGCTGACTGCAGGGCTGGGTTGGCTGCATGGTGCGGCTGGCTGATGGGGTGACAGGTGGTGCGCAGGAAGTGCTGAGGTGGCAGGTGGGCCAGTGTGGCCTGTTCACACCAGGCCGCAGGTGGGCCTTAGAGATGGGCTGCGCAGGGCTTCTTTACATGGGCCAGTTGGGCCAGCTGGAGGCTACGGCCCATGTTCTGCTGTGGGCTACGCAAGGCCTGGTTTTAGGATGGAATTTGGCTCAATTTTAAGATGAGATGATGGGCTTCTGATTGGACATACGTGGGCCCCTGATTGGGCCCAATTTGGCTGAATTGTGGGCTGTCCGGCCTGCTCCTAGGCCTGCCCCATTACCCATTTTTTGTTTGTAAAAAATTGGACGCCAACACACAAAAACCAATGTTGACAAGAAGCTCCATCTGAAAGGTATCCAAAAGTTCTATATTGATGAAACACATCAATCTAAACCATGGATACGCTAGCCACCTGCTAGGTTCTTGTAGGCTCAACTCAACTTGAGTCTTAATCCTAAATTATTTGGGGTCGGCCATAATTTCTCTTTCTTCACTCACACTGATTTTAAGTTCCTTCCTCGGATATATTTAAATCATCCAAATCACATTAAATTACCCTCCTCCAAGTTAACATTGGTTTACCATCATTTTTTTGTTTGTCATTTAATATTTTTTATTTTTCTAACGGGAGTCTACTTAGGCCTACATTTAATATACCCAAATCATCTCAATCTCTCATTTCAATTTATCTACAATTGTCGTTACTCCTACATTTTCTCTAATACATTCATTCCTTATTCTATCTAATCTAATATGACCAGCCATTCATCTTAACATTCTCATTTCAACAACACTTACTTTAAAAGTATGTTTTTCTTTTATTATCCAGCATTCACTACCATACAACATTACAGATCTTATAATTGTATGATAAAATTTTCCTTTCAATAGTGGAATCTTACGATCACATGGAATGCTTGTAGCCAATCTCCACTTCAACCAGTTTGCTTTAATCTTATGGTTAACAACTTCATCACATTTTCCATCTTTTGGAATAAATGATCCAAGATTGGTTCTCCTAAGCTATTTCATACATTATCAATGCTTATGCATTATTGAAGAACCTCAACTTCATTCTTGGCTACATCACACGGGAAAGGTAAATCTTTTAAAATCTTAGGAGATCAGCATCAAGGATAGCAGAATTGAAATCAGAGATCAGATCAGCAAGTACCGATTCCGATCTAACCTGAATCGGATCGACAAAATCAGACAATTCCACAAGAGAAAAACAGATCTAGAATTGATCTGGATCGCTTCTTCAAAAACAATAAAAAAGTGAAAAAAGGCACTTCAAAAAAACCTACCACAGATTCTATGTAAAATTCTGGTCCAAATCTGACCATGTTGGGGTCGAATCCGACGCCAGGGCAACGCTGCCACTACTTCAGCATAATGCATATTCCCTACCCAATAGGGCAGGAAAGGAACAGTGGCACTGCAGCCACCTACAGTGGCTGATTCCAACAAGAATCCATCCCAACTCGGTCGATTTTGACCGATTCCGGCCAGAAATCAAGGATGGATCAATCACCCCCCTCCCAAAAAAAATGGGTCGGCATATGCTGATCTGATCTAAGAATCGACCGATTCCACAATCCATGACCAGCGTGCAATCTTGAGTATGTTTCTCCACATATGATCATAAGACAATTGACATTTTCAAGTAGAGAGAAATGGAAGACATCTGCAGAGAAGGGCCAACTGGCCAAGATAGGCATAACATAAGAGTTGCTCAACAAAGATAGACTTGGCAAAATCAGTGACAACAGGGGGGGAATAAATGTACCATCCACACAATGGACAGGTTTCAAAAGTAGACAACCGTGAGGATGGAAGATTGCAATATAATGCCCCATTTGGCTCTTTGGCTAGAGTATCAAAAATGATATTATATCAATTTTGATATTGAAATTTCTAGACAATATAGTATCAATATCAAACTTGATACAGGCGGACACTTGTATTACAGGACATGTAGTATTTGTACAAGAGGTTTCAAAATTGATACTATTAATCAAACATCTCTTGATGACTTATAGCAAAATTAATTTCAAACATAATAATGATATAGGTGCCTAATCCTGTTACCAAACAGGGCCTTACATAACATGCTTTATTTGCACTACAAGTTTCAAAATTAATATTATTATCCAAACACCTCTTGATACCTTAGGCATTGTTGTCAAACAAGGCCTAAGCTAGTAAAATGCATGAGAAAATTAATAAAAGAGAAACAAAACAGCTCAGATGGATCTTAGGAGCCTCGCTTCTCAGAGGGTTAGGCTCCATCAACCTTGAGATAGTTTTCAAGAAATTAAATTCCATGCTTTGAGACATGAGATTAAAGGTTTTCTGTAAATCAAATTTAAAAATCCATATATTACAAGATGAAGTTTCAAAACTTCAAGCCAGATATAACGTGGTAGAAAATGCTTACCATTTGATGGCATGTAATATAATGTCTATATCTAACCATATAGTTCTCTGAAAAAAGTTTCCTGTATCCTAGATAAATTCATTAATATAGAATACTCCACACTTATTGTGCTGTGAAATTTGATATTCGATTTCAGCCTTTAAAATAAGTGACAAGCAAGATAAAATAGTCGACAGATGCCATGCAAACATAAATATGTATAACTAACCTGGTCATCATCTTATACCGACTTATATATTCTTCTCCATACCCCCGCCGCTCCATAAGCTGCAATTTCACTTAGTAAGTAGCTCCTAAACCTGGCATTTGCCAAGCTCTAACTACATTCAGAAAATAATAATAAGACAGAAAGCTCTTTTCTAAACAGTTAATTGTGATATCTCAACACTCAACAAGATAATGGGTCTTAGAGAAAAGAAGTCCTAGGTTGAAGTACCTTGAGCTTTTTGTTAAATTTTAGCATGTACCTGATCATCGCTAGTAAAGGACAGTACACTAAAACCTGGCATATGAAACATACCAAAGCCTAACATACAATTTAGTCTCAACACAGGCCAATTTGCAGCAGGCAGCATGTCTAAAGTGGTGTTTCAGTGTCACTAATGTTCTTCAGTTATTGGGGACTCCATTTTAGAAGCATCAAAACAAAACATTATTAATAAACATAGAGCGATAATGTGCAAGTGACAGCTGAACAAGAAGTGGTGAAATCGTTGTGATTAAGATACCTACCTTAAATAAGTTAGCTTCCAAATCAGATTGTGATCTGCAAAGGAGTTAAAAATGACGGAATATGGATTAGAGCACACATGACATTAATGATTGGAAACTTTACATACAAGCTCAATCGCAAAATAAATTTTGATTCTAAGAAAAGCATCATAAACTGCAGTAAATAGTGAATGAGAGTAGAGTTCTTAAGGTAAATGCCTGTATAAAAAAGTAAAAAGCATCCTAACAAGTGCCAATGAAAAAAATCAGAAAGTTTTATGGTACAAGTAGCATACACATCAAGCAGGCTGTTGTCTATAAGCAACTTCTTGAGCTCAAGAGCAATTTTGACAGCAACATGATTGGGGATCTGAAAGGAAAGATTAAACTAACTGAGATCGTTGAGCATGAGCAACAGTAAATATATTGGTTATTACAAAACACTAATTAGAACTGTCGTAGGTCAAGAAAGAAATGATTATTTTTAAATGCTTTTAGCATATCGTCCAAGTGAAACTAGATGATATGGCATAAAATTCTTAACCAAGAATCAGAGACAAGCATAAGGCAATCATCAAGGAACAAACTTCCTTATATATTAAAGCATGTCTACTATACAAATGGCAACTTGAGTCAAAGTAGTCATCTATCACAAGGTTGATTATGATCAGTCAGTATTTAGTTTAACATGGCAGATATTGAGCTTCTTCATGGTCAGACATGCAGGAAAAAGAGAAGCTTCATTTTAAGATTGTAGAAATGCATAAGCTATAATCAACTAGAGGTGCTCATATGGGGTTATGAATCTACTGGCACTTGAAGAAAAGTGGATTTTGTAGATCAAAGGTGCAGTGAAAAAATAAAGTTATAAATTCAGATAAATGGGCAGACATATTGGTTTTCAAAAGGTATATAAATATTTATTAGAAACAACAATTTCACCTCTTCAATTAGTCAAATTGTAAGAATGATGCTGAGTATGATTCTGAAAGGAAGCAGTTCATTTGGCATGATCAGGATTATAGGTCAGAAGTAAAAAAGTATTGAAGCAGTTTAAATATATCTCATGCATAATCTAAATTTGTTACCAACTCTTAAAGAAATTTGCAAGAAGCATCCCAATTCTCCATTTCAATTTGTCATTGATACTGAGTATGACTCTGGAATGAACCAGTACATTTGACATGATGGAAGGATTACACGTGAGAATTGAAAAAGGAATGAAGGATTTTTAGTATGTCGATGATACATTGTTACCTCATGCATAATCTAAAGTTGGTTCCAACTCTTAGAAATAATATGAATGCCAATTTCTTTCTGCAATTGTAACTTGACCGCTTTAACTGCTCAAGCTTACAGGAAAGCAAGTTATAACAACATGGTTGTCGATTCCCATCTGAGTTGGGATCAGAAGTGTTCACGGTTCAATTAGGTTCAGTTTTGGACCCATTTTTTCAAAACTGAAACCAAACCTAACTGGTTCAAACTCTGAACCAAAAATGAACCAAACCATTTGGTTCAGTTCGGTTCAAACTGGCAGTTTTTTCTACACAACTTGACTAATAATAATACTGAGAACTTGATTTCAATCTAACACCTTTTCCCAACCTAATACTAAGAGCTTGGCTAACAATAACAAAGAGAAGAGAAGAGATGGGATCCCCTTCCCTGAGACCTCTCTTTTTTAGGTATGAAGATTAGAGTGGTCAAATTAAGATGTTTGATGCTATCCGGGTTCTCTTTGAGTCCTCCTTAATGATGTCCCAACAAGGTATGTAAAAACTAATGAAGAAACCATCCAGGCCAGGTGCTTTATAAGGGTTCATATCCTTCAAAATATTAAGCACTTTCTGTTCAGTAAAACTGTCAACAAGGGACTCAGCCTCAGAATCTTCTAATCTCTTAGAAAAATTGGAGTTGATCAAAGGACTCCAATTCTTATCATGCATAAAAAGGTGACTACAGAATTTAGAACATTATCTTCAAAAAAAGAACCAAAGACGCTTAGTTCGTGAATACAATTCTTCTTTTTCCCAACACAAACTTGAGTGTGGAAGAACCTTGTGTTTTTATCACCTTCCTTAAACCAGACTTGCCTAGATTGTTGTTTCCATTTGATTTCCTTCATGTAACACCATTATTTGTAATTGTCTTCGACTTTTTTCCACTCAAGTCTAATCATCCAAAATCAAACTAGCATCATTCAATCTGTATCAATCTTTAAAAATATACTTGTTTCTTATATTGGCTCAAATGATGAAATGATGACCTACACACCTCTTCAAGTGCTTCTTGAGCTTCTTCAGTTTGCAAACAAACTTGCACGTAGCTGAGGGAGCATTAGGGATCAGCTCGTTCCACCATTCCCTAATCAGATCTGTAACTTGGGCTCTCTGTACCATGCTAACTCAATTCTGAATTTTTTGGTTTTATTTATCCATCACATTTGATACAAAGCGCACAATGATCATAAACAACCCTAGGAAGATGGAAGCTTTCAGGTAAGGTATAAATCTGCACCCAAGAATAAGAGATGAGATACAATCGGAGGACACTACCTCTAGAACCAAGGAAGGCAGGATTGGGTCGAGCCGAGGTCGGTCAGCCTTAAAATATATCCGATGGACCAAGTTGCGATCCAGTCCAAAGCAGGTCAAAAAATTATAATTTTTATTAAAAAGGTAAATTTTCAAAAAATAGAAAAAATGAAAAATTTCTAAAAAAATAGTAAATATAACTATAAAAAATTTATTCATTTTTATTCAAATTTTACATTTTATTATTCTTCCACGTAATTTATATACTCTCTCTGTAGCATTTGAAAAGAATACATAACGTTGAAAATGTATACATGTTAATTGTACTCATCACTCATTTGTACAATTATCTTAGGATAAGATTCAAAAGATCTACCATAACTATCATATGTGAAGTACATGGAAGGTCCTAATAACAATCTATATGTAAATTGAGTCATCCTATAACCCTCTTGAGATATATCAACTCCATAAGACTATCCGTAGTACTAATCTCCACTTTATTGTGCATGTTAACCTTCACCACTTTGTACCCGTGCACTGTGATATGTGTCTTGCATCACATATGTGTACCGTTCTTCTCCAGGGAATTGTATCATTGTAGGGTATATCAGAGGATTTGTTAACATCTTTGGACTAGCAGTGATTCCTTCCACTTTCAATGATCCATCGTTGATATTCTTTGAAGTCAAATCATTCGACGTCTAATAATGAACTCGAATATTTGACTATCTTCTCGCCCATTGTCGATCGTTTTTGTATCTTCAATATACAATGGGTCAATTACAACATTTTTACCATTACTCTTAGATTTCCTACCTTGGCGAGAAAATTCTTCGGTATTTTGTCTCTTTGCCTCCGAATAAGGAATTTGTAATTTCTCGGGTAGAGATACATCATAGAGTTCTCCTTATGCCCAATCTCACTCTTTTGGGTTGAACTCAGATTCATTTAATCCTTTATGAGCGTTCACCCAAGTTTGCAACGGATTTTGCTCGTCGAAGATCTTCAAATGAATGTTAGCTTCTTATGTAGTCACTAGCTCACTTTGCCATTTAGACCCGTCCTCTGTACACATGTTACTCTTTATGGTTTTTCCTCATCCCTTCTAAATTCTTAATCTTCAACCTCATGTTGTACTGACAATACACTAACTGCTTCAATCTTCATGACGTCAACCTATTCATTTACTTTGTATGAATATTAATTAATTTCCTTCACACCCTGAAGCTGACGTAGTTTGACTTAGAATTTTTATTACAATGTCCACCAAGTCTTCGTATCTTGGTGTTTTTTCGTGATCCGTCCATCAATCATCTACATAATATCATTGTATGATAGAAGATAATCATAATAAGTTAATCATCTAAGTTACAAAAAAAAGGATCGGATGGTACGTACCAAGACTTAAGAATATAACTGCACGTTGTACCCTTGATATCCCAAAGTGAAATGCCCTCTTCCGATAATTATGTATCTTGTTGCATATTATAATTGATCGATCGTCATTCTCGAACATTCTACATATAACCTCTCTTTCACACTGTTCAGAAGCTTGTTAATTGACTTGAATATCAAACTATAACAATATCTAAGATTAAAAAAAAGACATAACAAGTGACAACACATTCATGTCAGTAGAGAGTATAGCAATAAAAAAGTGAAATATGATTTAACTAAATGACAAATAAAGTACATACTGTATGTATCAGATAATATAATGTTTGATCCCATTAATAGTCGATAATATCACACCACTTGCTGAAGTTTGACACCATCTTTGCGATTTTATCCTTCACCCACTCAAATGCATCATAGAGATAACTCATGTTGGCTTTTTTATCCCCATCTACTATTCTGAAAACTTTGATTAAAGGTTACACTATATGAAAGGTCTTCTTTATATCTCGTCATAAGTCTCCATCCTCTGAAGTCTCCTCAACATTCCTCTCTTTCCTCTTATGTGAAGGACTAGCCCTAACAATCCAAGTAGCATATGTTGGAGAAAGTATCATTTGGGACGCCTTTGTTGAATTAAACTCTCCAAAAAAATGTAATAGGAAGCAAACCGGGTTGTCTCAAGTTATCGGAGCTTTCGGCTTTTTGTATGCTTCCTCATTAGGTTAACAATGAAGTTATGATTATAAATGAAGAATGTAAACTAGGTCATCTTAACTACCTGGTCAATTTGAAAAATCCTTGCATAAATCTTCTAATATCAAATATAACGAATGAGTGAACTATGGTACCTAATATAAATGTGGTCTCTTAACCATCAACATTTATCCAACTGCTTTATACGCAACTACATTATCTGTTGCTACTTGGACAACTCGTTCCTCTCCTATCTCTTTGACAACACAATCAATTAAATCAAAGAGATAATTCACATTCTTTACATGTCAAGATGCATCCACAGTATTCCAAAGGATGGTCCAAACTTAACAATATACTAGGAAGTTAGATCATGTCTTTAATTCAATAAAGAAGGACATACATAAGTTCTAAATTTAAAAGTTTAAAAAGATAAGTAAGCAATAAGTTTGCAAATTAAAAGTTACTAACTTGTCCATCCATTCGTCATCAACTGCATCCTCTTTCTCGTCAAATATGTTCAAATGACTTAACATATTATTTAAGATCTTCCACCTCCATTGAAAGATAAGTATTATATATTTCTTTCATAGTTAGTTTAGACACTCCCCTATCGACATCAGTTATAATGTCGATCATGAACTTGTAATATGGCCTCTTTTACGACGTTTGCCAATATGCTACCTATGGAAGAACTATCTTGATGTCGCACACCCAATCTTCTCCATACATATTCGCAAATTCTTCATTGTTGTCGTAATGGTAAATTATATTTGAAGTGGATGTATAATGACGGGATCCACAGGACCTACTATTGGGTCGTCATCTCGTGTGAATTGTAAATTTTCTCTTCTTCTCAATTGTTTGATCCTCTCCCACTTTCGTGTCCGCTCCCATTTCTGCATCTGCTCTCACTTCTCAAACCTTACCCAATCAATCGATCAGTACATCAATACATGTCTTCGTCCGCAAACAACATGTGGTTTGGCTCCATCGCCTATATCAATTCATTTATTTGTAACAATAATGATTAAATATTAAACTTGTAAAGACATTACTATGATTTTGTAAACATTAATAGTTATGTACTGTCGTAAAAACCTTTGTTCCAAAGAATTTTCAAGCACTCCTATCATGTCCCGTAGATATGAACTGAATGCCTTGCAAGTTCAACTTTTTTTCCGAATAGTCTCTTTATGCCACTTTGAAGCTCCCTTTGCTTGTTTTAAGACTTGTAAAAGCCTACGAAATTAAGCACTTACCTCAAGTGGAGTATGTGTGCACAGTGCAACGTTACCTTTCATTTTGGCGAGGTGATGTTTCAATCAAAAAGTTTCCTCGTACATAATCTTCTCACAATACTTACATTAAATTTTCCTCTCTACCATAGATATCAAGTTGCAATGAAGATAAGCCGGATTGTTCCGAATAGCACCAGAAGTTTGAGTGTCAGGCTTGAAGAAGACATGTTGAAGGAAAAAACTTAAAAACAAGAAAGACAACTATGAGAACCTCATTTTTTTATTTGAAAAGTTTTAAGCTTTGGGGAATATACATGTCCCAGACTTATCTAAAAAAATAGGTGATATCCTGTAAAAAAAATATTGGATAGTCTGATGATATTTTAAAGGTATTAGAACCAAAGTTTGGATTCTTTAAAAAATTTTGATTTCTGACCCATCTCCGCCGAATGGTGAGAATATCCAGTGTTGACTTATATCGAGCAACAACTCGAATGCCCTTGATTAACTGTCGTAACAACCTGTTTAGGGGAGCATGCACATCAATAGAAAAGTGACAAAGTCAAAAAGGGCCACGGCCTTCTAGGCACAATGAGATGCAAACCAATGTTTGGGGTTGATTTTATTTGATTTAGAGTCAACTTGATAAGTTTTAAGTTTGATTTATGTTGATGTTGAATTGTCAGATTTTTTTTTGTTTTGTTTTAGTTTCGGCGGTTTGTTTTGTTGATTTGTTTTTAAGGTTTCCGATTTAGTTAACAATCTGATTTTCTTTTATTTTCAGGTTGGTTTTGGTATATTTGGAGTGTTGAAATATTGTTGGTTAAGTTTTCTTTAAACTTAATCTGTTATTGTTTGATTAAGAATTATGTTTGGTAAGATTTATGTATTTTTAAGCGAATTTCCAGATTGTCCAAATCTAATTTTTACATCTGTTTTTTTATTTTTGTTTGCTCTAGGAGGCTTGTTCCATTGAACTTAGGTGATTTGGTTGAATTTCCAGATCTGATTTTTTTATTTAAAAATCAGTTTTAATATCTTCTTTGGATGCTGTTGACGTCGTTTATGATTTGATTTTTTAAGGGTTCAACTTGATCAAATTAAGTGTTCTTTATTAAAGTTCCAGATTGCTTGATTCTGGTTTTGCATGTATTTTCAGGTTTATTAAGGTCTGATTTTTTTATTAACTTTCATATTTGTTTATGATGTTTGTTTAGTTTGGAGTTTGCATTGCACCCGGCTCGTCGGGCTGCCGTTCGATGCCTGATTTCATGCATTCCAAGTCAGTATGAACATCATTTCATATCACGAATCGGAGTACAAATGATTTGTGTATGATAACATCAGGTGGAAGGACCGATGTTCCTTCCCCCGATGTAAATTTCTATAAAGTTGAAATAATTTTGGCATTACGATGGTCTTGCCGCATATTTCAACCGATATGGAATTTACCCATCCAAAATGACAAGTGTTGTCACCAACTACGGGAACTGGCCCACGCCGTCGTCTGGATCAACATCCCAGGGCGGACCCGGGGGAGCCGTCCAAAAGTGGAGTACCCATGAATAGGTGTTTCACTCCTTATTTTAATATGGCTTTTCGCATTTCTGATTTTTTAGTTGTTGTTTTTTATTTTTTTGTCAAAGGCCAATTAGGTTGGTTCAAGTGGCATCGGCATTCTTAACCGGCCTTCGGTCTTATTGAGCTTAATGGGCCTGCCTTGAATATTCTTGGGCCGGAAGGGTTGGTTGGAAACCTGCCGTTTTGCTCAAGCATTACTGATTGGACCGGCTTAGAAGATCACCTGGCTATGCCCTTGGCCCGTCGGACGGTTTCCAAGAGATGATGGGCCATCACCTTCAAGCCAGCCCATGTAAAGGGTGTTGTCCTTCTTCCTCTTTCGCTTCTATAGGAACTGTGTTTTTAGGTGCCTTTCTTGCTGAAGTGGCATGGTGTGTAGACTGAGAAGAGGGTCGAAATTGACCTGTTTTAGAACCCGAAGTGGGGACTGCACAAAGGGCAATCAGGAGGTCTGTTTTAGACTGCTCAAGGGGCATTCTAGGACCTGTTTTGGACTGCTCAAGGGGCGGTGAAACAGGGGGTTTAAGGTATGCTACAAAGGGGGCTGTTTGAGTTTTTTTAGGAGCCATAAGGGGGCAGAATGGGTAAGGGTTTGAGAGCCCACCCGGAGTAGACTTGGCCCGTCGGATGGATTCCAAGAATATCCAGGTCATCACTCTCTCCTAAGGCCCTAAAGGAATAGAGCAAGAAATAAAAAATGTTGAGGTACTGATTTGGCATGTTTCAGACCTGCTGGAAGGGGTCAATATAGGGCTGTTTATATGAGCCGAAAGGGGGGGCTGAGGATGACCTGTGTATTGGTCAGAAGATGCGCCAATGACAGCCAGATTTGACCTGTTTAAGAATGCCTTGCGTGGGCCAGCAAATGGGGCTGGAGGTGACCTGGTTCAAGGTCTGAAAATAGGTCTCTTGGATGGGCCGACAAAAAGCTGAAGATGGCCCGGTTTCAGGGCTTGAAGATGGGCCGAAATTAACTTGTTTTGGGGTCTAAAAAATAACTGGAATGGGACCTGTTTCGGGGTTTCAGACAGGGACCGAAAGGGGTCTAGTTAGGGACTTGTTTGGAGGAGCCTTCAGATAGGCTGAAAACGGGCCACATTGGGGCTATTTAAGGGGTTGCAAAAGGTTGAGAATGACCTTGCTCAAGGGGTCTGAACAGGGGGACTGAACAGGTCTGTTCAACGGATCCAACGAGGGATTGATTAGAGGGTCGGACAGGGGGTGAAAGTGACCTGTTTATGAGTTTGCGTAAGTGGGCTAATCAGGCTCTGTTTAGGGTATTTTAAGGAGCTGAACAGGAAGGCGAAGATGGGCTTTTAGGGAGTTGTGTAAAGGTCAGCACAAGGGGCTGTTTAGGGGCAACTTTGGGTTGGCCAAAGTGAGGTACACCAGGAGTTTTGTTTGGGCCATAGGTTGCCGATGTCGATGAAGGACAGCTTAGGTCATGACAGAGATTGAGAAGAGAAATTTGGAAGGAGTGGGAGAGGTGTCCATAAGGACTACATAGTTATATATACTTCACCCACCTGATTTTCTCTTTGACGTTGGATGCAATGAGGATGTAGAATGAAGCTGTGGGCACCCCTCCTCCAAGAGGAAGTGACGCCAAGGGAGCTCCCTCCCCTTTCTCTTCTTCTCCTCTTCTCCTTTTCTTCTTTTGTCCGCGGGCGGGACTTGGAGCAGGTGCGCAGATGGGGTTGCAGTCCGGAAACCTGATGGCATCTCCAGCAGTGTCCCTAGCCTTGGCACGCCCTCATTCTTATAAGGATTGATGGAGAGATGTCTGTTGGCTTCCTCCATGCTATTTAATTAACCAAACTCTTTGAATTCCTTCAGATTTTAATGTTTGACTAGTCTTTTGATCTCTCCCATGTTGACCTGCCCTTTGGCCTTCCCCATGCCATCAATGGGTCAAGACTGAGGTGGCTGATGAGGTGGCTTGGGCGATGGGCACTGCTGAGGTGGCAGGCTGATGTGGCCTGGGCGACTGGGCCTGTTTTGGCCGACCGCAGCCCAATTCCTCCTCCTGGGGGGTCATACGCAGTTCGGCTGTAGAGGGAGCTGAATTTTATCTAATTAAACAATAACATGGGCTGGGCCAACCAAATATGTGCTAATGGGTCTGTTAGGGGCCTGATTTAGCCCAATTAGGGAGTGATCCACTCCAGCCTGATTTGGGTCCGGCCTTCCTCCTCCCAATTTGTTTTTTTTTATTTTTAAAAAACAGATGCCAACAACAACACTTAAAAAAGAAGTTAGCAACACAATTAAACAAAAAGGGGTTATTAGAAACACAATTCAAAAAATAAAGACAACACTTAAGCACTAAGTAGACGCTTAAAAAAAAGAATCAACACTAATTAATGATTTGAAATAAAAAGTTTTAAAAGAGAAAGAGCTTAAGAGAAAGTGAGAGAGGTGTAAGTCCCCCAAGGAGCCTTAGGGAGTCTAGAAAGCCCTCCCCACGACTAGTCCAGACTGGATTAGCCATTGGCAACCGAGTCTGTTGGGTCGCTGACCAGGTCTCTGAGTCATGCAACCCAACATCAGGTCGCCCGACCCGGTCGGGTCCCACTGCAGGGTTGCCGAACCCAGGTCATGGTCAGGCTAGTTGCGACCAAAACTGACCGGGTCAAGTGACCCGACCGGACCCAGTCGAGACCCAATGAACCATGCTCGAAACCCCCCAGAGACAGAAGCTCCAAACAAGAAACAGTAGCCAAAGAAGACTGGTGAAGCTGTGAGACCATGGGAATATAAGGGCCAATCACAACCATCAAGCAGTCCACTGGGCCACCCACCGGTTCACATGAAATAGCCAAAGGACATCAGGCTGCCTCTATTGGAGGTATTTAGGCCAAAAGTCAACATCCATTCCGAAGGCATCTGGACGGGCAATGGTTCACGCAGAGGGTAAATTGGGGGTAAGTTAATCGGATCTCACCCACGACAGAGCTTAAACGGGCCTATAGGTCCTAGAACCGGTGCAACAACTCCATCCCTTCTGCCCAATAAGGCCGATGGCACACCTAGCCATTATTTCGGCTTCCAACTATGGAAAGCCTCCTTTGACTTGCCAAAAGCATCCCAAGCATTACTGGGCATGGTCCTCCCCTTCAAAACCTTACTAAACTTGCCTCTCCTGGAAACGATAAAAAGTACGCTTCCCCTTGTAACAGAGGAAATATTGTTGAGGCAAAATCACTACCCTTCACAAGCTCCTCCGGAATCTGACTCAAATAGATGACATACTGAATATTCCCGATGATAACTAGGATAGAAAAACCAAGGTTAAAATCTACCATGCTCTCTACACATGCTGCAACAGTTTCTGATGTCAGCCACCTCAAAAGTTTTCTATCCACTAAGATCAATTTCCCGAAGACTTGAAGACTGTAGAGATAAAGAACAACGAGCGAGAAAAAACTAGAAGATCACATTTTAAGACAAACAAGATAACCCTTATTAACAATAACCATGCTGGTCACCTCTTCCTCCCATGGACGAATCAAAATCCCCCATCATAGCATCATCATTACCCCTCAAAATACTCAGTTTAAATATATTAAATAAATTATTCAAAAAGATGCATAATTGGATGATGATATTAACCAGAGAATCAAAGTAGCATTGACCACGTGAACATTGGCTACAAAGGTTCTATGTAATCATAAGATTATATTAAAGTTTAAAATGAGAATTTTTATGGTACAACTATAAAGCCTACAATAATGTAAGGTAGCAAATGTTGGACAATAAAAGAAAAGTATATTTCCAAATTAAGTGTCGTTAAAAATAAAATGTTAAGACAGATATATGATCATATATTATTAAATAAAGTAAATAATGAATATATAACAAAAAATATAAGAGTTGCAGAAATTGTAGATAAATTAAAAGAAGAGAGATTTAGATGATTTTGACATATTATAAAAGTAAAAAAATAACAAAATAATGCAAGGAGATGATAGACCAGAGTTAACCTAGAGAAGATTAATTCAAATATCGTCGTATACATAACTCAAAATCTACAGGAGTAAAGACAAAGAATTATACGGTCGACATCAGATGATTTGGGATTGACACTTGAGTTTGAGTTTAGCGGAAGGAAGGAAAATTTGAAATGATTTAATTATCTCCGAAGAAATAGGTCAAATTTCGCGGGGGAGTGGAGAACCAGAATCTATGTGACCAATCCCAAATAATTTAGAATTGTGGCTTGAGTTGGGAAGAAAGTAGAAAACGATGAAAGGCCCTAGTCAATAAGATAGACGGACTGGCAAAAAAAAGTAGCGATTCGTAGCCCAACTTTGGCAATGCTCAAACTCGCTTACTCACCCAAGCAGTAAAAACTACATGTGTACCTTTGTCACGGTCAGCATCCTGCTGAGCAAAAATCTTGAGAGAACATAGTAATGATCCGCATTATCCCCGAGCCAGACTTTCACCTGCAACATGCAATCCTTTAGAGGGAGGGCGGGGGTGTGACATCTCGCACTCTGAAGTGCGAGGGCTGATGAGAGCTTGTTAAGTTTGCTTCCTACGAGAAGAACGAGATCAATTGAGGGATAAGAAAGGTTGTTCCGGTCCAGACCTTGACGAAATCGTACTTGGAGGAGGCGTTGCGGGCTGACATCTTGGCCTGGGGAATGACGGCGGCGGAAGGGGATTCCCCCTCCATCCTCTCCTTGGCTTCAGTCTCCCCCGCAGGCGACACGCTGGGGACTGCCAGCACGCCCTTGCCCTTGATGCTCGCCCCGGCCATGCTCACCTCTCTACGACCGTGAAGGTGAAGGTGAAGGTAGCGGTACAACTGTGGCAATGGGTCGGGCCGAGCCGCGGGTTCATGGGGCGGACCGGACCAACCCCCTTATATGCATGGAATTAAAGCATGCCAAAATTTATCATAATTTAAGTAAAAAATTATATTTTAATAAAGTATTATAATTTTTATAATGTTAGTTTAAATATTTAATTTTTTATATTTAATAATTATATGTTTATAAGATAAAAAACTAGACTATACTAGATTAGATCGGTTCAAGTTCATAATTTTTTCGGATCAAGTCAAGTTAAGTCAACAATATAATACGGGTCGAGCGAGATCAGCCAATACAATTTGAACTTAATCGTAAGCGGTCAGACCTATTGACATCTCTACTTTTGGGTACTCCTTTCTTAAAATAGGCAACGGTACAAGAAAATAGATCTTTATTTTCTTCACTAAATAGGTTGGAATCAAAACATGCAAAGCATACAGCTGAAAAATTAAATCAAAAAACCCAGCACCAACCATCTAACGAGAAAATAAAAATATCTTCTTAGCCAACTAATATTTGTTTTTTTTTGCCACTGAATTTGTTTAGACTGGTTATAGAAAGTAATATTTTTTTGCATATTTCTAGGTTTGGCTCACCCGCTTACTCCATATATGTTCACACGAGTAAGATCGAGGTTTTGTACTCGTCTATAAAATACTATTTCAAAAATAATTTACAGTCAAAATAATTGTTGTTTTAATTATAAAATTGTTGTTTAATAAAATACTCAACGTGACATGAACACGAGCATCATCCACATGTACTCTGCACTTCTCCTGGAAAAATAACTACCGAGGCATTTGATTGCAAATACAACTGTACACATTGTGTTAAAATCATATTTTGACGAGAACTTGGTTGCACGATAAATTAATTTTTGTTATAATTTTATATTTTTGTAATGAAATTTATAAAATAATATTTAACAATTATTTTGATCTTATATATTTAAAATAATTTCTTTCTTGGACAACAAAGACAATCCTATATTTCTTATCTTGTGGTCCCTCCACTTTATTTGGTATGTTCACTATTTTTTTTACCATCGCATCCTTTCAAACACAACAATTTTATGACATTGGCTAATTCACATTTTGGTTTAATATATTTTTATCATGAAAACTTATTGTGAAACCTAAAATATAACATAAGGCATAATGATAAAATTACCATATGATAACAAAAAATAAAGAGTTAGAACGATGTAAAAATTATATATCCGGGGCTATCCGAACTCACATGCTAATCATGGGGAGTTATTCCAAGATGTCGGCCATGGGTTATGTAGAGAGAGAGAGAGAGAGAGAATTTGACAACTTGATACTGAAATTTAACAGAAATAAATTATATTAAAAGAGTGTAAGAACAGAGGTAAAAAAATGTTTGTCAATATTTAAAATATACATAACAATAGGAATGATTTTACGAAACTAAAGGAAAAGAACTCTTTGTATATATGTATATTAACTTGTTTGATATATTGAACTACATGCCAATTAAAAAATCTAATCAAACCCAGACATATTTTCGGACGAAATATTTTTTATTAAAACTTATGGATTTTATCGGCCGTGGGCACATCGGATGGTTTTTTTTTTCAAATCAACACAATTTAAACCTTTTAAGTTAACACAATAAAAATTTTACTCATAAAATAATCTGTTAATACAAAACCAAGTCAGACTCGCTCGCGCAGACAGGTTTACTTGTCATTCAAAAAAGAAAAAAATGAATGACATATGTTTAAATATGGACCGTTACAATACTTGTTTCTCGTGACTACAAAAATTCAACTTGTATACACAAAAGAGATTTCAGTATGTTAATCTTATGGATAAAATTTTAACCATAATAGATTTTTTAAGAAAATAAAGCTGTTAACTTAAAAAAAAACCGTGCATCCGATAATTAGCACCAATTCCTAATCAGGTCTAATTGAACTGTAAGCAAGCATAGCCAAGATTGACCTCGAAAGGTCAGAAAACCATCAGGCATAAGCAAATTAACATAAAGTAATTAGAGTCAATTTAGCTAAATGAACTACTTAAAGTTCCTCGACCACAGCTTATTTCCTAGGTTAATTAGATTGCAGAGTGAAAGTATTTACAAAACCAGGAGAGCATGGAAAGTAATTATACACTATCAAATAAATTCTAATCAGAGAAGAATTTTTTACCACAAATTAAATTAATTTTTTTCTGGGTAGTGAACCGAAGTTGGTTTGAATCTTGATTTCACCGACTGGCGGTCCCTGCTGACCATGTTCCTCCGCCTGCCATCACTCATGTACCAGATGCAACTTGATTAGACCGACAAGTAGTAACTTTACATAGTGGGGATCTGATACCTGAGATGTTTGTCCGTTAACTGGTTGTCCTGATCCTTCGGTAGTTTAGCGAGAAAGCCAACAATATTCCTTAATTTTGTTCCGAGATATTCCCTGTGCTTACATGTAGATGATTAATCCACTTGCCACTCCTGTTGTTAGTTTATTTTTCTCAACGTCAGTTTAAGCATCCAACAACCAGTGACGTTGTTCAACACCTAGAAAAATGGCTTGCATTGCCACAACCATCTATTCTAATTCCACACTTGCCAAATTTATCCAATTTGGTTTAATTATTTCAAAAACATGATCATTAGTGAGAATTAGTGCCCTTCAGTAAAAGTTTGCTCTCAAAGGCAAATGGGAGACAACAATTCAACTTGTCCACAACTCTACTGCGTCAGAACACTGATGCAACACCAGCATTAAGACTTAAGACAGCCATAACTTTAATCTGATTTGTTGCCGTTCTTGGCTTCTCCATTGGTTTCTTTCAGTTCCTTCAACTACAAATGAAGCAAAAACAAAAAAATCACTAAAACGGATTATCCAAACACTTGGCTGATACTGCAAGACGATGATGATGATTATGGTCAAGCAAGTAATGATATCCGATTGTGGCCACATTAAAGTGGATTATGCATCTTATATATCTGTCAACTTCATGGTATGTCCAATTTCTCTATTACGCAACCTAATCTGTGAAAGTTTCATCAGTTTTGGATCACATATTCCTTAATACAAACTACTGGTAAGACATTCCAACACACTTATATATGATCCCCTTTATCCACTATAAATAGGGTACAATACTAGAATGGAACTCTTCTGTCTTTACAACTTAGTTTTTCATCTCTTATTGCAGACCTCATCTATCAACATGATTTACTGCAGGACCAACGGTATTTGTTTGTAAGGCATTGAGGCACCTTGTTTCTAATATTTAACGTTACGACACTTTTAACCATTGTCATCCTTCAAAATTGAGAGGACTTATTCACCAATAAATGCATGTTCTTTAAACTATGGCACCATAAAGACAGCTGATCTATAGTATCACTAGGAGGCATATAGCCCATTTTTCCTCTCACCCTCTATTTGCCTTTACCACCTAAGACACTCGCTTAGGGCACCTAAGGCGAGGCAGAGCCTTCCTCACCCCAAGTGCCACTTGCCACAAACAACATAGTGGCTGATGTGTATGAAGAGCATGATTACATGAGAATAAAAGGTTAATTAAAAAAGACATGAAACAAAGAAAGATACCTTCGCAAGCTGTGCCTTCCTGTATCTATAGCCCTGAGAAAATCATCAAGATTGTTAGTATGCCTTCAGTTACAGGTGCAAATCACTGAGAAAAATGAACCTTAATCATCAAGATACCAACAAACCTTGTCAGTTCCATACAAATAGTCACAATAGGTAAAGATTGAAGCAAAATTGCTCTGGCTCTGCCCTCCAACGTAGTGGTGATAATCATGGTAGTCTGCACCCCCATAGAAAGGAATTAGCTTCGTGGGACTGAAAGGAAAGTCATACCTGTTCACCGAGAGTGCCGAGTCAACCACTGCAGTAAAAAATTAGAAGAAAAAAAGTCCAAGACAATCAGACAAATCTGCACTTCAATGAACCGTCATAAAGAACAAATCAGTCTAGCTTCCATTTACTAGACATTCCACCACCTCATTCCGACTATATATGTAATAATTACATACACAAATGTTTCGATTCTTTTATGATTAGCCACAGAGTGATAAAGAGAAGAATATGACAGCTTAGCCACAATGTAAAATAAAAAATATTTGCTTGGATAGTGCCAAAAATAATGAAACGTGATCCCCAAAGCTTAAAAGATTATGTTATGCAACTCAAGTCGTACCAACATTTGTCCTTGGGTCACTTGGGTAAAAGTGATGCAGTTCTGAACTTCTGATGTGTGATAAATAAATACAGTTCAATCAATACTGGACTACCAAACAACATATGTACTGGACTAAGATAAAAATAAAATTTTATCAAATCTTTAAATAGCATATTAAGGGGTAGATGCCAAAATAGGTCAATGCATCTATAAAATAGGTCAATGCATCTATAAACATATGTACTTCGATATAATTTACACATCTCTTCGTTTACAGGTATTGATCAGGTGATACATAATCACATTTCACAATCAAATCGTGACCTGATAATGTCACCAAATGAATGACAAATATAGTTGTATAAGTTCAGTGAGTCTTCTTTCGTCATACATCAGCTGCATGAATGCTGATATTACTTTTCAGTGTCCATATATTTTGCATACGGAGGCAGGTCATCTTTAGTGAGATGACTACATCCCCAAACCCAACTACTATGACTGCACTGATAATTTTTAGAAGTAACAGTATACTTTCAAATGTCAATTACTTATAGGATGTAAGTGGGTTCATACAAGAAATCCTTTCTAAAGAAGAATGAATGGCACTCATCACACCAATCCAACAAGTCTGGTATTGCCAACAAAAGGATTTATGCTACTTGACTGCTTTTTATCAAAGAGACAGAAAAAACTAAATTTTCTGAAATGATCTCAGATAAGAGGGGACAATACTTTTATGTGAAAAATGACATCTTAAAAAAATCCCACATGGCTCTGGAAGAGGGCTGAAACTAAAATACCTCAAATCACTTTTAGTTGACTCAAGTGATACCTTATGAGACAAATACTTGTCCTCATTTAGTGAAATGGCAATTGCTTGAGGATGTAACCCTTAAAAATGCACAACTATTTATACTATAGTATGATGGTTGCATATCCATTTTGCAAAAAGGAAACACTGACATTAGACTATGTTTCCCTTTGGCGTTCTGATTTTGGATTGATATTCCTGCTAAAAATTGTCACAATTAAAGTATCCAAAGATTGATTAAGTCAACAAATGCATTTATTGATGAGCAGTCATTTCATTCTAACCACTTTGGACATCGTTGATTATTCTGCTCTCAAACCTTTCAACAAATAAAAAGCATATATATGAATAAAAAGCAGAGCAGGAAAAAAAAACAATTTGGAAAATGGCATTGAGCAACAGGAACAGACCCACTGTGAGTTTCAATCGCCTCTATTTGTCTCAAAACTATCCACAGCCAAAATGTGATCATGTGCCCTGGGGCAATTGCTGGTCCCGCAAAGGAGGGGATGCCAAGGATAAGTACTTCGGCCCAGTGGGCATATGGTGCCGCAAACCCGATGGGTGCTGTGAACTCATGATGCACACTGTGTATATTGTCATAACCACACTTACAGTGCAGCAGCCTGTGGATCCAGTAGTTACCATAGTCCTCCACCAGGAAGTACACCGCCAGCTGGAAGAACATTTCCCACGCAGAAGGCAAAGGCAGCCCTGCCCTAATCCCTATGAACTGCCATCAATGTAGATCGCATAAATCAAAAAATATTAAAGACAATTAAAATTAATTGATTTGAACTTAACACACACTACTACGAGCATCACCGTCTCCACCACCACGAAAACAAAAATATTTTAATCGCAATAATTAATAGTGTGATAGACACCATCTCTCGATGGCCACCCTTAGTACAGTACAGAAAGATAAAAAGTTGATCAGGCCAAAGCATTTGTCTCCCCCTGGCTTCGAAAAGATATGCATTGCTTGATTAATAATTAATAGAGCAGAAATAAAATAAAATTGATCCGTGAAGGAACTTCAAATGAATCCTAAAAGCCGACATCAGAATCTTCAAAAAGTACGATCGCAGTGGTAAGGGGGAAAAAAGGGGAAGAAAGTTCTCTTTTTCTATCGAAAAGAAATTGAAAGAAACTGCAACTAGATATCCTCTCATTCCATCAACGCCCATGGAAACATGAAACATTAAGCCAAAAGCAAAATCTTCAGCGTGATCTCGGCAAAGGATTCACGACATACCTTGACAGAAGGGAACGATATGAGCTGAAGGGGACCGACAGCGAAGACAAAGACGCGCATGACGTCGAGGTAGCAGCGGCGGAAGGCGACAGGGGACACCCGGATCTTCGGCTGGAGCTTGTACCGCTCAAGAGGGCGGAAGCCCCTGAGCTCGAGAAGGGCAAGCGGTAGCGGGACAAGGGTGAAGACGACGAAGAGGAAGAGGATGTTGTGGTAGTAGAGCAACCAATCAGGCATGCGCGCAGTATAGCGGAACCACGGCGCCTCCGCCGCCGTCAGCGCCCGACCCAGCATCGCCTCCGCCTCCGCCTGTGTCGCGTACGGCAGCATTGCCCCCTGGCTGCCTTCTCCCTGCTCTTCTCTTCTACCGTTCTGCTTCCAAGCCTGAGGCGGTCGCTGCTCGTGCCTCCGCGTAGGCAGTTTACAGAGAGCGAGCGTGAGGAGGCGGCGGAGAAGTCAATTATGAATATGAGACAAATATTATTTAATTAATATGAATCAAATATTATACTCTGAATATCTTTGGAATCGGAGGATATATAAATAATTTTTAATTCAACATTTTAGATAAATTTTTTGATAATATGCATCATAAAATATATAATTATTTAATTTATTTTAAAATAAAAAAACTTAACAAAAAATTATTAATGTCAACAAATTAGAATACTCTATATAAAGAAAATTTAAGTATACAATAAAAAATATTTTAAAATATATATATTAGTTCTTTATCATATGATTTGTAGCAAAATTTGTTAAAAGAGATATTTGACAATCATTATAATTATATATTTTAAAGAATTTATCTTCTTCAACTAAAAAAGAATGTCACTTTTTTATCTTGTGATCCTCCACCTTTTTTAGTCACATGTGGTCCTAAACCTAATAATTTTATGTCATTGACTAGCTCACATCTTATTTTAATATAAATTTTTATTATGAAGATATATAAAAAATTATTATGCAATCAATACTTTTTCAAGTTAATATCTGTATTAGTCGATCTATATACTAAGTAGACCATAAGAGTACAACTTGCAATGACCTGGTTGTACATTTTTCTCCGTTTCTAGTTTCTTCTGTTTGTTAACTATGTTAAATATTTTTATCATTGTTAATTTAAATTTTAATAATAAAAAATATTTATTAATTTTTGACTATCAATATGCATATTGAAATCATTAATGCAAACAATATCCACCTTTATTAATTTTGATATTAATATTTCATCTTAAATGTTAATTTCAAAAACAGCATACGATTATTGTTGTTATCTCACGACCTATTTGATTAGAGTATCAAAAATAATACTGTATTATTATTGATATTGATATTTTTAAAAATTAAAATATAAATTTCAAAATTGATACAAGTTGATTTTTGTATTTTATAACATATTTTGTTTATGTTACCAAATTCAAAATTGATATTATTAGATAGACACCTTTAACCAACTAATATCAATATTAATTTTAAAATTAATAATTATAAAAATATTTAATAATGTTATCAAACAATATCTTAATCAAAACAAGACATCAACGTTGAGTTTCTTAGGAAGGAATTCATGTCAGAAAATTGTATTTGACTGTTGTCGCTAAGGAACACGGTGACTTGGGTCATGGGTGAAGTCGTTACCTCCTTCGGCCACTTCATTCTAACATTATTTACATATGCATAAATCATATATACTACATTTTATAAACATTATTTATAGATATGATAAATATAAATTAATTATTAAATTTAAAAATATATTAAAATAAATTAAGATGTATTTATTTTATAAATAAATTTATACATATTTCAAATAAAATTTAAAGTTAATATTTATAACATATGATACTAAAAAATAGTTTAAACGTTTAAATGTATAATTTTATTACCCATAAACTTTATGTAATGTTATTATAATTAATCTTAGTCAATCTAAACTACAAAATAGATTAATATTAAATAATTTTTATTACTTATAAATTTTATAGACTGTATTATATTTAATTTATTATATTTATATTATAAATAGATTAAAAGAATAAATTATTATTCAATAGTTTTTATTGCATATAAATTTTAAATAATGTTATTAAAATTAATCTCATTATATTTGTCCTAAAAATACATTTACATCAAAAGATTATATAATGTTATTATAATTAATCATATTATATTGTTTACATATTTGTTCAAATTTACAGTTAAAATTTATAACATATAATACCATAAAATGTTATATTTAATTAATTAAATATAATAATTTATGTATAATCTAATATATATTTTATAAATCTCAATTATATACTATGATATACATATCGAATTTATAACATTAAAAAAGAGATGGAATTGTAGTCCGGAAACCTGACGGCGTCTCCAGCAGTGTCCCTGGCCTTGGCACGCCCTCATTCTTATATGGATTGATGGGGAGATGGCTGTTGGCTTCCTCCACGCTATTTAATTAACCAAACTCTTTGAATTCCTTTAGATTTTAATGTTTGACTAGTCTGTTGATCTCTCCCAAGTTGACCTGCCCTTTGGCCTTCCCCATTCCATCAATGGGTCAAGACTGAGGTGGCTGATGAGGTGGCTTGGGCGATCTCACTGCTGAGGTGGCAGGCTGATGTGGCCTGGGCGACTGGGCCTGTTTCGGCTGACCGCAGCGCAATCCCTCCTCCCGGTGGGTCATGCGCTGTTGGGCTGTAGAGGGAGTTGAAATTTATCTAATTAAACAATAACATGGGCTGGGCCAACCGAATATGTGCTAATGGGTCTGTTAGGGCCTGAATTAGCCCAATTAGGAGGGCGGTCCACTCCAGCCTGATTTGGGTCCGGCCTTCCTCCTCCCAATTTGTTTTCTCGTTTTTTCTTTACAAAACAGACGCCAACAACAACACTTAAAAAAAAGTTAGCAACACAATTAAACAAAAAAGGGTTACCAGAAACACAATTCAAAAAAATAAAGGCAACACTTAAGCACAAAGTAGACACTTAAAAAAGAGAATCAACACTAATTAATGATTTGAAATAAAATGTTTTAAAAGAGAAAGAGCTTAAGAGAAAATGAGAGAGGTGTAAGTCCCCCAAGGAGCCTTAGGGGGGTCTAGAAAGCCCTCCCCACGGCTAGTCCAGACTGGACTAGCCATTGGCAACCCAATCTGTTGGGTTGCTGACCAGGTCTCCGAGTCGCGCAACCCAACATCAGGTCGCCCGACCCGGTTGGGTCCCGCTGCAGGGTTGCCGAACCCAGGTCATGATCAGGCTAGTTGCGACCAAAACTGACTGGACAGGTGACCCGTGTCATGAACTAGAAAATACAAATACGCAGCATAATAAATTCAGGAATCGGGACAGTTTAGGAAAACAAGATAAATCCACATCACCAATTCTAAACAATTTGAAACAACATGTAACGTTCCAATTAAAACTCAAAACTCCACGAAAATACTACAAGTAACTATACCCAAACAACTAAATAGGACTCAACATAGAGTCAACAAACCATTAGTAGTCTAACCAAATATAATAAACCACTAGCAACTGAAGGGAAAACTCGAACAACCTAAATAAAAATCGTGATCACTCGTCACCAAACTGTCTTCCGGATCCTCGAGTGCTTCGAATCCTCTCCAACGTCCTCCTCGAAATCCTCTCCAAATACCTCCTCGAGAAGAGGCTCCTCTGCTGAAAATATTAACAACGAGAAGGGATGAGTCACCACAGACTCAGTAGGTCTTACATCCGGACTACCCTATTATACTAGTTAATCTCTATTTATTTTAATAATAATAAACCTAAAAATTCAAATTATAATATATAGGATTTATGCTATTTCTATATCTTCAATAGACTGATTAAAGTGTCTTTCCACTACCCCATATGCTAACATGATTCTATATATTTTTAACCTGACATAACTTGAACTTTAATGAAACCAAATATGTATGCATCACATAGACCTATCATAACAAAATGACCCATCTAAATCACTATCATACATGTTAAAATGCATAAATAAATCATTTGTTTGAGTAAGTTATATGCTCCACTTGGACATTATAGGTAATGTCACAAAACTAACACCACATTTACCATATATAGAAGTAACATATAGTAAGATAAATCCCATAGTACCCCTTGGCAGGGGAGTACTTAGGATAAACTGCGGTATCCGGGATCAAATGATGCTTCGGATTCAACTAATCTCCGTTGCCCATGGGCCACTAACATAGTCTGGTAAAGTAAACTTCTATCACAATGCAGCTCACTGCATTAACCACGTCTCACACAATGCAAGTATATAAATAACTCGGACAGTAACCATGAACATGAAATTGGCAATCCAAACATGAAATACATAGATGAACACCCATGGTTCTATGCACCACATATTTGCATACCACAACACAATCTAGTACAAACTAGAACCATAAGATACATTGAAGTCGAATCATGCAAATGGCAAACTAAACACACCAATGATGATTTGACAGTACTATCTATTACATAAAAGAAACTAAACTAACATTTAACATCACTATACTTAAACTTTTCATCGATTTTTTAACAAATCAGAATATACATATTTAAGATCACCGCAATGCAAACATGCTAAGCTAACTAGACTCAATTATAGGAAAACCTAACATGCTTATTAACATATATGGATAATTAAATCGATCTAAATATGCATGGTTGAACAAGCTAATCTAACTCTATTTAAGCATGCTAAGAAATCAAAAATAACCCACTAATTACATTCTATTAATCATGGTGATCTAAGTATATTTTTATGGTTTAATCAAATATATAAGAGTACTAAGAATAATCGAGACGTCTACCTTTACAAACGAACGGTACGCATAATTTCAAGGAAAGCGAACCGGTTGACAAGTATGGCGCGGTCACGATGATGACGAAAAACTGAGCCAACTGATAGTTTGACAATCTGAGAAAAAAATATAGAATAGAGAAGATAAGAGAGAGGGACGATATGATACCAGAGAGGAGAGAGAGAAGCACGGAGGCGCGTGCTCACGCGGTCGATGCTGATGTGGCGGCTGATTGCCTGTAATTTACAATCAAAATGTTTTTTTAATCATAAATTTGTTGTTTTTAAGTAGCCATGTTATAACCGGATATTCAAGGTTACATGAACACGATCATCCACATGTAATTTGCACTTCTGCTGGAAAAATAACTACCGAGACATTTGACTGCAAATAGGGGTGTTCAAGTAAAGCCGGTAAACCGGTAAACCGAACCGAATCGAACCGAATCGATCGGTTCGGTTCGGTTTGACAGGTTATCCATTCGGTTTCTTGAACCGAATCGAACCGATAATTTCTTATCGGTTTGGTTCAGTTCGGCATCTCCCCAAACCGAACTGAACCGGTAAACTGGTTGACCCGATTTGGCAAAGTTTGACCCACTCTATTTACATATGATATTACATCTAAATATATATTATATCAATTTTAAATATATATTAATATAAATATAAGTTAATTAGTATAAATATATAATTATATATTATAAATAAAGTATTAGTCTTCATATTAGTCTTAAATAATTATTATAATGTATATTTTTATTTTATTTTTATTTTTATTTATTTAAATATACATTAAACCGATGAACCGAACCGAACCGAACTGAACCGAACCGAACCGAACCACAATCGGTTCAGGCTTCACTGAACCGGTTCGGTTCGGTTCGATTTTCCTTATCGGTTCGGTTTCAATTTGGAAAAAAAACGCCCAAACCGAACCGAACCGAACCGTTTACACCCCTAACTGCAAATACTAACTGTATACATTTATGTTAAAACGATATATTGATGAGCTGTTTGGTTGCATCATAATTGAGTTTTTACTATAATTTTATATTTTTTGATAAAATTTGTTAAAATGAATATTTAACAACTATTACAATTTTATATCTTTAATGTGATTTTCTTCTTAGATACAAATAAGAGGATCTGACATCTTCTTCTTTTTTATCTTGTGGTGCCTTTTATTTTGTTTGGTCGAATATGATATTTACTCTTTTTATCATCACATCCTTCCAAGCACAACAATTTCATGATATTGACTCATTTATATTTTATTTTAATATATTTTTGTCATACAGATTTATTGTGCAACAAAATACCTTGTAAAGTATAATATAAGACATAATCATAAAATTACAATGTGATAACAAAAAAGAGTTAGAACGATGTAAAAATTATATATCTGGGGCTATCCGAACTCACATGCTAATCATGGCAGTTATTCCAAGATGTCGGCCATGGGTTACGGGGAGAATTTGACAACTTGGTATTGAAATTTAATAGAAATAAATTATATTAAACGAGTGTAAGAACAGAGGTAAAAAAAATTGTCAATATTTTAAATATACATGAAATTAGGAATGATTTTACCAAACTAAATGCAAGAAACACAATTGTATATACATGTTAATTTATCTGATATATTTAACTACATGCCAATTAAAAAATCAAATCAAACTCAGATTTTTTTTCGAACGAAATACTTTTTTATCGAAACTTCTGGACTTTATCGGCAGTCAGCATGTTAGATCTTTTTCCAAATCAGCACACTTAAATTTTTTTTAAATTAACACAATAAACGTTTTATTCATAAAATAAAATTTTAACACAAAACAAGTCAGACTTACGTAGACCGGCAGGTTTACTTTTCATTTGAGGAAAAAAATGAATTCGTTACAATATTTGTTTCTCGTGACTATAAAAATCCAACTTGTATACATAAAAGAGATTTAAGTATGTTAATCTTATGAATAAAATTTTAACTATAATATATTTTTAAAATATACAACTTGTTAACTTTAAAAAAAATCGTGCATCCGATAATTAGCACCACTTCGGAGATTAGATAATGTAATTGCTTTTTTTAAGAAAAAGAAATAAGGAAAAAAAGAAGGGTCACCCACCCGCGGTGGGAGCTGAAAAGTCGGTCATTCAAAACACGTCCGACTCAGATCGCTACCGCCAGCCGTGCAGCATTAACAGCTAGCCGCCCGTACCGCGGCTGACATGTCAAAGTAAAAGTCAATGTCAAACTTCCAGACAACCATCGGTCAAGATGCAGGAACGGCAAAACATGGTTGACGAAGTCAAACGTCCTTATCCAAGGGATAAGGCCGGGGGGGCGGAGCCCCTATATACAGCCCCGAGAGCAGACTGCTGCGTACACAGAAGAGAGCAGCAGTGAAGTGGAAGGATCAGACCAAGGACACCCCCCCATCATCGAGCCTTCACTATCTCCGTCCGAGCCCAGGGCGATGGCGGGGAGACCGCCCGTGTTCCTCCTCCAGCTTGCATTTCTCCTGCTGATCGGCATCTCCGGCTCCGGCGCCCGGGCCAAGGTCCCGGCGTTGAAGACGTTCACGGTGGTGAACGAGGGGGAGTTCGGCGACTACATCGTCGAGTACGACGCCAGCTACCGCGTCATCTACGGCGGGCCGTCCGACGCCCTCATCCGCTTCCCCTTCCAGATGTGCTTCTACAACACCACCCCCGACGCCTTCGTGCTCGCCCTCCGCATGGGCAGCCACCGGTCGGAGTCCCTCATGCGCTGGGTCTGGGAAGCCAACCGCGGCCGCCCCGTCCGGGAGAACGCCACCCTCTCCTTCGCCGCCGACGGCAACCTCGCCCTCAGGGACGCCGACGGCACCCTCGCCTGGCACACCGACACCGCCGGCAAGGGCGTCACCGGCCTCGCCCTCCTCCCCAACGGCAACCTCGTCCTGCACGACGGCAGGCGCAGGCCCGTCTGGCAGAGCTTCGACCACCCCGGCAACACGCTCCTCGTCGGCCAGTCCCTCCGCACTAAGCTCGTCAGCCGTGCCTCCGCCTCCGACGGCTCCGACGGGCCCTACAGCCTCGTGCTGGAGCCCGCGGGGCTGAACATGTACATGGACGCCGGCGGCCGCCGCCTCCGGTACGGCGGGTGGGGCGGTCTCGGCCCGACCAACTCCGTCGCCTTCGACTGCTCGCCCGACACGTACCAGGGCGCCGACGACCTCCTGCTGGTATACAGGCCCCTCAACAGTACCCCGCCGCCTTCCGCCTCTTCACCTGCTTCCCCGGCCGGCGGCCGCCGCCTGCTCCAGGTCCGCGCCGTGGGCGGCGTCTACGCCGACGGCTCCCAGTTCGTCAACCTGGCGCGGCCCAAGTACAACAGCACCTTCTCCATCCTCCGCCTCGACATCGACGGCAACCTGCGGACCTTCACCTACAACACCAAGGTCAGCTACGGCGCCTGGGAGCAGACCTTCGCCTTCTTCGGCGACCTGGTCAGGGAGTGCGGCCTCCCCAGCAAGTGCGGCTCCTTCGGGATGTGCCGCAGAGGGATGTGCGTGGGGTGCCCCAGCCCCAAGGGCCTGCTGGGCTGGAGCGAGAGCTGCGCGCCGCCCAAGCTCAGGCTCTGCGACCGCCGCGACAAGAGCCGCCGCCCCGCCAAGTACTACAGGTTGGAGGGCGTGGAGCACTTCACCGGCCCCTACGACGAGGGGGAAGGGCCGGCGACGCCGGAGGAGTGCCGGCGCAAGTGCACCGCCGACTGCAACTGCGCCGGCTTCTTCTACCGGCAGGGGTCGACGAGGTGCCTGCGCGTGCCGACGCTCAACACCCTCATCCAGGTCGCCAACGCTTCCTACCTCGGCTTCATCAAGTACTCCGACTGATCATCTTCCAGCAGCGTCGCGTTTAAATAAATAAATAAATATATATGTATGGGTGTTTGTATTGTATGTATATTTTTTTTTTGAACAACACAAACTTCATTTATAACATACAAAGTACACGGATAAAGTATACAGACACGTGACTCAAATTAGACATATACAACTAAATACGAGAAAATTAGAGAACCTAATGATCTTTTCGACAAGACTCAAACATAACCACAAATCGCCCAGCACATAAAAGTGCTCGGAAAGTCGAACATCAGATAAAAAAATTTCATCAGAGGAGTTTGATAACTGTCACGAGACCGGAAGATCACACCAGAAAGATGTGGATATCGCCCAGATCATCGGTCTCGACATAAGAAAAATGATCATGAAGGAGACCGGGAAAGATACCATGAAGGACCTCGACCACAAGACACCAAACGAAAACAAAGAACCGAAAAGACCTAAACACCATAGGTAAGTCGACTCTACAACTCCAGCGCAACAAAAAGAGACAAAAAAACCTAAACTCATGTTTAGGTAGAGTGCCGGAGAGTGGGAGGGAGGAACATCCCTCCCTCCCGGAATAAAACTAACCACAAAACAGCAAATGGACGGTACGTAAGAAAACAAAGATAAACGATAAAGTAAGAATGAGATCCGAAAATAAACTACAAAATGAAGCCGCGAGTAACCCGCGAGCGCCGAGAGCTCCGACGAAGGTTGCAGAGATCTCACACCACCATAGGCTGGATGTCGGGAAGGATCGGGAGCAGGGCGTCCTCAGGTCTCCGCGAGCAGGAACTATGCCGAGATGACGCTGAGAGCTCTACGAGAGGGCTCCATGAGCCAGGACTGGCGTCGCCGAGGGGCTACGCGGAGAGTTCCGCGAGCAAGGCTGCGCAAGCAGGACTTCGCCAGAGGCGTCGCCGAGGGCTCCTGGGGAGGCGTCGTCGGAGGCATCGCCGAGTCTCCGCGGGGGGCTTCGCGGGCAGGGTGCTTCGCTGGGGGCGTCGCCGGAGGTGTCGCCGGGGCTTCGCGGGCAGGGTGCTTCGCTGGGGGCGTCGCCGGAGGTGTCGCCGGGGCTCCGCGGGCAGGGTGCTTCGCCGGGGGCTTCGCCGGAGACGTCACCGGGGCTCCGCGGGCAGGGTGCTTCGCTGGGGGCTTCGCCGGAGGCGTCGCCGGGGCTTCGCGAGAGAGAGGCGATGGTGACGGCGAGGACACCGAGGGACGCCGAGATTGGCGATAAAGTCCTGCGAGGGCGCCGATCTTTCCGCCGGGAGCCGGCGAGAGAGCCCGCGCGAGAGCCTTCGCGCGCAAGGAACCTCCACCTTGACACGCGAGTCAAAGCCGTATTCCAAATATCGTCTCGAGCGTATTTAATTAAATTGGTGTGGAATAAAATAAGGCAGATTTGCAGGATCTGCCGTCTTGTTTGCTGCTTTGATTTAATAAATTTTCCAAATTTGGCGTGTGGTTGCATTTGCGCATATATATATATATTTGTAGAATATCCAGTGTATAGGTGAAAGACAGCTTTGTCCCAAGGAATTTACGGAGCATCTGGAAGAAGACAGTGGCAGAGAGTTACGGGGTGTTTGGTTGCATGATAATTGAGATTTTTATTTTAATTTTTAAAAATTGTAAGAAAACTTGTTAAAAGAGGTGTTTGACAACCATGACAATTTTATGTTTTGAAAGTGATTTTCTTCTTAAACAAAAAAAGAGGGTCTCACCTCTTTCTTTTTTCTTGTGGTCCCCCACTTTATTTGGTCATGTGCGGTGGTTACTCTTTTTTGTAATCACATCCCTCCAAATATGATAATTTTATGTCATGAGTTAGTTCACTTTTTATTTTAATACAATTTTTTATCACGAAAGTGTACAAAAAATTATCATGCAACCAAACACCAGTGTACACTTTCATGATAAAAAATTTGGTTGCATGATAACTTTTTGTACACTTTCATGATAAAAAATTTAGGATAAAATAAAAAGTGAACTAACTCATGACATAAAATTATCATGTTTGGAGGGATGTGATAACAAAAAAGAGTTACCATCATTCAAGACCAAACAAAGTGGAAGACCACAAGAAAAAAAGAGAGGTGATATCTTCTTTTTTGTTTAAGAAGAAAAACACTTCCAAAACATAAAATTGTCAAGGTTGCCAAACATCTCTTTTAACAAATTTTCTTACAATTTTTAAAAATTAAAATAAAAACTTTCATTATCGTGCAACCAAACACCCCATTAGGTTCCCTATGGCTCCTCATGGTTATAAAGGTTGATTATTGGGGAAAAAGGCAAAGCTTGACATTTAGATAAGGAACTTGGGCTTGGAGAGGGACCATTATTCGGTACAAACAAGGCACTCTAAAAATGAGATAATCCGATTTGCATGTTGTATTCCATGCTGCAAACTGGTAGAACGGATCATGGAACCTGAACTATCTGAAAATATAGAAAGATACTCATATTTGAATGATCCCCTCAGCCCAATCTTGATCGATATTTGAGCTGTTTTCAAAGGGTCAGCCTTATTTGGATCTTCTGCTCCAATCAATGCTAACATTGTGAACCTCGTAATGTGATAAACATAACATAACAATTAACTCAACAATGTCTTTGTCATGAATACCTCTACACCACAGAGTTCACAAGCAGCCTGATTTCTCCACTGTCAAAGCATTCTGAACAGGATTTTCTTCTAGTGCGTGGAAAGAAAACGTTGAGACAAGAAGACTAAATCTGCATCTCTCGTGTTCCACATGCTTCTACCCAATCTTGACTTCTTGACAATATCAGTACTTCTACAATCATTCAAGATTTGACGCATTAAGTGCAATTAAGAAAGTCAGAAACATGAACATCTAAAGACATGCTTACCGACATCAGCCCTTTTAGCTGCTTTATATCACTCATAAGCTTAATGTATTTTGGTAGGAGAGATTGCAAAATCTATGAGAAATAGATAACTGCAATGAAAAACAACCAACAAATCCAAGTAGGCACCTGAATAAATGAACAAGAGCAATTTTGTAACTTACCAACCCAATTTCATCTGCTCCAGCTTCCAATGCAAGAAATTGGGATGCGATGTCAATGTTGTCTTCTCTTTGAGATCGAGGAGGCAAGTAGTGGCTCGTATCCTGTAGTAGATTATGCTAACTAGTTTCAGAAATTTATGATCCAAAATACTAGTGTCATAAAGACCTTATATTCATGGAGTGATAAGCAGAGCAAAAACAATTGATGACAGAGAACAAAATGAACATCACCCTCTAATAAGGTCTAACCTTCCCAAAGATCTTTATGGAAATGATAGTTTCAATGTACCAATCTTTTCCAATTAGTGCCAAAAACAGCATTACTTTTAAGTTATCAGGATAACAGTTTATCTTTCCATACTGTAAAAACAAACTTGTTGCCCCCGGGTTATGTTTTAAATTGCACAATGCAATAAAAGATTTGTAATCAATTAAATAATATAGTTACACTTTAAGGGCCTGTTTGGTAACACTATTAGACACTTTTATCACTATCAATTTTAAAATTGTTATTGATAGCAATCACTAAGAAATGTTTGGCTAATTGTGTCAATTTTGAAATTTGTAGTGCAAACAAAGCATGTTTCGTAATACACCTGTGAACTTGTATCAATTTTGATATTGATACTCCAACCTCTAGAAATATCAATATCAATATTGATATTGGGATAATATGGATGGCATGTTCTTACCACTCACAAGTCCCGGCAGGACACAAGGGGGATCTAATGCCTAACTCTCATGTCTATTCTATTCGGAGAGGGCTGGTAGATAGAAATGTTGGTGTCAGATACTCCAATCATGATGGAAATTCTGCTCAGTCCTTGTCGTGGGTAGATGTGTGAACCTCTTTTTTTCTGCGTCTGTTCTTTTGAAAGAAAGACATCCCCGGACTTTTCTAGGAAAATAGGTGATATCCTAAAATACTAGGTAGTCCGGTGATAGTTTTAAAAATATTAGAACTGAGGTTCGGGTTCTTTGAAAATTTCATTTTTTGACCCTTCTCCGCCGGATGGTGCGAGTATCCGGCGTTAACTTACATCGAGCAACGGCTCGAACGCCTTTGATTAACCGTCGCGGCAACCTGTTTTCGAAGACATGCACATCCACAATCATAAATTAAAGAACTCAAAAGGGCAGCGGCCTTTTGGGTCCGATCAGATGCAAACCGTTTTGTTCGGGTTTGTTTTATTTGTTATATATATTTTTTTGGATGGCTTTGATGCTTTCTGATTTCTGAGTTTCATCTGCTTTGAATTCGGTCAGAATCTGATTTTTATTTAAGGACTGATTTGGGATTTCACCGAGCCACAAGGGGGGCTGGAATGAATGGATTATGATGGGCCAGAATGGGCCAGAGTGGAGGACTATTTTGATACCTGTTCCAGAACCTGGACGTGGGCTGAGCAAGGGCAGCTTCGGTCCTGCTTAAGGGGCCTGTTCAGGTGACTCTGAATGGACCGGTCGGGGACCTGTTTGAGGTGTCCTGGACGGGCTGAAAACTGGGTCACAAAGGGACTGGTTCTAGGCTTTGAGCATAAGCTTTCAAGTAGGCCGGTTATGGGCTTGTTTGGAGGTTGGCTGGATGGGCTACAAAGGGCCTGAAAGGGGCTGTTTGAAGGCCTGTTTTAGGCCAGCTCTGGGTAAGCTTCAGAGGAGTGGAAATTAACCACATGAGGGCTACCGAACTTGGGCTGAACTGGGGACAGCTCAAGGCCTGGGAAGGGATCAGGAGATAGGCCGGTTATGGGCTCGGTTGTGGGCCTGAACAGGGTCAAAAATGGGCCTGCAAATGACCTATTAGGGATGTTCTAAATGAGCTGAAATCAGGTCGCAAGGGGACTGATTCTTAGGGTCTAGCCATGGGCTTCGCAGATGTGCTGATGTATGGGCCTAACAGGGAGGCTGATCGCAGGTTGATTCGAACTGGACTTGGGCCAGATTTGGGCCTGACATATAGGTTCAAACTGGGTCTGCAAAGGGACAGCAGGTGGGCCGAACAGGGGGGCTGTTTATGGGCCTGGATTGGGGTCTGCGCAAGTGGTTTTAGGTGGGCAGCCATGGGCCTAGACAGGGCTTGCAGCGGGCGGTTAGGAAGATGTGGCAGTAAAATCCCATTTCAGGCCTGCATTGCTTTATTTTTTGATTGTTTAAAAGAAGTTCTGCTTACTTGATTCTGGCGGTTTGCATCTGATCGGGCCCATTGGGCTGCCAATCGGTGCCCACTTTCATGCATCAAATTGATATTGAACTTTATTTCATTGAAATATGAGTAAGGTACATCGGTGTACAATATGGTTGGTCCTTCCCCCAATATAGGTTCATCTCCACTACTTTGAAAAATTTTTGGCATTACGACGGTATGCCGGCTATTTTTCCAACTTAGTGAAAATTTACCCATCCAAAATAGCTAGCCTTAGCTTGGCCATATTGGGGGAAGGAACCGCTGGTTACGGGAGCATGCCCGCGCCACCGTCTGGATCGACATCCCGGGGTGTACCCGGGGGGAGTCGTCCAAGGTTGGAGTCCCCACGAAGGGTGGAATCCTTAATTTAATATTGCTTTCGCATTCTGGATTTTCTTATTTGTTTGTTTTTTTTGGAATAAGGCCATGGAGGCCGGTTCAACTTCATCGGCGTTCCGAGCCGGCCTTCATTCTTCATAGGCCCGCTGGGCCTGCCTTGTGCTGTCTTGGGCCGGAAGGGCCTGTTGGGGAGCTGCTGTACTTCTGGAGCTGCCTGACCGGACCGACTTGGAAGGCCACCCGGCTAAGCCCTTGGCCCGTCGTACGGTTTCCAAGGGGGGCCGGGCTGTCACCTTCAAGTCGGCCCTCAACCTGGCTGCTGTCTCGCTGTTTGGAACTCCCCGGTTTGCTGTCCTCTGAGCAGGCCGCAAAGGGGTGCTTTTGATTTGGTCTTGGGTGGGCCAAGATGGACCTGTGCAGAGGACAGGTTATGGGCCAATTCTGGGTCTGATTTGGGACCTGGTTGGAGGGGCTGATCAGGCCTGCGCAAAGGGCACCGTGGCCAGGCCAGGTCTGGCTTTTCAGGGGCCTGTCAGGGGGGTGCGCAGAGGGGTGCGGGATGGTCCTGGTTGCGGCCTGTTTGAGGGCTGGACAGGAGGCCAAGATGGGTCTGCGCAGGGGCACTTGGCTGGACTGAGAGTGGGCTGTGCAGGGGCTGGAGATGGACCGGTTATGGGCTTCTCTCTGGACCTGCACTAGGCTACTTCTGGTAGGCTGTAAAGGAACTGAAGATGGGCCTAAATGAGGCTTGTTTCAGACCTGCAAGATGTGTGTTCGGTTGGGCCACATGGGGGCTTGATTTTAGCTGCGGGAAGGGCAGGCAATTGGACAGATTTGTGGGCTCTTTTGGGCCTGCGTAGGTTTACTAGGTGGGCTGCAAGTGGCCTATGCTGGGGGTCGAACAAGGCTGGGCTTGGACCAGCAGATGGCCTGTTTTAGGGGGCCTGAGCATGGGCTGATTGTGGCCGAACATGGGCTAATTGTGGGCCTGAACAGGGGTCAGGCTATGGGCCAATTTCAGGTTTGATCAGAGGTCAGGTGAGCCTGCGGATGGGCCTGTTAAACGGGCTGTATTTGGGCCTGAACATGGGCCGGCCATGGGCTTGCAGCCGGGGGGCTGTTTGGCAAGCTACATTGGGGCCGAACTTGGGCCTGAAATGGGGGGTTCGGTTGGGCTGGAACAGGCCTGCGCAAAGGGGGTTTTCAGAGGACCTGATCTAGGGCCGAACATAGGCTATGCAAGTTGGTTTCTGCAGAGATGCAAGGGGCTGAAGATGGGCCCGGAATGAGCAGAAAAAGAAGGCCCCTTGAGGGGGTTACATGGGCGCACCAAGCAGGCTCCTTTACCTTCTCTTCTTTCCTTCTTTTCCTTCCTTCTTCTGGCGGCAGCAGGTTGTTGGCGCAGGTGGCAGCAGCTCTGGGGTAGCAGTCCGGCAGCCTGTCGGCGCTTCCAACTCCCTCTCCCTTGGCTGGTGCGTCCCCCTCCCTTTTATAGAGAGTGAGGAGGGTAGATGAAGAGCCAGGAGTTGTGGGCGCAGGTGACTCTTGGCCTCCCCATGGGAGTTACTCCATTTAAACACATTGAATGAGTGGCTGTCCCTTGGCTTTCCCCCTCCTTCAACTGACCCTTGGGAGGCTGCGCTGGCTGCTGAGTGCGCACCAAGGAGTTGAGGTGGCAAGTGGGTGCGGCTGGGCTTTGATTGGCCTGGCTGCTGAAGTGGGCCTGGCCCAATTGGGCCTGTTTGCTGGGCCAGCGGGCTGAGGGGAAGCTCAGGCCCTCCTGTGGGCTGCGCACATGGCCTGAACATGGCCTGATTTGTGCCAATGGTGGGCTGGATGGATCCGGCCCTAGCTAGGGTGTTTAATTGGGCCCAATTGTGGCCAATTTGATGGGCCATTGGGCCAGCTCCTAGGCCAGGCCGCCTGCTTTGCTTCTTCCTCTTCTTCTTTTCCTTTTTTTTGTTTTGAAAAAAAAAATGTACGCCAACAGTAGATAAAGAGGTGATTTCAGGACAGCTGTTTGTTTACCCAGCCTTTTGGGATTGATCCTCCGATTGTCAATGTGGTGTCCGTTGCTAAGTTGGCTGATAGCATTCAGGTTATGTTTCAGGATTTTACGTGAAGCCCTGTCCTACCTTTTATAGAACTCTTCTACTTACTCTTTACAAGGACACGACACTAGTGACTGGGATAGCAAGGCTGCTTCTTTGCAGACCGACCAACTTTTTGGGTCATTGCAGATGGCCATATCAGATATCCTTTTCCTTAATGTTTCTGACATCCTCTGAGCCTGGTGAATGTGAAGGTTCCTATTCCTATGTAATGTAGCATAATTTGTTCAACAGGTTCCTAATTAGGTACACTTGTTGCATTCAATCAGATCTGGGTAGTTGAATGATCTTTTTGTTCAGAGGTGGCAGACAGTACAGTGCTTGTTCCTGAAATGTAACTGGTTTTGTCTGCTCATCACCCCTTGGTTTTTCAGTTAATGATCTCTTTTCAGGTTGCTCTTTCACAGTGAGGGAAGAGAGAACACAAGGTGGGGATGATCTCGATGCTACCTTCTGAGCTCCTTGTCAGAAAATAAAAAAGAATAATCTTTAAAAGTATCATGTGCATCAGGACATCTGTGATGGGGGACAGGATCGGTGGAGTTGCTACATAATATCCAAGAATTGCTTCCAATCCTGATTAAGCTAGTGTGAGTTTTCTCTAGCTCCCAAGAGACTTTCTTGTACTACCCAACAGCCATCCTGTAATATGGATGATGATGATGATGGAGTGCTGGGGCGTGGAGGGTAGAATTCTATAGAGTTGGCAACATGTCCATTGACGATGATAATGGAGACATCCAGAAGGATTTAATTGGTGGTGTACCAGCAGTCGGCGGCGAGTTGTAGGGTCTCGACTCTCGAGCACCTTCTGATCACAAAACTGGAAGGGGTCAGAGGGGGAGCAAGGGTGGAAGGTGCGGAACTTCTTGAAGCCGCCCTTGTTGCCTCTAGTGTGAAGGGTGCCATCTGAGAGGATTTGACCAAAAGAGCACCTAGGTGACCGTTTAGATTTTGAGGGGGTGAAGACAGCGGGTGGATAGGGAACCCTCTTAGAAGATGATGGATTTTGAAGGTTTGCGCTGAGGTGCCACACGTCTGTGACGAGAACCTTCCCTCGACGGATCAGCTCTTCTGTAATGCCACAAATCCCCTTTCCTCTGAACAGAAAAAGCTAAGGGATTTGAAGACTTCAAACCCTTTTAAGAGATTTTTTCAGACCTAGATTAAGAAATTTTATTAAACACTTTACAATGTCTAACCACTGACCAAATCAAAGGTTAGACATAGGTTCAACCCAATCAAATGGACCGTAAGTCAAATTAATGACAAAATACATGTAAAAAATCAAATCAAATGAACAAATCAAACAAACATATTTTCGTAAATAAAAAAACCTCACAACATCTTAATAATTCAGTTAAGATAATTTCTAAACCCAAAACAAATCAAATCCCAAAATTTAATCAAACATAATCCGATCTCAAAAGGCCATGAGGATGTCTTCTAGTCTTTATGCATTATGTGGATGAATGACTTCCAATCAATGCGTTGTTGTGACTGTTGATCAAATATGTTCGAGTAGTTGCTTGATATAATTAACATCAGAATATCGCAAGTCCGTTGGGGAGAGATCAAATCTATTCTATTTTTAAAGAACTCAATTAACCTCAACATATATAAAAAATGTGTTCAAATTGTCTAAGTGATGGGTAATCCCTATGCCAACACTTAAAAGATTTGTGGAACCATCTTTGTGTGTTCCTATATATGAATAACACACAAAATTAGCTAATACTTTTATAAATACCATATATTTTCATAGTTGTCACTACTAAAATCAAAACCAAAACAAAGAAACTTTTTCTGTAAAAGGTTTTCTCTTAAATTTCAATTACTTTTGAGGTTTCAACAATATACAAGGGACATCACTATCAAAGGAGAGGAGAGGGCATAGAGCGAGAGAGAGAGAGAAGAGTCACCCCTCACCAGAGATCCAGGGAAGGGGATGACAAAATGGGAAGGGGGAAGAGAAAGAACATCACATTTGTAGAAGAGAGTGAAGTAGAGAAAGCGGAGAGAAGAGAATGCAGGGGTGGGAGTAGATTTTGACATTTTTCGAAAACACCCCCCCCACACAAGAGGGCTATGTGGTTTTTCTATAGACCCGGCTGTGGGCAGTTCGTTTTCTCTTTTTTGACCCTCAGATCGCAGATGTCCATGTTGTGGTGTGTGTATGTTCTTTTCCTTAAGGTTCCAATAGAGCTGGTTTGTTCTTTTCCTTAAGGCAATCATATCGGAAACATGGTAGGGGATGACTCCCACAAACCAGCCTTTCATTCACTCCTTCTTTCTTTCTCCCCACTCACCTTGATCCCAGACTACTCAACCCTTGATGTCACTTGGGCATCGAAGAGTCAACCTGGGTTATAAGGAGAATGAAAGGGAAAGAAGATCGATAGGCGGATGGCGGCGTGCCTAACACAACCCTAAGCTGTATGAAACTGGAAAAATGAAGAGAAAGAGTGTGGTTGCCAAAAGCAAAAGGCCCCAAAAGATCGAAATGAAGAAAGTAAAATGAAATGAAAAGGTTGATCGATTACCTCTCAAATGGGAAGATTGTGGCGGGTTCTATCTTCTTCTTCCTCGGCCGACCGGAGAAGAAGAGCCTTGAGAAAAATCTTACTTGCCGGAAAGAAGATCACAAATGAAAGCACACAGACAACCAATTAGAACTAAACAAAGAGTAGCAACTGATCTAAATAGAAGGAAAATGACAAAAGAGGTTGAACAAAACAGATTAGAACTAACTCCTAACCCCTCTTAGAGAGGTTCTAAATGATCTAAAGCTAGTAATGCATTAAACTATGCTAGCATGGCATGCATGCTGAAGACAAACAGATAATGAAAGAAGGATAATATAGGGGAGAAGATCGTTGATAAGTTGCTGGCCAGTCGGCCTCTGTGGGTAGCAGACGCTCCAGAATGGGGTTGCCTGGTGTTGCGTCGGGAGAGGGCTTCTGGCCTTCGGAGGTAGATTTTGGCACGATCTTTTCCTGGTTTCAATGAGGGTTCCCAAGGGTTTGGGTTCAACTTGGTAACTTCTTGAGGTTCTTTGGGATGCAGTGGAGTGATTGATGGCCTTCTAGTGGTATGGTGGAGATATTTAGGTGGTTTTCCGGTGGTGTGAAGTGGGTAAGATGGTAGGGATGTGATGGGGATTAGTGATGGGATGGTGATGGAATTAGGAGCTCCAGGGTTACCTAGAGGTGTTGGGAGGATGTTTGGGCACTCAAAGAAGCTCTTTGGAATCTTTTGGGTTGGGGCTTGGCTGAAGCTTGAAACCCCTTTAATGTGGGAGAAGGGTCTCTTTTTATAAGACCGCGGGATGACTAAAGTGCTCTCCTATCATGATGCCTAACATCCTGTCTAGGGAGCACTGGGTGTCGCATTGTCGGAACGTTTATAACCGCTTTGACAATGGCAGGCGTACGTCTTTGACCAGTGCATATTGTTGGGTGTCAGTCGGTAGACTGGGTGCCAGGTGCTCCACCATCGAGATGCCAGGCGTCCCGACTGCAGAGCGTTGTTAATGGTCTCTGACAGATCCGCTTGAGATTCCTTTGTCACGTGCGATCTCTGGTGACAATTGTCGATAAGATTCTCGACTTCTCACAACGGGACGCCTGTAATCTAGTATGACACTGCCGTGCCGCCAGCTGATTTGAAAAGGTGGAGGGAAAAATGGGCGGGAGCTCCTGGCGCTCCAATGACGCAACGCCAAGCGTCGGGAAGTCAGGACGCTGGCCATAGCTCCCAGATTTGGTTGTTTTTATGTTAGGTCGGGCTCTTCGGTTGGGAAAGACAAGTGTTGCCTATGAAACAAAAGTTTTGGTCCCCATAATTAGGCCAAATTCGCATATTTACACCGGCATCCTAAAAATAAAAAGCCAATAGTCCTCATAATTGTAAACATACCCAAATAAAACCAAATTGACATACGTAAGAAAAAAACATAGTCATTCTGCAGCTGAACATGATATACCTAATCCATTAACAATTCTAGTGACTTTGCAAAGTGTGTGTTGATGTATGCAATAATGGTAGATATGACCATGGTGTGCGGGGTCGGCGACTGGCCGGTTTTTGGACCGACCGACCCCGACCCGGCCCTGTGACCCCGACCCAGTTAATATATTTAAATAAATTTTTTTTTATTTTTTTCTGACCCCGACCCGACCCCGGCCCGACCCAGGTCGCGACCCCAACCGACTTGGGTCGGTTTTAGGCCCGACCGACCCGGTCCCGACCCCCGACCCTACCTTCCTTGGATATGACAAGTGTCAAATTGTGGAATGGTCTGACTAAGCTTGCATTATGTGTCTCTGACGCAAATGCTCTATGTTAAAAATGTGACTTTGTGTTGCAGTGCCCATATCCCTTTAATAGGTTTCATAGAATTGTGCAATTTTGTTCTCTCTCAATTTTTCAGCGTTCTTCATCTAGGGTGCATAGGGCTGTACCATTTTTCCATTGTTCATGCACCTAGGTAGTTAGAGGTGCAAGCAACAGAGATGAGAGGAAGAGATTGAGTCACCTCAGGCATCTGAGGCAGCTGACTCCAACAGTTGAGGCAAGCTTCTGCAGTTTATCAAAAGGGGCATAAGGGAGAAGGGGCAAGAGGGAAAAGAAAGAGCAGTTGTCACAAGTAGGATGAAGGCACAAGGTGTCATATAGGCCATAGGTGTCAATAGATGGTAGAAGAACTGGAGGATGCCCAAACAATTTGATCCCCCCAATCCCTATGGAGACTCCTTCCCTTTACAAAGGCTGTTCCCTAGCCTCCTCCTCACCATAAATAATTCTCAAGGCAACAAGACATTCAAGATGCATGAAGGGGCCCATTTCAGCTTAGGTGATAAGACAACCACACAAGTGACAAACAGTTATATGTAAAGACCGATAGAGAAGAAGGAGGATAGAAGATAGAGGGAAGATATAAGTCAGATTTTAAGTGCTTACATGTAAGGGAAAAGGCGGCCACAAGGCGCTGCCTAAGCAAGTTCCTAGGCCACTTGGGATGCCTAGGTGAATGCTTAGAGTGCTCTTTGAGCCCAGAAAAGTTGCATCAGCACTTCAGTCACAAAAGGCACCTTTGCACCATCGGTCCATCCCTCATTGTGCACCTAGCACTTGATTGTGCCTCCAACCTCCCTTCCAGCCTCCACCAGCCTCCCTCCAACCTTAAACAACCCATCCAGCCTCCCACTACCTCTCCAATGACCTCTTATCAAGTCTCAATCCACCTATGAGGGCTGAGGCACCTTCAACACTACTGTTAGTGCTGCCAAGATGACCAAAGCAATTTCACCTAGGGCAGAAGGAGTCAACTCTCCTACTTCGTCACTTGGACAGTTTCAGACATTTTTGACAACATAGGCACAACTTCCATGCTGGTTGCAGCTGATGTGCTTACACTCATATATACCTTCCACCTTCTCCCATTTACATGTGGTGCCATCCACTTTAAAAGAAAACCTCAAGGGGCTCAAATTGATAAACATTTGGATACAGGCACATAAAAAATTAGGCAGAAAGATGTAGCACACAAGAAATGTAATAGAAGAGTAATAGATAGTGAATGCTTGTGTAAACAAACGACAAGTTCCTTTTTTGCTTCAATTATCCTTTTGATCAACATGTAGGGATTGGATAGTCGGTCAAATGTTCAGCAAAATGAATGTCATCATTTCTCGTTTGTGGTAAACAGGGAATAAAGCACCTGAAGATGTTAAATCTGAACTTGTAAGAAATCTCCAACCATGATCTAACCAAGCAAATATTTTACCAAAAGAAAGACAAAAGCTATTGAATCAAGTACAGTTGCCCATTTTTCTTTCTGATAAAAATTATGTTTCTATCATGTGCTTAAGCAACGAGCTTGACCAAAAAAACAACTTTAACAGACGTAAATCCAGTAAATAAATGTAGAGAAGAAAAAGAAAAAACTAAGGAAGCAAGAGACATGATACTAAAAATGTTAACCTGAATTCTCAAAGATTCATCTCTATTAGGAATCAACATATCACTTCCTCCACTTTTTTCCCAGTATTCCTGCAAGGTTGAGCCAATATAAGAATTTAATGATTCTTATCAGCTGGAAAATGCTTTGGTAGAATCTAACTTCAATTCCAAAAGAAAAGAATGATTCCTTCCAGGCAAAGCTTCCACCTGCACCATACGACTGATTTCCAGATCATTCCATGGTCCCTTATCCTTCATCAAGCATCCTCCATTCTCCGCACAGGTGCATTGTCCTCCCAGATATTCTGGCAAGTTGCTGCTGAAGCAAAGTTTACTTGTCTTTTGGTCAAAAGCAAAGTTTACTTGTCAGTTGATTGAAATAATGCTTTAAAATAAGCTCTTAAACTTACCTAGGATCTACAAATTCCAGTAGCTTACTTTTAAACTGGCTTCCCAACACCTGCAAATTTCCCCATGTCAACAGGAAGTTGATGACATTAAGGTAATAGACTCCAGCCGTGAAGGTGAATTACGTGTGTCTTTGACAATGTCCGGGCATCCAAGAATGCTTTCAAAATTTTCCAGAGGGATTTGAATCCAACCCCAGCATTTATAATATATAGCTGATGTAACGTCTAATCCAAAAATGACAAACATGAAGCTGAAATTAATTGCAAGATGGAATGAGAAAATACATTTTGTCAATGATTAAAATGTGAGCAGAAACCTTAGATTATGAAACAAAAAATAGTTTAGCATATCCAAAACTCATGTGCCTGTCGCAAGTGAATCAACAAGTGATGCTAACAATTTTCAGTTGCATATCACAGTTTTACCCCAAAAAGGTTATTGCTTTAGAAATATCTTGGTTCTTCAGATAGTAGACAGAGAATTTGTAGTTATCTATCCCCACAATTTGGATCCTCCCACAAAGGATGAGAGAGATAACAACATTCAAAAGACTCCCTAATGTCATACATTACATTACATGAAATTAACATATAAAAAAATTTCCTCCATGCTTGATGGATTTTAGTCAGCAACACCAACTTTTAGGATCTGTTTGGATACAGTAATAACCACCGACATCAATATTGTGTTTGATTTTAGGTGCTAGTAATTTTGATGCTGATGAATATAAAGCAATATCAAATTGATATTGTATTATTTTAAATATTCTCACAAGCAGGTCCTGATAGGGGTTGAAATCCCATAAAACCAATATACATCCTTATTCTAAATTATTGAGTTTCAAAAAAATGACAACATATCACATAAGAAAAAAGATCATTTCACAATGAGAAACAAGCAGACACATTGAATCCAAATAACTATAAATGAACAGGTACAGTAGCTGATCTAAATATTTGTAGTGAAATTAGCACCTCATTTTCTTGACTGAGGTGTTGTTGAAAGTTTTCATCAAGATTTCAGCTAAGATGAAGACTTCAGGAAACGACCAAAAGAAGTTGCCTCTGTTTTGGGAGTAGAACTCCTAAAGGATCATATAATGCATTTTATAGGCTTAATATAACCAAACTGACCCTGCATTCTTGACACTCCACCTCAAGATGAAGTATGCATGTCAAGTATACCCATCTTGTTACAGAAGGTAGAAAAGCTAGGGGATGGTAGAGACTTGGTAAGCAAACTATCTAATCGTTCCTCAGACTAGTAATGGAGTGGAATCTTCTTAGATATCATGGCTTCAAGAGCAAAATGAAATACACTTTAATATGTGGGTTCTTTTTCATTTTTGGTACTATATCAATATTGATAATAATATTTTCAAATGTTGGAGCATCAATATCAAAAGTAATAGAAGTTGACACTTGCATTACATAATATGCTTTGTTTACACTACAAATTATAGAATTGATACAATTAACCAAACACCTTTTAATGGTTAATAGTGTTACCAAATAGGACGTTAGATAACTTTTGTGGTAGAGACACGTAAGTCAAGCTAATTAACTCATGGATGAAAATGTGGGTCATGAAGATACATGGAGTGTTATCTTTTACTTCTTATGTTTTATGGCATTTAAAAATAACTATATTTTTTATCAAGAAATAGGATTACTTGCAATGCATATTTCAACCTGGTTGTCACAATGCATTAACGTAGGCTAAGAATATGACAAACCATGCTTCCAAAGTAACGACTGATGTCACAGCATCTCAGAAGTGGTATCTGCCATGCCTCAATACTAGTTTCAGCACTTGACTGAGCTATCACATTTTAGTTCTTGCAACACAAAAATGAAGACTACCAACAATACAGAATGTAGCAGTTGTATATTTCCTCTGAAATAAAAAAAACAGCATAGCCAGCATGAGAAAATTTCAACATGTAGTGACTGCACTTCTTATAAAATATGGGTAAAAACAGAATCAAATATTTTACAATTCCTATTTAATTTCGGTAAAAATTATTGAGTACAGAACCCATTAATGCATCCTTTTTTTGAAAGTGAACCAAAAACAGGGTGCAGTTCATTGAAGACAGAAATGAAAGAAATGCATAAGTACAAGATATGAGAGACAGAAAATAGAAGGGAGGGCAGAGACAAGATGTCTCATGGGACAAACAATGAGCAAGAAACACCCAACCAAACCACAATGGATACCTACAAGTAAACACTGAAGAAGAGAATTAAAGGCCACCCTCCCAAAGAAAGAAAAATTACAAAACCATTACAAGAAAAAAATAGCCCTAGAATGAAGAAGGGAAATGAAAAGCATTTTGTCACCAATTCTTTCATTATGTCTACATTTTATCATTTTGAATTCTTTTATATGTATTTAAGGCATAATGCCGCATATACTCCCAATGTGTCATGTTCAGCTGGAATAATTTTTAGCTGAATCAAGCTTGTTGCTTTCATAGGCCTCACCAAAGATTGTGGAATCTGGGTTTGGGTCAGCCATAATCGATTATGATCTAGATCAGATTAGGCCAATCCTCCTGATGGAAAACCAATCTAGAATTGATCAGGATGCTTTTTTAAAAAAGGACATAAAATTTCAGGAATAATTGGTGGATCCAATTCCGATTTGATATCGCCCAATTCGGCAAGGATTCAGGGGAGGAATCGGATCCCCCCACCCCCATATCAGGTTGGCCTATGCTGACTCCTATATAGAATTGGCCAATTTTGATCCAGATCAGCCAATTCTGCGAACCATGGGCCTCACAAAGTTGAAGTTCACAGACCTAATTGCTCTCTAGTAACAACTGGCTGATGTTAACAACAGAGTAGAAAATCAAAAGTATTTGAATGCTTTACTATTATATAATTAACAAAGAAAGGTATTTCAGACTCTGGCAACCAAAAGAAGATTCTCTTAACAGGTCAAATAATGCTGCTGCCAAGTCCCCTGCAAATAAACTGCAATAGGTTCATAAGGACTTGAAGTGCCAAAGCATCTTGACCATGTTCGTAAGCAGTAAGCTAAAGTTAAAACACAGGTAAAGGCTTGACAATGATGAAGACAAAAAGCATAATAGTTACTCAAAGTCTCCAAAGACATGGGCCACATGGCCTAAGTTCATCACACAGCTTGATTAAGAAGATGAAACAAAGAATGTGTCATAGAAATAGAGAAATGCTTGAATGTGCATGTTGTAACCATATTTTTCTGATGCAATATGTAACTGGACTAAAAATAACATTCAGAATTAAGTGTAGCACTTGTATTCCATTTACGAAACATGCTTCCATCCTTGATGAATATAAAAATAAGAAAGGTTCTTTTTTTTATTTTCAAAAAGACCTTTTAATACCACAAAGAATGCAAATTTCATTTTCTATTTTGCGAAGCAATGATGACCAGTGTGGAAAACTTTGGAAGATATGTTATTTTTTTACTTATTTTACATTCAAAGGTTCTTAATGTGATTGGTGACGAAGACATTTCTAGCAAATGTGAAACCCATTGGCTATGAAACCATGAGTACCTCAGGATAATAATTGCTATCAATCTTATGAACTTCCATAAAGATATCCCGGGCAGGCTTTGAAAAAGTATTAATACCCTGAAAAGAAATGCATAAAATTGGACGGTGTATTGCATCAATCAGGCAGATTCATTTTGAAGTCTAAAACCACACTGCTATGTGCTAAACTATCGGATACATGTTTAGACACTGACTAGAGTAGGCATAGGAAAAAATTCAATAGCTATCTTTTATAACTGATATACAATGTGTATCAGGCATGCATGATTTCAAGTCAACTCAACTCTAGCCATAATTTCAATTTAGGGTTGGCCATATGGATTCTCTTTCTCCACTCATGCCAATTTTGAGCTATTACTTCAGAAATATTTAAATCATCAAAATCATAATAATATTTAGCTTAGATCTACCATGTCATTTTTTGTTTCTACTATTTTGATATTTTCTATTTTTCTTATCAAAGCTTCATTAGATCAACATTTAAAATGTCCAAACCATCTCAATCTCCCTTCTTTCAATTTGTCTATAATTGCCATTATACATTTTCTCTAATATATTCATTACATGTTCTATCTAATTTAGTATGATCACATATCCATCTTAACATTATCATTTCAGTGACACTTGTGGAACCATGTTTTTCCTGGAAGCCTACTCAAATAAAGATGCCTCTGATGTGACCTTCCCAACAAGACAACTTCAGCTATTTTTTATCAGTCAGGGCGGAGAAAAATAGAGATGCATTTTTCTTTGAGTCCCAACTTCTTAGAACATATGTACAACATAACCTCAAAGCATCAGACAATTCTCTATGCATAATGACAATTACAATTTCTCTTAATATTACCAACCATATAGCACCTGTCAATAATGCCGAGAACATGGTGGGAAAGGAACTCAATGACAAGAAAGGAAGACCACATGCATTATTAACATACTAAGTATTTGGCAGACACAGAGATGTTTATGCTCTCTTCTTCAGACTGCATCATTGGTCTCAAAACTGCTTAATGTCATCCACCTTAGATGAGCAAAATTTAATGCCCATTGTTCTGAAAGGCAGTGCCTCAAGAACTGAGGCTTGTTCCTCAATAAAAGGCACTAGAACATGCTCTAGGAATTAAGACTTTGCACTTAAACTTTTAGATTAAGGTGTCGCACCTCAATCCTTGTGGTCAAGCTATGTGTCATGCGAGCAAGTAAGCACTAAATGAAAAAAAGAAATAGTAATCCTGCATTGAATAGATTTAGAAAATGTGCCACTTTCACTTTTATCATATATCACTTACATAAGTTTCATCAAGGGTTTATATGGTATATGTATAATAAGTATATGCTAAACCAGGATTATATTCATGAGAAAGAATCTAGCAATGCTCATGAGCTAAGCCTTATTACACGTCGAGTTGATGCATTCTGAGGCTTTCATTGGGAACCTCAGTAAAGCCTTGTGACTGTCCAAATTATGATTTCGCCCAGCAACTGGTCACAAGCACACATGCATGCAAGTTTTATGTCCAAAAAGAAAACAATGCATAAATCATGAAGTGAACACTCACCACTCCTTTGACATCCAAAATTACCACTGTGGAGGTTATATGCTTTTTAGCTGCCAGTGTGCATGCAGGATATCTCAAGGTCAATGTTTTTTCTTGCTCCGAGATATGATATTTCATGTAACGATCAACAGTAGTTACTTGTAGCAAAGCATTGAGGTCCAGAAGTCCTATCCTTTCAATGTATAGGGGTCTGCCATATTTATCAACTCCATGAAATCCATGTGGATAACACCTTTTAACTCGTTCACATTCTTCATATACAAAGTTCTGTTTAATAACGCCAAAAAAACACAAAAACTGTTAAGAAGCATCAGGTTAATCAAATGTAAGATAAGAACTTGCTCAGTACAAAGAATATACAAAATAAACTGTCCCATTTCATGATATTAACCAGAGGAAGACATTTAAAAAGCTGTACTGCAAAACTACTAAACTGAGGATGCATTGAGAATCCAGGTAACTTGTATGCAAACTTGATAATCTTTGTCATCATGTAGAAAGAAAACATGAAATTTCCATGTGTGGGTGTAAAAGTATACATATGCATATATTAAACTCACATTCAAACAATAATGAAAAATTAACACATTTTAAAGTGTTGATTAAATTGGATACAAAACAACAGACTGTGCTTTTCCACGAGTAACATGGTTGTCCATTCATTGTTATGCATTAACCCACATCTAAACATTTTGAATGGTTTGAGTGACATTGGGAATATGTACCATTTTGCAGCCACTAAAACGAACTTATTATGGGCATCCAAAATATAATGCTGCTAACTTTGAATCCCATATACCCTCTGTAAAGTGACAGTGATTTTGGCAGGGAAGATATCAAAACTACATATTTATGTAAAACACTACTTAATTTTAGAACAACAGATTCAATGAGCAACATGTGAGTTTATCAAGTATAAAATGTTTACCTTTGCCATTGCATCAACACCATAATCTTCTCGCCACTTCAACATCTTTTGATACATCTCCTTTGCTTTTATCAAGTCAAAATTTCTTGAATGGAGAAAACTGTGCAACATCAAAACTCCCTTAGATGTAACTTACTGTAAACCAGAATGTCTTTGGAGTTACAAATCAAGTTTTGAAGTTTGAACTACATTATTCAGTCCAAACATGTTGAATCAATGTGAAGTAGTAGAAGTGGAGTTAGGTGTTATACTGATGACAAGAAAATTGGTACGGAGAACTTAAGGCATTGCACCTTCCCGAAGAGGGGTCAATTAATCCTCTTGGTGGCCAACTTCTAAAACACTGATCTATACAACCAATTTAGTCTTTGTTCATGAAAGTTATAAATAAATAATAATGTCAGAATTAAACCACTGAGATTATGCTGTTTTTTTTAACTTTCATGCTATCTGCTTATTCAACATCCAAAAAGCTAGTGAACTACGGAAACTGCTACTTGAACACAATTTAGCTTTGGATATTACCGAAGGAGAGTATGGTAATCATCATGCTTCTTTGGGAGTTTGCTCTCTGATAGCAGTAACTCACTGAGAGCCCATACCAGTTGCTCATCTTTTGGATCCTGGACACCTTCAAGTGCTATCTGCAAGCTGTTGGTTCTCCCACTTCTCTTAAAAATGTCCTTTATCGACTTCAAGCTCTTGTTGGATAAAGAGGACAATTTTCCCACTCGAGAAAGACTCCAATGTGCTTTGAGCGTGATGAGAGAATCACTCCTCTTTAGGATTGAAACTTGGTGATTGCTCGGAGCTTTACCTCCATTGGAAGAGGATGCGGAAGTTGCTGCAGGATCATCTTTACCCAATAAAGGCATATAATCTGTTCCCTGAAATACTTGATGGCATAGTTTCTTACATTAGCATTTAATGTGATGATCTTAGACCTATAATTGTTAGCAATACTGCATGGAACGGCTGCTGACGATACGAAGTATCTCTAGTTGGTAAAAATTGCAGCTAAGAACGAAAAGCTAATGTTCATAGAGAAGATTCACTGATCGGTACACAGTACATGAGCTGTTAGGAGCAAGATGAGCTTAGGATTTGACCAGAAAAATGCTATCTTTACAATACCATTGAAACTTAAACTACACAAGTGCAGTTGCTTCACCCGTAGAGAACAGGCATTCCACCCGTAGAGAACAGTAAGAATGCAAAATCCTTTAACATAGAAGAACAAGGAAAGGCATGTTCACGTGCCATGATCTAAGATTGTCCTTTTTATACATCCTGCAAAGTTTTAAAATTTTACCCGGCAATTTTCCACATCAAAAGTTTCAGAGGCGGAGAATAACAATCTCACAGCTCACCCTCTGTGAAGTTCGCGATCAAGGACGACTCAGAGAGCGGGTGCGTGAGCGTCTGTACAGAGAGAGATAGAGAGAGAGGGAGGGGGGGTCAAGGGGACGAACCGAGAGGACGGGGAGAACTAAAACGTCCACCTGCCCGGACTGCGGCCGCCGTTTGATTGGTGCGGTTTTTTTTTGGCGGCAAAAGGCGAACGGTGGCTGCGCTTGAGAGCCGTTGCATAAATAGGCTCCGCAAAATCGGTCCAAGAAAATGAGCTATCATACATGATTTATGTTTAAAGACGAAAAAAAGAAAGATCCGACGTGAAAAAGAAATGCTTTTAAGCTTAACCTTGATTAAGATGACAGTGCAGGGAAAATATCTTGTTGAGGTTGGAAAGTGATCTCAAGGGCATCAGTCCCTTGAGTGTCTGCTGAGGATAGCTTCAAGAACAACATGTTATTGCCCTCCCATGTAGCAATGCACTGATGCTGTGAACCACTTTCGGTGGGAAGATCGAAAAAAGCATCCAGTTCTTGGCAGACTTTTCATGGGCAGCTGGGAAGAGAAATCCCCTTAGCCAAGATAACAACTTCCTGCCTCGCAAACAAATTAAGGGTGCGGATTTACAGACCCATGAGGCCTACGAGATTATGATCTTTTAAAGTTTATGAGGTATTTGTTTGCAAAATATATTTGTTTACTCTTTGATGATAAAATTGTACATTAAATAAAATATAAAGGTAGTTGTAAAACATAAAACTATCATGTTTAGTGAGACATGTAACCAAAAAAAAAGAAATGTCGAGACTGTGTATAACTAAAACGGTGGAGAATCATCTGGCCGGGGGGGAGGGGGGTAACTCTACAATTTTATGTTCATCATGATACGCAAACACTACTTTTTCACCAGTTTTGTCACAAAAATATATTTTTGAAAAAAAATATTGTATCATAGACCCAAACGCCCAGTAAATTTACGAATTCACAAGGTATCAGGCACTTCAAAATGATGCGCTCCAAGTAGCAAGAACATGGAGCAGGAAGCTGCTCAGTCATGGCTGCTCGCAGAGGAGCAGCACTTGAATTTATCATTTTAATGCTAGGCTAATTTTGCCATCGAAAGAAAAAAGAAGCTGCGGTTGTAAGTGAACTTTGATAGCGCAATTTAGAAATATATATATATATATGGCAGAAAATATTAAAACCTTCAAATAGTCTAATTTTATTTTCAGTTTCAGCCTCTTATTCACATTCATAACGATCGCATATGCCTAATATTTTCAGGCACTTTTCATAAAAAAACAGATCCTCTAAAAGTTGGAAACCGTCATTTTCTCCCAAAAATATTCAACTATTTTTGAAAGATCTACAAGTGACCAAGTGAGATTGGAATTGCATCGTCATGGTACTGTTACATACAGAACTTTCAATTTTAACTTGGTATACTAAAAATTTCTTCTCAGATAACTTTATTCTAATACACCGAAAATGGAGAAAAATGACTTTTAGCACATACAAGTAAAAAAAAAAAATCGGGTTCACTGAACAACTTCAATAACGAAGCGGCACATACATATGATATTTCCCGTGCGCTTCATGTTTATGCTTTTTATATATTTTCAAATTTTTTACTTTGTACAGACGATATGAACATTAAATTTATTTTGTGAAGACATCAAAGAGATGCATAAGCTCTACTTTTAAGGCACAGCATTTTCTAAACATTTCATGTACAATTATCTGGTTATCTGGTGCAGATAGCTCATCCAAAGCTGAGCCGTAGTCGGTCAACAACAAAGCATAAGATACTTGCCACTTCCATTCAGAAATCTGCTGATCATGAAAGCAAACATTGTAAACAAAGTTCTTTCTTATTTATTTTGACAGTGGGTATGATCGATGCAGAAGTAGTGACACCTACATAAGCCCACAACTTACAAATAATTTTAAATTAGATAAACAACATCCGAAGTGATGGTGGACCAGGCTGATTTAAAGATCGATCACATTATGCAGCAGTTGTTCGTAGATCCAAACAACTCGGGCGATCTGTACAGAAGACAAAAGATTAGACAATAATTTAGAACACCAGCTTTCAATCAGAAAAACGAAGAAAACAAGAGAAAAAAATGAGTTCGGAGACTGTCTAGGAAAGAGCTCGGCTCAGAGCATTTTTGATATAGTCTGCAAGAAAATATTTCAACCTTGTTGTTCTGAAGACCCACCAGTAGTTTTCACGAGGAAAGTCTATTAACAAGCACAGCAAATAATTACTCATGATATAAGTTGCAAAAAAATAGATTTTAGCTTTTGATGGCCCCTGGGTGAAACCCAAAACCTTGAAGAACTGTCCCGAGGGATTTTTCAACAAGACAATGAAAAAATGGAAAAGAATACATTTTGCATCAAATTTGAAATTTCACTACACATTCACTATCCAAACACAGTGAAAATCACCATCCACCTCCTTCAAAAATAGAATAGCACAGCACGCTCGATCCAAAAGTAAACAAGTTCTGCCGATACTCAAAATATCATCAAATTGACTACTTGGTTGTTTTGAATGAAACTGGATACTACAATGAACTTGAAATGACTCAAACAGTCAAAGCTCTCAAAACCTTCTTGCTAGATATAGATATTAATGCCACCTATAACCTGTAAGACCCAACACAGGATGCAACTCGTGTAATTCATAAGAGCAAGATGCATTATTGCGCTTGGGAGGAGAAATATGTACATTTTTAACCTCCGACCAACTGTCTGTCCAACCAAATGAACCTTTACATACCTCAGCTTTCTTGTCACTTTCGTAGTCTCAAGAGAGATATAGACACAAAAGAGAAGTATGCTTTTGATTCCCAAAGTGAGATTTTGGATTTCAAGTACTTCACTTGTTAGCATAAAGTTGTTCAAGTGTTAACAAATGGTCCCTTAATCACAAAAGACACCACCTTTAACGATGTTGGCTCCCATCTTCAAGATTCATCCACCAATACCAGCTAAAATAACCAAAATTTTCCAGATCAACAAAGTTTAGAGGAAAAGCTGATATTCGGGGTTTAATATGAATGGGCAAAATATGCACAATCTCTTTAGGGACTCCTTGAGGTATAAGCAAAATAAGTTCCAAGTAGTATCTTAATCTCATCAGAAACATGCAAAGGTTGGCAATGAGGGAACAAATAATTTATCCTCAGGCAGAATCAAACTACTGAACTGGATACTGCAAAAGCGTCTCAAGAAATTGCTTCTCTGCCACGAAGGAAGTTCATGTGAATATGTATATACTGAATCTGGAAATAGAAATAAATAGGAAGAGGAAATAAACTTAACTGAAAAGTTTACCTAAAATGCAAAGAATGATGGCAATGCGGAAAGCAAACAACTTATCCTCAGGTGGCAAAATTATAATTCATACCACTGAACTGGATATTGAAAAGTTTATCTCAAGATATCACTCTTTACCCCACAAAGAAAGTTCTTATTAATATAATATTAAATCTGGAAACAGAGAGGGGGCCTGCACCTGCTGTCTGTTGCATGCAGCCAAAGATTTCAGACACAGATATATGTAACTGAAATCAGAAAGGAATACTACTTCTGGATATCATACACAACTAAAAAATGCATGAAATAGACAAAAAAGTAAAAGGGACCTACATTTGGCCAAGGCTAGTCAAGTCAACATCAGGAGCAAGCACTTCCACAATATCATTTGGAGGTTGACCGCACTCCTGCATTTTCTGCATCAGCTCCACAATTTTGGAAAAATTATCAGGTTCCTTTTCATAAACCTCATTAAGCTTTAGTATAAACTCATATTGGTGATGATAGCGATCATAATCTTCAGTCTTAAGCCCATCTTTGTGCTCCTTCAACCACTTTGGATACATTTCCGCGATTTCCTTCATAGGCTCATGAAGGATCTCTTTTGATAATAGCTGCTGCATCATGCTTTCTACAAGAGTCTCCACGTTCTACAGGAAGAAAGGATTATGCATGAAAGTGAGTGAAACACCAATCAAACAAATAACCGCCAAATATCACTCAGTAACTCTTTCAAGTAAGCAAACAAATTTTACACAAAAAATAATATAATTGTGTCCAATAAAAGAGGAAACGTGTCGTGATAACATGTTTCAGGAGAAAAGAAAGTCCCCTAATGGTTGTGCAAGAAAGCCTAGAAAATTAACAATTTGTCAAGATATCATCGTAGTTTCTACAAGAGACTCCACGTTCAACAGGAAGAAAGGGCCATGCGAGAAAGTGAGTGAAACACCAATCAAACAAATAACTCCCAAATATCACTCAATAACTCTTCCAAGTAAGCAAACAAAATTTACACAAAAAATAATATAACTGTGTCCAATAAAAAAAGAAAAGTGACATGATAACATGTTTCATGAGTAAAGAAAGTTTGCTAGTAGCTGTAAAAGGCCTACACAATTGACAATTTGTCAAGATAGATGGTATGATGATGCCTTTATGTTGGCAAGCAGCCAAGCACTATAATGTTTTTCTAGTAATTCAGCAAATATGTTGGCATGACACGTTATTTTCAAGGAAAATAGAGCAAAGAACAGAGATCCATAAAAAATATTAAAAAATTCAGGCACCTTGGCTTCTAAGATGTCACAGGTCCAGAGACTTGATCAAAAGGCACCTATCCGAGATCAGCCGATCCTGCAAACATGTCTAGATTGGACAACAATACAACCTCTTATTGCTCTCCAAGATCTGTAATAGGGGCCAGATGGCACTTTTTTCTTGCGATTTTGAGCTTGGATACACGTCTCCTGTCACCTTTTTATCCCTTTTTCCTTTCTGCTTTTGTTAATGTTCTGGTTATTTCCAATCTCTTGTTGGTTATAACCTCTTCTTTCTCCTTCCCTCGGAATGTAGCATTCTAACGAATTGTGTTGAATATCATTCAGGGCATCTTCAAAACACATATCCTTTTACTTTTTATTTAGTCCTAGTTGAGGCCTTCCTCTTTCTTACTCTTCATAACCACAAAAAGAGATCATACAAAGTATCAAAACCACTAAAAAATAACCAACTTGTTTTCAAAGCCTACCCAAAATTAGGGGTGGTTCATTGATAAATAGAAAACAAAGTACAAAACAAAGGGGGCCAAGGATTTAGTCGGGAGATAGACCTGCTGAAAGCAGGAATGGCAACCTGGTAACAAAAAACCAACAAACTCCATGAACTAGGTAGAAATAAATTACATCAGACTAACTAGAAAGACAAGAACAATGTTTAATGAAGTTAGGTGTTTGTTGTTAGTCCCATTTTCTCAGCTACAGCCCAGTTCCGCATGCAATATAGTGCTGGGAATAAGATGCATTTGGGGTGCTAAAAGTTATCCACAAATCTCCTTTTGTTCCTAGTTTCCATATGATCCAAAGTAGTGCCGAGAGAGAAGCATGCCAAATAAATGTCAAACCAATCTGGCTTGTCCCTCATCCAATCCAATACATGTGTTTTGCATCAAAGTGGTTTCACGAGCAAGAAGAGCAACGAAAATTCTGAAGCAAATTTGCCACAGATAATTATTAACTCCATACTTCAGAAAAATGTGTTCTTGATCTTCCTCACATAGGACACACAGGATGCAGAATAGCAAAGCTTGCAATTCAAATCCTTGATCTGGACCATTTTAGCTGACTTGGCAGTCCCTTGCATTTTTCCATAGAAAAAAAATCTTAATCTCAGAGATACTTTCCTTGCCTAGACAACCAAAGCCCAATTTACTTTTACCCCTCTTGAGTTTTGAAGGTTTGTTACAGATATTGACGCAACGGCATCTTTAGGTCCCCAATCCCACTTTCTTATGTATGATCTGTTTGGATCTAATGTTAGATGCTGAATAGACTTGATAAATTTATCATAGACCTCCATTTTGCCATACAGAGGTTCCTAGCAGATTTGTAGTCACCCTTCGTAAATGGAGTCTCTATCCCAACAATAAGTAATCAAACAATCTTTGTCAGAAGCAATCCAAAGAAGTTGTGGATATTCATGCATTGATTCCATTATGATGCTCCACAGATTTTTTCAGATTATCATTCTGTGACCGTCCTCTGAGTCTCTGACTGATGTGAGAAGCACTCAAAAGTATTGAAATGCATCGAATTCATGGCTACGTCCATCCCAAACTTCATCCTAACTTGATCAAACCTATCTCCCTTCAAACATATAGAATCCATGGCTTTTGAGTTGGTCACCTTCTCTTAGATACACCTAAATGTCTCAAAACTCCAAAACAGGCAAGAGAAAAATGGAGGTAATGCGGACCTTGCCTGTCACTGAATAATTCCAACATGGCAAAGATGGAGCCTTAACCAAGAAGGCACCATCACCAATGGTAGCCAGCCAACATAGCTTCTAGGAAGGCTGGTAGTTTATACAGGAAGACCACGAGAGAAGAAACACTCAATGTAGATTGCAAAAGGGCTGCCTAAAATTACAATCAAAAGGAAATCCTCCATGCCTGGTGTCTCACACTCCTGGGACCACAGGGCACCCCCGACCCTCCTAGGGGTAGCAAGGACAGGAGTGTTGGAAATCTGAAAGTTAGGAGACTCTGCTTTCTGACAAGAGATTTGCAGCCCCAGTTGAAATAACCAATGCCCAGACAGGACAAGCAATTCACCTGTTTCTACAAGAAGCCCAGTGTCCATGCTCTAGACACCTTACCCATGTATATCTGTCTAATTCTATCTTCTGCCAACTCTACGCCAGCTGCCTCCCTGGGCTCTCCTCAACTCTGAACAGCAATCTAGCATCCTTTAATTTTCTTCCTCCTACAAACAATTGTCAAGCCACCATTCTCTCCTGCTTGCAAGAGCTCTCTAGCCCTCAATCTTTCCATATGTCAACAGTGATTTTCCACGTCTAGCAATTCTTCAAGTTTTGAAAGCATCAATAGATTTGGAATCACAACATTTTCTCACTCAAATCTGTCATGAATATATTAAGCTCAGGTGGCTGTAAGGTGCGTGCATTTTTTATGAAAGTGGCAGGATTATCATGATTCAATTAAGCAAAAGAGAACATCTAGTTGGAGGTACAAGTAGACAAGATTGTCAAGGTGACAATGCAAACAAGGGTCGGTTTACTGCTTAAGCCACATGTTAATGGTAAGACTAATCAAGGTTGAGGTGAGCAGTTGGCCCACCGAATACAACAAAAAATCCTAACAATAAAACATATATAAAAAATGGGTCTCAATAACTTATTCAAAACCAGAAAAACTATAGAAAAAAGAAGATGTCTATAGGCTAAAAGGATTCTACATAAAAATATGGTCCTATTCCACCTATTTTGAGTCAATAGGGGGCCAGAATCCGCTGATCAGCAGTCTAGCCGCCACTTGTCAGACAGAGTCTTCCCCACTTTTGAGCAGGGAAGAAGACTCGTATCGGGTCCGCCAGACCCAATACGAGGTGAAGTCAATGGATACATATTGTGGAATCCAATGGACCCAATATAATGGTCAGTGACTGGACATTGTTGTATCGGGTCTGATGCGACTTTCTTCAGATGCAGGGCGACAGAAGCACTGTCACCTGCAAAAAATTACAGCGGAAATTAATTGATTCCGCCGGAACTAAGCAGCCAAAGCAACTGCTTTGGGCTCTTTACCCATCAAGTGGCCCAAAACAGTCATTTTTTTAACATCTGATAAAGCAGACCTCCACTTTGGGTCATAAAACCTATTTGTCCGCTTAAGCGGCTGCTTTGACAACACTGTGAGTAGTTAAGCAAGCAATAGGAAAAAGGACAAGGTGAAAGACTGGGGTCTAGGTGGAATCAACTACCAACATGGCTGTTGCTAAGGGTCCTTTACAACATAACCCTTTTCCAACTGTCAAATATCTCCCTGAAAGACTTCGAATCTGGATAGGAACCTGAAAAAGCAGAGGTCCATTCTTTTACAAAAAAATGCCAAAAAATGTAGAATTGTGGTGCCTTACACTTTCATATCATCACCACACAGATTTCTCCCTTTACACCACTCAGTTACATCAATTGGTGCAATCATATATAACTTTCTAGCTTATGAATAAAGCACACCACAAAGTATGAATGATTACACAATGAAGGAACAAGTGATTTATATCTCCAATCACAATCCCTCAAAAAACACACCAACTTGAATCAACTGGAAATAATTTCTATAAATAAGCTCTGGGGCGTAATCTCACTCTGCACATCTTCCACATGAACAATCTCATTTTAAGTGGGATAATTGAAGTCCCAACAAACTTCCATCAATTACCACCACACTCCCCCCACCCCGTTAGGGATCCAAATCAATTTGTCTTCCTCTGAGTCCTTGCAGGTAAAGTATTTCAAGGTATACATCAAATTATGAGCTCCCCAATCTCCTCATTGTTTAGATGTCTCCTGAAAGAGAAAGACCAATTATACATTAAGACATCATTATCCCAGAGTGCTTTGACAGTTACCTCTTAGTTGGCAGCTACCTCAAATAGTCTGGGATAAAGATCTGTCAAAGAAATATGACCTGTCCAATTATGCTTCTAAAACAGAGCTCTTCTCCCATCCCTTTTCTGAAAGAAGTTGATTGTTTTAAAAAAAAGCCAATTCAAAAGGATGACCTTCCAGATATTTCAAATTCTACCATGATCACTTAAGTCTTTAATTCCCACTTCATTGATTCCAACTCCATACTTTGAACACACAATTCTCTCCCTGGAGGTTCCATACAAATTCAAATCTTCCTTTAAAAAACATATGGGGTAGGCCGCCTAATGCAATAGGTTAAATTGGATCTTACCTAATCAGAAATGCTGCTTCTGTGGCTTCCTTACAAAAATCGGGACCATAATTTCCTATCTTGCAGGATCATCAACCGCCTATGAAAAAAATACATAACAATCAAATGTCAGCTCCCAAATAGCTATGGCAAAGAACTCATTATTAACTGGAATCAGATTGTTTGTACCTCTCTTGATTGGGATTTTGGGATGCTTGAATGCTTGCTTGTAGGATTCCTTTGAGACATTTGGACTGACCAAAATGCAAGGACTAAGTGCTGCTCTTTTGTAGGATCTTCACCAAAATGAGGACCTTTATTCATGATTGAGCCTTGGCAGAAGAATGGCTTCACTCTAGTCTTAATCAATGTTTTTTTCTTCATTATGTGACTGCACTCACTCTTTTATATAATGCTTTAAAGCTCCCCTCCCCATCTCCTGAGTGATACTCCCTTGGTAGTTGCCCCCCTTTTACTGTTTTTATCTCTCTATTTTCTTCCTTGATAATGATAATACATTGCTTCCCTTTTCATTGCTTCTCAAAACAAACAAGTGCTTTGCCATCCACAGCTTTTTGCCCAAAATTAGGCCAACATTATGAGCTAAACTATGGTCAACAACCTTTTGAGATGGTGTCAGATGCTTTACGATGACAAGAAGCAGATACAAAATAAAAAACATTAAAAAAAGAAAGCTTTATATGATATTAAATAAGACATTTAGGTGGTATAGACTTAAATTTAATTGCACCAAATTACAATATCATTTGGTTTAGTAGTCCTCAGACAAGTCATACAGATAGAAACTAGTAAACCTCAAACATATAACAAAACATACATCAATGAAACATGAGAAAATCTTCGGTTGTATCATAAATTTCTTCTGTGTGCGGGCTTAATAAGGCCTCAGCTTTCAATTAGTATTTGAAGGTTGTGAATTTGGTACCTTGATGCATGGGGTGAGTCAGGATCCTGCAACACAATTTTTGCCATAGTAGGATCCCTTAGGTGGGCTTAAAACTTTGCCTTTTCCTTATGGCATTCCATGGCTTTGTTGGCATATGATACAGCTACAGAGTGTTTTGTTGTTTTGAGTCTTTAAACTAACATGAAACTTGGAAGCCAAGGCAAGCTTGAGGTTAACATCAAGACTCAAGAGACTTCAAGAATCATTTATAATGAGAAAAGGGGGAACGAAATGAACTCAAAGTTCAGGATCCAACCTAGCCATGAAGGGAGAGTACATAAGTTTTAAGCTTCCTATTGGTAGATGTCCGATTTATTCGATTTCATCTGTGCCTTGTTTGTTGTCATCTATTCTTACTGTCGTTCGTGAGAGTTTATAGCCTACATGAGTAAGGAATGAGTGTGCCAACCTATTCTAAATGCTCAATGGCTGATTCTGTATGCTTAATTATATTCAAATAGTATGTGATTATCCGGGGAAAACAATGTTATGTGATCTATTAAAAAAAAGAGATAAGGTTTTGCACGATCACAGCCCTTATCCCAAGAGAAATTGGAATGGGGAAAAGCTTCCGAATATGAAACGTCTAAATATGGAGCGGGAATAGACTGACAACTCGGTATAGATCATGGCAAGTAGATTCCAACTTTTGATACCTGAGAACCAACAAACTCTTCAAACTGCTTAACAAAATCCTCAACGTTTCCATCTTGGTCCAGGTCGACGATGCCCTTCTGTCCCTGCGTCCCAAAGGTTGACTCAAGTCCCAATACCGCATGCTGCGTCTGCTGAGTCAACATAGCAAGCGCCTCTGAAGCATGTGAAACACTCTTTTGCGGTCTTCCACCAGGCTTATTCGGATGTTTCCCCTTCTTCATTTGACGGGGATCCGGCAGCCCCATCCCCATTCCCAGTCCCTGCACAGGCGCGGAAACGCCCGGAGACGACTGTGAAGGCGAGCCCGAAGCACCATTCCCTACAATTCTACTCCCCTCCCCGCTGCTACCCGCACCAGCGGCATCATCCCTGGCACGAGAACATCAATCAACCAAAACCCACTTAAAAACGATGCCTTAGGCGACATCTACGAACTTCAAGTAACACTTGTGCGCGTGGACGCCGTACCTGTTGGCGGAGGCGAGGCCGAGCTTGCTGAAGTCGTCTAGGGCACCTGCGAGAAGAGGAAATGGAGGAGACCAGCGGTTACAACATCACATGCATACCGGAAAGAGAAAGGGCTGGTGAGTGGAGGGTTTACTGTCAAGGAGGTGATCGAGATCGTCGGCTGGGATGTTGGCCATGGCGGCAAGAAATTTGAGGGATTTCTTTTCCCTCGTCAGCGGCGCCGGTTCCCGCGGAGGAATGGTCAGGATTGCCGAGCAACGTCCTCTTGTCGCAAGGCTGTTTCGGCTTTCCCCCGTGACGGCGAGATTATGCGAGCAAGCGGTTCGGTTTTATTCGATATTGCGGTCGTGTGACGTACCGAAAGTTGAATCGAACCAAACCGGTTCTAAACACGACAATTCATAATATTTTTTTTAAAAATGTTTTTATAATTATTAATAAGAATAAAATTACGTCAATATTTTTGTTTATATAAAATAATTATATATATAATAATCGAATAATAAGTACGAAACACTTTATAATTCATCAATAAAAAATAATAACAAATATTTCTAAAAATTAATATAACATAAAAATAAAATAGTTCCAAGTGAAACAAGCCGTTTATGGAGTCGCTTCAATTGGGCTAGCCCAGAATCGGACGGTTGGGATCGCCCGAGTCAAGATCGAACTCGGCGAGGAATTCGTGTGCCATGTCGCAGCAGTTTGTTCTTCCCCCGTTGCACACCCGTCCGGCATCAGTCGTCTTCTCCTCTCCACGTTCTCTGGGCCGCGTCGATGCTCCCGCGCTGAGGGCTTACCCTCTTCCAGCGCCATGGCGAGCCCTCTGGAGCTCCGCGGCGGCCCCCTTGTACCCTTCTCCGCCAACTCCCCCTCGGCTTGCCAGTGCCGCCCTTCCTCGTCGGCGTCGGCGTCTCCCAGGACAGTAGTCTTTTCTCGCCGATGTCTCCCCTCGGTTTGGAGCGTGGGGATGGGGCCGCTGCGGAGGTGTGGCGGGAGCACTAGCAGAAGCCACCGGGTTGCGCATCTCGTGGGCGCCGGCATCGGGATGAAGCTGGAGGCGGTTGACGATGGGGAAGAGGAGGCGAGGATGGTATGGGATGTTATTCCTCTCGTTTCTCTAACATTTATGGCAAAACGCGATTGTTTTATATGCAAACGAGACGACGAAGGATAAGGGATTCTGATGTCCGACCTGCCTGTAGGGAATGGAGAGCGGGCCTTCGCGGGAGGAGATGCCGGAGACGGCGAGTGTGAATCAACAGCAGCAGCACCAGCAGAAAACCGGACAGCTCCGGAATCGTGTGGTTTTCGGTTTGGCCATCGGAGTTGCTTCCGGAGGCATTGTGCTTGCTGGAGGATGGGTCTTCACAATGGCGATTGCAGCAGCGGGGTTTATTAGCGCGCGAGAGTACTTTGGATTGGTGCGTAGCCGTGGCATTGCCACTGGGATGACCCCACCTCCGAGATACGTCTCACGTGTCTGCTCCATAATTTGTGCTCTCATGCCTCTGCTGACACTGTAAGATTCTTCTGACGTAGTTTTTCGTTTTTGCCGCAGGGAAAGAAAGATTTGCACGTACTGCTTTACTTTTCCTTTAGATTGAAACTTGGTATGTAAACAACTGCATGTAATTTTAAAATGTAAAAATATCATCACAATGAAAAGTAGCCTCTACAAGAACATTTTTGCTATTTATGATGCCTTTTATATATAACAGTGCTAATGCAGCTTTTCATAGAGACAAATGTAACAAGGATTCAGCAGTGCAAGGTTGGTGGTAAGTTGTCCACTGTTGGCATCAGAATTGCAGGATGAGATTGTTTAGTGTTTTGCTATGAACATCATGATGTAAAGAAGAGCTTGTGATGCTTCAAATATATCTATCATGTCTCCTTCATGGACAGTGACCAAGTTATTTATGATTCAAGTGGGCAAGAGGGCTAGAGAAGTCGACTTCATGAATTTGATGCATCTAGGATCATCCTTAAATTCCCTGATGAGAGCCATAAAATATTTCTTTATTACATTCCAACATTGGATGTTGAAACCTGCAGAAAAACCGTCATGTCCAGGAGCCTTGTAGGTGTCCATATCCCTGGTGGCACAAAAGAGCTCCTGCAATGAAAAAGTACGAGAAAGTGAATGTGCTTCTTCTTCATCTAGAATTTTATGCTTATTGAAATTAAGCATAGGTATCCATCACTTATCATCTGTAAAGAGGTTTCGGTAGAACTCTGCAGCCTGAAGGCCTATCTGCTCAATCTCAATGCACTCAGTGAATTAACTCTTGGCCTTTTGATGGTGTTCCTTTTCCTTCTCATTGAGTTCTGTGTATGGAAGTATCCTGTGTTCTTATCACCCTCATTTAACCCGAGCTCCTTCAACTTTGTTTCCACTTGATCTCCTTTCTATAGTTCCACTCTTTGTATGCTTCCTTAACATTTGTCCTCTCCTTGTTTCGACTGTCATCTATCAGCATGTTGTCGTTCAATTGCTTAAAATAGTCAATCTTGGAAATCCAATCCTCCATAGTTTGATATGTCGAATGTTACTTTGGCCCTCTGCTTAAAACAAGTGTTGGTCCACTTGAACTTGCAGACAAATATCCATGTCGCTGAGGGTGAACTCATTCCACCAACCCTTTACTAAATCCTTGAAGTTAATCTCCTTGCACACTGCCAGCTCAAAGCAAAATATTTTTGGGTTGCAAATAATCAAGCTTACCACACGTAATGCCAATAGAAGAGTGATTGAGTGATTCGAAACCACCATAGGGATATAGAAGCCCTCAGGGACACCAAAAGCCTCTACCCAATCAGAAAAGATAAGAATCTATCCAAATTTGATATGTACCTTGGATTCGACTAGGTAAAGTCGATGTTGAAGTTAGAAACCTCAATCACACCACAATTATTGACCCAGTCAATGAAAAGAGAAATGTCTGTATCCCAAACCCCTTACCTCGATCTCACCCTTGTCCTCATGATAGCATTGAAATCACTGCCTACACACCAAGTATTGTTGATAGAACTACTGATCACGTCTTTCAAATCGCAGAAGAATTTAGGTTTGTCAGCATCACACATTGGGCCATATATGTTGCACATAGACCAATGCTTTCCCATTCTAGTAGCAATGAATTCCAGGACCTGAAATGTCCGTCCTTAGCGATCTCTATTGCAGTGAGACTTGTCCCATTCCACAATTTTGCCGGACCACCACTTCTCATTGTTGAAGACAAACAAAAAGACCTTGTCAATTAACTAGAATTTAGAACTTTGATGTCTTGAGGGTTATCAAAACTTGATTTTGTTTTCTCAGTAGAAAGACGCCAGGTTTGTGTAAGGCCGCAATATTTCACAATTTTCTGATCTTCTCCTTGCCCATGACCCCCCTACAATTCCAACTAATGACATGAATCTTGTGAAAATAACAATACCCTTGCCCTCCTTCTCCTTTTCATCCCTCAAAATACTGTGCTCAAGTGAAACTCATTTCTCTTGATCTCACTATCTGCTGTGGCTATTTCTTGCTGACTGTGCAAAAAATATCCTCCCGGAGTTTATAAAAAAACCTTTCACATCCTGCTCTCTGCCCAAAAAACTCAGGCCATTGGGGTCACCAATAGCATATATTGCCTCATTAGAAATGTGCCAGGCCCCCTCCTCTTCCTCTGGCTCGAACTCCCAAGGCACGTCAGTTTCTGTGCAAGGGAGGGTAGTCTCTTGTCACGTCTTCAACTCCCCCCCTCCCGCCCAACTTCGACCAAAAAACTGGTCAACTTCAGCTCGGATGCATCCACAACAATACCTGAGGAAGCCCGTGTTGGCAGTACAGAGACCATCTGGGCAATGCAAAGAGAGCTTAAGCCTCCCAATGCGTAGGGACTAGGGGCCAATTCTGACAGAGCGAGGAGGGAAGGCTGAACTGGAACCCGAGCTATCTTACCGCTTGCAGAAGCTACTCGACCTGGTTGAACAGCAGGCTCACCCTCTGGTAAGTTAATCGGATCCTGCATAAGCAGACTTGCTAGCAGGCCCAATGGATTTGGACACGCTCTGGCTCTGTCATCATCTCCGCTTGATAATTTTGGCGGCTGGTCCACTGGGGATCTCCATCTCCAGAGCCAACCACCATGGGTACCCCTGCCATACTACTCCCCAAGCCATCAGCACCTTTCCATGAACGCCAAGTATTACAAGGAAAGAGATGATTTGAATTCTGAAAATTAATACTCTTCCCCAACTTCTCGGGCTCCCTGCGAGGTACGCTAACAGCCGGTGCTTTGGGAAGAAGGTTTAACTTAATCACGAATTGATGCCCACCAATAGCTACAGGGAAAACAAAGGCCGAATTGAAGGCAAATCTGCTCTCAAGCAAAACCTCAATCTCTTCTTCTGATGGTCACCGCAACCTCCTCCTATCCGCAAAAGCCACTCTTCCGAAGGGACAAAGATCCCGGACAGGCTAATTCTGACCACACGCATAAACAGGGAGCCCCTGCACCATTCTCCAGACCCGCCACACCTCCCTTGATAGGACTGTGGTGGACGCATGCTCCTTCCAAGGCCTAACCAGGATTTCATGTGATTCACCTCCAGCTCCTGGACCAGGACACTTATTTCTAGGTGAACCAAGCCCAATGCTTGAACAAGTTATTCTGGGCAATGAACACGCTCTGAGTGGGCACTCCAATCCACCAAGAATGTGACTCTGGCCAATTCTGTCTCAAGAAAGCATCTGACATGACCTCGTTCTCCTCATGACATTCACTACCAGCAACAGTCACTAATCAGCACTGCATAAGCCAACACCTCTTCTCAAGCACGCATGCAGACAGAGGGATGGGGACTCCCCCGGGGTGTCCACTTCGCAATGAGCTTCAGTCTGGACAAACCAGTGGAACTCCTTCTGAACTGGGCACTCTCGCTCCTGGTAGTCAACCCTTCAGCATCTCCGGCGTCTTAGCCCATTCTTGCATTCAGAAACACTATGTTCCGTTCCATAACACCTCCCACTTGATCACGGATCTCTGCCTCCACCAAGCCCATCCATAACCAAGGCGGTGTAGGACTTCCATAGAACGGGTTGGACCCCGGCGATAAGGACTTCCTTCACCACATGGTGGATCCAGTTTCCAGTCCTGACTGCCCGAGGTAAACCGACATGAGGCTGAGCCTTCCCCTCCCTGCTGCCACCGTAGACGGAAGCAGGAGTCTGCAGCTTCAAGACTGCATCTGAATCTGCGACGATGATCCTCCGCACCACGATGGAACCCCTCTAGACAGGCTCCCTTGCACAACTACCTGGAACAACATCCCCCAGTCTGATGGCAATGGTTTGCGAAGAACCCCCTCCATGCTCCTGAGAGGCTCCTGAATCACTCTCTCACCTTTGACAGTTTAGAAAAAAAGCTATCATCTTGTGCAACTAACTATTGGTATTGTCAGCCTATAACAATCGGTTTTTCTTGAAGGTTAAAATTCACTTTCAGTTCACTGTTCCCAGGTCCATTTGTTCTTTTAGCAGAAATGTTTCTTTGGGAGACTGGGAGTTCTAAATTAGATGTTAAAAATGAGTTCATTGTAAATTTGTAACATCCACCGTAAGCACTGTCTCACACTTTCTTTTAATTTTAATGGAGTTGCTCAAATTGGAAAACAAAAAGGCCAAATGTGCATTTAGTAGATGTGTGCTTTTTTACTTTCACGTACATGATGCTTCCTACTAATACTTTTCTTTTTATTTGATAGGTATCTAGGTCACATGGATGTATCAGTCACTTCATCTGCTTTTGTTATTGCAATGATATTGATTTTACAAAGAGGGAGTCCTCGTTTTGCACAACTGAGTAGTGCCATGTTCGGGTTATTCTATTGTGGTTATCTCCCTTCCTTCTGGGTAAAGCTTCGTTGTGGCATGGATGTTCCTGCATTGAATACCAGTATGTTTAACCTTGTTGTATCCTTTTTTTTTACTTTGAATAGAAAATGCTTTTCTACTTCACACATTCATTTAAAAATTGCAAAGTTGACAAATCACGTTTTTCTAGTTGCCATTTATTTGACATATTCAGTTATCAAGAATGAATTATCTCTCCATCGAAATACTAAATATATAAAAAGGAAGAAATCAAGGTGATGTAACCTTAATTTTTTTTTCAAAATTCATGATTTTTGTTTTTGGAAAAGCATATGATTTATGCTTAGTTTGAACAACTATGGAAATAAGTGATATTTTATAGGAGTCTTAGCTAGTTCATGACATGTATAAAATTTGTATCGAGGTTGTTGGGTTCTTTGAATTTTTTTTATTTTGACTTCCTCCCCATTGGACTTGCAAATTCTGATGTTAATTACATCGAGTAAATACTTGAATACTCTTGATTATCCACTATAGCAATTCATGAATAGAAGAATGGATTTTATCTTTTAGGATGAGTGGATTTTATCTTTTAAGTTATGAAAATGAGTGGATTTTATCTGTTAGGATGTTTTTGGTCTATTGTGGATTTTTTTGTTTATTTTGGTCTTTTTGGTGTTTTAATTATCTGAAAATTATTCTTTGGGTACGGAAATTTCTGTCTGGCTGGTTTGACCATATTTTTGGTAATTTTGGAATTATTAAATTAGTATGTTTTCTCTTTCAAATTTTTTTTGCTTGCATTCATTTAAGTCCATGGGACTGTTGATGCTCCACTTCAACATCAAATGTGACATCAAACAAGGCGATTCCATTGCTTGCATCAATTTGATTTACATGTAGATGGGGGAAAACATGCAAGCTGTAATTCCCCTTTGATAAAATTCTCTTGACCATCGATGGGTTTGGGATATCCCTCCTGGTATTATCCTCACTTAATCTAAGGGTCGGTTTAGCATGGAGCTGCGCATTACCTTTCATCAAATTAGTGGAATTTACCTCTTTTTGGAGTTTGATACTTCCTACTTCGGGGGGATGGATCAATGTAGCATGGGGATGTGCCCATCTACCCGTTTAGGATTGGTACACTCCGGGGGCATGTTTGTGTGTTCATTCGAAATTATGAAGGACATAACTTAGGTGGTGTTTGACTGGGCTTAATCTGAAAATCTTAAGTCTTAATTTTACATCTAACCTCTTAATGTGTGGTAAAAAAGTCCTTAATTTGATTAAGACATAAGTGATTCACGCCGTTTGATAAAAAATATGAACCATCCACTTAATCTTCTTAAAATTGTAAAACAACTAAACATGAACTTTATATCCAATCGATCGCATACACATCCACAATTTTAGTACGAGAAATCCTACGCTAAATTGATTGCACCAAGATAAATATTATTAATACACCAAGAATATGTTCAAAATCGAAGTACAAGACAATATAAATCATTGATTCCACAATCACTCATATTGTTTTTCATTAATTTTAAATCCATAAAAAATTATTTAGCTATATCCTAAATAAGAAGATTAGGTCTGAAAATTAAAAAGCTAAAATTTACAACGTAAATTTAAGGACTTTGTGAAGAAATGAGAGGTAGAATAGGAGAAAAGGTTTACAGTATTTTCATACAATCTATACACCCTAATCTATGACCTAATCAGAGGATAGATGTCGAACTAGGCGAAGCTCGCGAATAGCTCATGTCCGTCCAGGAGACCATGGCCGTCCAGGAGACGAGGGTCCTCCTGTTCGACGGCATTCCGTCGAACAGGTGCTGCACGGTGTCGATGTCCCCGCACTTCGGGTACGGGGAGGGGAGGGCGTTGCCGACGGCCGTCTCGGAGGAGAGTCCCGTGACGACGGCCGTGGCGTGGAGGCGCCGCCCGAGGCGCAGGGAGGCCGCGCCGCCGCAGGCGCGGAGGACGGAAGCGAGCCCCCGCGCGTCGTGGGGCTTCCCCTCCAAAAGCATCTTGGCGTAGAGCGCGAGCGAGGGGGCGAACAGGTCCCGGTCCGCGTGCGCGCGGATCAGGGCGTTGTAGAGGAAGGCGGGGCGGCGGCGGGTGCGGGCGAAGAGGTGGCGGGCCTCGCGGAGGCCGCCGCACCGGGCGTAGCACGCGGCGAGCTTCGTCCGCAGGAGGTCGTGGCGGGCGGTGCCGGCGACGGCGATGGCCACGTGTGCGCGGAGGAGCCCCCGGGCGTCGCGGGCGGCGGAGATGGAGTCGAGGAGGGCGGCGTGGAAGGGAACGCCGCCGGCGCCGGCGAGGACGTAGCGGGCTGCGCGGAGAATCGACAGCTCGACACCGGGGGCACAACAAGGAGACTGGATCTCGGGGGCGACCGCGCGGACGAGCGATGTCGAACTCGGGGGCGACCGCGTGGACGAGCGAGACGGCGTCTGAAAATGAAAAAGTTAGGGCGTCGATCTGAATGGCTCAGATGATTTTAAGACTTCAGAGCTTAGTTTAGTGGGTGATTCAGCTATTTTATCAAATGCTCCTAAATATCTGAACACTGACCGGTTCCGAGTTAAGAGCTTCAATAAGCTTTATCAAACGGAGCCTTAATAGGCTTAGCCTTTTTAAGTATTTTCATATGTCCAAATATTTAAGAGATGTATTTTCATTTTTGTTATTTTGGCTATTTTGACTCGTCATTGCATTATCATGTCATCTTGGCCTCGTACAGCCCATAAGCAAGTCATTTTGGCCTATGTAGTTCATTTTCATGTCATTTTGGCCCAGTTGGCATAACATGTTTTCATCTTGATCGTCATGATCTTGAACTCCCGCCATATCTATCATCATGCCTTCATTGCTTCCATTGCTCTCATCTTGGCCCATCATGACTCGGTATTGGGCTAGACATGAAATAAAGATAGGCTATGGAGTGGAGCTTTATAGGCATGATACCAATGCTTTCTGAGTACCTTTTTTGACTCGACATATTGAGCATTAGAGGGCCAGATATGGCTTGGTTTACTATAAGTGTAAACATAGGTGGATAGGTGGACTGCTATATGGCCATGGAATGGAGGCCGAACAAGGTTTCCATGGAACTGTTATATGGCCGAGATAAGGAAGCCGAACATGAGGTTATAGGGGCTGCAGGGCTTGATGCTTCGACAGACCGAGATGCATACAAAGAGAGTTTGATGGGGCTGTTGATCAAGATGGACTAGTGGCTTGCAAAGGCTATCTGGTGGTGGGTTGTGTGGACAAGCTAGGATGGTAGGCCGGGGTGGTACCAAGGATGGGATTCCGATTCCTAGGAATCGGTCGGAATCAGCCGATTCCTGAGAAGCCAGATCGATCCGGATCGTTTTTTTACCTTTCTTCAGAAAAATCTCAAAAATTCTGAAAATCCATAAAAATAGGAAATGACTTAGAAAATTTCTTTAAAAAAATGTAACATTTACCATGCATCTACATATCATGGATGACGGAATCGGTTGAATCAGATCAAAATCGGCCGATTACGTAACGATGTGTGGAGCTTTTTTGCCTTAGTTCTTAGATAAGAATAAGATGTAATATAATAATATGTAAGATGCAAAAGTATAACAACATATAACATGTTCAAATGATAAGATGGAAAATATATATTACATCATCACCAATATCCCTAATATTGGCCCTCATTCCCAGGCTCCTACTGCTTTTCTTGCCATGGCTGAGTTGTCCTTGTATATGCTAGTTCATACCACAGGAAAAGAAAGCTCTAGATATCGAAGAACAGGTGCTGGAATCGGTGGGGAATCGCTGGAGGATCGCCGTAGGAATCACCAGAATTGCCCTCTGCAGCTGGGTTTGAGCGATTCTCCACCGGATCGATCGATTCCTCCTTGGAAGCGCCGCTGGATCGAGCGCTGGATCGAAGGGGGCGTGCGAATGACTGGAAGGGGTCGATTCCGGCCCTAAAAGGGTCGGAATCGGACTGGGAATCGAACTGGACCGGAACGTCCGGCTTCTGGCGGAATCGGCCGGATCGACCCATTCCAGGTTGAATCGGTCGGAATCGGATCGATTCTGACTGATTCAGCCGATTCCATCCGATTCCCGGGGAATTCCCCCCGGAATCGGTCCTTCAATAGGAAATCGGATCGAAATCAACCGATCCAATTTTGGAATTGGCTGATTCCGATCTGATCCGGCCGATTCTTCCATCTATGGGTGGTACTATGTTGAGTTGTTGGGATGTAGAAGATGGTATTTAAATGATATAAAGGAGGGATGAACAAGGCTTTTATGTGGGTTGTCCGATGGACATGTTTATTTGACATTTTTGGGGTCAACAGGTAGCTGATCTAGCATGGGATTTGAGATAACAGGGAGGAGGTTCTGATGAGACGGGGACTGTGGAGAGGGTACAGCCATGTTGATGTTTTTTCTTTTTACCTTGTCTTCTTCTCATTTGGATCTTCTTCTTCTTGCAGAGGTTGGCTCGACCTCAAGATCATTCTTGCTTTTTCTTCTTCTCCAAGTTGGTGCACAGGTCTGGTTCTCGGGTTGTTCTTCTGCCAGTGATCAGTATGGCTTCTGCAGAAGATCTCCAGCCTTCTCATCTTGGATGGCTTCTGTTCAGACCCTGTAGAAGATGCTGCGGGGTGTAGGGATGCCGCTGCCTTAGGAACTGCAGAGGACAGCCACAATACCTTCTTGCTGTTAGAGCTCCTCCAACCTCTCTTCCTTGTGTTGCAGCTGCTTCCCTGGGACTCTTCTGTTGTGCTTGTGCTGCTACCTTTGAACCTGGAAGGCGATAGACACCGATCTGATTTTATAGGCTGGAGGCTGCTGCACCATTTGGGGAGTGTCCCACTGGTTGCGGACTCTTCTCTTGGCAGTTCTGGTTGGACGAAGGGGATCCAACGGTGGCTTTCTATTCTCCGAACTTCTGTAAGTTGATTGGCACCTTTGTGACATCCTGCTGGCAGATCCGGCAGGTAAGGAGGATCCAGTAACCCTTTCCTCTATTTCTGGGATCTTCGATGGCCTATTTTGACTCCCTGCTACATGGCAGCCAGGATTGGTTTCTGCACTGTCTTTCTTTGGTGATTTCTTGCCCCGGATGACCCCTGAATTTTAGAAGGATCAATTACTATCTCCGGTGCCAGCAGGATGATACTGCAGTGGCTATTCTTATGGGATAGAGAAGAAGAAGAGGTAAGTCTGGCGAAGGAAATTCATGAAGAGCCCTTCCTCCGATGGACTGTGAGGTGGTGTGGAGAGGATTTCAGGGAATCTTTCTATTATTCAGGGCTTTCCAGCAGGATTTTTTTTTGATTTTGATAATATCCTTTTGGCTTCTTATGAAACTGTTGGCATCAGTTTTTCTCAAAAGAAAATCAGCAAAGAAAAATGGGCTGGTTCAGCCCTCAATTGGGCAAATCAGGCCCTCCATGGGCCCATCGGCCCAAATTCTAGCTGACCAGCCTTTGTTTTCATTTAAATAATTATTTTCTGCCCCTCCTTGAATTCCACCTACGTACAGCCCATGGGAAGAGAGAAGTGGGCTGTGGTCAAGGCCAATTGGCCCAGTCAACAGGCCCAGCTGACCTGCCCAGCTCAGCCGCCACCTCAGCAGGCCCACCTGCGGCCTAGTGTGAACATGCCACACTGGCCCTCCTGCCACCTCAGCATCTTTGAGCGCACCACCTGCCACCCCAGCAGCCAGCCGCACCATGCAGCCAATCCAGCCCTGCGCTCAGCTCAAGAAAGGGAGAGGAAGAAGAGGCAGCCAGTCAACAGCCCATTCAATGCAATGACTGCATGGGGGGGAGGCCAAGAGACCTGCGCACAAAGCCAGGCCCATGCGCAGCCCCTGCTGGCCCTTCACCTCCCCTCCAGCCCCTATAAAAAGAGGGGTGCGCACCAGCAAGAGGGGGGCTGCCTTTGGACGCCGACAGGCTGCTGCTCCATCCTGCTGCCCCTGCTGCTGCCTGCGCCCAAGGGAGAGAGGGCCGACAGGCTGCTGGATTTGCTGCTCACCTCTGCTGCTCCTGTGCACACCTGCTGTATGCACCTGCCAGCAGCCAAAAGAAGAAGAGCTCCAGCTGCTGCCCCTCTGCCTGCTGCTGTACGTCTGCACCTGCCAGCAGCCAAGAGAAGAAGAAGAAGAGCTGCTGCTGCTCTCCTCCTGCCCACGTGCATACCTGCCAGCGGCCAAAGAAGAAGGAAAGAAGAAGAGAAGGAGAAGAAAAGGTAGGGACATACACATATTAACTATGTAGCCCTTTAAGGGCACCCCTTCCTCCTCTTCTAAGTTTTCTTCTCAACCCCTCCAATGGCCTAAGCCGGCCTTCATCGTCATTGGCAACCCATGGCCCAAACAAATTGGTTCCTATCAGCCCCTGTTCGGACCACCTAAAAGCCCATTTCTGCCCCATTGTTGGCCCGCTGAACAGAGCTATTACAGGGCCTGTTCAGTCCTCTAAAACCGGACCTCAGCAGGCCCCTGCCCGGTCTCCAAATCAGACCCCTACACAGGCCTCAACCGGTCTCCAAATCAGACCCCTACACAGGCCTCAACCGGTCCCCAAATCAGACCCCAATCTGGTCCCTGCCCAGCACCCGAACCAGGCCCTTGAAATGCCCCCTGTGCAGGCCCATTTCGGCCCATCTGGGCCCACCTGAACAGCTTCCAATCTGGTCCCTGTCCAGTAACCGAACCAGGCCCTTGAAACGCCCCTGTGCAGGCCCATTTCGGCTCATTTAAGCCCATCCGAACAGACCCCAGCAGGCCCTGTCCGGTCTCCAAACCAGACCCATGTACAGACCTCACCCGGTCCCACTTCAGAGCTCTGCACAGGTTCTGTTCGGTCCCCATTTCAGACCTGCTAACAAACCCCTGCAGGTCCACTTTTGGTTTAGCCAAACGCCCCCTTGTGCAGGCCCATTCCGGCCCACCTGAGCCCACTCAAACAGACCCCAAATCGGTCCCAAATCAGGCCCAAAAATGCCCCTTGCGCAGGCCTACTTTCAGCCTAATTAAGGCAACCTGATCAGCCCCCTTGTGGCCCATCAAAACCGACCCCAAAACAGGTCTTAAACAGCCCCCTTGTGGCATGACCGACAACCCCAAAACAGGTTCTGTCCAGCCCCCTTTGCGGCATACCAAAAAGAAGGCAAACAGCAGCCCCCTTGTGGCTCAAGATGCAGCATATTTGCGGTTCAGCAGAAGCTACAAAATCTGCCATTTTCAGCAATGGTGGGTAGGGGTGATGTCCCGGACCCTCTCAGAATCCGTACGACGGGCCGATTGTTTTGTCCGGGCGGGTCCTTACCCTACCATCAAGACGGAGGGGGGGCGCGCAAGTCCAAGATGGTTCCTTCCGGCCCAAGAACAGCTCAAGACAGGCCCTTCCGGCCCAAGAAGACCGAAGACCGGCTTTGAACGCCGATGGAACTCAAAACCGGCCCGAGTGGCCTTTTAAAATAATAAAAACAGAAACAAAACTAAAAAGAAATGGACGGCTCCCCCGGGTACGTCCCGGGATGTCGATCCGGACGTCGGCGCGGGCATGCTCCCGTAGCCGATGATCCTTCCCCCAATTTTGGCTAAGTCACCGACTAGCCTTGATTGGACGGGTAAACTTTGCCAAGTTAGAAACTTGTCGGCATGTTGTTGTAATGCCGAAATTTTTCTAAGTCGGTGAAGAACCTAAATTGGGGGAAGGATCACCACTCATTGTATACCGATGTAGTTCCCTCCATCTTTCAATGAAATGAAGTTCAATGTCGACTTGAGATGTTTGAAACCGGGCATACAAAAGTGGCCCGATGGGCCGGAGGCGATGCAAACCGCCAAATAAAAAATAATAGAAAACCAAAAAGAAAACAAAATCTGCAAATTCAAACCAAAAACAGAACTAAACAAAATCTGAAACTCAACTCATCTCGGTTCAACAAACAACCGATCTTTAACAAGATTGAACTGGTTTTGAAACAAAATCAAACTGAAATCAGATTTCAAACAAAATCTGCCAAAACAAAATCAGATTTCAACTAAATCTGTCAACATAAAAAGAAATCAGATAATCTGCCAAAATCGGATTTTGATTAAGCCCAAAACACATAAATTCCAGATTTAAATCAAATCTGATAACACCAAAAATCAGATTTAAACAAATCTGTCCAAAAGAAAACCGATTCTAATCAACTCCGATTGCACATATAAAACTGGTTTAATGAACCCGAAAAATCCACCTAAAACAAAAATCAACTCAAAACCAGAATAATCCAGAATCTGAAAATCCAATAAACCAATCAAATAACAAATACCAAAACATGCTTAAAACTTTAAGCACATCAAAACTGAAATCAAAAACAAAAACTTGAACCAATCAAGTCCAAAATTAAACAAATCAAAACTAAAAACAAACAATCAAACAAATCAATCAAACAAATTGATTTAAAACCCAAAATCAACAAAACCGACTTTCAAGTCAACCAACAAACAAATAAAACAAATCCGAACAAATCGGCTTGCATCTGATCGGACCCAAAAGGCCGCTGCCCTTTTGAGTTCTTTACTTTATTTTGTGGATGTGCATGTCTCCAAAAACAGGTTGCCGCGACGGTTAATCAAAGGCGTTCGAGCCGTTGCTCGATGTAAGTTAACGCCGGATACTCGCACCATCCGGCGGAGAAGGGTCAGAAAATGAAAATTTCAAAGAACCCGAACCTCGGTTCTAATATTTTTAAACTATCACCGGACTACCTAATACTTTAGGATATCACCTATTTTCCTAGAAAAGTCCGGGGATGTCTTTCTTTCTAAAGAACAGACGCAGAAAAAAGAGGTTCACACAGAAACCTCATTTTTCATCATCATCATAAAAGTCTAAATATACTAGTTGTTTGAAAATTCATAGGAGTTTTAGTCAAAATACATATGATATTTTTAATATCTCTGGCTAATGTATATTACTATGAAAACATATGATATTTCATAGGAGTATTAGTCAAAATACATGTTATGCATAAAAATATAAATATATTGAGGTTTGGAGTTCATTAAAAATGTCTTTGGACTTTTCTCCATCAGTAGGTGTGAAGTACCGATGTTAACTATATCGAGATACTTGAATATCTTTGATTAACCTTCATAAGCAACTCATGAAGTGGAATAACATACATCACAACACATATGGGAGCTATAACCTCACAAATTTAATGGAATGCAACTTAATATCTTAAGTTTGATTTAAGTTTCATTTACGTGTTCATGGAGGTGCATTTTATTTGATTTCATATTTTAAGATTCCAATTTTGAGGATTTACTCCTTAGTGGATTCTTAACATTTTAAACTTAAGGGTCCTTAAGATCAATATTGATCATTTGGTTCCATTAAACCTATTATTAGGCATGTCGATTTTACTCTTTTTATTCAAAGTTTTATTGTAGACCTATTTAAATCAAATTTCATATTAAAAGGTCACCATTTTATTCTAATCCCATTTTTTTATTTAAGTCATAGCATTAGTCAAATCTGATTTAGAGTTCATTAAACTTATTATTTCAAGGTTTTGGCAATGCGAACTTGGGAAATGTTGAAACCTGATTTCATTCTTTTTTTAGTCTTGGTATTAGACACTTAGGAATTTTGAAGAATACAAAACTGGCATAACGAGATCTGATCACATCATACTTCAGTGATTTTTCATATTCCTTGTGACTCACCATCTGACAACCTGATTTCAGGTGACATGGACTGGGCATCAGATTTTACTCATCAAGCATATTCTCCTTTTCTCATCTTTATCTAGACTGGACATCAGAATGTCTTTGCCTGCTAGAATATGGACCCTCAAGGCTTAATAGATCTACACTGTCCGAGCTCATCTTTTAGTCCTCTTGTTTTCCATATTGATTTAGAATATTTCATTAGCCATTTAGCCTATTGACATTATTCTAGGCATCAAAGCAATTCATCTCCATTTAAAACCATTTCAGTTCTGGACCTTAGATTTGGATTTTTAGGATATGTCATTTGGACACTTTAATCTATAACACAAACTTTTGTCACGGACTGGAGTCTTTTATGCTTTTTTAGAATTCAGTTCTTGGCCATCTTAAGTTGAGGGTTGGTCCTAAGATTTAACTCACTCACCAATCTTACTTTCTGCATGGAGAAAACTTAGATGTTTAGACCTGAGATTAGACTACTAAACTTCCTAAACATTTAGATCCTGGATCTATTACCTTATATGACTCTTTCAGATTTGAGTATATCTGACTTGATCTAGTCACTTTTGCCACATGCAGTTCTGCCCGTATAATGGAAACATTGTTATAATCAGATTGGCATGAGTCTGATTGGTGTCTAGACATTGGGATTTAACAGACCTCTTTTTTTTTAAAACCACCCATACCCATATCTGATTTTCTTTTATTGAACAAATCAGATCTGAAATCAAGACATAAGACATGTACCCTTCGGATCCAATTATCTTATATCTAATTCCAGATCCCATGCAACCATCAGATCGAGGCACTTTCTCAATCCATTTGAATCTGAAACCTGTATTCATAATTGGCATTTAGATCCCCCTATGACTGTAGATCTAATCATGACTGACTGAGATCAAAGGAATTCTAAAGTTCTAAAGTCTAAAAATCCAAAGCTGGCAATGACTTAGAAGTTTTTATTAGGTTTGCTATCCTCTCGATTCTGGAAAAGGGTCATTTTCTATGAAATTGGGCTAAGCTGGATCCGAAAATAGGTCGCTTAAGATCAGACCCTCAAGCTCAGATTCAATGATCTAATTTGGGTATCCTTCAGATCTGAAACTTAAGAAATTATTATATTTTGCATTATATTGGTTTATAGTTATGTTCTAGACATTATTCAGACCTGATTTCAGTTTAAATTACTTTCCAGATTTGATATATTTTATTTACATTCCATTTAACTTATGTAAGCTACATGATGCTCCTTAGCCATGGATATACATAAAATTGGTGCATGAGTATCATTAACATGATGCGAGAGTACATATTACATCAATATGGTATGGTTCACATGACCTTGAAGTTGACATGATGAGGGGATATCTTTTACCCATTATGGGCATGAGGTATGCATCCTTCTTTGCTTAAGTGATTCAAAATAAAATCATGGCATATAATTATGCATGATCTTCTTTGATCATTCACGTGGGAAATTCACCTTAAAAATGGAGAAGGATCGATACATAATGGAGCTTGTTCATGTGTCTGTCTGGGCTTGCCCAGGTGTCCGTACAAAAATTGAGGGAATCCAAATTAAAGGGTTGGCCTTTTAGCATCTAATTTTAATTTCAATTATTTAATAGATGAATTATGTTATATGGCCGCATGGGCCTATGTTTGTCATTATTGGGCTGAGAAAGGCCCATTTTCTATCACTTTTGGTCTTGGTGGCCTAGTCCTGCTTGGTTCTTTCATTTAGCTGAATTCTGCCATGCTTTAGTCTTCACTAGAAGTTGACTCCGGCCCTTGCAATGTTGTCGCCATAAGCTGCCATTCATGTGGGTTAAAGAGGGGCTATAAGGTAGGGGTGAGAGAATCTAGGCATAGGACTGCCTCGTGGTCCAAGAACAGATCCTATTTGGGGCTAGACATAGACATTTGGATTGGTTTTATATCGGAAGAGGGTTTTGATCATAAAGGGGGGAAGGTGTGTATGGCTTCAGGTAGTGTAGCTGTGTATTGGGGGGGGGGGCTCTAGGCATGCAAGTAGGGCCGGGTGGTGGTAGGATTATACATATATGAATGTATTTTTAATCATGATAAGGGAGGATGTAGGTATGGTAAGCAAGGGTGCCGGGTATCCTTAAGCTCAATGAGCATTAAGGAAGCTGGTTTATCCTTGCTCCATTGCTTTAGGTGCGGATATGGAAGGGCTGAGATGGGCCATTTGTTGTAATGTCATAATGGCATATAAAATATGACAGGCAAGGGTGTAGAGGGTCTGATATGTGGTCGAACATGGGGTTAAAAGGTAACTGTCATAGAGTCTTGGAAAGGCTGTTGGGACAGTAGGTTATATGGGCTGTTTATGAGGATCTCGGCCATTGGTATAAAGAGAAAAGACTTTTGGGATATTTGAATGCATAGAAGGGGAGATGGGGGGGGGGTGAACTGACCTGTGTAGGCCATGCAACTCACCTTTCCTTTTCTTCTTCTCCCTGGTCTTCAGTCACACGGACAGCAGCAGCACTCTCCCTTTTTTTCCTTTCTTTCTATCTTCTGGAACTTGACCTCAACCTCTCCAATCCCCAGACCTTTTTCTTGTTGCTAAGGAGACTGCTAATATAGACAGCTGAGGCAGGAAGATAGTCCCCCGTGGGATGGCTTCTGATTCCTTCTCATCAGGTGCAACACCGGGATGGTTAGAGGAAGACCCGGTCTTACCACCTGCTTGGAGAGTTCCTATTAAACTAGCAATCTTCTAAGGATAAGCTTGATCCAGTCTTGCCCACGGATAGTGGAGAGTCATGGGGAGACGGCTCTGAAACTGTTCCCACTCTCTTCTTCTTTCAAGGAATATCTGGGGAGGTAAGTTTACCCACCAAACTGAATCTTGTTATAGACTATTTTGTAGCCCTCTTCCGAGACTGCCAGATAGGCATCAGAATTTCATCCTCGAAGCACAATCCAATGGTTGCAGAATCGGTTGAATCGGATCAAAATCAACCGATTCCATAATCGTATGGGTTGATTTCGATCTGATTCCCATTTGAAGGACTGATTCTGACCTGAATTTTGTCGGAATTGGTTTAAATTGGTTGAATTGGAATCAGAATCTTAATTTTTATTTTTTTAAAAAAGATTTAGGCCGAATCAGCTAGAATCAGAATTGGAATTTTTCAATTTTTTTTAAAAAAATCCAATTTTGGATCGGTTTCTCTTTCTGAGAATCGGTTCGAATCTGACCAATCCAATCAAATTCGAATCGGATTGGTTCCCTTGATTCTGATTCGGAAATCCTTGTTACCAAGTGTCCTTGTCAGCTTCTGTTTTAAGGAATACCCGATGGCTATCTTCTTGTCATTGATCTCATCAGTAGATATTGGATCTGAAAGTGGACATGGTTCGTTAGATTGTACAATTTAGGATCATCAATTGCTGCGCAAATAAACATCAGTTGGATCATTATTTGATACCAATTGAACCAAAACTTCATAAAGTATCTCAGCCCATTGATCTTGCGCAAATGACATCCTTAATTAAACTGGATCTTGTGCTTGCTCATCAGTCCCCTGATTGATGACTAGCCTTCCACGGCTTGATTTTGAACTTGCATAGATATATAATCTATCTTGATTATCAATTTGAACCTAAAAGATGACTTTTAGCAATCCCTTGATCACTCAATTGAACCATTGCTATCATCTATGTTGAATAGACTGATGATTCTGACATTATTGAGAGTCACCTGTTTCTAATTTGAATCGATTAATTCTACCCACATAATTTCGTTCATCAGACTAGGCTAAAGTCTTGTACAATTTGATATGACTATCATGGGATTTCATCGATGACATATGAACCAAGCTTCATCAATGACATACAAACCGAGCTTCAGATCTTCTTTGAATTTTTTTAACCTTCCACTGCTATCCAATTTCAACAATGTGCTGCTTGCTCTGGGTGCCATGTATTAGCGTAATTTACATATCCTCGCCATTCATGATATTAAGTCCTAAATTAATTAAGACCAACAGGGAGCTTCAGTGCCCATCTTAGGTATAGATAGGATCTGGCTCTTACTGAGGATCCATTTGTTGATTAGATCTTCCATAAACTCATTAAATCTGCCTTCAGGTCTTATGTCAATCATTACATGTGATCATGGAATGCGGGGTCGTGACCCCGCCCTGACCCGGTCGGTTTTGGGGCCGACTGACCTGATCCCGACCCGAAGACCCCGACCCCATAATTAATATTTTATTATTATTTTTGGCGACCCCGGCCGACCCGGGTCGGTTTGGGGCCAAACCGACCCAGTCCCGACTCCCGACCCCACCTTCCTTGCTTGTGATCATCTTTATCATTTAAGTATTATCCAATCATGTCCATTAACTGCTTAAGTAGGATCCGAATCCTATTAGGGACCCATTAAGGTGAGGATCTATGACTTAATGATTGGGACAATCATAGCCCTTGGATCATGCGCCTTCACCATCACCTTATTATCTTCTTTGTTTACACATCACCCAATCATAATTAAGGAGGATCCATTATCTTATCAAGGACCTGGTAGGCACAAGATCTATTACTTAGGTTATAGGAGATCTCAGCCCTTGGATCATGTACTAATTATTATCTGCCTCACTCATCATTAAATATTGAGTCAGCCCTAGTCCAGCTGGGGTCAAAGCAGTGGCACAAGATCCTCTAGGTTTGACTGGGAATCAGACCTTGCCCTTGACCTCAATTCTTACTTAAATACATAGGTTGTCTTGTTAAACCCATCCCTTGCATATTCCGGAACCAAATCTTCTTAACGGCTTGCTCATTCTCTTCCTCTCCTGCCACGGTTGCATCCTCCTGCAGGTAGGGTCATTGGGTTGTGCTTCTTGCTGTCCTGGTGTGCAATCAGCCATCAGCTGGGGTTGGATTGAAGAGGCATCCTCCTGCAGTTCCATCCTCTCATCAGGGCTACCAGGTAGGGGAATTTTCTTGTTTTTTTTATCCGTCTCTCTGCTGTGATCATCAGATCATATAACAGATCCACTGGGGTCTTTTCCTTGCTGCCCTGGTGTGCAGTCAAGCATCTGCAAAAGCTGGTTCGAGGAGGAGATATCTAATCTTTTATTTGAACATCATCCGGACCTTCCAGGCCCTGTTGAAGCCAAATTGGAGAGAATACATTCTCTTTCGGTGCTGAGCATCCATTATATATATATTTTTTCATTCTTTTTTTCTTGTCCATGTTCAGATCATGCATTGCCACTGTCATCTAATCGGGGTATGAAGATTTTATTATAACAGGACCTGTTTACCCCTCTATTGGTGCCAAAGCAAAGAGGAAATTGCCTCCTTCTATTCCATCAACATTGTTCAATCCAGTGCTCTTCTTTTGACATTCAGATTGCATCGGATTTCAGGAGGGTTTCCTATCTTCTTTTCTTGGGCATCGGCAGGTCCTTTGTCTTCTATTAGATGTCCAATTGAGCATCCAGTGTATTTAAGATTTAGTAGGACATCCCCTTCTTCAGCCTTAGGCACCTGTCGACCTGTCAAACATATGCAATTTTTTTATCTTTGTTTCTTTGGCCTCGGCAGTAGTGAGCAGACATTCTAATTTTTTTTTATTTTATGTCTATGGCATGCTTAGAGGCATAACTGAGCACCCAACATGGCTGAATCAAAGAGGGCATTCCCTTTTGTATTTCTAAACATATCTTGGGTCTGCCAGATCCCAGTTTTCCCAATCTTTGAATAGCTATTGCTCAATTGGACTTGTAGGTATCCAATAGGGCTGTGAAGGGATAAATTCCATGTAGCCTTGGCAACCATGGCCCAAGGCTGAGAAGCAGTAGACAACTTATCAATTCTCCCCAAATTGTAAACCCTTTGCTAATATGATTTCTTCTCTTTTAGAAGTCATGAAGAGGGTATGGGACGTCTCTCTGAGTTTTGGAAGCCTTCAGGATGTCCTAGAGAGATATAGGGACATACTTGTTTGGGTCTTCTGTGCCTCACAAATTTCCTGCAAACCTTTATTGATGTGTCCTTTGGAGGGCACATTATTTTATTGATGTGCCCTAACATCTATGTTATCAAAGGCAGTTGAGGCAACCACTTAGGCAACGAGGCAAGATGGCCATTTCTGTCTCGATCTGAGCCAGATCACTTAGGTAATTGCTGCCATCACTGTAGTCACTAGGGTGGGTATTTCAGGTGCCTATAGCATCTTAAACACTTTATGAGAGGGCATTGGGATTTGCTGGAGGTACGACAGAGGCTCCATTCGTCATGTGGAGTACCAGCAGGCCTCCCTCACTGCAAGCTGTTATCAAGTGGAAGAGATGGGACATATCGATGTCCCAAGATTTGTTGCCCTAACTGGTCTTATACCAGTTAGGCATAAGTTAAGCAAACCTTGTTTAAGCGATCTGTCTAGAAAATCGCAGAACTTTTTAGGTCTCTCTGCAGTAGAATAGTGTACTTCAAAAGAATCTGCAGCCTTTTCTGTCCTTTTACTTTTTCACCTATGTTTCTTTGCTTTGATGCATAAAAATTCTTTCCTCCGCTTATTACTCATCTAAAGTTGATAACTCATCATCACATGTGGCTGTCGTCTTGAATTTAGCTCTTATTTTTATAGCCTTGTCTTTGCGGCCTGAGGGACAACTTTTGTTTATGCTTAATCCTATCTCTCTTTGATATGCTTTCCCCCTTCATATAATTTTTTTTTTTAGGCTGACCAAATCCCATTTCTTGACAGTATCGCTAAGTCTAATAATGTTCTATTTTACGTGAAGCACGTCGTAATTCATTTCTGTTTGACACTATTTGATTACACTATCCTTTTTGAGAGATTAAACGGGAATACATGATCTTATCCGATATCAGAAGTGACAGGAGACTCAACCCCGTTGTACTCTTTGTCGGCCATGTGTTTGTGAAACACATAATTAGAATCATATTAATTACAAACAAATTAATTGAAAACCCTAATTAATGTTTTACACTCTAATTAAGTTTTTTGGTTTAATAACTGTTGTTAGTGTTTACTGACTACTGAAGAATATATAAAGCACCTAAGATTTAATGGGAATATCTCTAATTAGATGCTTACTTACTTTAATGAAGAAAGAAATTAAATCTAAGTAGATCTTGAAACCTTTTGTGCTAAATCCACATGATCCTTGTAATTTTTAGTCCAAACAACAAAAATAGTGAGTAACAATTATTATTTTGGAAGATCTATGCTTCTCACTAAAATATAGAAGAAAACTAAAAACCAAGAAAAATCTCTTCACCAAACAGCTTGGCAGTGGTGGCGAATGTTTCGAGGTAGCTCTAGCTGCAGTCTGCATGCCTGCATCACTGTGTGCATCTTCTGTTTGCATGTGGCAACAATCCGACTGTTCATACTGGATTGGCCTGATCTGGCCTGATCTATTGTTTTTACTCCAGAGGATTGCACTGGATTGGGCAATTCCTTTCCTGATTGGCCCAGATCAGCTGATCTGACTGGTCCAGCTGATTCCGACCAGTCCCAGCTGAAATTACCCGCCTGGGATTGGCACATCCTGCAAATCATGGTTCGAATTAATAAGACCAGTCACTTCCAGGGATGAAAATTTCTAGCGAATTCTAAAAGCCTAAGGTATTTTGATGTTGGGTTTATTTCAATATCCTTTGTCTTTTGCAGCTTGACCTTTGTTATATATTACGAATCTGGTGGTCATTATTTTGAAGGCATACCGTTCAGCCAAATATGTCTGTAAGACCTGGTATAACTGCCATTACCAGTGATAACTGTAGTTGAAGATGTCACATTTTGCAATATGTTTCCACATTCTCGAAAATGAAAAACTGAAATTTTACCTTAGATCATTTTACATAATTACAAAAATGTCAAACCACTTTGCCTCGAAAGCGAAGCATATCCCTTTCCACTCTTGAAAACCTTGTGCTTGAACATCACTTTTTTACATAGCATGAAGGAATTTTCGGTTTCATTTCTTGAAGTGAACTTTTGGTATTCTTTTATCTCTTTTGGGTTGTACATGATTTGAATTTGGATTGCTGCTTTTTTCACTCTATAACCACTTTTATGTTTGATTTCAAGTGATCTGATCTTTCATATGGATGCAGAATTAGGTTCCTCGTGGCCAATTATTCTTGGTGGCCAGACTTGCTGGACAGTTGGACTCGTTGCAACATTGATTTCTGTTAGCAGCATAATAGCAGCTGACACCTGTGCTTTCTTAGGGGGAAGGGTACTCAATTTAAATCCCTGGCAACAGTATTTTTCATATCTAGCTGTTATGTTCTTGCTGAGCATGCTTTCAGCCTCTAGATGGATTATTGGTGTTTATTTATTAGTAATAACTTTAAAGACAACAAAATAAGCAACAAATGTTGATATTATGCTGTGGGATAAGCTATCTGAATAGCACCGCATCTAAGCTGGTGATGTACTCGATTACCAGAAAATAATTGGAAACGGCAGTGAAAAACTGGAAAGCTGGCAGCTTATTGCTCTTGCTAGATGTGCAGAATGCATATGGGACCAAGGTAGCATAAGTTTCCAAGTTTAATGGTCCGTTCTCAACTCAAGAAACCAAACCTTGGGATCGATGACAGAGTGACATATCAACCATGCATTGTACAAGTTCTGACATCATGACATTCTTGGGCAGATGATAAGCAAGCATTTGGTAAAATGAGAGGAAGGTTCAAAAAGTATGGAAGATAGCAGCCACTTTCCTTTCCAGATGAATAAAACTGAGAAGTTAATTACACGAGTAAATCTACTTTTCTCAGTACAAGTTAAAGTTATGAAGTCAGGTTGATGGGCTCAGCAACTGTCAAAGAAGTTTCATCGTCTATTTAGTCTATCTGTGCCTCACTCTGATTCCACAAGTGCTTTGTAGTCCAGGAACTTTTAGTGCAACTTGGTAAAGAATCATTGATGCATGGTTGTGGTGGATCTACCAACTTGATTTACAGGAACGTAAGTCAAGGATAGCCTCAATGCAATTTGTCCTTCTTTAAGAAATAAGATTTGAATTACTTTGGCTGGTGATATCGTTAATGTAGAGAATGGCAACTGATCAAGAAATCAAAGAATCCATTGCAGTTGAAGAATCACCATGCCTGGTCAATGTTACAGATTTCTAAAGGAGAGCTAACTGATGTACTGTTGAACAAAAAAAATAAAATAGGGGGGGGGGGGCGCACAGCTGTTGAGCTGTGCGGTGAACGCACGCGACAGACGCACGTGGGCGGGCACAACCGCGCGTGCCCCCCGGGGGTCAACCCGGGCACCCCGGTCAAACTGGGGAATCAAAAAAAACACGCACACCGCGTGGCTGTCGAGTGCGTGCGGCATGCGCACCGCCGCCCACCCGGTCAAACCGGGGGGGATTTAAAAAAAAAAGCGGGGGGCCTTTCGTGCACGTGCAGGCGCGACTGCGTGCCCCACCTCCCGGTCAAACAGGGTGATTTTTTCGGTCAAACAGACCCGGAAGCAAAAAAATAAAAATAAAAAAAGGAGAAAAGGTGAGGACTGGGTCTATAGGCCCTCCCACGATCCCACGACCCAAGAAGTGCTCCCACTACTTGGTTATGGTCACCCCCAAGTACCCTTACCCACAGGTTTGACCACCGGTCAAACAAGCATAAAAGAGGGAGAAATGAGAGTAATCTCACCTCGGATCCGGTCACCTCCTCACTATTGCGAAAATGGAGATAATGGGGTGATTTTTGTGACCATTTTACCCCTTCAAGATCTCTTATAAATACCCCCCTATGACCATACGTGCAAGAGGTTGGGAAGAGGTTGGAAGTGAAGATGGGGTGGAGAGGAGAGAGGGATTTGTGAGCTAGGCCCTCATGGAATTTTGTTCCAGGAGAGAGAAAGCCTGAATGTCTCCTTAGTGGCATTATGCCCGGAATTCAAAGCAAGTCTTGATCTCCCCAAATCGGTTTTGTGCTACCTTTCCATAAAAAGGGATTGGTTTTTGTTAAATCCAATACATTTGTAATCTGTACATTGATACGTATGGACATAACTGTATTCTTTCGTTCATCTTATTTTTGCACATACATGTAATTTGCAATGTACACTTATACCCTTTTGGGTGCATCAGTATAAATAAAATGTGGACGAGCCACAGTGATCATTACGCCCAATTTTCCCGCCTACGGCTTAGTTTGCTCCGCACTCTGCTTCTCTGCGTGGTTCCCAGATCCAGAGAGCTCCGCAGCTCTCCAGGGGCTTCTTCACAGCAATTCAACTTGGTATCAGAGCAGGTCTTCTGCTTCTCCGCCTTCTTCTGTTCGTTCTTCATGGAAGGCCAAGAAGGTAGTTCGTCACCGATATCAGCGATGCCAGTGTCCGGCATCAACAATGGAGCTTACGGAAACTACTCCTTCAGCGAAACTGTAAGCCCTTACTTTCTAAGTACTTCGGATAGTCCTGGATCCATGGATTGCAGAATCGGCGGAATCGGTCCGATTCCGACCGATTCTGGAATCGGATCGGTGGATTCCGATCCGATTCTTGGCGGAAGGACCGATTCCGGGAAGAATTCCGCGGAATCGGTATGAATCGCCTGGAATCGGTCGATTCCTTGTGGAATCGGTCGATCCCTTCGGAAGACCGGGTTAACCGGCCCGGTTCGGTTCCCGGTTCGATTCTGGACCGGGAATCGAACCGATTCCGGCCCTTTTAGGGCCGGAATCGACCGCCGCGGTCGATTCCGTCGATCCCGTGGCGGAAGGGTTCGATTCCGGCGATTTTGCGATGATTCCAGCTTCGATCCGGCGATCCTGGCGTCGATCCCAGCTGCCAGCTCCGATTCCAGAAGGATTCCAGCGATTCGAGCATCGATTCCGGCGATTCCGGCGATTCTGGCGGCGATTCCGGCGATTCCAGCGATTCCAAGTGATTCCTTCAGCCGATTCCGCCGATCCAAGCTCCGATCGGCCTTGAATCAACGTCTTCTTCGATCTTTAACCGGTTTTTGGTAAGATTTCTTCGCCGAAAACTTCGTACGTCCATTCACAGTCCGGGGAAAACGAAAACAAAGGTGACTGCACGGAAAATGGGAGGATTTGCAAAGTTGAAAAAAACTTTGGGTTCTGGACCTTCTGGTACTTCAGAGATGGCTGAAGAGGTGAAGATAAGGAAGCTAGAGGTCAGGCGTCCTGTCAGCCCAGATGACAGCACGCAGGCTCCTTCTCACTCCTCAGGTGATGATGACGAGGAGTGCATACCAGCGACGCAGCCATCAGCAGCATATGAGTCTCCTGATTCACGGCTTCCAAAGCCATATTACACGCTGGATTCGGATACACCTGATTGTTATATACAGGAGCCACAGTATCCAGCATTTGGCTAGGCTGACCAGCAGTGGATTACACCACTAACTCCACCATCCTCTGCTTACGTCCCGGTCGTTCTGCAGTCCGATCCATACGACCTTGATGGCTTGGCATCGGCATTATTTTCATATGGATATGGTCCCGGACAGTATACAAGACTGAGCACGAGGGAGGAGCGTCAAGCGCAGCAGGGAGAGGAGGAAGACCCATATCTATATCCTAGATATTGGTAGTAGATTGATATGATGTAAATTTATATATTTTTTATGATGTATCAACTCTTTGATTTTTGAATCAATGGAATTGGAATATATACTTAACTTCAAGTCTTCAATTGGAGTTCATTAATATTTATTCGATGTGGTCCTGTGGATGAATGTATTGGTTATTTTTAAAATTTTTTCTAACTCATTTCCTATATTTTTAGATTTTTTTCTAAATTTTTTTGACGAAAAAAAAATTTCAAAAAAAAAAACCGATTCCGGACCGATCCGGAATCGATTCTCTTCCCAGGAATCAGCCGATTCTGGCCGATTCCGATTCCGATTCCGGAATCCATGCCTGGATCTATCCTTGTGTCTACCGTTCTCATCGGAGACAATTACATTCCGTGGCAACGAGGTATGATCGTTGCCTTATCTGCTAAGAATAAGTATGATTTTGTCAATGGAGATATCCTGAAGCCGATTACTAGCGATCCTCTTTACAAGTCTTGGGAGAGGGTCAATAACATGGTTATCTCTTGGATCTTGAATTCGATCCACAGAGACAGTTAATTCAGTTCTATACATTGATACGGCTTATGGAATATAGAATGACTTAAAGCAAAGGTACTCTCCAGCCAATGGTCCTCGGATCTACAGTCTGGAGCGGTCGATTGCTAATCTCAAACAAGGCAACGAACCTGTTGCGAAATACTTAAACAATTTGAAAGGATTTTGGGATGAATTAACTCAACTTGAACCTAGCATACAAGGAAATTATAATGACAAAAGATGCCTCATACAGTTTCTTATGGGTTTAGATGATGTATATGCCGGGGTAAGGAGCCAGATCCTCCTCATAGATCCTCTCCCTCCTGTGAACAAAGCCTATTCTCTGATTTTGCAAGATGAAACGCAAAGGATGATACATAATGTTAGTATTTCAGAACATTCTGCCATGTATTCCAAGAATACCATAAAGGGGGAGAGAAAAGGGTGGTGTTCACACTGCAATATGACAGGACACACAAAAGAAATTTACTATAAGTTCAATGGAATCAAATGTTCTCATTGTCAAATTGTTGGTCACCCGAAAGAAAAATGTTATAAGCTTCACGGTTATCCTCAAGGTTTTAAAAAACCTCAAGGCCAGAAGTCCTTTCAAGCTAATTTGACAGATGAATAGTATGCGAACTTGATTAGGCTACTTGAATCTGGTAATAATGCCACTGTGATTAACAATTCCATTCAGGGCAGAAACATGCTTTCTAATCTTTAGATACTTGATTCGGGTGCTACTGCACATGTGACAGGTGCTGTTAATGGAGATGTGTCTTCTTCCTCCACGAGTCCGAATGTCAACAATTTAAGTTCTCATATTCAACTTTCTGATGGTACATCTACACAAATTTATAATTCAGGTTCTAGGTAATTGAGTGATAAGATTAAATTGCCTACTGTTTTCCATGCTCCTTCATTCAAGCATAATCTTTTGTCCGTGAGCAGATTGACTAAGGAAGCACAATGTTCTGTCACTTTCTATCCATCCTTTTGCATGATACCGGACTTAGCCACCAAAGGGTTGATTGGTCGGGGCCTTGAAGCCGGAGGCTTATACTATTTTGCAGAGGAGACCTCTTCACCAACCTGTCTATCCAGTGAGATCATTGATACCAGAATCTGGCATCAACGTTTGGGTCACATTTCAAATAAAAAGTTAGAGATGTTGTCTACACTTATAGGTATGAAACCTACTTCAGTCCAATGCCTTATATGTCCTAAGGCAAAACAGGCTCGTCTTCCTTTCAAAAGTAGTTTAAATGTGAGTAAGAAACCTTTTGATCTTTTGGCTTGTGATGTATGGGGTCCCTTTAATATTGAATCAAAAACTGGTGCAAAGTATTTCCTTACTATAGTTGATGACCACACGTTTTGTTTGGGTTTTTATGTTAAGATTTAAACATCAAGTTCCAGAAATCATCAAGGATTTCGTCTCACATGTCCAAAGACAATTTGAGTCCAATGTTAAAAGAATTAGGACTGACAATGGGTCAGAATTCCTTAACACTAATCTCAGTTCTTTCCTAGTTACTAATGGTATAATTCATGAGCGTACTTGTGTATACACATCTCAGCAAAATGGCATTGTGGAGATAAAACATAGACACATTCTAGACGTGGCAAGGGCACTTAGATTTCAAGAGAAATTACCAAAAACTTTTTGGAATTTCTGTGTGTTGACAGCAACATATATTATAAATAGACATCCTTCAAAGAAGCTTCAAGGAAAGACACCTTATGAATTACTCTTTCACAAGCCGCCTGACTATAGTATTCTCAAGAGCTTTGGTTGTCTTGCTTTTTCATCTACTTCACATTTACATTTTGATAAATTTGACTCAAGAGCCAGACCATGCATTTTTCTTGGGTATCCCCCTTATCAAAAGGCCTTCATTCTTATGGATATTGAATCAAAGAATGTATTCACTAGCCGAGAATCCGAGATGTTGTCTTTTATGAGAGAATTTTTCCTTATAACTATTCAAAGGAAAATGCATCATCCCTTCCTGTTCCTAGTCTTCCGACACTGGTGACTGAGGGAAATGAGAAAGAGGACTTCAACCACATTGACACTCAACAAGGCTCGATTGAGATACTTACACAACATGATGATTCTTCCATACAATCACCCACTCTATCTAATGAGACTGAGCTAGAAGATGGGTTGGAACCAATATCTGAAACAGAACACATTCTGAATGACAAATCCTAATCAGAGGACAAGAAGACCACCAAAGTATCTTAGTGATTACATTACTGGATTCACTGCCACAACTGATCAAAACAATAAAATAGTCCTGGAAAACACTGAACCTGCATCATATCAGGAAGCCAGTAACCAGGATGTTTGGGTAAAGGCCATGGAACTTGAATTAGAAGCTTTGGAAAGAAATAAGACATGGATTCTCACGACACCACCAACAGGAAAGAAAATAGTTGGTTGTAAATAGGTGTATAACATAAAATACAACTCAGATGGGTCCATAGCTAGACATAAAGCCAGACTTGTTGCAAAAGGATATACTCAAATAGAGGGATTGGATTATCATGATACTTTTGCTCTGGTAGCAAAAATGACCACAATCAGATTTATTTTTTCCATGGCCTCCATACATAATTGGAGCCTCTTGCAACTTAATGTAAATAATGCATTTTTCCATGGAAGTTTGAGTGAAGAAGTATATATGGAATTGCCTCCTGGCCACTCTCAACAGGGTCACAATTGTGTTTGCAAGTTAATGAAATCTATATATAGTCTGAAACAAGCCTCTTGGAATTGGTTCGAGAAACTCACCTCTTCTTTAAAAAATCTGGGATTTGAGCAGTTGAAGGCAGATTACACACTGTTTGTCAAGAGACAAGGTAAACTGATTATCACTATTCTCATATATGTTGATGATCTTCTTATAGCCGGGAATGATGAAAATCTCATTGAGACATTAAGAATTGAATTGTCCAAGACATTCCATATGAAAAATCTTGGAAAGCCAAAATACTTTCTTGGGATAGAAATTCAGAGGACTGCTGAGGGCATTTTCCTCAACCAAAACAGATATGTTTCAGACATCATCATGGACACATGATTGTATGAAACCAAGATTGTTGGAATACCGATAGAGCAAAATAAGGATTTGTTTGAATCTGACATAGAACTCACAGAACCAGGGATTTATAGAAGACTAGTGGGTAGACTCATGTATCTCACAGTTACCCATCTCACAGGTACCCGACCGGACATTCAATATGCAGTAAACCTCCTTACTCAGTTCATGAGTAAACCGACTGGAAAACACCTTGCTGCAGCTTTTCATGTTGTGAAATATGTTAGAGGAAGCATCAATGCAGGACTATTTTACAGTTCTCGGACCACTTTCAAGGTGAGAGTTTACACTGATGCCGATTGGGCATCATGTCCAATTCCAAGAAAATCTACCACCGGATATGTGGTATTAATTGGTGATCATCTTATAGTCTGGAAAACAAAGAAGCAAAACACTATATCCAGATCCTCAGCAGAATCCGAATATAGAGCCATGGCATCCGGGACAACAGAAGTACAATGGCTTAAATTTCTGTTTGAAGATACAGGACAAAGCATTGGGAAGGTAGAGTTAATGTGTGACAACAAGGCTGCCATTCATATTGCACAAAATCTTGTCTTCCATGAGAGAACTAAGCATATAGAGATTGATTGTCACTTTATAAGGGAGAAAGTCCAGTCTGGTCTGATAGAGCTAACTCACACAAGATCCGTTGAGCAATTGACAGATATCTTCACTAAAATTTTGCCAAAAGATGTTTTTCATACACATGCTTCCAAGTTGATCCGAAGTTCAACTTGAGGGGGAGTGTTAAATTCAATACATTTGTAATCTGTACATTGATACGTATGGACATAACTGTATTCTTTCATTCATCTTATTTTTGCACATACATGTAATTTGCATTGTACACTTATACCCTTTTGGGTACATCAGTATAAATAAAATGTGGACGAGCCACAATGCTCATTACGCCCAATTTTCCCGCCTACGGCTCAGTCTGTCCGCACTCTGCTTCTCTACGTGGTTCCCAGATCCAGAGAGCTCCGCAGCTCTCCAGGGGCTTCTTCACAGTGCTCATTACGCCCAATTTTCCCGCCTACGGCTTAGTCTGCTCCACACTCTGCTTCTTTGCGTGGTTCCCAGATCCAGAGAGCTCCGCAGCTCTCCAGGGGCTTCTTCACAACAATTCAACTGTTTTGCGCTACCTTTCCATAAAAGGGGCCCAAAATAGTGAACTATTTTGGATAGAAAAAAGCTAACCCAACTTCGGTCTAGTCGAAATACTGTCGAAATTAAGTGATTTTGCGCTACCTTTCCATTAAAAGGGGTCCAAAATATCTTGTTATTTTGGATAGAAATAGAAAACCCAAATCGGTAAAGCCGAAATGCCAATTAAACTGAACGGGAATTCAAATAGAAAACCCAAATCGGTAAAGCCGAAATGCCGGTCAAACCGAACGGGAAATCAAGATGAAAACCCAAGTCGGTAAAGCCGAAATGCTGGTCAAACCGAAAGGAAAATCAAGATGAAAACCTATATCGGTAAAGCCGAAATGTTGGTAAAACCGAACAAGTTCCAAAAATGCCGCATATCAAATGCAATCAAGCAATTCTTGGATATATGAAGAAAATATGGTTTGGTAAAGCCGATATGCCGGAAAAGTTAAAACCCAGATCGGTAAAGCCGAAATGTCGATAAAATCAAATAAGCTCTAGAAATGCCGCGTATCAAATGCAATCAAGCCATTCTTGGATATATGAAGAAAATCTGGCTCGGTAAAGCCGAAATGTCGAAAAAGCCGAAATCCAGATCGGCAAAGCCGAAATGTCGGTAAAATCAAACAAACTCCAGAAATGCCGCATACCAAATGCAATCAAGCCATTCTTGAATATACGAAGAAAATCGGGTTCTGTAGCTGAAATGTCGGAAAAGCCGAAAACCAGATCGGTAAAGCCGAAATGTCGGCAAAACCGAACAAACTCCATAAATGCCGCATATCAAATGCAATCAAGACATTCTTGGATATATGAATAAAATCGGGTTCGGTAAAGCCGAAATGTTGGAAAAGTCAAAACCGTATTGGTAAAGCCAAAATGCCAAGAAACCGAACAAACTACAGAAATGCCGCATACCAAATGCATTCAAGCCATTCTTGGATATACAAAGAAAATCGGGTTTGGTAAAGCCGAAATGCCGGAAAAGCCGAAAACCAGATCAGTAAAGTCGAAATGCCGGCAAAACCGAACAAACTCCAGAAATGCCGCATATCAAATGCAATCAAGCCATTCTTGGATATATGAAGAAAATCTGGCTCGGTAAAGCCGAAATGTCGGAAAAGCCGAAATCCAGATCGGCAAAGCCGAAATGTCGGTAAAATCAAACAAACTCCAGAAATGCCGCATACCAAATGCAATCAAGCCATTCTTGAATATACGAAGAAAATCGGGTTCTGTAGCTGAAATGCCGGAAAAGCCGAAAACCAGATCGGTAAAGCCGAAATGTCGGCAAAACCGAACAAACTCCATAAATGCCGCATATCAAATGCAATCAAGACATTCTTGGATATATGAATAAAATCGGGTTCGGTAAAGCCGAAATGTTGGAAAAGTCAAAAACCAGATTGGTAAAGCCAAAATGCCGGCAAAACCGAACAAACTACAGAAATGCCGCATACCAAATGCATTCAAGCCATTCTTGGATATACAAAGAAAATCGGGTTTGGTAAAGCCGAAATGCCGGAAAAGCCGAAAACCAGATCAGTAAAGCCGAAATGCCGGCAAAACCGAACAAACTCCAGAAATGCCGCATATCAAATGCAATCAAGCCATTCTTGGATATATGAAGAAAATCGGGTTCGGTAAAGCCGAAATGTCGGAAAAGCCGAAAACTAGATCGGTAAAGCCGAAATGTCGGCAAAGCCGAACAAACTCCAAAAATGTCGCATATCAAATGCAATCAAGCCATTCTTAGATATATGAAGAAAATCTGGTTCGGTAAAGTCGAAATGTCGGAAAAGCCGAAAACCAGATCGGTAAAGCCGAAATGTCAGCAAAACCAAACAAGTCCCAGAAATGCTGCATACGAAATGCAATCAAGCCATTCTTGGATATATGAAGAAAATCGGGTACGGTAAAAGCCAAAATTGATGCGGGACAAACCAGTTAGACTGGACTAAATAGACTGAAAATAAAACGGACTGGCGCTAATCCTCCCTAAAACAAAGCAAAACGAACCTAAAACGAAGAGACCGGGCTCAAACCGGTCGAAACGGACCGAACCACGTTCCAAACCAAGTCGAACCACTCCAAACCGGCCTAGACCGACAAAAACGACCTGAACCGGCTTGAACCGGCCGTTTTATGGCTTGAACCAGATCGAGCCGGCCAGAACCGGCTCTAAACCCGGTCGAACCGGCCAGCCAGCTGGTCTGGGCCGCGAACCGGCGACTGCGAGCCGTCCGCTCGCGAACCGCAGCCGGCCGCTTGCGAACGAGCGCGGGAGACCGCTGCTGGGGGGGGGTCGTCGCTGTCCGCGTGTCGATGCTGGGTGGTCGCGTGGCCGATGATCCTACTGTCGCCGTCTGCCGCCGTGGCGACATCGTGACGGGGTGGGGCTCCCGCGAGTGCGAGGGTCGTGACAAAAAGGGGGGGCGATCACCGTCCTCGTCCATCCGTCATCGTCGTCTTCGTCCGGTGGCGTTAGGGTGCAGGCGACAGAGCAGGGGGCGGTCGAGAGGGATCCCGGCGCTGTCCGGCCAGGCGAAGGCGGCGCCGGAGGCAGACGGTCGCCTTGAGGACGCCCGAATGGAGCAGGGGCTGGCGCAGACGATGGCCTCGGCACCTCGATGCTGCCGGCCGGCGCATGAGGATGTTGCGGACTAGGGGAGGAGCCAGCGGAGTCGATGGCGGGGTAGATGGAGACATCGGGGAAGTGGGAAGAGATCACGGTGGGTGCTCGGGTGATCCGCGAGTGGGGCCAGCTGGGGAAGACGCCACACGGAAGGGAAGATGGATCGCTGGATCTTGCCCTCCCGATGCTCCTTCTTCTACTGCTTCTTCGTCACTGTCATCGTCTTCGCTCGAATGGAGCCGGAGGAAACTGGATCCGGACCCGTCATGGTCGTGGGAGGGAGTCGCCGGAATGGTCCCGTGAAAACGGCTCTAGAAGAGGATCCGCGGGAGCAGGGGAACCGGTGGGGTGTCCTTTCGGGGATCGTTGAAAGGTCCTCCTCAGTGGACGATGTGGACGACAGAAGCTCCGGTAGAACTCGACGGGAGAACCTGTGAAGGGGAAGAGGGAAGAACGGCACGGAGGCCGGAGGGTGAGGAGGAAGGAGGGGAATGGCCTCCCTGGAAGGTGGAGAGGGAGAGTGGATATCGCTTGAGGGGGGGAGGAAGGAGAGACGGGGCAAAGCCCCTACGTGGGACACCCACCTGAAGGTTACAAAAATTCCAATCATTGTGTATCACTCGATGGAGCTCCTCCTCTTATAAAGAGGAGACTAATTACATGACTGGACAATCAAAAGAAAATATGTACAGACATGTCTATTTTAGGACTTGAAGAAAATATTTAAAAGACTCCTTGATGACGTAAAAATGACATTGGTAGAAAAATAAACTTAAAAATGACAACAAATATTTACAGATTTTTGTCCCCATCATTCTCTCCGACCAGGAGAAAACTCGACCTTGAGTTTTGACTTCAGTTTATTTATGTACGGTCGGGAACACCCAAGACTCGACTCGTAAGAACGAGTCGATCGGAGCTCTGATACCAAATTGATGTGGGACAAACTGGTTAGACTGGACTAAATAGACCAAAAATAAAATGGACCGGCGCTAAGCGCCCCTAAAACAGAGCAAAACGAACCTAAAACAAGAGACTGGGCTCAAACCGGTCGAAACGGACCGAACCACGTTCCAAACCAAGTCGAACCACTCCGAACCGGTCTAGACCGACTAAAAACGACCTGAACCAGCTTGAACCGGCCGTTTTATGGCCTGAACCAGATCGAGCCGGCCAGAACCGGCTCTTAACCCGGTCTAACCGGCCAGCCAGCCGGTCTGGGCCGCAAACCGGCGACTACGAGCCGTCCGCTCGCGAACCGCGGCCCGCCGCTTGCGAACGAGCACGGGGGACCGCTGCTGGGGGGGTCGTGTCGCTGTCCGCGCGTCGATGCCGGGTGGTCGCGTGGCCAACGATCCCGCCGTCGCCGTCTGCCGCCGTGGCGACATCGTGACGGGGTGGGGCTCCCGCAAGTGTGAGGGTCGTGACAAAAAAGGGGGGGGGGCGATCGCCGTCCTTGTCCATCCGTCCTCGTCGTCTTTGTCCGGTGGCGTTTGGGTGCAGGAGACAGAGCACGGGGCAGTCGAGAGGGATCCTGGCGCTGTCGGCGTTGTCCGGCCAGGCGAAGGCGCCCGGATGGTGCAGGGGCTGGCGCAGACGATGGCCTCGGCACCTCAATGCTGCTGGCCGGCGCATGCGGATGCTGCGGACTAGGGGAGGAGCCAGCGGAGTCGATGGCGGGGCGGACGGAGACACCGGGGAAGTGGGAAGAGATCACGGTGGGTGCTCGAGTGATAATCGAGCGGGGCCAGCTGGGGAAGACGCCACACGGAAGGGCAGATGGATCGCCGGATCTTGCCCTCCCGATGCTCCTTCTATTGCTTCTTCTTCGTCACTGTCATCGTCTTCGCCCGAATGGAGCCGGAGGAAACTGGATCCGGACCCGTCGTGGTCGTTGGAGGGAGTCGCCGGAATGGTCCTGCGAAAATGGCTCTGAAAGAGGATCCGCGGGAGCAGGGGAACCAGTGGGGGGGGTCCTTTCGGGGATCGTCGGAAGGTCCTCCTCAGTGGACGATGTGGACGGCAGAAGCTCCGGTAGAACTCGACGGGAGAACCTGTTAAGGGGAAGAGGGAAGAACGGCACGGAGGCCGGAGGGTGAGGAGGAAGGAGGGTGTTGGCGTCAGTTTTTTCAAAAAAAAAAAACAGGAGGGGGCAACACAAAAAAAAGAAGAATAGGTTCAGGCCAATTTCTGGCTGGACCGACCCTCGATTGGGTCAGATCAGGACCCAAAACAAGTCCCAGATTGGGCCCTTTGGCACAAATCCCAGCTGGCCCAATCTCACATGATTTAATTAACTGATTTCCAGCTCCTATAACCCACCTACGTACAGGCCCATAAGAAGGAGAAGAAGTGGGCCACAGCCCATAATCAGGCCCACCTATGGCCAAGTGTGAACAGGTCCAGCCGCAGACCACCTGCCACCTCAGCTCACTCCTCCTTGCGCACATAACCTGCCACCTCATCCTTGACCCATTTATGAGGTGAAGAAGCCAATGTGGCCAGCCTACGTGGGGGACACCAATGGTCAGTCCAATATTGAAGACTGGTGGGAATTCAAGGAGTTGGGAAAGCCAAGAGTCATCCTACATTGAAGAAAACATGACTCTTGGAGTGCCATCCGTCCCTATAAGAAGGGAGGGCGCGCCAGGTTGAAAGAGAGGCTGCTGAAGACGCCGGGAGGCTGCTGGATTGCGCCCTGCTTCTGCTGCCTGTGCCCTGCCCCTGCTGCTGCTGCTACCAAGGAACTGCCGCTTGCACCTGCTGCTAAGTTGCGCCCCTGCACCTGCTGCCTGTGGCCAAGGAGGAGAAGAGAAGATCAGGTAGGGGAGAGCGGTATACCTTAACCATGTAGCCCTTTAAGGGCTTGTTCTTTTCTATTTCTGGCCGTCTCCCTCGCCCCTTTCTATCCCTCCAGAAAGAACCTATTTCGGCCCACTTATAGCCATCAAGAAGCAGGCCTATCCAGACTCTCTGCTCGGCCCATACCTAGCCCCATACTGGCCCATCTTCAGGTCTTTATGCAGACCCTTTCAGCCCCCTCTGCGGCCTACCAAGACAGCCGTTGTGCAGGTCCAAAATAGACCCTGTCTGACCCCTGATTCAGGCCAATTTTGATCCAATAAAGCCAACCATCGCAGTCCTCTGCAGGGCCTCAAAAAAACAGATTCTGCATTAACCGAATGCCCTGGACAGACCCTGTCCGGCCCCTTGTGCAGGCCCAATCAGTCCCCCAGAACAGGCCTCAGATTCCCCCTTGTGCAGACCCATATGCTGGCCCTTGTTCAGCTCACCTTGGCCACCTGTCGGCCCACCTAAAGACACCCAAAACAGACCCCAATCCGGTCCATTTCCAGCCCATGTTCGGCACCCAATTCAGGCCCAAAACAGGTTCAATTTCGGCTCCTTTGCAGCCAGAAAACAGGTTCAATCTCGGCTCCCATGCAGCCAGGCGCCAGCCCCCTTTGCGGCTCAACCTAGTGGCCCTTTCACGGGTCCAATCCGCTTCCCAAGAAGCCCTACAGCAGCTCCCTTGCAGCAGAAAATAAAAGAAGAAGTTGCAGCAGCTCCCTTGTGGCATGTACCGGCAAAGTGAGGGATGAACCTCAACGGCCCTTTCACGGGTCCGGTTCTCCCCTCAACGCATCAAGTGAGGAATGAACCTCAACGGACCTTTCACGGGTCCGGTTCTCCCCTCAACACATCAAAGGAGAAGAGAGCCTCAACGGCCCTTTCACGGGTCCGGCTTTCCCTCCTAGAAGCTGCCCTCCCAAATTCAAGCAAGAATTGAAGCCCGGCTTTGAACGTCGAAGGAATGGACCGGCCCGAAGTGGCCTTCAGAAAATTAACAAATAAAAAAATCAGAAATGCGAAAGCAACATTAAATTAAGGAGATTCACCCCTAGCGGGGAACTCCACCTTGGGCGGAGGTGCGGGCATGCATCCCGTAGCTGACGACCCGGACGGGGGCGCGGACATGAATCCCGTAGCCGTCGATCCTTCCCCCAATATGGCTAAGCTAAGGCTGGCTATTTTGGATGGATAAATTTTCACTAAGTTGGAAAAATAGCCGGCATGCCGTCATAATGCCAAATTTTTTCCAAAGTAGTGGAGATAAACCTATATTGGGGGAAGGACCAATCACATTGTACACCGATGTACTTTATCCTATCTTTCAATGAAATGAAACTCCGATGTTCATATTGATGCATGAAACCGGGCATTCAAAGTGACCCGACGGGTCGGAGGCGATGCAAACCGCCAAGCTAAATTAAAACCATCAATCTGAAAATTCAAACAGAAAATAAAAAAAAACAGAACTAAACCAAATCTGAAAGTCAAAAAAATCAGAACTAAACAAAAATCTGAAATTCAACTTGTTCCGGTTCAACCAACAACCGATCTTCAACAAGATTGAACCGGTTTTGAAACACATCAAATCAAAATCAGATTTTTATCAAATTAAAACAGATAAAATTCAGATTTAAATCAGAACTGTCAACTACCAAAAAAAATCAGATTCTGAACCGTACTGAACATCAAAAATCAGGTTTTCAATAAAAATCTGTCAACCACAAAAAACCAGATTCCAATTAAATCTGCAACAAAAAAACAGATTTGAACAATCCTTCAAAACAGATTCTAACCGACTTCAAAAATCTGATTTTTGGCAATCTGAAAATTCACTTAAAACCTACTAAACTTCTCCCAAAAGAAATCAAATAAACAACTCCAAAAACCCAAAATGGATCAAAATCAACACAAAAAACAGAAAAAATCAGAAATCTGAAAATTCATAAAACCAACCAAACAACAAATACCAAATTGCTTAAAACACTTTAAGCACATCAAAATCAAAATCAAACAAATTCAAAACAAAACAAATCAAATCCAAATCCAAAAATAAATTAATAAAACAACAAACAAATCAATCAAACAAATTGATTCAAAACCCAAAATCAACAAAACTGACTTTCAAGTCAACCAACAAAAAATAAAACAAACCCGAACAAATCGGTCTGCATCTCACCGGACCCAAAAGGCCGCTGCCCTTTTGAGTTCTTTACTTTTTTGTGGATGTGCATATCTCCCAAAACAGGTTGCCGCGACGGTTAATCAAAGGCGTTCGAGCCGTTGCTTGATGTAAGTTAACGCCGGATACTCGCACCATCCGGCGGAGAAGGGTCAAAAAATGAAATTTTCAAAGAACCCGAACCTCGGTTCTAATATTTTTTAAACTATCACCGGACTACTTAATATTTTTTAAGATATCATCTATTTTCCTAGAAAAGTCCGGAGATGTCTTTCTTTCTAAAGAACAGACGAAGAAAAAAGAGGTTCACACAGAGGGGAATGGCCTCGCCGGAAGGTGGAGAGGGAGAGTGGATATCGCTTGAGGGGGGGGAGGAAGGAGAGACGGGGCAAAGCCCCTACGCGGGACACCCACCCGAAGGTTCCAAAAATTCCAATCACTGTGTATCACTCGATGGAGCTCCTCCTCTTATAAAGAGGAGACTAATTACAAGATTGGACAATCAAAAGAAAATATGTACAGACATGTCTACTTTAGGACTTGAAGAAAATATTTAAAAGACTCCTTGATGACGTAAAAATGGCATTGGTAGAAAAATAAACTTAAAAATGACAAAACAAATATTTACAGATTTTTGTCCCCATCATTCTCTCCGACCGGGAGAAAACTCGACCTCGAGTTTTGACTTCGGTTTATTTATGTACGGTCGGGAACACCCAAGACTCGACTCGTAGGAACGAGTTGATCGGAGCTCTGATACCAAATTGATGCGGGACAAACCGGTTAGACTGGACTAAATAGATTGAAAATAAAATGGAGCGGCGCTAATCGCCCTTAAAACAGAGCAAAACAAACCCAAAACGAAGAGACCGGGCTCAAACCGGTCGAAACGGACCGAACCACGTTCCAAACCAAGTCGAACCACTCCGAACCGGTCTAGAGTCTCTAGACCGACTCAAAACGACCTGAACCGTGCGTTGATGCCGGGTGGTCGCGTGGCCGACGAGGCGACGATCCCGCCATCGCCGTCTGCCGCCGTGTTGACATCGTGACGGGGTGGGGCTCCCGCAAGTGTGAGGGTCGTGACAAAAGGGGGGGCAATCGCCGTCCTCGTCCATCCGTCATCATCGTCTTCGTCCGGCGGCGTTAGGGTGCAGGCGACAGAGCAGGGGCGGTCGGGAGGGATCCTGGCGTTGTCGGCGTTGTCTGGCTAGGCGAAGGCGGTGCCGGAGGCAAGTGGTCGCCTTGAGGATGCCCGGATGGAGCAGGGGCTGGCGCAGACGAGGGCCTCGGCACCTCGATGCTGCTGGCCGGCGCATGCGGATGCTGCGGACTAGGGGAGGAGCCAGCGGAGTCGATGGCGGGGCGGACAGAGACACCAGGGAAGTGGGAAGAGATCAAGGTGGGTGCTCGGGTGATCCGCGAGCGGGGCCAGCTGGGGAAGACGCCACACGAAAGGGCAGATGGATCGCCGGATCTTGCCCACCCGATGCTCCTTCTTCTACTGCTTCTTCTTCGTAACTGTCATCGTCTTTGCGCGAATGGAGCCGGAGGAAACTGGATCCGGACCCGTCGTAGACGTGGGAGTGAGTCGCCAAAATGGTCCCGCGAAAACGCTCTGGAAGAGAATCTGTGGGAGCAGGGGAACCGGTGGGGGGGTCCAAAGATTCATCTAGACATTATTGTCTAATAAAATTTTATAATTTAATAATTTCATGATGATATATGTACATTTGACTCAAGATGTCATATCAATTTTCTCTCCATATTGTTTAAGATAAAGTTTATGTCTGACATAAGATCCCTTATATGTCTCATGTTAACAATAGTTCACAATCTCTATATTTTGCTTTTAATTCTTTATCAGCTTATTTTGATATTTAATATGAGTTTTTTTTCGAAAAGATTACGTGATATTTTACACTTAAACATATACTTTGATTGACATTTTCGAGATCCAATCTCTTGAGATTTTTTTGAGATCTCTCTGAGATCTCTTCATTTTCCTCGAGATAAAATCGGGATGCAAGATGAAATCCTTAAGGAGAAGGATGACAAAATCACCTCCAGAGTTCAATCCATGGGATCATACATGAGCTGAAAGGGAACTAGATAATGTATATTCTGAAGATGAACATATGGAAGATTAGTTACAACCAACTCCAACTCTAGCTCCAGCTCTCGATCTTGCTCCTTCATCACAAAAAACTCTCAGAGGACAACCAGGTGCAAGCAAATGTGGACGCTTCAAACAATTGAAAAAGGTCTACCAACGAGGCATTAGGTGTTTTTCTTAACAAGTATAAGAAGTAAAAGCAATGAAAAAAAAGAAAGTTTTGAAATCAAGTGAAGACCTGTGAGTTTCATAAATAATACACAAGCACCCCCTCGGATGACAATGAGAAAGAGTTTTTCCACCAATTCAACTATAACATGTAAGAGGTTTGGACGGAGGTGGTGTTGGTGGAGGTGGAAGAGGATGATCTAATACAACTACAAATATACGTAACAGTGGGGTACTGTTGATTATTTGGGCTAACGTTGGCATTCAAGTGGATGGAGTCAACATTAGACACAAATGAGTTTTCTTGACGATTACACAATACAATCTTATCGAAAATCTCCACAAGCAAAATACTTCTAGCCATATATATGCCATCTATCCACCCAGTAGGGTTAGCACCAAATGGCTCATATGATTTTGACGATATAGCCCAATCATTGATTAGATATGGATATGGGTCAACCATAACTTCTCAACAACAATGATCTTCACAGGAACCAAATAACAATGAGATCTCATGAGCATGACCGATATCATAGACATTGATAGCATATGGTATGATTTGTATTAAGCTCATTTGTGTATATGTGGTTGAATGTTAGGTAACATTTTTACATGTCTTCCGATTTTTTATATTTTCCTGATTTTTTTAATTTAAAACATGGCTGATCTAAACTGATCTGGATTGTTTTTTTTTTCTGAAAAATTGGCCTATATGGATTAGGTTGGGACCCACCAATATGGGTCCCGATTCCGATCTCAAGATCATTGGTTGGGAGGGCACTGATGGTGCTGGTGATGGGAGGCAGGAAGTGCCGCAAAGTGACCAGGTGGTGCAAGACAAAGAAGAGATGTGGGTTGGCGGGTCAGATGCTGCTGTGAGACAGGTGACACTACTTTACGGTAAGGTGGGCTCAGTCAAGATGGGGGCACCAACAGTCGTTTGGATGTTGTGTGCTCGGAGCTGCAGGGCAAGCAGCAGGCAGGCAAAGTGGGAATTATATGGCGAAGGCACAGAGGGAGGGATGGCTAGGTGATGGCATAGATTGCAGAATCGGCCGATCCGGATCGGGATCGGCCGATTCTTGGATCGGATCGGTACCCACCGATCCGATTCCAGCCGGAACTACCGATCCAGCCAGGACTCCCGGCTGGATCGGTCTGAATCGACCGGATCGGTCGATCCTGGACCGATCCAGGTGGATCGATCCGGGAATCGGTCGATCCGGACCGATTCCTTAGAACCCGGAAGGGTCCAGAATCGGATCGATTCAGGACCCGATTCTGGACCATTTTCTGGTCCGATCCCCCCCAATAAGAGGGAGATCGGACCGATTCTCCCTTCCCACCCCTCATTCTCACTTCCCCCCTCCCCTTCATTGTCTAGGGCTCCCCCTAGACCCCTCCCCCTAACAATCTACCTTGAACATTGGCCGATCCCCCCTTAAACAGGTAAATTTAGGGGGGGGATCCGATCCCTTCTTCCCCCTTCCCTTTACCACCATAAAAATAATTTTTCTTCGGGGGGCGTTGCCCCCCTGATACCCCCCACAAGGGGCGCTGCCCCCTTGACCGCTGCGTCCCGCTGATGATAGTGTAAACATATTAATATATTTCACTATCACTTATACTATCACCTATATAGAAGAGTCATAATCATAAATATATATTATGTACTTAAATTTACATAAAGATCTATTTTAACTTTCTCTCTCTCTCTCTCTTTTATATAATAATTTATACTCATATGACAGTTTCTTGAAAGGAACTTACGTTTTATGACATTGTTTGATAGAATGTCATCCACATTGTTTTTTATTATTTTTTGAATTTTTATTTATTTATATGATTTTCCTGATTTTTTTCTGATTTTTTGAGGATTTTTATGATTTAAAAAAAATATAAAAATTTTGCCCGATCCGGACCGATCCATGACGCCCTTTCTTCCGGAGGATCGGCCGATCCGGACCGATCCGATCCCGATCCGGATCGGATCGGTGGTCACCGATCCCGATCCCGCGATCCTTGGGTGATGGTGCTTGAGGAAAAGAAGTTATGCACAGGCGTGTGCACAGGTAGTTGTTGGTGATGCCGCAGAAGCAGGGGTGGAGTTGTGCTACCGGTAGCAGGCAAGGATAGCTATGATGTAGTGTGCTGCTGTGCAATTGAAGGGATAAAACTCTTGCGATGGGGAGGAAGGCAAAAGGGCTGACAGGAGGGGAGGAAGGGAGGGGTGGGAGGGCCTCCTTGGCCAGATGAAGGAGATAGAAGAGGAAGGATGGAGGAAGACCTCCTTGGTCGAGCAGGGGTGGGGACTGGGGAGAACGGTAAGATACAGGAGACTTAAAACTTCATGCTTCTTGAGGTACAAGATGGAGGTTTTTTTTAGAAATTTCACTTTACACTTTAGTCGCTCTGAATATATAAACAAATGTAACACCTATGCTCTTTGCAAAAGTTGTCTTTTAAAATTTTATTTTGAAATTTTGTTTTGACATCCCTAAAATAAAAAAATAAAATAAAAGATACATAAATGAAAATCTTAAAGCTAATAGAAAATTATAAAACCAATGTCAATGCCGATTGAACTCTCTGAATAGTAACAAGTCCACATGATTTGGCCGTTTGCACTTCTTGTTGATCTTGAATGCGTCATCACGTCATGCAGGATTGACTGATCTGAGATCAAGATTGTCACCTGCTGTCTGTCCTGGCAGGGGGTGATCATGGGAAAAAGCTTTGTTGGGATTGGGCTAAACTCGACTTGCCTGGATCAGCTAATTCTGGACTGATCCGACTCCAGTCCCTAGGGACACCGCCAGTGAAGGTGGAGGGTTGGCCATCCCTGTATATGCAGCAATCCCTGGGAATCGGGCATTGGATCACCTACATATTAGGTCCCACAGACCTGATACATTCCCAGGTGGGGAAGATACAAGTGGTGGCAATTGCTAGCCCTCCACCTTCAACAGTTGGAAAGGGAAGAGGCAGGGGGTGGTGGGCAGCAGTTGCTCCTTCACCTTCACAGACAACGATCTCCATGTGATCAGGGTCCTGTAGACCCATAGATAGTGGGATCGGAATCAGGACCTGGATCAGTGCATCAACTGATTTTTTAGGAGAAAAACCGATCCGGAATCGGTCTGGATTGGTTCTTCAAAATACTCTAAAAACAAAAAATATATACAAAATATGGGACCGATTTTGGCTTCCAAATGGGCGGGAAGATGGGTGATCCTGTAACCCAATGTCTGTCCACGAAATGCCAGAATCGGTTAATCCCCCTTTGATCCAATTTCGGTCTGGGAGACTAGATACAAGCTGTCTCCCAACATCTGGTGATGAATCACCAGAATTGGTTTGGAATCGGCAGATTCTGGCCCCAATCCAGCTGATTTCTGCTGATTCCTTGGGGAGATCAACTTTGATCGGGTCTCCCGGGCCAAAATCGGATTGAATGGGTCCAATCTGTTCCAGATCAGCTGATTCTGCAATCAATGCAAGTGGTGGCAAGGGCCAGCCCTTCACCTTCATTCACGGTTGGAAGGGGAAGATGCTGGGGGGGAGCAGTTTCTCCCTTACCTTCACCGACAGCGATCCTCATGTGATCCAGGTTGGATCAGTACAGATTCGCCAGCTGATCTGTTTTGTACTGATGTTTTCCATTTTTTTTATTTTTTTAAAGGATCTATCCAGGCTGATCTTGGATGGGATTTTCTTCTCTCATATTGTCTGTGCCAGCTGATCTGATCCCAATCCAGACCGTAATTAGCCCCGGTTGAGGCTGATCCTGGAGCGTCCAGAGGAAATCCTTGGCCTAGATCGTATTTGCTATAAATTCTGAACTATTCTGATCATATAGAGTTTATGGAGAAAATCAAGGCTCTTCCCTTTTGAGCATTTTGCTAGCTTTTCTGATGAATCTTAGTTTATTATCTGTTATCAAGTGAAACCTCAAGATAGGTTCTTTTCTGTTCTGCTCTGATCTATAGAAGAGTTGTATTTTGTTCCTTTTTATTCTGTAGTGTTGAAGAGGAAAGGAGCTCCGTTCAATTTTATTATGTTTTTAGATGATGTGGAGGAAAAGAGTTCTGCCATGTTCTTTTTAACATTTTATGTAGTAGAGGTATTTTATCATGTTACATTTTGTCCTTTGGTGATGTGGAGGAAAAAAGTTCTTTCATGTTCTTTTTTATCATTTTACGTAGTATAGTGTTGACTCCCAAAATATTCATAAATATTAGATAGGTAGGATAAGAATGGTTGCATGAATATGGCCATTCGAATCATGAGTGAAACAACATTTGGCTGAACTATTATTTATCCACATGTTCATACAACTCAACATACAATCAGAAAAAATAAGACATTCTATCATGATGGTCATTAACTCAAAGGCAGTCCGATTGTCTATGCATATGGTAACCAACTAAATGGAGATCGACTGTGCAAGAACTAAGGGTAAAAGGAGTATTCAACGGTGAAGAAACTACTCTGGCAGAAGAGGAGATTGGGCAGTCTCGACAAAGGACTAATTTAGCCTAGTAAGGCTAGTAATCCATGGAGCCAGTAAAGGGCTGGCCCATTTTCTGCTCCAAAGGAGTCTATGCCGCAAGGAAAGATTAAGGTAAATAGAAATAATTGAGAGCGATAGAGGAATTTCCGGTAGAAAAAAAAGAAGAAATCGACCCTCGGTCGGATTCCACTCCAAGACCGATTCTGCCGTTGGTGAGAGTCCCGTAAGGAAAGAAAATCTTCCAATAATGGGATCACGGTGGAAGAGAAAATCAATTCCGAATATTTTGGGGGTCCTCCGAGTCCGTCTCGGAGCTGGATGCCAGGTTTCGGAAGGTCTTCAAACGGAAGCAGGACTCGTTGAGGTTTATATAAGCATGGCCATACCATTCCGTCGGAGGGATCGGAAGCCTTGAGAGAAGAGGGGAGAAAACAGAGAGGAAGAAAGAAAACAGAGAGAGGAAAGAACGGTACCACAGCGGGGAGCTGCTCTTCAACTTCTCGCGGCATCGTCGGGTCCATCCGGTGCTTCCGCAGCACCGTCGTGCCTCTCTTCACCTCCCCACAACACCATCGGGTTCATCCGCTACTTCCGGCAGCACCATCGAGTCTCTATTCACACCGTCAGCACCGATTGGAGACATCGGAGCCGCCTCCTTTCCCATTGGACGCTGCTGAAGCTCTCTCCTCTTCCGGGCGTTCCTACAGCACCGTCGGGGGTTCATCCTTGGTTCACCAAGGCCGCCGGGGTTATCCCTAGCTCATCTTACTGTCGCCGGAAGCTGCAGGTGCCATCAAAGCCCTTTCTGGAGGCCGTCGGAGGGTCGAGAGCCGCCGAGGACATTGCAGCGGTTGGAGAGAACGCCATCGGGTGAACAGTGCCGGGGGGATTATTTTCTACCCAACTTACATCCACTGTGTGGGGCCCGCCTGTGAAAAAACAAGGAAGAAAAAAAAGGGGCCGTGGCCGCGTGATAAGCCGGCGGCCGCGTGTGCGCGAGGGGGGCAACACCAGCGCGGCAACCGCGCGTGATGAGCCAGGGGAGGAAGTTGACCCGTGGGTCAACTACAGCGTGGGGCCCACCCATTGAAAAGGGTTAAAAAAAATAGAAGGAAGAAGGCCCAACAGGGCCTCGACGACAGTGGAAGGTATGGGCCCAATGGACCTGCGGATGAATAGTGTCCAGCAAAGGAATTCAAGAAAAAAAACAGATTTCTTTTTAAAACAAACCCTTCAATTTAAGTTAAATAAAAATTAACTAATTAATTCAAAAAACCGAGGCAAGCATAAGGCCAGTTCTAAACCCACTTCATAGCTTCGGCTTAACTTAAAAGAATCCAAAAACAAATGGGTAACCAAGAGGCCGGTTCTAAACCCACCTCTTGACCCATAATTAATTCAAAAATAAAATAAAACAAACAATCAACTTAATCAAAATAAAAATTCATTTAATTTAAACAAGCCGAGACAAGCATAAGGCCGGTTCTAAACTCACCTTATGGTTTCGGCTCAACTTAAAAGAATTCAAAATAAAGGGAAACCAAGAGGCCGGTTCTAAACCCACCTCTTGACCCTCTTCTTAAGGTAGACATCCAAAGGTCTATAAAAAAAGACCCCAATGTCTTACCAGTTTAGCAGACAGTTCATCAACTCATGAATGAGCCATGAAAGATCGACATGAGCTAATTTTCCACAAACCTATCAAAGGTCGGGACATGTTCAGTCTCAAGACAATGAGATGAGTCCCCATATGCTTATCAAAAGCCGAGTGTGCTCAGTCTCAAATCAGTGGGGGATACCCATAAGTCTATCAAGACCGGGTACATGCCGCCCATGAATTGTCAAGTTCATCAAGGACTCAGGGAACCAGATTCCTGGACAAGTTGTAAATCATGTCTCATATTTGAGAGAACAAGTGAAAGTTCATATTCGGTGCACAAATTTATGCTGCAAAGGGAGGGCCGTTGCATGAAATTTTTTGGAAGACAAGCAAGACAATAAAAAATTTAAAACAAAGTCCGAAAACTGTGAAATCTGAACCTGTAAAAATTCGTAAAATCCTTAAATCTGAAACGTATGTAAATCTGAAATTTGAATCCGCAAATGTGCACAAAATCCAGAAACAGTTAAATCTGATCAAACCCAAGTTGAAATCAAATGAATCTGTAACAAACTTCAAAAAAAACCTCAGCCCAACCGATAAATTCAAGCCAAGCTCAATCCAAAGAGTACATATTTAAATCTCAATCAAAAAGCCAGGTTGGAACAAACCCACAAAATCTGTACATATCGAGCAATATGACATTTGCAGAAAATCAACACATTTCTACCAAACATGAGGTCTGTGGGAAACCTAATCAAGAGCCACAATAAGTTCATCTCAGAACAGATCAAAAAAAATCTTGAACAGAATCTGAATTCAACCTGGATCGAGTTACTCAAATCAAAGACGCCATCTTCCAATTAAATTCAAACCCCAACAGCTAAAACATATTCAAATCTGAACCAAGTCCCAAACCCAGTTTTCTAAATCAAAATTGAACAAATTTAATTTAAGCAAACCAAACTGACACCCACAAGCAAATTAAATTCAAGATTAATAAATCACAATCAATTATAACCAAATTAAACTCAAATCAAAAGTCTAACAGATCTGTAATCTAAAAAATGTTAATCATGATATCTTTAAACAAACTCTAAGTTTAATCAAGTTGCAAGCAGAATCTAAATAAAACATAATTGATCAAATAAACTCAATTCAATTTTCAAATCAAACTCAAATCAAATCCCCCAAATCCAATCAACCTGAATCAACTCCCAAATAAAATCCAAGTCAAACTTAATGAAATAAATCCAAATTAAGCAAACAAGCCAAAATTCAAATAAATTCCAAACAAACTTAAATCCATTAATCAACTCAAACTGAATTCCGGTTCATTCAACCCAAACAAATTCAAATTAATCAAACCGAAATTCAAATCAATTCAATTCAACTTAAATCAATGCAATTCAAATTAAATCCAAAACCAAATTAAGTGCTTGCATTCCGTCAGTTTCACGGGGCTATTCTCCTATGTGTTCGTATGTGAATGTTTATTTTTGTGGATGCATGTTTTCTGTTCCAATGGGTTGTTATGACGATAATCAAGGGTATTTTAGTATTCTTGATGTAATTAATGTCGGATCTTCGCATCATCCGATGGGGAGAGGTTAAAATCAATTTTCAAAGAACCGAACAATCTCAAATTATAATTTTATACATATCCTTGACCCTAGTTAGTACTTTTATGGAATACCATCTATTTTCTTACAAAGTCAATGCTAAGGTCAAATCAAATCTAAATCAAATTCAAATGGAAAATGAATTTCCAAAATCAAAATCTTAAAAGTCGAGAGAATTTTGAGGTTACATCATATAGCTATTTTATTATGTTATATTTTGTTCTTAATCTTTAGAAGGCACATACATATTATTTTTTATTCTGTTAATCATTGACAATGTTTTGCTTTGCTATGAGAAAGAGATTATTTTATTTCATTCTGTGAAATAACGTAAAGTGCTTAATACTTTTTTGTTCTGTCCTCTTGTCGTGTATGACTGCATTTTGCACCACTATTAACAAGTATTGATGACTTGATGAGGGCCTCCCACGTACAATATTCTGATTTTTTATATGATATTTTGATAATTATTTTTTTAAGCTTATCTCCAATCTTCCAGAAGAATTATGATAATTTTCTACAAATTTTGTGCACTAATAACCATCAGTTTTTCTGTCTATTTGTTTTTTTTCTAACCAAATTTATGTTTGTTCTTAATTTTTTTGTAACTTTTAATCTTTATTATTTTTTTTATTTGCTGCATTTTACATTTTTATTTGGACTTGTTTTGGGCGATGAAGTGTGGCCTTAAATAATATCTTAAAATTAAGACTTGTATATTTGAGATAAGAGACTAGTGCTAGAGACACATTTTATGACCATAGGTAGCTATTTTTTATTTGTAAGTGCTGTCTTATTCCCGATACTATGTACTTTGATGAACATTTATTGGATGTTTTTGCCAGTTCTAACTTTGCTGATCCAAACCACTTTAGTGATCGATAGTTGCTACTTGCTAGACAAGTCGTGGTTTAATTCTCACCGTTAAAGTTGGCAAGCTGATGGATATGTTCATTTAAACTTGCATCGTGCGGTACAAGAGAGTATGGACTGAAGAGTCTGTAAAGACATATATAGCCTACATGCCTTCTAGGTTTATGACAATAATTATTTCAAGTGTATTCATGCTAGAGACTTTTAACCGGTTCATCACATGTGAACTCCTCACCTCATTCTGACAGGGAAGATGGGAGGTCCATGGAATTGCCTGTCAGATCCTGTAGACCCAGTAACTTGTGTATATTTATTGGGCACATGGGGCCCATATATGGGGGGGGGGGACTGTGAATCCTTGTCTTCCCCGTCCCAGGCAAGGGTAGCCACTGACCCCTGCCTCGGTGCTGGCCGCACTTCTGCTCTAAGATCCTCATGGGAGAAGGATCAAAGGTATCAGTCAATCTGAGCCGATCCTGGTGGAAGATCAGATTGTAATCTGCCCACTCTGTTATTCCTGCTCCAGGGATGATTTGATGAGGAGATAAGCTTATGACTAGAAAGGGCAAAAGAGTAATGGGAATGATAGAAAAGTTGAACTGAGTGGTTGTGATTTTTGTAACAGCTAATGTTGTGTGCTTGCTTGCTAATTTATCGACATCATATGATTGCATTCTACATCCTCCGTATCATTTTCTCAGTTCTATTTCCAGTGAATTCTTTTATTTTTGTCTTGCCTTTTGGAATGATCTATATAAAAGTTTACACCTAAAGAAGAATGTTACTTTATACATGGAAAAAGTATACATATTTGACTTATCTCTTCCATTCCTGATGGTACTTCGTTTCTTGTTTCTTTTTTTTCCTTCCAGGCATTTGGTCGTACTCCACTAACAGATGTTAGTCCCAAGAAAACACTAGAAGGAGCTTTTGCTGGTTTAACAGGCTGTATTTTTGTTGCAGTGGTGTTGTCGAGGATTTTATGTTGGCCAACATCTTTCTTGAGGTAGCAGCAACTACATGTTCATTTTTCTTTTTAAGCAGATCAGTAGATCCTTATACTTAGATGCCAAATGAGACTGAAGAGGAAACTGAAAAGGTCATTTCTCGGTTTCCATCTTGTCTGCAGAAGAGAGGTGTTTGTGTGTAGGATGGGGAAAGAGTTCGAGTCTGTTAAAACTTGTCTACTCAACAAAGAAAGAGATAAAATGCTAGGTGTACAATGGGTAGACTAGCAGATTTTACTTCCTGTCCCCTGTACCTCTTTCTTTTGTCTCACTTGCTCTCTCCCTATCCTATTGTGATAGACTCATGAAACTGGATATCCATCCACCTGAAGGGAGTTGGGTTATTGGCCCATGGATCAGCCAGAGCTGATTCCGTGGATGACATGCAATAATGAAATGTTTGGTTTTAAAATTTTCTTGTACCAATAGGCGTTGCCCCCTTTCTGTTGGAGTATCTTTTATGAATTTTTCATTGACTATTGTTTTTATCAATTGTAACTAAGTTATGTTTTCGCTCAATGTTTCTGACTGACATCTCTACTCTGACAGTGCTTCAGCCTTTGGAATCCTGAATTTCATAGGTTCTTTATTTGGGGACCTCATCGAGTCCATGATTAAACGTGACGCAGGTGTGAAGGATTCTGGATCTCTTATACCCGGACATGGTATAAACCCTTTTTGTCTGATCAAACAATAATAATTTGGATTATTGAAGCATGCGGGGGATACTGAAATGCTAAGAAATTGTAGAATAATTGTATTTTCGTTTTTAACGTGAAAATTTACGCATGGGATATTAAATTAACAACAAATATAAAAAATAGCTGCATTCTCCTTTCCAGGCAACAAACTTAAGTGTAAACTGTGAAACTGTTTGGATGAAGGACATTGGTAATTGTGGTCTAATAATTCTCTGGCCAATTTGTAAACAAGAATTTCAGCTTTTGCATATGCCAATTTTGCTAACTAGAGCAGTAGTTAGTCATGCAGGGGAATTCTGGTATGTTCCATCTTCTGATAGTAGCGGCATCTCTTTGCTAAGTATGGGAATTGTTTTTTAGCATCCTCAATACAGTGTGTGAGCCCATGGTCTTATGTCTATCAGATGAATCATCTGTCTTGCTTTCTATATGTGAGCATTATCAACAGTTGCATAGTCCGGTTCCAGACAGCATTTTCATTGTATTCCTTGTGAAGTCTGTATAGGCCACGGGAGGCATTTATCTTCTGCTTTCTTTTATCTGCCTTTTAATCATGCAATCTTATTACCATCTTTAATCTGGTTCAAGTCATTGGCATGCATGCCACTTGAGTTTTTGGCATAATAATGGGTTTTCCTAGTGTTGTTGACACAGAAGCATCGATATTGAGGTGGAAGCCCATTATGAGCCCATGGTAGCTCATAATTTAGATTTTTCTCTACCATTAGTACGCTACATTATAGGCCTTTGGAAAAGAATCTAGTACACTACATGATAGGCCTTTGGAAAAAGAATCTAGGTATGCTTTATTATTTTATAATTTTATCCCTGTACATTGGCTAATACTTTAATGGCAGTAGTTCTTTTTTGTATAAACATCTGCACAAGCACAGATAATGGATAAAAGGTGAAGTTGATGTTTTGACTATTCTATACATGTATCTTCTCCAGTTCTAAAATTGTCAAGAAGAATCCTGTACATGGAGTTCAGGATTGGGATTCATCACAAGGAAGGCAGAATGGTTATTGTCCTCTTCTGGATCAGACTGGCTGAAACCACCAACTGCCTGATGCAGCGGAAGCCAGGAATTGGTTTGGAATAGGATGAAATCAGCTTGACTTTGACATGATCAGGTTTTAGCAAGGATTTCCGGATTGGGATCACCTCAGGACCATCCAAGGCCAATATTGATCTGGATTGGGATCGACCACCATATCGGTCTATCCAGATTCCAGTCTGATCTGGCTATATCTAGCCTGAACCCAGGGGAAATTAGCCTATGGATCGGGCTCCCCCTGATTCAGGTAGGTACCTGCCATTCCCGATCTGGATTGGCCAATAATACAAACCATGGATGTAAATGGTTCAAGTTCAACAATCAAGTGACCCATGTTCAACCTGTTTTTACCATTTGTCTCAGATCACAGATAATTGCTGTGATCTTCACCTACCTATTCTTTTGCAATCAGAAACTGAAAATTAACCATGAAAGAGCTGAGACACTGGTGCTGGAAGAAGTTTTTGTTTATCAAGCATTTGAACTGTGGAACTTGTGAAGCATTGCCTTCATTATCTTATCCTACAATCCTAATTAAACTTAAGCACAAATGAAAATAAATTCTACTTTCTACTTGTTTACAACTGATTTAAATATCTCTGAAGAAATAATTTAATCGATGTGAGTGGGAAAAGAGAATCCATATGATCCACCCCAAATATTAAGGCTGGAGTCGAGTTTTCTCATGGCACACTGTTATTTTCTATTTTTTTCTACATTGCTGCATCGCTGAGTCAGCATTCTAGCAACATTCGTTTGCTGATTATCTGTGAAATAATGTGAATCAAATTTTGACAGTATTTTGCAGTGTAAGATGGTATGCTTCTATTGTCTAGCCCCTAGGATGGACTCCTTCAGTCGATAACTAGTTTCTTCATCTCAAATCTTATGGACTTTGGGGTAAACTAGGATCTCATGAATCCACTCATTTTTGCGTGGAAAATTTTTAATATGGGTTTTGTGTTTAAAATCCACTTTAGCTCCATAAATTTGGTCTACATAAAATTGTGTATGACAAGGGTTAGATTTTAGTGGGCAGCCAAGATAGGTCACCTAAAGACTCAAAAGATGATACTTTGCATTGTTGGTTTGTTAAATCGGGTGTCCCATCTTTCATCTATTATTTACCAGTTCTTATCCCAGTTTTAACCATGTCACTTTGACTGTCTTAAGAATGCATGAGTTTTTTTAGTTCATCTTGTGTAGTTTGGGTTCATACATTTGTCGAAACATGGTGCAGGAGGTATCCTTGACAGGCTGGACAGCTATGTGTTTACTGGAGCACTTGCATACTCTTTTGTCAGAACTGGAGTACCGCTATTTGGGATCTGAAGGGTAAAAGCGTGAATCATTGCCACACAACCAAAGGCAACCTATGGGCAAGAGATTTAAACTCTGGGTTCAGTCCCAAGCAGAAACTCCTAGAGGTACAATTGGGTATATGCACCATGGCGCAGGGAAGGTATCCTCAGAAGAGCGATAATCATGTCCATGTAATATGTAATGTGTAATGTATTCCCACTTTCTTGGTGGAAAGTAGGGGCTTATCCTTTCTGTACATCAGCTTTTAAGAATTTTGAAGTTACGTTGATAAAAAAGAGTTTCAGTGATGTTTAAGAATAATTTTTTACTTTATCATTCTTTAATAAGTCACGATTCAAGGTCTTTGTTTGGGTAGCAGCCTTTAACACTGATAATAATCATCACTAATGGCATGTGAGTATGAAGTTTCATCTTTTGTTTGCGGTATGACAATTGCAATCTGACACTACCAACCTTCTGTAGGTAATCTTGTTACTTCATTTGGTTTTGTATAAAATATCGATCGTGTTTTAAGTTCCCTTGACATTGTTGAAGTAGATAAGATGAATTTGAGCCACAATGAGGAAAAGCAAGTGGCCTGAATAACAGAGAATGCTGATTTCTTTTTAAATCCACTTCAGGATTGATCATTGTGTATTTTTCCTACTGATTTTCACTGGATGATGTCTGAAGGCGCGTTTGTTAGCTCAATTTTGTCTTGTAAACTCACTTTTCTGCCAATTGCCCTCCAACCTCCGTGACCGGGTTTCTTTTTTTTTTTTTTGCTGAAACGCTAGAGCCAAAACAGTTTACAGTTATCTGGTGTTATGAACCGATGGATTTTCTGTTTAAAAACGTACCTGTGGTTGCTTTCTGAGGACAGATATGAAGTGGCCCCTGGACGTTCTCTTTTACATCCAAACATGAGAAAAAAATATGTTCCCTTGCAGATTTTGTTCGTTGTGCATATTCAAGATCGCCACTGAGGCATTAGAGAATCATGTAACCTTGATGTATTGGCCCTCGGCAGGATTTACCTTCTTTTTCTGCAGGTTGGTCCAGAGTGCTAGAAACATAAGTCAGACAAACGTACGCAGGAAGATCCATGAGACATATATGCGCTCCCTGGTAAAAGGCTAACCTAGATGCTTCCATCATGATATATTCTTCCCCACTTGCTAACCTTCTTAAGCAAGGAACTTCTGTCTTTATGCTTCTCTGGCTGATTGGATTCCTTTCAGCTTCTTTGCAGTTGGTCGGCATATGTCTTAAGTGGCTTCTTGGGATATATTCCTGTCCTCCACAGCATCCCGCCAATATCTTAGCGAGATATCTTGCATTAGGGTTCATCATGGAGAAGAAAGGTGGAAGACGATGGGGGGAAAGAAAGCAGAAGAGAAAAAAGGGAAGGGAATTATGTAATTTGAGTCTAAAATATTGAAAGTGGAGATGAAAGTGACTGTAAAACGATTTGCCTTTGCTCGGTTTTCTCTCTTAAAGCTTCTTGTATGATATGAGCATATCCACGGGAGCACATGCGAGGTATACGCCTTTTGGTTCCGGAACAAAACCAAGGCCGGGGGATATTCATATGCATGTTGAGCAAACCATACTTGTTAACGGCGTACTGCTACGAGAAAGGTTATTGCGCAATGACCATTCTAGGAATAAATTAACCACACAATAATATCAGAATCAATTTGAGACTTAGTTTGTAAATAGTTGAAACCATGGTTCGCTCGGTCGCGACCTGGGTCCAACTTAGTCGCTTTTGGAGTTGACCGACCCGGTCCCAACTCTAAGACTCCGACCCTAAATTAATATTTTATTATTATTTTTGACGATCCCGACTCGACTCGGGTTGCAACTCTGGCAGACCCGGGTCAGTTTTGGGCCCAACCGACCCGGTCCCAACTCTTGACCCCACCTTCCTTAGTCGAAACTTCTTCGTTGGTCTCTATGTTGAATGGGTTGTATTTAGCATGAGATAGAGCTACTTTTCTTGGTATATATCATGCTTGATGTCAAATATGGATTGTTGAATCAGAGCTGATCCGATCAGATTTTTGGCCGTCCGATTTGTTACTCAGCCTGACTGGCTGATCCAGCTTAGCCGATCAAGGATCAGCCGCATTGGCCGGTATTGGCTGGGTCAGATCCGACTCAGTCCCACCAGACCCGGATGGGATCGGTATTCCGCATTAGCCGACTGGATCTCACAGGACTGGACTGTTTCAATTCTATACTATTCTTTGCTAGAATAATATCCTAAAGGAAATTTGATCGAACGCCCTGACAATCAATACAGAGGTGCAATATTTAATCAAGTTTGGCTGAAAGTTTGAACTCACAGGAATAAAGCGACTATATATATACGTGCCAATTTGCTTTGCAGTGTCCATTGCTTTCTCTTCTGCATCACCACAACATCGTTAGATAACTTGGTCAACAGTGTAACCATACTTGAAGCTGCCCTAATACCTGTTTTGAGTTTTCATGTCCGTGGGTTTGACCGGACGTTAGATGTACTTGGCATCTTCCGGCTCTTGTGGATCTTGAGGGAATGTGGTTCCCGTCACTCTGCCATTAAAACATAAAGTCTTGCTCGGCTATATCAATTTTGATATTGGTATCTTGAGAAGACAGAATATCAATATCGAAATTGATACAAATAAACACTTGTATTACAATATATATCATTATTTGTGATGGAGATGTATGTTGCCGTTACCAATCAAACTGTAAAATAATGATCTAATCAACGTAGTACCTCTGTAGGGCATGGATGAACATTGCTGTGGTGGTTGGCACACTAGTGCCATTATAATGTACCATGAAGTCATAAATATCAAGCTTTGTCACAGCTGAAAATAACTGACAACTCGATCGGTAAAGTACACTACTTGAGAGCATCAGCAAGATCCGAGGGAGATGGATGAACACGACCATGGTGGAGGGAATAAAGTCTCATAGAGTGTTCTCTGAAGTAAAAGATCTTGTATGTAAAGATAGTTGTGTCTCCTTTATTTTTTGTATCTGCAAGGCATCTTTTTTTAACCGTAACATGTGGAAAATTTCATCCTTTTTTAATCACCATCAACCTAGGCATGCAGATTCTATTGGCTCCGACTTACTCTAGGTGAAAACTAGTATCGGTTTGGTTGTCCTAATGCAATTCTTTCGTTTCAAAATCACGTATTTAGAATTAAGATTCTTCTTGAATTTTAAAACAAGAGTTTTATTTGGTTAATTTTTGTAAAAGACAAGGAAAACAAAGTATGAGGTCACATGATTTAAGATGATTCATCCATAGCCAGTGGCGAAGTCGACAACTACCTCCCCTGGGGAGGCACTTCTTGGGTTCGAGCCCGAGACCGTCCATCACGACGTGCACTTTGCACGGGGCACCGACCATTGCACTTTCCTTTCCTTCGAGAAAAGCATGATTTAAGATGATTTTACAAGTATGGCATGTCCATATCCTTTCTCATGTAATTTAAAAGAGGAATTCTTCTTTAGAAATACAATGTTTTACATTAACCTAAACAATTGAAAATACTTAAATATGAAATTAGATGCACTATTTTGCATAATTTTATAAATAACAAACAAGCCCTTAGAGTGCAGCAGGATGTCTCGAGTTTGAATCTGGATTGACAGGGTAGGGTTCATATTGCTCTGTTACAGTTTCTGAACACTGATACTGGCCAAATAAGAGCATGCAAATTCGCTGTGGGAGGAATTAGATCACTCCCTATTGCGTCCTCTACATTGAACAATAAAGGAAACACAGGTAGCAATAAGGTGTTAACACCTCATTGGGTATTGCAAAAAAAAGCTTTTGAATATATAAGAAATGTGTCTCCTATAACCTTCCGCACTTATTTTTGTATCCTATGAATAGGACATTTCGATAACTTATTAAAATTAGAATCAATTGACTCTGTTTACATTTATCTAATTTTAATAAAAAATAAATATATAAGTAAAATTAATGAACATAAAGTTAAATCAATTATGAAATATGATACATAAAGTGATAAAATAATAACAATAAAATTTTGAAGAGATTATATCAAATTATAATAATCGAATGTAAAACATTAAATCATTTTTAAATAAAAAATAATATTTATAAAATTATCTAATTCGGTTCAATTCTAATAATAGAATCCAAACATAGTAATTCTAAAATTATCAGAATTAGAATCGAAAAGAGATTCTCTGCTACCCAACCTGATTAGTTTGTTGCCTTACTCTGGGTTTTATGGGATTTGTTTTTTTCTTTTTGTTAAAAAAATCAAAAAGATTTGAGGGTCTATATGTTCGTAAGTTTTTTTTTTTTCGAGGGAAGTGGGTTAGATCACATTTTTTAGAAACAACATAATGTTTGTGAGGGCATCGAAGAATTGGTTTTAAATAACTTTGATGACAATAGCTTTTAACAAAAGTTTAAAATTAGCCCACCAAAGTTAAACTTCAGAATGCCTTATCTGCACATTGTTGATTCATAATTTCATGTGTCATTTCTGTAAGTTTCTGATCCCAAACAGAGAATTGCATTTCGAATGTGCATGTTGAATTTCTTTTTCAGATTGTTTATTTTCCGACAAGAAAAAAATGAAGTCAAATTAGGGTCCTGGAGTGCAATTCTCTATTAAGAAAAAAAAAATCGAAAGGTCAGGAGCAAAAATAATAAATTTCGCAAAATTGTTTTTCGAACCCAAGATTATTTCTAGTTTTCTTCCAAAGGTTATTTATGTTTTTTCCCATTCAACCAAAACCTTCTTTTCCTTTTAATTTGTCTCCTAAGAACTACCATACAAATCAAATCCTCCAAAACACAACCATACTCAAGACAAATATCATACGTTGGGGTCTTGGAGGCACCCACTAAACCTAAAATTTCATTAACTGCATCCATGGTGTTAATGAGAGAGAGAGAGAGAGAGAGAGGCTTGCGTTGGTTGTACGCGTCCTGCCCACATCAAAGAACAATACAAGGCCAATGCACCTCCAACAGGGACATGTGACCAAAGCATGCAGATGAGGATGAGAGAGAGAGAGAGAGAGAGAGAGAGAGAGAGAGAGAGGCTGAAGAGAAGACGGCATGCTGTGGTGGTGAAGCATCCTAAAAGGGGGGCCTTCCAAGAAAGAAGCCCGATGACAAGCCTCTCACCTTTCGGTTGCACCCACCCACACCCTGCCTCCCACTTTAAAGTTTAGACTATGCCTTTTGGCCTCCCTTCCCTCCTAAGAAAGGGGCGGAAGAGAAATGAGGATCACCATGTATATATATATATCCATCCACCTCTACACTATTACCATAGCTGTTGGGACACCTACCTCTATCACCACCTGCCCAATAAGGGTCCTCCACCTATGCCCACCATGGCCCTGCCCCACTTGTTTTCATGGCCAGGAGTCTGTTAGGCAAGTACTCATGGGGTCAACCATATGTGAAGTCCCACACCACTCGGAATATGTATGATTATTGAAAGTTCTCAGGTGTGGCTGGATGACACACAGTGAATGCGCACAATGGAGGTACCCACATTATTGGCGCTCAAGATGGGTCTCTGTCAATGTGATGTTATGCTTGCATTGATGCCAAGTTATTTGGTGGTGTAACATCTAGCTGGGGCCACTTGGGTATTCTAAATATGTATATCTATAGGTGTATGTGTGTCAATGCTGTCTTGATTGGCATTAACAATAATCATGATCTCCATGTTATTGAGCCCTATTCATTCAGGCTGTCTTGAACAGGTAGTAGCTGACCCAACTATCTCGACTATATGATATGCTGGGTCTCGACCTGCTCAGGCTAGAGCATCCGGCCCGGTTGGTTGTTGGGATGACCGACCCAGTCCCGACCTGGACCCAGCATTTGTTTTAAGTTTATTTTTTATCATGACCCCACCAACCCGGTCCCGATCCGGTCAACTCTGGTCTATTTTTGGAGCTGACCGACCTGCTCCTGCTCCCGACCCCTAACCCGCCTACCTTGATCTCAACTACTTCTTACCCAACATAATGCACACTTCATTTTCTTGTGTGATGAAAAGATGTTATGTACTCATAATTATGTGATCCAGTTTACCTTTTTTTTCTCAAAAAAGTTTTCATCATCCTAGAAAGCGTAAGCTTAGAAGATGAAGATGAAGCTTACTCTAACACTCAACAAGTTTACGTACAAAAATGACACCTTCAATGATGGGTAAGTTACTCATGC